>OY856410.1:351706382-352426382 GCA_963693085.1 Alisma plantago-aquatica | reverse complement strand
GATGATGATGATGATGATGATGATGATGATGATGATGATGATGATGATGATGATGATGATGATGATGATGATGATGATGATGATGATGATGATGATGATGATGATGATGATGATGATGATGATGATGATGATGATGATGATGATTGATTATTGATGATGATTGATGATGATGATTGATGATTATGGTGATGATGATGATTGACGATGATAGTAATGATGATAATTGGTGATTATGAAATTGATTGATGATTGATTACAATATTGATTGACAATTGATGATGATGATGATTGATTGATGATGGTTATGATGATTGATGATCATTATATAATCACTACCACCACCATTATCATCATCAATCATCAATCATCATCAAACATCAATCATCAATCGTCAATCATCATCACCACCACCATCAATCATCATTATCAATCATCATCACTGTCATCTTCATCATCATCGTCAATGATCATCATCGTCATAAATTATCATGATGGATGCTGATTATGATTGATGATGGTGGTGGTGATGATGATGATTGATGATGGTGGTGATGATGATGATGGTGATGGTGATAATGATGATGATGAAGATGATCACCCATCATCATTACCATCATCATCATCGTCATCATCAACAATCATCATCATCAACATCACCACCATCATGATTATGATGATGATGATGATTACACAAGGAGCATACAGTGATGTCCAACTTGCATTCTGATTGATACCCAGGATGCCTTTTTTTAGAAATGCTACTGCACAACAATTAGCCATATATGTTCACATCTCATGTGTTACCTTTGCCCATAGTGAGAATAGTTTCTGATTTTATCTTGTAGACATTGATGTCACTCTCCATTACCAAATTCTTGAGCTAACGCTCTATTGCACCATCATGTTATTTCCACACTTCTATCGCCTCAAGTACTAGCTACTACTGTAGTTTGTTTTATACTGATGAAGAATATGAGGAGTATGTGTGGGAGTACCAATTTTATTTTGGAGATAAAGAACCACTTGACTTTCTATGGGATGACGATTCCTTAGAGGATTCTGAAGATGATTCCTTAGAGGAGTTAGAAAACCAACAATCATCATATCCTACCATAAATATTGGACCACTGCCTAGTTTTGAACATGTAACACCCATTCCAAATAGGAAGAAAGGACAGTCGATCCTTCAACATCTAAAGGGAAATAGGAAGGTCCTGCCATAAACATTAGACCACAATGATATGGTGAGTGATATTATTTTGTATCTAAAATAATTACCATACCATGTGCTCAAACTTGTATTTATTTATTATATTAAACATTTTTATTTTGTAGATATACTCCAAGATCAAAGAGGCCACATATGTTACCCACAAAGATGACATCAAAGAAGAACTTGTTATCTTATGGGAATAGTATGATGACTTCTATAGGGGGTTTTATGAGCCAAGGACAATGTTAAAAGATATAATGGCAATGCTCTGGGATATAGTCATCTCATATGATGGTACTATCAGACACATGTGCAAAAATTCTATTGTGTAGTTTGAATATGCTGTAAATGTTGCATATATGTGCAAAACTATGAATCCTGTTGAACAGTGTGGAAGAAGATTCATAATTCTGCAGATAGATGCAACATCTACATCATATTCAAACTGCACAATAGAATTGTTGTACATGTGTTTGATAGTACCATCATAAGAGATGACTATATCCCGAAGTATATGTTGGGTTTTAAGGGAGGAAGAGATGGCAGCGGAAACAAAAAATTTCTCCCAAAACCCAGTATAAAGGAATCGCATCAACGTCTATACAATAGGAAGGATGGTTTGTAGAGACATACCTTGTCCTGAGGCTTGCTTGGTGATGTTACCTCACGGCTTTCATGGTCTTCGACTCCATTCTTGTACGGTGTCTGTGCAGATCCTGGTCTTACCAGGACTATTAGGATTTACAGTTGTCCTTTGAGCGGTAGAAGCCTCCCACCTCTACAGTCGTCCACACAGACTGCCTGGAACTCTGATCACCTTGTCGCACAAGGCACCAGAAGAAGTCGTACCCTCCTGTCGGCATACTAGTCATCGACACACTCTCCTACCACCAGTCACTTTTTTGCCGTTGTCTTTCCCTTTTCGGGCTCTCCTGGTTACCACAACCAGAGAGAACGACAACTTTCTAGAGCAACTGGTGTTCTGAGTTGTACTGAGAGAAACCCCCAATACCCCTATATATATGAGGGTCATGGGATAGGGTTCTCTACCATGGGCAATGTGGGATTAAAGCAGGAGTAGAACGGTTTGAGATTTTCCACAAAATCTAACAAACCGTGCCAGTTGAACCGATCGGTTCATCCCTGAACTGATTGTCTGGGCCATTGAGTCGATCGGTTCAAGCATGAGCTGATCGGTTCATGGTCTTGGTCCAACTCAAATTGACTTAATTTCATGTTTGTTTCCAACTAATCAACTATTAGTCCTTGTCCAAATCAAATTTGAACAAGTGAAACAACCTCGGTTGGTCACCCAACCAGTTCAACAATGTGAACTGATCGGTTCATTGACCTGAGTCGTTCAGCTCACCCGCCTGAGTCGATCAGTTGATCTCTATGAGCCAATTAGTTGGGGTAGCAGATCATTCAATTGTAGTTTCAATCAATCTAATACTCTGATCATCTGATCCAACACCTTGAACACTATGATTTTGAGCTATCAATCGATTGGGTGATTAATTGAACTACTAAACTCCTTTAGTAATCAATCCAAACAAGATTTATGGAGAGACTCCTCTTCCAGGAACATGTCCTAGTGTGTGTGACCCTGTAGGTCCATTTCACGTTGGAAGTGAAAGTCCATAACACTTATGACTTCACAAGCAAAGAGTGGTGCCTAGTCACACATCAGTGCGACCCAAGTGAAATAGAAAGTTGGAGAACAACTTTCAATCCTACAATCCATGAATGGTGTTACTTTGAATGTATAATTCCTTTGTCACTAATGTCCTAAATGAACTCAAGGCATGGTACAATCATCCTTTCAACGTTCATCCATTTCCTTGATTTCAGAGCAGACTGGGTGAGATTGTGTGTGACATCAATATCACATATTGATTCACACATGCATGAGCATGCCTTTCTCAATCCTACTCATCAAGTGGCCATGGATATCAAACTCCCTTAGGAGGGACAAATCCCATATCTATCACTCACCCCTCAAAATCCCCATGTAACGACCCTTAAAATTCAGTCCCAAAAATTCTTGATGTTTAATAAAGGTGAAACTCTAGGTTGAATGAATTATTTTTCTTTCTTACATTTGTTCATTTAAATGGTGATCATGCTTAAGTAGTATGCCAAAACGAGTTTAGACTACACCAAGATAGTATGTGAACCTTTAATTTAATTCATCAACATTAATACATACCAATGTCAATTAATGCACAAAACCTAACCCTAATCTTGCAATGGTTACTAGTTAGGGGTTAATTGATAGTTTTCATATGCCTACATGTAAAATATATCCCATTGATTTGTATATGAGTAGATAACATATTAATATAGCTTCCCTCAGATTTTGGTAATAAAATTCTTTTTAAAGATTATTAATGTATTAATTACCCTAAGTAGCTAATTATGTAAAACACCAATTTTCCTAACTCATATCTGAAATCTAATTGGATAATTAGATTCCTCATGGTCGAATTAGCTTGTATATCAAATTTGGTTATATTTGAATAATCCTAGATGCCCCAAATGATATTAGGAAGAAAATAGAAGATAATGGCATTCCCTTGATTAATTAACTCGATAACACATGTGATTATCCTAATGTAACAAAGTCCTGGACTTTAGGCTAGATAATGCCTGTCACGCACAACTCGGAAGAACCCGACTCAGTTGGCAAACGTCGGATGATGATCCAATGAGAGGTTGTTCATCCCCTACCTCCCGCAGAGTCCGCGCGGAGGAGGGAATCATAGACCTGATCCCTGCCTGGCAGTATCTCTCTCCCTCTTCAACCATTTCTCGTTATCACACTTCCAATGGGTTCAGGAGATCCCCACGAACCTAGAAAGCCCTAGCTCGACCCCTATAAACTCCTATTGAGAGAACACCCAAAAACCCTCTTTCTCCAGTCCACGGCGCCACCTTCCCTAAGCCACGTAGGTCCATTGGACCGAGGGCAAGGGTTCTAGAAAGCAAGGACGGCCCCCGGTAAGTCCTCCTATTCCATAAATTTCATCGGAATCATCGCAAGCTAGCACCGCCGCCAGGATCTTCCTCACTGACATCGGTGAGCTCAAGTGTGAGCCTCCTGCCATCCCAGTCCAATTCCACCTCAAGTAAGCATCCTTACCCTTGTCCCTTTCATACCCATATCAAAGTAAGCACCATGACTCACCAGTATGCTCGACCGACAAACCATGCTCCTAGTCGGTTAAGCTAGTCTCTGATTAGGCCTCTTGGCCGTAGTTTGGTCACAGAAAACCATGCCTTAGATTTAGTAGGATATTAAAAAGATGGCACGATGGTTATGTCACTCGAATCGACACTATTTTGTTGTTGTTCAGTTTGAGCTTCTTGCTCTGTTTTCAGAGACCTCAACATCAGTATCATGCTATAGACACCTGGTTTTACACTTTGGTCATTCCATTGAATTTGGTTGGCCCTCACCAACTCATTGGAGGTGTCTTCTCTCTGTCGATCTTCTCTTCACTTGATTTTGATTCTACCCTTGTTGGTCGGCCATGGCGGGAGCCTGTTCTTGAGCTCTTGGCCACCATTTGGCCTCTTCAACAGGTCACTGAGACTGGAATTTCACAACAAACCCAAGGTGTAGTTTTTCTAGTCTTCGCTTGCTTTAGATCGAAGCTGTGGATCCGATTTCTTATGATTAGTAGGTTGAAGTTTTAGCTCCAGTGATCGGAACCGTGGCCAAGGCAAGAAGAAGCTTGCCATTGTTTTGACCTATGTACCTGCACGGTCTGACTTAATGTGTCACACATAGTTGGGGTACTTTTGACATTTCGGTGACTTCCAATATCAATACGAATGAGAGTTGTCCCTAACATGTTTTGACTCTTATGCCCTGTCATGCCTCCTGTCTCAATTTGATAATGTGAGGGCAAAGTCGTCTTTTGAACCTTGATTTCCGAATTTCTCAGAAAAGACTTGAATGATTTTTCCTCACCTCTGATTGGTCAGAATATCTCTGATCTTTACAAAATCATAGAAAATAATCTAGAGCTCAGATGGGGACGATCCATATATGGTTTTTGATCATTTTTTCGATATCTATCGCATGGTCCTAGTCTCAGACTAATACTTCCAACCTAATTTCCAAATTTACTTAGGGAATCATACACCTATGTTAAGCATATGTAATTAATTCATAATTATATTATTCACATGACATTAGGATTGATCATGACTTCATTTACTATTAGTATACCTCCTCATGATCAGGTAAGAGGTTCCATGCACTTTGAGCATTTAGTATGAGTTTTGCATCACCTTATGTTTATTGTATCATGATGTTCAAGTTAAATTATATGTGTAGTCATATACTTCAATATGATTATATTTTAAATTAGTTTTATTGTACGATTCTTATGCTTTCAAGATCTATCCCAAGAACCCATTTCATGTTCATGAGAAATCCATGTTAAGTTGATTACTTGTTACAAAATGGTGTTATTAATGTATTAATTACCTCAAAAGATATTAATGAATCATGTAGTAGGATTGATTACTTTAACCTCATCACATTAATGTTGAGCCTGAGGGCCTTATGAACACTATTAGTGCCTAAGTATCTAGGATATTTTAATAAGGTTATGCTATGAGAATCTAAATTCATTGTTCAATTAGTTTCATACTTTTCCTCATTTCCAATTTACGATATTGTGGTAATAATTCTCGATGCCGCTTACTCTAATGTAGTTTTTATTTTCATGCATGGCCGGGGGTGTGATGCACGCAGGTACAGAATAACTCCAAGGATAAATCATATGAAGATCAACTCAAGGAATAGATCAAGATTTCCAAGGAATATATAGGGTGGGGTGCCATGTACAATAGAATATCCTTACGAGTATAGATGATATCATGTATGCATTCAATAATGAGTAATCTTGTGTAGTTAGTTTCAAGTTAAGAACTCAATTGTAAACAATGTATATATCAAGTTTTAATATATATGCATGGTTATTGTTTACTTTATTTGCAATGTCTATCATTGTTGTGGCATCCCTTTGAGCTATAGTAACCCATGTTATGGAAAACATGGGTATTGCTTCCGTTGACACATGTATGCTTAAGGGGGTGTTACACTCCATGTGTCAAAGTCACCCAATCATCACCATTATAACAACCCATGTTTCAGGACTGCATTTGATGATCTCAAAGTGTACCCAAAGACATGTGTTGAGTGTAGTGATTTTAGGTCAAAGAATCACATTCAACACCATCACTGTGAGAGCTGACTGTGACTACCAAATCCTAGTTCCAAGTGTCACCTTCATGGTGGGTCTATCCGGTACACTTGTTCTCTAACAAGTACATATGTGCTTGGTTTGATATCACTATATCATGACTAATGAGATTCTATCATCAACCAACACACAATCTAGTCTTTAGTGTTATTGATGTCTATGGTTATTTCCAAAATAACAACTGACTAAGGACTGAATAAGAAAGTACACTCTTAACATCTGTATGATCTCATCGTTTAGGTCTTCAACCCAAAAGCATACATCATCGAGTAAAATAATTCTTTAGACATCTATCATGTTACACTATCATCTCAGAAATAGTTAAACCATATAGATCGGAAATTGCCTTTATTATTATTCAAATCATTTACAAAGTATCCCATTACAATGATCACATGACTTGCTCTATGGGCATACATACCAACAGACTCCCACTTGCACTTAGAGCCAGTCACCTAGGAACCGCAGTCCTTGTGACCTAGCATGACCATCATGCTTTTGCTGAGAAAGGGCCTTAGTCAGTGGATCAACTATGTTGTCTTCAGTTGGTACTTTGCAAATCTTCACATCTCCTCATTGTATGATCTCTCGTATGAGATGGAAGCGTTGTAGTATGTGCTTGGACCACTGATGTGATCTGGGCTCCTTAGCTTGAGCAATAGCTCCATTATTGTCACAATAAAGCTCAATTGCATCACAGCTACTGGGAACTACACCAAGTTCAGCGATGAACTTCCTGATCCACACAGCCTCCTTTGTTGCATGTGAAGCACCAATATACTCGACATCTGTAGTAGAATCGAAAACTATTTCTTGCTTGGAACAGTGACAACGGACACCAAACATTGGATAATAATGAATGTTGAAGACAACATTAACATCAGATTATTGAAAATCACTAAAAATTAAAACCTTTTTCAAAGAAATCCAAACACAGGAAAACTCTTTTATCAAGAACCAAAGTATTTTATTTACATCCTGGTTCATAAGTACATATCTTGTACCATCCCTTCTTAAGGATTACCAGCATCATATGCTCTATTAAAATTATATACAGGCCGCATAAGAACCTCGAGGCATCAAGCCAAAATCTCAGATCGATTCATTAAAAGCACTAACTACTGACTCTGAGGACCTGAGAGTATAGAGGCGGCACATAAGACTTTTTATACAAAATAAGACAGCTAGCCTCCACCTAGAATATCACTGTTGTCCCTGTTGCTGTTGTTGCTGCTCTTTCCTTGCTATAGGTTTTCTGTCTCTTCTATTGCGTCTACCTAAAAACATTGGATCCCACGGGGTGAGACGATTGAAATTATCCCAACGAGAGATATAACTCTCCTCCAGAAACATTATTATTGCAGATAAACAATAATAAATTGAGTAGGAGTTCTTTTATATTAATAGCAGTATTAATTATTGTATGAACATAATAAGATAATCTCCTTTCTTAAGGAGAACATTACATCTAACCATGGTAGAATTATACATCATCTATCTACTTTGCAAGGAATGTAAGGATATATAGATATATCATCTATCAACTAAAGATGCATAAAATAAATATAACATCAGCCAATGATTTTCGTATTCAACCCTTAAGAAAACATGCTATACGACTGATTACATTTTACAATCACACTTATGCCCTGAGGAGATGAGGTATACCACTCATACTCCAACCGACCATTGCAAAGTTGAAATCGGTGCCATACAAGGTCAATGGAAGAGCCCGCTACCATGACCTCCCTTATCTCGGTCAGTATGAGATTCCATGTAGGACATCTTGTGTCTCTACTAAATAGATTTCTAGGGTATACTGGCAACTTCTCTATAGAGTTACAGTGGCGGCTGTACTCTCTTCGCAATCGAGAGATTTCATGTTTATCTCACATCGATCTGACATTAATATTATCGGGAGATTCGTGATACATCCATCCTGTTATCGGGGGATTAGTGATACATCCACCCCGACATATATAATGAAGGATTGAGAGATTTAGTTTTTATCTCACATCAATTCCTCCATTAGGGCGTACGTATATTTTCACCCACCACCCTTGCATATTCAAAAATATGCATTTTGGGTTATGCCGCGGAGCAACCCGTTTCACCATCCAGCAAATTCTGACGCTGATGGTTATATGGCCAGGGTACTACATGATAAGATTCCACTTGATTAATTAAGTGTATTACCATATTCATTTAGACACTGTCGGGTTTTCAAATATAATTTATTATAACAAATGCTACAAAGAATATGTAATACTTCTATCAAGTACTTTTCAAAGCTTTATAAAACATTGGGATCTCAATCCCTTATCTCATTTCCAGGAATTCACATCCCTCAACATCATCATCATGTTTACTAGATCTCGATATTCAAACCCTTAGTTCATCACTAAACATGGTTACCACTTATCAGGTAACTATTACCTCCAGGTCATCTAACCAAGGTATTCGGGATACTTGTTACAGAAGCATCTCACATGGCTCACAAGGCTCATTAAGTATCTTGTCACCTCTCACTAGGCAACAATTATTACATGACTCATAAGGCCATTACATCTTGTCACTTCTCTCTAGGTAACAACTTATTTACATGGCTCACAAGCCCATTGCACATCTTGTCACCTCTCACTAGGTGACAACTTATTTACATGGCTCACAAGGTCATTGCACATTAAACTTTTATTCAAGTATTTAACATGTCTTACAAGGTTTATACAACAAAAGAATTACAACCTTCCCATCATTAGGGTTCGGGTTTCCCCTCCTTATTGATTAGTGTTTATCTTACATATCATCACCCTTCATTAGGTTTAGGGTTTTCCATTATTAACCATTTAGGTTCTCAAGATCATATTATTAATGATCAAGCCCTAATTCATTGGTCCACCCATCTAGGAGCCAACGTTGATAACATAAGTATTCAATCATGCTTATTTATTTTCATCATTTATCATTAAATGAATTATCAACACACGATATGAGTTCCTTTCTCAACTATACAAGAATATGATTACATCATACTTTATTAACTTGGATTAACCTTTTCATAAGGTATGTTAGCATACACTTATCAAAGTGCATTACATCTCAATGTAAAAATTGACATGACACACTTCATGTGTTACTCATCCAAGTATATTGGATTTAGAATAAATCAAGGTGTATAAATCTTGAGGTGCTGGATGTGATATCTATCATGTCATGATGTATCACTTCCCTCATCACCTTTACCTTACTTAAGTTCATCAACTTATCTTGTACTAGGGTATTTCCCATCCTAATACTTTATGCACCAGTTCATTACATTTATCATGTAATGTATTGGTCGTAAATCACTTATTTGAATTATTCAACCATTATCAATAATATGGACTCTTCTCGGGTTAAGACATTATTGATATAAGGTTATCCATTATCAACCACTTTAGGTGTTTCACTTATGAATACATTATTCACCATTCCATTATTAGGAATAAGGTTTCCCATCTTTATCAATTAAGGTTTACATAACACCACCCTATATTAGGGTTTCACATAACATCACCCTACATTAAGACTTCACATAATATCATCCTATATTAGGGTTTCTCAACCCATAGCCCAAAATTAGGGTTATGGTTTATCATCATATTGCCCAAGATTAGGGTTTCATGCACTATAACCCAAAATTAAAGTGTTGCATACCTTCACCCTATATTAGGGATTTGGGTTTCATATAGCATCACAAAGCATCACCCTGGATTAGAGTTTCACATCACATCACTACATTAGGGTTTCACATGGCATCACACTATATTAGGGTTTCACATGTCATTACTACATCATGTTTTCACATGGCATCACCGTAGATTAGGGTTTCACATGTCATTACTGCATCAGGGTTTCACATGTCATTAGTGCATTAGGGTTTCATATGGCATCACCCTAGATTAGGGTTTCACATGTCATTACTTGAATTAAAGTTCCTTTACTATATACACATGATTTATCATACCGATATCATCTCCCTTGTCTCATTTTCTTTATCATGAGGATTATACTTTTACTTCCTCATACACATAGATTGATCTGAGATCATTTCAGATTCCATTTTATTGTACTTAGGATGTGATAAAAATATCCATGCCATATTTCTAGTTTCGTTATACTCACTAGATTGTCTCAGAATGACTAATTGATCAGGGTAATCAGGAAGATAACAATCTAAGAGTTCCATACTTGCCCTATCTCTAATAATTATATACCTGGCCAGGGTATGTAAGTACTGAGATTAGGTAGTATGAACTTTGTTTACTATCATGTTCCTTACTTTTCATATCATTTAAAACATAGGATTTATCATTCCTAGATTTTCCTCCAGGCATCATATATATACATTATCCTTTTTCACACAGATAAGAGAAATTATAAAGCATTTAAAGGAATATAGAGAAAAATATAAGTCATCATCTTATTTATGTCCTCATAGGATTAGTTAAAGGAATCTCAAAAACAACTACTTTGTTATATTTAACACATGAAATCATGAAATCATATATTAGAATGAAACTATTTCACCTAACTTGCCTCACCTCACGATTTGTTTACTGCCTCAAGCGGATTCTTTTCATAGAATCTTACCGTTGACTTTGTGCTTTGTTATTTAATACAGTTGATCCTACATGGGACGTCTATCCACGTCCTCGAGTGCCACTAGAAAACTGTTTCCTCTGATGACCTTGATGTCTCCACCTTGGTGGTTGGGTTACCATTGTTTTTTTTACAACTAGAGAATTCCTTGCTAGATGTCCTACCTGTCTACACTGGTGACAAGTTCTATTCTCTTGATATGGTCTAAAAGGTCCTTTACCCTTTTCGGGTAGCCCTTTCCCTATTGCACTAGACCTTGGTTGTACCGATGATACCAAAAACTTCCCCTTTTTGGAACTACTAGGACTCTAATCCCAAGTTTGGATAGGCCTTTTCTTAATTCTTTCCTCATTATCCTTTTCTGGATAGTCTTTTCTGATATGTCCAGGATGCCTACACCTGTGGAAAATCCTGATTTCAGGTTGTAACCTATTCCTTTCATCATTATTCATTGCTCCAACATGTTGATGTTGAGCAAGAATCCTATTGGAGTCCAAAACTTCATCATTGGGGGCTGGTAATCTAGGTTGTATTGCTAATATATGGTCCACTATATGCATCATTTCTGTCCTAGCTTGCCCAAAAGTGATATTAAAAGAAGGATTCCTTATCATAGTTGGATCATCTTGAGAGTTCTCAGGCAGTCATTCTTCTCTTGCCTGGTCCCTTGCACCTTCTGTTGGTGCAGCAACATTGCTCTTAGTAGTGCATTCCTTCAGTAGTTCATACATCTTTAAGCTTTTTTCTATCTTCTGTATGAGAAGAAGTCACTATAAGATATACTGAAGGACACTAAAATAGACTCAACACCTTAGTCCTATGTCTCTGTAGACTCAGCAAACCTTAAGCTATGATACCACTAAATTGTGACGACGGACACCAAACATCAGATAAAAATGAATGCGGAAGACAACATTAACAGCGGATTACTGAAAATAACTAAAAATTAAAACCTTTTTCAAAGAGATCCAAACACAGGAAAACTCTTTTATCAAGAACCAAAGTATTTTATTTACATCTTGGTTCATAAGTACATATCCTATACCACCCCTTCTTCAGGATTACAAGCATCATCTGCTCTGTTAAAACTATACATTGGCAGCATAAGAACCTCGAGGCATCAAGCCAAAATCTTATATCGATTCATTAAAAGCACTAACTACTGACTCTGAGGAACTGAGAGTACAGAGATGACACATAGGACTTTCTATACAAAATATGATAGCTAGCCTCCACCTGGAATATCACTGTTGTCCCTATTACTGTTGCTGCTCTTTCCTTGCCATAGGGTTTCTGTCTCTTCTTCTGTGTCTACCAAAAAATGTTGGATCCCACAGGGAGATATAACTCTCTACGAGAAACATTATTATTGTAGATAAATAGTAATAAACTGAGCAGGGGTTCTTTTATATTAACATCAATATTAATTATTGTATGAACAAAATAAGATAATCTCCTTTCTTAAGGAGAACATTGCATCCAACCATGGTAGAATTATACATCATCTATCTACTTTGCAAGGAATGTAAGGAAACATAGATATATCATCTATCAACTAAAGATGCATAAAATAAATATAACATCAGCCAATGATCGTATTCAACCCTTAAGCAAAAATTCTATATGGCTGATTACATTTTACAATCACACTTATGCCCTGAGGAGATGAGGTATACCGCTCATACTACAACTGACCATGGCGAAGTCGAAATAGGTGCCATACAAGGTCAATGGAAGAGTCGGCTACCATGACCTCCCTTATCTCGGTCAGTATGAGATTCCATGCAGGACATCTTGTATCTCTGCTAAATAGCTTTCCAGGGTATAGTGGAAACTTTGCTATAGAGTTACAGTGGCGGCTGTACTCTCTTCGCAATCGAGAGATTTCATGTTTATCTCGAATTGATCCGGCATTAATATTATCAGGATATTCATGATACATCCATCCCGTTATCGGGGTATTAGTGATACATCCACCCCGACATATATAATTAAGGATTGAGAGATTTAATGTTTATCTCACATCCATTCCTCCATTAGGGAGTACAGATATTTTCACCCATCACCCCTACATATTCAAAAATATGCAATCCGGGTTATGCCGCGGAGCAACCCGTTTCACCATCCAGTAAATTATGATGCTGATGGTTATATGGATAGGGCACTTAATGATAAGATCCCACTTGATTAATTAAGTGTATTACCATATTCTTTTAGCATCAGTGAGGTTTTCAAACATAATTTATTATAACAAATTCTACAAAGAATGTGTAATACTTTTATCAAGTACTTTTCAAAGCTTTATAAAACATTGGGATCTCAATCCCTTATCCAGTTTCTAGGAATTCACATCGTGCAATATCATCATCATGTTTACTGGATTTGGGTATTCAAACCCTTAGTTCATCACTGAACATGGTTACCACTTATCAGGTAACTATTACCTCCAGGTCATCTGACCTAGGTATTTGGGATACTTGTTACACAAGCATCTCACATGGCTCACAAGGCTCATTAAGTATCTTGTCACCTCTCACTAGGAAACAATTATTACATGACTAACAAGGCCATTACATCTTGTCACTTCTCTCTAGGTATCAACTTATTTACATGGCTCACAAGGCCATTGCACATCTTGTCACCTCTCACTAGGTGACAACTTATTTACATGTCTCACAAGGTCATTGCACATTATACTTTTATTCAAGTATTTAACATGTCTTAAAAGGTTTATACAACAAAAGAATTACAACCTTCCCACCATTAGGGTTAGGGTTTCCCCTCCTTATTGATTAGGGTTTCTCTTACATATCATCACCCTTCATTAGGTTTAGGGTTTTCCATTATCAACTATTTAGGATCTCAAGATCATATTATTAATGATCAAGCCCTAATTCATTACTCCACACAGCTAGGAGCCAACATTGATAACATAAGTATTCAATCATGCTTATTTATTTTCTTCATTTATCATTAAATGAATTATCAACACAAGATATGAGTTCCTTTCTCAACTATACCAGAATATGATTACATCATACTTAATTAACTTGGCTTAACCTTTTCATAAGGTATGTTAGACTACACATATCAAAGTGCATTACATCTCAATGTAACAATTCACATGACACACTTCATGTGTTACTCATCCAAGTATATTGGATTTAGAATGCATCAAGGTGTATAAATCTTGACGTGTTGGATGTGATATCTATCACGTCTTGATGTATCACTTCCCTCATCACCTTTATCTTACTTAAGTTCATAAACTTATCTTATACTAGGGTATTTCCCATCCTAATACTTTATGCACCAGTTCATCACATTTATCATGTAATGTATTGGTCGTAAATCACTTATTTGAATTATTCAACCATTATCAATAATATGGACTCTTCTCGGGTTAAAACATTATTGATATAAGGTTATCCATTATCAACCACTTTAGGTGTTTCACTTATCAATACATTAGTCACCATTCCATTATTAGGAATAGGGTTTCCCATCTTTATCAATTAAGGTTTACATAACACCACCCTATATTAGGGTTTCACATAACATCACCCTACATTAGGACTTCACATAACATCATCCTATATTAGGGTTTCTCAACCCATAGCCCAAAATTGGGGTTATGGTTTATCATCATATTGCCCAAGATTAGGGTTTCATGCACTATAACCCAAAATTAGGGTTTTACATACCTTCACCCTATATTAGGGATTTGGGTTTCATATAGCATCACATAGCATCACCCTGGATTAGAGTTTTACATCACATCACTGCATTAGGGTTTCACATGGCATCACCCTAGATTAGGGTTTCACATGTCATTATTGCATCAGGGTTTCACATGGCATCAACCTAGATTAGGGTTTCACATGTCATTACTGCATCAGGGTTTCATATGGCATCACCCTAGATTAGGGTTTCGCATGTCATTACTTGAATTAAAGTTCCTTATAACTTTTCCCCAAATTAGGGTTTCATGAAGCATCCTCTTGAATTAGGATTTTTCATTATATTACCCTGAATTGGGATTTCTCATATCATCACCCTAGACTAGGGTTACACCTTTACCCTAGATTAGGGTTTCACCTAGCATTACCCTAAATTAGGGTTAGGGTTCATCAACCTTCTCGATTAGGGTTTTATGATCTATTTATCAAGGATATACCCTAAATACATATTTTATTCATGTTGAGAGTATTGAGGCTTAACCACTACATGACCATTATACATGTATGAATTCGTGTCCGTCTCATCCTCTCTAGGATGTTGATTACTCCATACTTATCAACTTGGATCAACCCATTATCAAGTACGTACATCTATGGTTATCATAGTGTATTGAGTTACTATTGTCATAAGCATCAAAGGTTAACCACTCAAAAGGTACTAACCACCTAAGTACTTGAGAGGTACAACCATTGTAATTAACTTTGAGATACATCATTAACAATCATAGGGTTGATTGATCTTTCATAGCTTTGAGGCTATTAGGTCTCCAACTGGTTTTGATACTTTTAAACCTTCAAATGGTTTTAAACTTCTTGACCTTCAAATGGTTTTGAGACCATTTGGGCATCTAGGGTTGAGACCATTTGCTCTAAAATAGTTTTGAAACCGTTTGGTATTTTCAACCCTTGAAACTGTTTGATCAAATTATCCTTGAGACCGAATGAACAACCCATCATTGAAACCGATTGAACATCAAACGGTTTTTGAAACCGTTTTCCCTCCAAACAGTCTGAAGACCGTTTGATCCCAAATGGTCTCAAGACCATTTAGACTCAAAAGGTTTCAAGACCGTTTGGTCCAAACCACCTTGAAATTGAATGGATCAATTAGGGTTTCTTAATCAATCGATTTAGGGTTTCCACTCATTGAACCATCCAACATTAAGACCATTGAAAGTAGATCAACTTGTAACCCTTGGATCTCCATCCATCCATGACTCCTGTTGACCTCAAACGGACTTGAGACCGTTTGAAGGCAAACGGTCTCAAGACTGTTTGAGCCATTTCACCTTAAAAATGTTTGAATCAATTTAGGTTTTCTTCAATCAATCGATTAGGGTTTGTAATCAATGGATCGTCCATCACTATAACCATTGTGATTTGATAAATTGGAACCATTGTATCTTCATCCATCCATACCATCAATTGACCCCAAATGGTCTTGAGACCGTTTGACCTCAAACGGTCTTTAGATCGTTTTCCCTTAAACGGTCTTGAAATCATTTGATCACCAAACAGTTGTAGATCGTTTGGTCATCAAAATTGAAGACTGTTTGCTCATGATATTTATTGAGGTGTGTGATAAGATGACATCATCATCTTCAAGCTACAAACCTTTGAAATTTGATGTGATTCTTATGGTGATTTCATCAACTAATCAAAAGAAATTTTGGGAAAGAAGAAAGATTCAACATATGATGAAGAAATGAAATCAATAATAACATTTAAAGGTTCAAGTTATATAACCCACCTTCAAAGTTGAATCCAAACTTCAAGATTCACGTACTCAATGGTGAATGAAGCTTTCTCAACTATCCAAGCTCCGTTCTCAAGTCTTTGGATGAAAAGAATGGCTAAAGTTGAAGATTGAATGGAGAAAAGAAGAAAATACGCATTGAATTTCGATTTCCACCATGAAATCAAGGTTCAAGATGATTAAGGAGATCACCTACAGGTTGGAGTACGTTCTCCTGTTTCTCCTAAGCTCCCTTGTGCATGGTCAAAGCAAGGAAAGAAAGAAGAGTCGAAAAATCCTTTCATGTGGGTGAAAAATTGAGTGTATATAAGGGAATTTTAAGAGAGAGAAAGTGTTATAAAAATATTTCAATTCCCTAAATTGATGCCACTTATCCCCCTCAATTCCTTGCATACAAATCCACCATCCTCCCTTCGAAATCCTCTTTGTTATCCATGAATAAAAAGAAAACAAATTAAGCACCTTAATCAATATAATAATAATATCCAAAAATTAGTGGATATTACTTTTTCTTTAACTAATGTGAGTGGGCTCTCCACTCACTTTAGATATTTCGATGCCATTGCATCGAGCAAGGAATTCAATACTTATATAAGTTCAACCATCACATTTTTGGTTGAAGGGAACTTCCATTAATATATTTATTTTTGCATTAAATTGAATTAGGGTTTCAATTATGCTTTAATCTTGATTATTTTAATATCAAGATTCACTCTCCCCCAAAGAGATTCAAATGAGACTCCCCTCTGATTTTATTGTCTCTAATTGATACCAAGAAACATTATGGACTCTCTAGAAGTGGTAATTTTCATATTGAACCCTAGGTTTTGGGTAATTTGCACATTACACCAAAACTAGGTTTTAATGCACAAACATTGCTTAATAAGCTCTTTCTTGGTGCTCAGGCTACCACAAGCCATGCCTATGCATCATTTTCATTCTTATGATGCTTAAAAACTTTAGGAACATTTATCATGTAACATTTGTAAGTTAACCCCTCAACTTGGGTAATTTGCACTTTAGTCCAAAACAAGTAAAACATTGTTTCAACATTATTTAAATAGGACCAAAATTGAAACATAAGTTCCTCTTGAGTCTTAATTACTTTTAAAAAGATAAATACAAGAATATAATTGACATACTTAAGCAAAAATTCTAGGGTTAAGCCTTAACCCAGGTCAGGGATGTTACAGGAACTCTACCAGCTCACAGCTCTATTGTTTAGGCAAAATACAAATCCTGATTGTGATCTGTAATCATCTTTGTTGGTTTGGAAGCTTGCATCGATGTAACCCCTTACTATCAGTTCTTCCTAGCCACCGTATATAAGGAACTGATCCTTAGTCCTTCACAAGTACTTGAGGATGTTCTTTACGGCTGTCTAGTGAGCATCCTCGGGATCTGACTAGTACCTGCTCGTCATGCTGAGAGCATATGAGACATCTGGGTGTGTGCATAACATAGCGTACATGATGGATCTGATGGATGATGCATATGGGATCCCATCATACTCTCCCTCTCTTCACAAGATTGGGGACATTGATCTCTAGAGATGGTAACTCCATGTAGCATGGGGATGTTACTTCTCTTTGAGTTCTCCATGTTGAACCGCTTCAGCACTTTGTCAATGTACGTGCTTTGAATTAGTCTGAGAAGCCTTTTAGATCTATCTCTATAGATCTTAATACCTAGAATGTAGGATGCTTCTCCTAAGTCCTTCACTGAGAAAGAATTCCCAAGCCAAGTCTTTACCTTCTCTAAGGCTGTGACATCATTCCCCATCAATAGTATGTCATCCACATACAATATGAGGAATGTGGTCGTGCTCCCACTATCCTTCTTGTACACACAAGGTTCATCTTCATTTTGAATAAATCCAAACACTTTTACTTCCTCATCAAATCAAAGATTCCAACTCCGAGACACTTGCTTCAATCCATAGATTGACCTTTGTAGCTTACATACTTTATTGGCATTCTTTGGATCTATAAAACCTCCAGGTTGTTTCATGTACAAATCCTCATTTATATTCCCATTAAGGAATGTGGTTTTAACATTCATTTGCCAAATCTCATAGTCATAGTGAGCCACAATAGCAAGCATGATCCTGATGGACTTAATCATGGCAATTGGAGAAAAAATTTCATCATAGTCAACACCTTGAACTTGTCAGAAACCCTTCACAACCAATCTGCCTTTAAAAGTTTGCACATTGCCATCCATGTCGGTCTTCTTCTTGAAGACCCACTTGCACCCTATGGGTTTTACCCCTTCGGGTGGTTCCACCAAAGTCCATACTTTATTGGAATACATGGATTCCATCTCAGATTTCATAGCCTCAAGCCATTTCTCAGAATCGGGTCCATCCATAGCCTCTAGATAAGTAGTTGGGTCATCATCTATGATCAACTCACTGCCTTCCTGAGTCACAATGTAACATCCCAGGATTTGAGGCCTCAGATAACATGATCTTAAAAGGAATGATTGGACTACCCATATCACCAAGGTGCACCTCCTTTTCTGGGAGCCCATCACTAAAGAACTCCATAGTTAAGCGTGCTCGGCTTGGAGTAGTACTAGGATGGGTGACCAGTCGGGAAGTTGATCCTGGCTTACAAGTCAGTGTGGACAAAGTGCGCTGTTAAGGCTAGTGGTGGTTTGTGGGGCCAGTCGTCATTCCTAAAACTCTACTAGAGCCGTGGACAGTGGGCTCAATCGTTACAAATGGTATCAGAGCCAATTCCCCTCCAGTAGGTGGGGCCCACATGGGTGTCCAGGCATGTAGGAAAGGGCTGCCCATGGTTGACGTAGCCACCCTTGCACTGGTATTCCGTGATCGGGAGCTGGGTGTCCATGGGCCATTGTGGGTCTGCACTAAAATGGGGAAAAGATTATGAGGCCTTATAGTTGAGCCTTGACAAGGATGTCAAGAGTCTAAGTGGGGGAGATTGTAACATCCCAGGATTTGAGGCCTCAGATAACATGATCTTAAAAGGAATGATTGGACTACCCATATCACCAAGGTGCACCTCCTTTTCCGGGAGCCCATCACTAAAGAACTCCATAGTTAAGCATGCTCGGCTTGGAGTAGTACTAGGATGGGTGATCAATCGGGAAGTTGATCCTAGCTTGCTCGTCAGTATGGACAAAGTGTGCAGTTAAGGCCAGTAGTGGTTTGTGGGGCCAGTCGTCATTCCTAAAACTCTACTAGAGTCATGGGCCCAATCGTTACACACAAGGTATCCAAACCTATCAGGTTCAAGGTGTGTCCTACTAGATCTACGAGGTCCTTGTGTTACTTGAGGAGACTGAGCTTCCACAACACCTTGTGAATCTCTATGTTCCTCTTGTACATCTACTGGTTCAATGTTTTCTTGTTGGGATTGAACCTCTTCGAGATCTATTTTCCTCCAACTGTTTCCTTTGGAAATAAATTCCTTTTCTAGGAACACAGCTGTCCTAGCAACAAACACTTTGTTGTCAATAGGGTGGTATAAATGGTATCCCCTAGTTCCCTTGGGGTATACAACAAAATAACATTTATCAGACTTGGGTCCAAGCTTATCAGGAAACATTTTCTTGACGTAAGCCTCACAACCCCAAATCTTAATAAAAGACAAATCAGGACGCTTCCCGTGCCATATCTCATATGGCATATTTTGAACCGATTTAGATGGTACTCAGTTAAGTGTAAACGTGGCAATTTCAAGAGCATAACCCCAGAAAGAAATCAGAAGATTAGAAAAACTCATCATTGATCGCACCATTTCAAGTAACATGTGATTCCTTCATTCAGACAGACCATTATGTTGTGGTGTTCCAGGAAGAGTCCATTTTGATACGATACCACGGGCTCACAGAAGGTCCTCAAACTCTTGGCTTAAGTATTCTCCACCTCGATCATATCGAAGTACTTTGATACTTTTACCAAGTTGGTTATGTACTTCATTCATGAAATCCTTGAACCTTTCAAGGGTTTCTGACTTATGTTTCATCAGGTATACATAGCCATACCTATTGAAGTCATCAGTGAAGGTAATGAAGTACTGATACCCACCTCTGGCATCAATTCTAAAAGGCCCACATACATCAATATGTATGAGTCCTAATAGATCACTAGTTCTCTCACCTTTACCTGAAAACAAAGTCTTAGTCATCTTGCCCAACAAACAAGATTCACATGTCTCTATTGATTCATAATCAAAAGAGTCTAGATAACCATCTTTATGGAGTCTAGAAATGCACTTCTCATTTATGTGCCCTAGACGATAATGCCAAAGATATGTTTTGTTTTAGTTGTTGAGTTTTTGCCTTTTGGTGTTTATGTTGTATACACTTGTCCCTAGATCTATCAAGTATAGACCATAAGCCATTGGGGCACTGCCATAAAGGATCCCATCTTTTGAAATGGAACATTTTCCATTCTTAATGAGAAATTCAAAACCATCCTTGTCTAAACAAGAAATGGAAATGATATTCCTATTTATGGCAGGTACATAATAGTAGTTCTTCAACTCTATTATTACCCCACTAGGCAGAGTTAACTCATAGGTTCCTATAGTACTGACGGCAACCCTTGCCCCATTGGCAACACATAGTTCGACCTCGCCTTTCCCTAAAGGCCTACTTCTCTTAAGATCCTTCACATTTGAACAAATGTGAGATCCACATCCGGTATCAAGTACCCATGACAAAGAAGTAGTAAAGTTAATCTCTATCACATATACACCAGAAGTGCAGATCTCTATCTCTCACTTCTTCTTCCATCATTCCTTCCATCCTCTCCATGTTTTGAGTGTAGAAGAATTTGGTTTGGCGAGAGAACCCTTCTCTCCCTCACCTTTGTCCTTAGACTTCGTTCCATTGATCTCTATCAATGAACTATCCTTCTTCTCATTTGTCTCAAATAACTCCTTAAGCGTATATAGAGTGGACTCAAAGGCTACCGGCATATTTGGATTGTGCAGAACACTTCTCACAATCCCTAACCAGTTATGAAATTTATTCTCAATTAATTTTCCCATTTTAAAAGATGATTCTTTTGCCATTCTACTAGAGAAAATTGCATTTGTTAAAACTCCTTTTTATTTGATTTTATTTTAATAAAATTTAATGATAGTTAATTAGTCTTTTAATTAATTACCGCTCCCACTATTTTTTTGTTCAAATTGATAGCCCTCACAATCAATTCGGAAGATTGCAGCGTATAATCTTGTAATGGGTCAAGATCCTGAAATCCTTTGAGTCATGGACCAGCTAGGGTTGTCACCCACAACTCAGATCTTTCAGGTAGGCAACTTTTGCCAATTGCATCATATGCAACTCTTGAAAGATGTCATATGCAACTCCTTGCCATGATCACCTCCATGCCTCAAGGTGCTAGATCCTATCTAGGTCACCTTAAGTCTGACCCAAAGACAACAAAATGAATATGCACCCAGCTAGGGTAGACCCACATATCCATCCTTCAAGCTTCCACGAGATAGACGGTGCACCACACTAGGGCGAGCCTACACTTGGCCGATCAAGCTTTTCACATTTGTCACATTTGGAAGGCATCTAAAACTTTAATATTTAATGAGGGATTTGGTTATATAGGTACATATACATATCCAATCACCACAATATATAGTATGTGTCATATACATGCTATATCCCACAGAAAACATGTGAAACGATAAAAGTGATGATTATGGGCATCCTAATGTGATTCCTCGAATCGGTCATCTGGAATGCCAACCGATCGGTTTGTGCCTTGAACCGATCATCTCATTCGTCGTCAGGTTGTCCGTCATTCTTTGACATTACAAGAAATAAAAGTTCTATCTTATTTACATTTGAATTGAGAAACCCAGAGTTACATTTTGGGGGGAGCAAAGGTAGGAAAGAAGTGTCGAGTTATCTTGAGTTACATCAAGAAAAGGAGGTAGGGAATCGGTGTGCAGACCGAGATGCAAGCAACCACATTCAACCAAGCACACATACATAGGGTTTATTGGACATAAACACACTACACATCCACCACAAAAACTCGTTTAAGGGTGACGTGTATCGAGTGCATTCATATTACATATAAAATATGTATATTGGGATTTTGTGGATTTAGGATTGGACATGCATAAAGAAAATTTTATTCGCATCGTATGCAATAAATAAAGGTGAAAAACCAAAATCGATCACATCGATAATCCTAAAGTATAGAGAAGTTGACGTGGCTCTGATACCACTGTTGGGTTTTAAGGGAGGCAGAGATGGCAGTGGGACAAAAATTTTCTCTCAAAACCCAATATAAAGGAACCGCATCAACATCTATACAATAGGAAGGATGGTTTGTAGAGACATACCTTATCCCGAGTCTTGCTCAGTGATGTTACCTCGTGGCTTGCACGGTCTTCACCTCCATTCTTGGACGATGTCTGTGCAGCTCCTGGTCTCACCGGGACTATCAGGATTGACAGTTGTCCTCCGAGTGGAAGAAGTCTCCCACCTCTGTAGTCGTCCACACGGACTACCTAGAACTCTGATCGCCTTGTCGCACAAGACACCAGAAGGAGTTGTACCCTCCTATCGGTGTACTAGTCACCAATACACTCTCCTACCACTAGTCGCTTTTCTACAGTTGTCTTTCCCTTACTGTTCCTCGATTGTGGGGTAGAGCTTGCTCGGGCTCTTTTGGTTACCACAACCAGAGAGAACGACAACTTTGCAGAGCAACTCATGTTCTGAGTTGTACTGAGAGAAGCCCCCATTACCTATATATATAGGAGGGTCATGGGACAGGGTTCTCTACCCCGCGCAATGCGGGATTAAAGTAGGAGTAGAAAGGTTCAAGAATTTCCATAAAATCTGACAAAATGTGCCAGTTGAAATGATCGGTTCAACCCTTAACCGATCGTCTGGGCCCTTGAGCCGATCGGTTCAATCATGAGCTGATTGGTTCGTGGTCCTGGTCCAACTCAAATTGACTTTCATGTTTGTTTCCAACTAATCAACTATTAGTCCTTGTCTAAATCAAATTTTAACAAGTGAAACAGCCTCGTTTGGTCACCCGACCAGTTCAACAATGTGAATTTATTGATTCATTGACCTGATCTGGTCGGCTCACCAGCCTGAGCCGATCGATTCATCTCTATGAGCTGATCAGTTGGAGCAGCGGATCAGTCAATTGCAGTTTCAATCAATCTGATACTCTAATCATCTGATCTAACACCTTGAACACTATGATTTTGAGCTATCAATCAATTGGGTGTTTAATTGAACTACTAAACTCCTTTAGTAATCAATCCAAACAAGATTTATGGAGAGACTCCTCTTCCAGGAACATTTCCTAGTGTGTGTGACCCTATAGGTCCATTTCACATTGGCAGTGAAATTCCATAACACTTATGACTTCACAGGCAAAGAGCGGTGCCTAGTCACACATCAGTGCTACCCAAGTGAAATAGAAAGTTGGAGAACAACTTTCAATCCTACAATACGTGAATGGTGTTATAGTGAATGTATAATTCCTTTGTCACTAATGTCCAGAATGAACTCAAGGCATGGTATGGTCATCCTTTCGATGCTCATCCATTTCCTTGATCTCAGAGTAGACTGGGTGAGATTGTGTGTGACATCAATATAACATATTAATTCACACATGCATGCACATGCCTTTCTCAATCCTACTCAAAAAGTGGCCATGGACATCAAACTCCCTGAGGAGGGACAAATCCCAAATCTATCACTCACCCCTCAAAAGCCCCATGTGTCAAAGTCACCCAATCATCACCTTTATAACAACCCATGTTTCAGGACTGCGTTTGATGATGTCAAAGTGTACCCAATGACATGTGTTGAGTGTAGTGATTTCAGGTCGAAGAATCACATTCACCACCATCACTGTGAGAGATGACTGTGACTACCAAATCATGGTTCCATGTGTCACTCTCACGGTGGGTCTGTCTGGTACACTTGTTCTCTAACAAGTACCTATGTGCTTGGTTTGATATCACTATATCATGACTAATGAGATTCTGTCATCAACCAACACACAATCTAGTCTTTAGTGTTATTGATGTCAATGGATATTTCCACAATAACTACCGACTAGGGACTGAACAACAAAGTATACTCTTAACATTCGTATGATCTCATTGTTTAGGTCCTCAACCCAAAAGCATACGTCATCGAGTAAAACAATTCTTTAGACATCTATCATGTTACACTATCATCTCAGAAATAGTTAAAACATATAGATCAGAAATTAACTTTATTATTATTCAAATCATTTACAAAGTATCCCATTACAATCATCACATGACTTGCTCTATGGGCATACATACCAATAGTATAGCCATTAGATCTTTGAAAAGTGTCCCTGTCTCATACAACCCCATGCACTAAGGTTTTTTTGTAATATAATAAGGTCTATTGCAATTATGTAATAGAATTAGACATATTTTTTCTACCTACAATATTATGTAATTCTACTGCAATTATGTTAGATTTTTGGAAGAGTTTGACTGTGATGCGTATTTGAAATGTGAATTGAAGAAATGTCATATGATTTTTTGGAAGAGTTTGACTGGAATGTAGATTGTGATGTGTATTTTATGCATATTATGTTTGTGATTGTAGGTTTGGTGGCCATTGATCAGCTGAACTCACAGGATGTTGTGAAACTGTAGTTCAGAACTGAAGTTCAGAATGGAAGTGCAGGTTCTGCATCCTGCTGACCAACCAGACAGCATGTTGCCTGCCTACCATTAAAAAAAACAAAACTGATTCGTCAGTTGTATCAACAAAATCGACACTATAGGCCTGAATCATCAGTTTTAGTAAAATAACCAACATTAAAGGACAATAAGAAAATGGTCATGCTAGAAAACATGGCCTCACTGGGTAGCATGTCATAGGAGTCGATTTATTAGATAAAAATGGTGATTTAGGGCCCGTTACCCATTATAAATGTGACCTAGTACATCATGATAGGTGTCAGTTTCTTTTATCCACATAACTAATGATTGGATCTCTAGCATCGGTTTTGTCTTTCCCAAAGAACCGAAATCTTAGGAATGTGGCTATAGTGCCACCCACTTAGGTTTCAGTTTGAAACTAACGTGAAATGGTTGTTTTATCTGACTCAAGAGATAGTTTATGTGTTAGTGATAATATTTTTGTTAGAAGAGCTAGTGAAGACACACATACCATTTACATAAGTTTGTAGATATTTGTTGATGAAGAAAGCAAGGTGGCATGTCTGAGGAAGCCATCAAGATAATGATATTCTACTTCTCCTTCACTGACAAGTATAGGGTGTGGCACAAATCTCGAGATGATTTCACCATCATAACTTGGGAGGACTTAAGAACAAGTTCCTTGAGAAGTCTTTTTGACTCACCTACAAAATTTGAGAGAAAATCATTTAGTTTGAATATCTCCTAGGAGAGACTCTCTTTGAAGTTTGGTAATGATCAATTAACTATTACACAAATGCACTCATCACGACAACCCTCTTCATAGTTTATCAAGAAACTTTATATAGGAGTCAATGATGAAATAAAATAGTTCCTCCATGTCGCTTCCAATGGAGAATTCATGTGGAAAAATATTCCAGGTTGCGTGGAAGGTGGTGAGTATGGGAACTAATAACCAAGCTAATTGAGGTTCATCAAATAGAGTGTTATTCTCAAGGTGTCTATGGCAGAAGACAAATCTGAGATGAAGGCTATTGCTAAATCTAGGAGGATGCTCTCTCTCAAACAAGGCAACCTTGAGTCATATCTCTTGCAGAATGGTAAGAGAAGACAATCCTCTTTTCCATCTTGGGAGGCCCAAGAGGTATGGTAGGTCTCTAGTGCAGAGGGCTACACAAGTCTGGAGTGCAACCACCTCTACCTAGCTACATTGAACATACACCAACCTCAACTTGACAATATCCCCATCATAGAATAAGTCAATACTGTCAATTCCATTCCATGTCTGTGATACTACACCCCAACTGATCAAGGAACTTGATGAGTATATTTATACCCATCTTTGCATAATGTTTTACTTGCATTTTAGGGGTTGTTGTATTTCTATTTCCTAGTTTTATCTTTATATTCACTTAAATGCAATTATATTCTCTTTAATGAACTTTAACGCATTATATGAACCATACAAAAATGTACGATAATTCCTAGATGGGCAATCAATCCCTCATGATACTATGCCTCAAAGGTAGGAAGGTCGCAGAAGTCTTCTATTGTTCACCTTCCAACCACCAACTCTAGCGGGCGGCTTCGCCATTTGCCTGACTTGAGACACTCTGTACCTAGAGTGTAACAACCCTGCCTCCCGGTTGCCGCCAATTAAGGGAGACCAAGAGGTCAGAGCCATTATCTCAATTAACAGGATAAATGGTTCGACAAATAATCAATAACAATTATCAAATTTTACCAACTAAACTAAAAATTGGTATAAAATAAAACCTTGCATACCTTTTTAAAACTTTGGTAAGCTACTCTATCCACATCATGAATTCATTCTATCTAATCCTCCTTGCACTTTATTTCTTATTTCCACAATGTGTCACTTTACTATTTGTTCTTTCAACTATTGTACCCAAAATACCGACAAAAAAAACGTCAGTCAGCATATAGGAATATGTTGGTATGTGGGAACAACCAAAATTTCATAAATATGGCTAAAAATTTAATTATCACAATCAGGGTAATTAGCAAACCAATTTACATTTTCGATATGTCATTCTCCACCACTTTTGCCCTAACCCTGGAATACCCCTCTAGGGTTTCTCTTTCTCCATTGACTTAAGGCCACCTTCTCAATCCCGAGCTTGGTGCCTGGGGGTCACCTCTCATGGTGCCCCATAGTCATGCAACATAGATCACCTTCTTATTCCCAAGCTTGATGTCTGGGGTCACCTCTCATGGTGCCCATTGGTCTACCCTCTTGGGCCTGACCTTTATGGCATCTTCCATCATGGTGGCATGTAGGTGCGAGAATACACATGTATTTATAATTGTGATAACCATAGTGACTTTATAATTACAGTATGAACATCCAAACTATTTAGTTTTAATCAATGCAATTAACCATCTGGGAAACCTTCAAAAAAACTAATGTGATTACTTGTAATTAACCACATACCTGTTAGGCTGAATTGAGATAGAATAGTCCAATCAATCAAGACATCCAATCAAGTAAGTACAAGAGTCCTAAAATTACATCCAATTCCTTTTATAAAAATCTATTCAAACCATCTTGCTACTTAAGGTTTCCTTTTAGGATTTCTACCTCTTTTAGGGTTTACTTTGCAATTAGGGTTTTTACTCTTTTAAATCCTAATTTCTCATCTATCCTTCCTGAAAGTTATTAAGGTTACCTTTTAACAACACATAACCTTAATTTCATATTAAAGCACAATTAATCATCAATTACGTCCATTAAGCCTCTTTTACATTAAAGCTACCATTTTTATCCTTTTAATCTATGACAAAGTCGTTATGCTCATTTATCATCAATTTATAGTTCATTATGGTCTAATTCACATATGAATGTTATTTATCATCAATTCTACCTTTATCCATTATAAAAACCCTAAATATCATATTAAGGATATTTATCCATAATTAAGAACTTCCATACTCAAAATCGCTTAGAATCATCATATCTTAACTTTATTCATGATCTTGAATAATGAAAGCCATTAAGAGTCGCGTTTACCAATATTAGGGTTTCAAGGCCCATTAAAGCATATTTATGCACATGAATTTCTAAATTAAACTAATTACGTGAAAAGTTCATCCTTTTTATTCCTAATGTTCCTTTTTATCATTAACAGGTTAATACCAACTTTAATCATCCATTAAACCCTACTAAATATATTAATCATCTCAAAATAGGGTTTCTTAATCTTTAATTCATCAAAGTTGATAACTTACACTACTTTTCGAATTGCAAGAGGAATATACTTCTATATGCATTTTTATTGGATTCCTCTCATTTTACTGAACAATTTTCATATTTTATGTGTGCTAATCCGAGCTACGAATAATTAACTACGAATTTTACAAAATCCACTTACTTTGGCCAATCAGAGCGCGCCACGTCACTCGTTCCATGCAACGTAGTCCGGCTAGTTTGAAGACATTTCAAAATGTCATTTATACCCCCGTGTGGCTCTTAGTCTCTTCACAATGCTGAAGGGAAAACTCATCCAAAGCCCCTCTCGTCTCCTTCCTCGCTGTTGCCCCTCTGCTGCCGTTAGGTTAACGATTGAACATAGCCCGGTCGCTACTCCTTGGACCTCGACAACCTCCAGGGGTGGTCCCCCTACCTCCGCCATGCATCCATGCACCGGAAGGTGCCCTTGGGTTGCGACTAGGGCGACCGAGTCAAGCTCGCTTGGTCTACAATCACGGATGGTCTGCAGCCCTCCTGCCAGCATTGCGCATGTCCTAGGGCCAAGGGACGGCGGCTACGCTTCTTTCCAGTGACCTGGGTGCATCATGCCCCATCAAGCTCCCGTCCAAGGCTCCACGTTACTCTGGGTCATTAACCTCCATGGCTAGGGTTAAAAGAAGAAACAAAGGAGAAGAGGGAGAGAGAGATACATGGGGTTCCTCTTGAACTTGAGCCAGAGGCTCCACCCCTTATATAGGGGAGGGTATTCACACCCCAAGATGTGTATCCACGAGGACTCAAGTCCTTTTTCCAAAAGGAAACATATTTTCCTTAATGAAAAAGCAACCTCCTCTCTCTTCCTTATCTCTTTGATATTCCTTTTTCTTTAAATATTAAGATTTCAGAAATTACTTCTTTTATCTTCATTGTACTTGCCTTTTTATTTATTGGCACGAAATTTATATTTTCTTTTAGTAGGAAAATACCACTTCTTTAATAATGTCACAAAATTCATTAATAATGTATCACATTATCCTCTTATTTTGCATTATTGATATTTTCTTTTTCTTGCTTCTTCATTGGGGCTCCTTGGACCCCAAAAAAGGTCAAATGTCTTTATTGGAAGGCACACTACCATGGGCTGTCTCAATTCTGTCATTGTGTTTCAAAAATTACCAACATGTACCAAACCTTTCATAATCGCAACGAGAGAATATCGATTATAAATAAACTTCAATATAGCACCCCAGTTTTTTCCCTCCCTCACGCCCTCCCATACTTCCTCCCGTGTTTTTGTTCGCAATTGCATTCAACCTCATTCCACTACCTTGAGCTACCATTTGTGGGTCGCTACTAACGTACTGCCACCTCATGCACTGCTATGCTAACAACCTCCAACCCTCGACTCTCTCATCGATGTGTAACCAAAAGTGGTGAGAAATAGAGCATCATTGCAGCCTTAGTTGGCTAGAGGACAGATCGCTAGTAGCATTACTAGAAAACAGAGAATGAGGTGGAGGAAGAAAATAAAATAGATTTGGAGTTTTATCTAATCTAACACTTTAGTATAGGCTGGTGATACTTATTGAAGATTAGGTATACAGATTGGTGGTACTCATTGAAGATTAGGTATATGTTAGTAATTTTTGAAACAACATGACAAACTTCAGTCAAAATCTTATGCCCCGTATTAATTCACTATTTTATAGATGACAAACCAGTGGTTTCTAAAATTGTAATCTTTAGGCGGGGGTTCCTGAAGGTGGCAGTAGGTCAAAAGTGCCCTTAGTTGGCTAGAGGACAGATCACCTAGCAGCATTACTAGAGGACAGAGAATGAGGTGTGGAGGAAGAAAATAAAATAGATTTCAAGTTTCATCTAACGCTTTAGTACATACTGGTGATACACATCGAAGATTAGGTATACAGATTGGTGGTACTCATTGAAGATTAGGTATGTGTCTGTAATTTTTTGAACATCAGGAATCTCTAATATTTCGAAATCATTTTTATTGGATACTTATTATCCTTCTAGATGCATCTATATTCATTATTTCTCATTATCTTGTTTATTTCTTATTAAAATATCTCTTTTTGAGGGTTTCTCTTTATTTTTCTTAAATTTTCCTCATTGGTATTCCTTTTAACCTTAGGATTCCTTAGGATACGAAAATCCACCAAGGATAACTTAATTATACCTCTTTTCACTTACTTCCCACATTTTATCATTGTTTTCAATTTCTTCCTTAATAAAGAAATACTTAATTGATCTTTTCTTTTCTTTTTGTATTATCTTTACAACTTTGGACTCCTTGGGACCCAAGGAACCCAAGAGGCACGAAATCCAACTTTGGATTATATTCTTTTTCCTTCTAGTGGTTTTCACATATTTCTTTTCTCTAATTCTCAATTATTCATTTACTAATCGAATTTCCTTGTTATTGGGCCCAATAGCCAATCCAGCCCACAAAACAATCAACAAGGCTATTGTAAACGAAATCCATTTATTCAAAACAAATTATATCATTATTTATTCAAATATCTTTAATATGATAAACTACATTTCTCACCAAATGAACCTAAAAATTGGGGTTGTAAAATCCTTCCCCTCTTATAAGAATTTTCCCCCCAAAATTCCATCAAACAAACAAACAAATCAGGATAAGTCTTTCTTATTTCCATCAGGGCTCTCACGTGGCTTCACCCTTTCCATGGTGCTTCCCAAGAACCTTCATCATCTCATATTCTTCCATCTGAGTTCTTTCTTAACTTGGTATATTGTACCCTCATAGGTGACTCAGGACATTTCAGCCTCCCAAAAGATGAATAGGTTTAGGGCTCCGCACATGGCTTGGGTACCCCCACATGGTACTCTAGATCAGATTCATGTAACACATTATACATCATGTTATCCTGAGGGGTAAGACTAAATACAACCATCTCCACCAATCCATCTCAAATGGACCATGCAACCAGGACTCAACTCTCTTAGCTATAACTTAGAGGGGTCGGATTTTCACATCACATACTCTCCCACAGTGAACTTCATGTCAGTCTGCTTTGCATCAGCTCATGACTTATGTCGCCTCTGGGCTCTCTCTCAACCATTGCATGATCAAAGCGACTTCATCTTCACACACTGTGGTTTTTTTCTGACCTTCGCAAGGCCTCCTTCACCAACATCATCTTAATGAAGTGGTGACGGACACATCCTCCTTCACAGAGCTTCTTTACATCCCGATACTAGCTAAGGTGGTTAACATCATGTCTCAAGAACAGTATTCATGTATCACCCTAAATGAGCACACATGCCCACATCAGACCCTCTGGTCTGGATCATAATAACCATTAGTAAGGGGTGTTAAACTGTACTAACATCGAGTTCTTCATGTATCTACTTCCACCTCATGGAAGTGAACTTTTAGGTAATACTCAAGAACTTTTGAACTCGCATCATGGTGTAGTTGAACCATCTCTCTCTCTCTTATAAGTATTCAACCCGATCTATCCCTTGACATTACTCTTTCTTTCTCTTGTCATCTAGGTAAGGCGATCTACCATAACCCACATTGACCTTCCTTGGTTAAGGGGAGGCTTACCACAACATCCATAGTGGTGAAGTCCCATTCCCTCTCGGGGACACTTTATCCTCTATGTCAAAGCACTAGGTTACTGGTGTTCATCCTTCATCCCCAGCTTGCATGGTCACATGCCACATGCTACTTCATATCAAGCATCCAAAGTGCTAATATCACTTACTATCCTTGTAGTACACAGTGTATGGTGATCTTAAAATCATGATTTCCTATATGTCATCATTCCTCAAGATCGATTCCTCAGAAACCCTAAACCACTCTCATCAGGGTTTTATCAACTTCCTTTCCAAAGAAGTGCATTTGAGGTTCTTCAACCATCCTTTTATTGCATCAAGGGCTGGCTAACAAACAACCACTAACTTGTTCAACCAGTATCATTGCATCTGACAGTTAGCCAAACCTATCTTCTTTCCAAACTTAGGGTTAGCCTAACAACCTCTTCTAGTCTCTAGAAAAACTAGGCAGCTATATCTCCACAAGGGCATCTATTACCACTTCACATCCTTGGTATAAGGTAATGTTGAAGACATACTCCTCCATGTATTCCACTTATCATCTAATCTCAAACTCTAAGTCTATCTTTATCAAGAAACTCTGAGCTTATTCCCTTGGTTTTTATAACTCAAACTTGTATAACTCATAGCGCATGATAACAACATCCTCATAAGATGACTACATTATTCCTTTTAGTGTTTGTAAACCATCCATGTATCGTTCACTCTACCAGGGTATGTTACCATCTTTGTCCTCATACCTCATGGCAATGTTCCAACTCACATTACCTTTTATCCTCGGTGTATGGCATGCATATTGTCCTATCTCTTACTCCCATAACAAAAGGAAATAAGAATTTGGTTGCAGTCCAAATACAGAGTTCTTCATGTTCCAAGAGTAGAGATGGTACATCCCACCCTTCCAGTACACCTTTAAATCTTAGTTGTAACGTGCATATTATGTCTCAACATCATTCTCTATATCAAAGTTACCTCCATGGAAAATTGGTCTCGAACCTACTGGGGTTCACACACATCCCTTGGTCATCCCCTCTAGGTCTATAGGGTGCCGACACTTTTGGGGTTATCCCTCTTCCCTTATGCATCCAGAGAGTGCCCTACTCATCTGCCCTTTGGGTCCCATGAGTTCATGAAGGTGATCAATCTCCTAACCCATGGCCCTCAGACAATGATAGTTGTTACCTCCTGACCCTATGGTCATGTGCAACTAGGGAATTAGGCAACTCCCACTTCCATCAGTCTTATCCCTACCTGACCCTAGGATAGACTTAGGATTCTATTATAGTACATGTCCAGCTTAGAACCTTACCCAAGCCTTCATCATCTCTCTCTCTCTGCATTCATGGGCTGACTTTCATCCTTTCATATGGGTCATGGTGACATGCCTACTCGGTTAGGCACCCATACTGGTTACCTCCATGGTAACACATCCATATTCACTTAGATATGGTACTCTATGGGTCTACAGGTTCATTCTCATACCATGTACTTTTCACTTAGCTTCTCAAGATCCTATGAGACCTCTTTAAGTTTCCTTAAAGCCAACCAAAACCGGTATACACCCTACTAAAGGGTCCCTCTCCCAGGATGGGAGGAACTACAACCCTTGACAACAAGGGTCACAAACATCCTTATGTTTAGGGTATGCATCCACATGAGCATACTTAGCCCTAGCAAGCTACAAGCAGACACCTACAAAACCATGCTAGGTCACACTTGTTCTTATCCTCAACTTTAGACCAACTGGGTTATGAGGGGTTCATGAAACTTACCTTTAACTTAAGGGGATTCCTTTTCCTCTACACATGATGAGTACTATGCTCAAAACTATAGAAACTTAAATCTCATCATGAGCATCAGGTACCCTACTACCCCTCTTAGGCCTAGGAACCCTAGGTTCACTTCTCTGATGTCCACTGTCTGCTCAACCTCTTAACTACTATCCAAACATGTACAATATATGGCATGCACTTCCTATCATCCTCCTACTCGAGAAACACTTCAGAGTGGAGTCCTCCTCAAGGACAACCAACAAGGTATAAGCCTTACAACCTATTACTAAACCTCTTCATGGTTTAAGGAACTCATCTTACCCATCTATACCATAGATACAGAGGTACCAGCAGGCTCATCCTCTCTCTAGGGTTTGGTTCCTCTCATGGCAACCAGGAAATCATTAGCCTCCAGGGATCAAGCATGATGCAACCATAAACATCCACTTAGGTCGCATCATCCTCAACTCCCCACTTTTCCTCATATCTCGGAGTCTAGGCTTCCAACCTTCTTGCTTGAGTCATGCTCTCTCTCTCTAGAACTAACTCCACAACCAGCCTTAAAAGGTCCTCTCTCCATGAAGATGGATCAAGCTCACAAGCATACCTCTATGTGGGTGAAGCCTAGGTTCAACTTATGTTTGCTCAAGATTATCTTTATGCTTATCTAAAAATCCATCCAACATACTCTCCTGGCCAGTGTTTCAACCAATTGCCCACGCTACTGGTGTACTCTAGGTGCATACTATGCCATGCCCATATAATCTCATGGGGTTTCAATAGGTTCTTTCTCTAACCTCATCAAAGAAGATGTTATCCTTCACTCTAACATGCACGACCCTTCCCAAGGTTGGGTCACTAAAGGTACTCAGTCATCCATCCTTTCATGGCTCATATGGCATCCAAGGCATATCTATGCAAACACCTGGTCTACCATGACATCTGACTCATCATGTCATCTCTCTCTTTAACCTTTACTTAGGGTTAGGGTTTCATCATCCTCATAGGATGTGCCAGGTCTCTACTTGTAATGGAGATCTCTACCTCCAAGACTAACTCTCTTTACTTATCCTCCTGACGAGAAGGTCTAGCCTCAGGTCTCTCCTGTGAGCATGACAACTTATGTCGTACGACCTAAGCATGTATCTATTCTTTAGTTTACGCTTAATCTATTAAGCCTATGTCCATGACATTTGATTTACATGCTTTTTATTAATTTGGTGGAGGATTCCTTAAACATTATCAACCTTACCCATACCTCAAGAGGGTGAGGAAAAGAGAGAAAACCCTAGTCCTTAAGGTTCTTAACAACATTTGAGTTGAGAAGGGATGAACAAGATGAGAGAGTCCTAAAGGTATCTTATTTCAAGTCAAATCTTGAGACTTTGGCCAGGAAGTCACACTAATCCAGGAGTCCTTGTATTCCGACTAGCGGTGTAGAGGAAAATCTTGCCAACCCCCAGACGTGATCCTTTTCTAAACACCTCTGTCTTTCGGAAATTCCTCTAATAACTCCCTTGGGTTCTACATGGTTTGTAAAATTTAATAATTATTAAAGATTAAATGAGGAACCTATGCTCTGATACCAATTGTAACGACCCCGCCTCCCGGTAGCCCCCACTTAAAGGAGACCAAGAGGTCAGAGCCATTATATCAATTAACAGGATCAAAGGTTCAACAAATAATCAATAGCAATTATCAAATTTTACCAACTAAATAGAAAACTGGTATAAAATAAAACTGTGCGTACCTTTTTAAAACTTTAGTAAGCTACTCTATCCACAGCCTGAATTCATTCTATCTAATCTTCCTTGCACTTTATTTCTTATTTCCACAATGTGTCACTTTAATGTTTGTTCTTTCAACTGTTGTACCTAAAACGCCGACAAACAAGCCATCAGTCATCATATAGGAATATGTTGGTATGTGGGAACAACCAAAATTTCACAAATATGGCTAACAATTTAATTATCACAATCAGGGTAATTAGCAAACCAATTTACATTTTTGATGTTTCATTCACCACCACTTTTACCCTAACCCTGGAATACCCCTCTAGGGTTTCTCTTTCACCATTGACTTAAGGCCACCTTCTCAATCCCGAGCTAGGTGCCTGGGGGTCACCTATCATGGTGCCCCATAGTCATGCAACATAGACCACCTTCTCATTCCCGAGCTTGGTGTCTGGGGTCACCTCTCATGGTGCCCATTGGTCTACCCTCTTGGGCCTGACTTTATGGCATCTTCCATCAGGGTGGCATGTAGGTGTAAGAATACACATGTATTTATAATTGTGATAACCATAGTGACTTTTTAATTGCAGTATGAACATTCAAACTATTTAGTTTCAATCAATGCAATTAACCATCTGGGAAACCTTCGGGAAAACTAATGTGATTACTCATAATTAACCACATACCTGTTAGGCTAAATTGAGATAGAATAGTCCAATCAATCAAGACATCCAATCAAGCAAGTACAAGAGTCCTGAAATTACATCCAATTCCTTTTATCAAAATCTATTCAAACCATCTTGCTACTTAACGTTTGTTTTTAGGATTTCTACCTCTTTTAGGGTTTAATTTGCAATTAGAGTTTCTAATCTTTTAAACCCTAATTTCTCATCTATCCTTCCTGAAAGTTATTAAGGTTACCTTTTAACAACACATAACCTTAATTTAATTTTAAAGCACAATTACTCATCAATTAAGTCCATTAAGCCTCTTTTACATTAAAGCTACCATTTTTATCCTTTTAATCTATGACAAAGTCATTATGCTCATTTATCATCAATTCGTAGTTCATTATGGTCTAATTCACATATGAACGTTATTTATCATCAATTCTACCTTTATCCATTAGAAAAACCCTAATTATCATATTAAGGATATTTATCCATAATTAAGAACTTCCATACTCGAAATATCTTAGAATCAGCATATCTTAACTTTATTCATGATCTTGAATAATTAAAGCCATTAAGAGTCGCATTTACCAATATTAGGGTTTCAAGGCCCATTAAAGCATATTTATGCACATGAATTTCTAAATTAAACTAATTACGTGAAAAGTTCATCCTTTTTATTCCTAATGTTCCTTTTATCATTAATAGGTTAATACCAACTTTAATCATCCATTAAACCCTACTAAATATATTAATCATCTCAAAATAGGGTTTCTTAATCTTTAATTCATCAAAGTTGATAACTTACACTACTTTTCAAATTGCACGAGTAATTTGCTTCTATTTGCATTTTTATTGGATTCCTCTCATTTTTCTGAGCAATTTTCATATTTTATATGTGCTAATCTGAGCTATGAATAATTAACTACGAATTTTACAAAATCCACTTACTTTGGCCAATCAGAGCACGCCACGTCGCTCGTTCCATGCAACGAAGTCTGGATCGTTTGAAGACATTTCAAAATGTCGTTTATACCCCTGTGCGGCTCCTAGACTCTTCACAACGCGGAAGGGCAAACTCATCCAAAGCCCCACTCATCTCCTTCCTCGCGGCTATGCCGTTAGGTTAGCGATTGAACGCGGCCCGGCCTCTGCTCCTTGGACCTCAATGACCTCCAGGGGTGGTCCCCCTACCTCCGTCATGCCTCCACGCACCGAAAGGTGCCCTTGGGTTGCGGCTAGGGTGGTCAAGTCGAGCTTGCTTGGTCTGCAATTGTGGTTGGTCTGCAGCCCTCCTGCCAGTGTTGCGTAGGTCCTAGGGCTAAGGGACGGCAGCTACGCTTCTTTCCAGTGACCTGGGAGCATTGTGCCCTCATCAAGCTCCCGTCCAAGGCTCCACGTTACTCCGGGTCATTAACCTCCATGGCTAGGGTTAAAAGAAGAAACAAAGGAGAAGAGGGACAGAGAGATACATGGGGTTCCTCTTGAACTTGATCCAGAGGCTCTACCCCTTATATAGGGGAGGGTATTCACACCCCAAGATGTGTATCCACGAGGACTCAAGTCCTTTTTCCAAAAGGAAACATATTTTCCTTAATAAAAAATCAACCTCCTCTCTCTTCCTTATCTCTTTGATATTCCTTTTTCTTTAAATATTAAGATTTCAAAAATTACTTCTTTTATCTTCATTGTAATTGCCTTTTTATTTATTGGCACAAAATTTCTATTTTCTTTTAGTAGGAAAATACCACTTCTTTAATAATGTCACAAAATTCATTAATAATGTATCACATTATCCTCTTATTTTGCATTATTGATATTTTCTCTTTCTTTCTTCTTCATTGGGGCTCCTTGGATGCCAAGAATCTCTAATATTTCAAAATCCTTTTTATTGGATACTCATTATCCTTCTAGATGCATCTATATTCATTATTTCTCATTATCTTATTTATTTCTTATTAAAATATCTCTTTTTGAGGATTTCTCTTTATTTCTCTTTTATTTTCCTCATTGGTATTCCTTTTAACATTAGGATTCCTTGGGATACAAAAATCCACCAAGCATAACTTAATTATACCTCTTTTCACTTATTTCCCACATGTTATCATTGTTTTCAATTTCTTCCTTAATAAAGATATACTTAATTGATTTTTTCTTTTCTTTTTGCATTATCTTTGCAACTTTGGACTCCTTGGGACCCAAGGAACCCAAGAGGCATGAAATCAAACCTTGGATTATATTCTTTTTCCTTCTAGTGGTTTCAACATCTTTCTTTTCTCTAATTCTCAATTATTCAGTTACTAATCGAATTTCCTTATTATTGGGCCCAATAGCCAATCAAGCCCAGAAAACAATCAACAAGGATATTGTAAACAAAATCCATTTATTCAAAACAAATTATATCATTATTTGTTCAAATATCTTTAATATGAGAAATTACAATTGTCACCAAATGAACCTAAAAATTGGGGTTGTAACATAGAGTCTTCCAAATTCTTCTGTTTTGATGTGCGCTCTCAGCATCTGGTCCACTCAGGTTCAATCCATGTTGGTCCTCTAAAAAACTAGATGCAAGGTCCAAATTGAGTAACTCACGTGAGTTGCTTGTTGGACCAAGTACGGGCCATGCAATTAGCTGCCTTCAACCACAAGTATTCATCACTAGGGTTTTAGCAACTAGGAATGCATCTATAAAAGGGAGCCCCTTATCATCAATTCAAAAGGGTCTCTAATTGGTTATTAGAAGCCACATTGTGTAGCGCAAACCCTAGCAAGGAGCGAGGAGGTGGCAGTCAGAGTGGAGAAATTAGTCTTCCCGCATCAAGTATTATGACCCCTTCCATTGTTCTTTCTATCTTTTCATTGTTGTCTCACACCATGAGTGAGTAGATGTTTGTATTGGAGCATTAGGACTAGCCCCAATAGCCCATATTTTATCCTATCTTGTATCTAAACTCGATAATACTATTACCAAATAAAGTATTTTTCTACTTATTTCCTTTCTTTACAAATTCACAACTTGCTTTGCATGTATGTTATAATCATGGATATGCAGATTGTTGTAAGAATGATTAGATTAGAACTCCAAAACATCTTGTTATCCGCTTGAGGTGTCAGCAAGGGATAGTGAGGTGATTGGGCTATGATCTTCTACGTACCTAGTATGGTCGGTCGTAAGTGAGTGAGTCCAGTTGGAATAAGCTAGGAACTTGGGTGTCGAGGATGGTCGGTTCCAAGGGAGTTTAGTCTAAGTGACGACCTGTGTCCCGTGAGGGTACAATATCTAAGTCTCTATTTAGCAATTTCTATTGAAGAGTGACCGGCCTAAATCCCACGTCCAAAAGAAGTGGATTTAAAGTAGTCGGACTTTTAAAGAAATAACCTGACTCTCAAGCCCCCGCAACGATAAATGGGATCCAATGTAGTGATCGGGGTCGAACATAGGGACAAGGTTGGAAGTGTTAAGAACACAGAATCTAACACTTGTATACTCCAGTCGAAGAGGGTATATGAAGGTGTTCCCTAAGAAATGGTAGTACACAAACAAGAATAGCAAGAACAAACAAAACAAAAGAAATAAGATGAAACAAGTATAAGGAGAGAAACCTGGGTTGGGGTTCACCTACTAAAGCATCTTGCCAACATGTAACACTATCTCTCTCTCTTGCATACTCTTATCAAGATTACAAGAAACCATCAAAAGAATCTAGTCCACTCTCTTTCAAGATGAGGATAGATTTAAGTCTAGGAGTAGCCTCTCTCTTGAGATGACCACACATAAACTTTGCAACATTACATATGGTTAAAGATTTAGCATTCCAACACCCTCATGCATTCATACTACTCCATGACATGGGATAAAAGCGATATTACTCTCTTGAGATATCAACAATCAAACATCACAAGATGGTAGCTAAGCATACAAGTGAAGCACTAAAATAGGTGCATGGAAATAATCTTGATAAGAATATGTATATTCAACAAAAAGAGACAATATACATGTTAGGAGAGCCTTAGTGGCTACTCCCAACCCCAGTTAAGGTGTTTAACCACTCGTGCTTGCAGACCGCATAACATCATTACAAAAGGATAGATCCATGAGATACCACGAAGAGAGGGAGGAAGTACAACAGGATGGACTGATAGATCTAGAGAGGAAGAGATGTGATACGACACACTACTTCTTTATATTTGGATCTATCACGTGGATGGCGTGGATGGTCTTCTTCTCTCGAAGAAGGAATCTTCAATCTTCTCTCTCCTTAGCTTCTGCCTTTGGAGATCCAAGACTGATAGATGGTATGGTCGGGGAAAATTTGGAATGTAGTGGCACTTCATGGTCCTCTGGATCCCATCTTTGATCTCCTCTCTTGACAAGACAGATGGGTGTGTTATTTATAGGAACACTCCACTAACTTAGAACCATGGTCGTGGTCTGGTGATAAGTGAGGGAGAGACCGTGGTCACGGTTTGTGTCTTATTCATCTTTTGCCACGATCCAGCTTGGTCGCGGTCTTCTGGTATCCGCGGTCGTGGTCTTATGGTAACCACGGTCGCGGTCTTATGACAACTGCGGTCACGGTCTTCAGGAGTCCATCAGTGATTGTGGTCTTGTGACAATAGTGGTCACGGTCTTCAGGAGTCCATCAGTGATCGCGGCCAAGGTCTTTCCTTATTACCTGATGATCAAGATCTTTGGGGTACACTGGAACTGTGGTCACGGTTGGGAAATAAGTGGACTGTCGTCGTGGTCACCAAAACTGCGACCTGAGTTGTGGATGTTCCTGAAAACATGTAAGTGAGGATTTAGTCAAAAAGATAGAAAAATTATGTGAAAAATTGACGAAAGTTATACTAAAAGAGGTGTAATATATATATAGAAAGTACGTAAAGTAGAGTGTTATCAACTCCCCCAAACTTAGAATCAAGCATGTCCTTAGGCTGAGTGTAGGTTCGAGAACTCAGAGAGAGAAAGAATGAACAATCTTAAAAGATAACATAATAACATGATTGAAATATCTCATTCTTGCATCAAGACTATTGTGGTATGTACTCAAACCCTTAGGTCTCAATCTCCCCCCTCAACTAGAGTTGCATAACTTCATTTCTCTGTCATAACCTTCAATTGTAAAAGGCTCCTCCTTCTCAACTTATCACCTCCTCCCTTAGGTAATGACCGTACTAATGCCAGATCTTTTTTGAAGGGTAGCTTTCACACCAATTCTTTATTTTTCAGCTGACCCTATGCTAATGTGTTCAGGTAGGCTTAAGGCTTTTAGGTGTTTTCCTCTTCCCCCTGAACTCCTCACCCACAAATTTCGTAAGAATAGTGTTGCCCCTTTTTGGTCTTCTAACTTTAAGTCAGGTGGTTTCTTAAGATTTTATTCAGGACTGGAGGTGTGTAAGCTTGGCTTCCAGATTCCACTTACAGGCATGACATATCTACATTCATGAGTGCAGCAATATATCGGGCGTGCGGAAACTTTTGACATCTTTTTGGGCACATCTCTCATGTTTTTTCTTTATTTATTTTTGGCTTTTTACCTCTCCTTTCAGGCTTGGGTCTGGGGAGTTTTACTTGGTCTTCTGGGTGGCCAAGCCTCTTTTAGATATTTTTTGAAGAGGGCAACTTTTTCCTTTTCTATGGAGATAAGGATTTTCTGGTCAAAAAGCATCAGGTGATGGTGGTTGGTCAGGAGTATGACTAGGTGAAAGTTCTCTAATCTTTGAGGGTTTCATGAGTTAAGGTTGTTACATATACAATGTCTTATTACAAGAATGAGGTATAGCAGTACTGCTATGACTGTTGTTTTTCTCATATATACTTGTATATGTTACTCATATATTTCTCTCAAAGTGGGCTGGAACACTTCATTTAGAAAATTTAGTGAGAGAGAGGTGAGCTTCTAAAAAGTTAGTTGTAACAAGAATTGAAAATTTTCAAAATTTTCGTGATAAAAAGGGGTAAGAAGGAAAGTAAATGTTTTTATAAGGGAAAAAAGGATGGTAAATTTACCTCTATAGCCCGTTTATGACTCCTCCCCCAAACTTATCATGCACCCATCTCGGGGTGTTAAAATTTGAGTGAGATGTATAAATAGGCTTTCTTCATTTGTTTTTGTTGTTGTCAGTGGATCCCCACTTTCACTCTAGGAGCATGCTTGCATATATACCCCTTAACGTGTGATATTTCTCATACTGCATGTTTTCCAACTTTAAGCCAATAGTGGCTATGGCCACCATCCATGATAAGTAGAAGAAACTGCATTCATTAGATAGGGGTACCTACTGAGGGCATCTATGGCAGAATTGTGTCTTCTTGAAGTCCTTTCCTTTTGTATAGTCATACCCTCTACAATGTTGTCGTATCATGTCGATGATAGCTTTGGCACATGTGTTTTCCTTTACTTCTGTGGGTGTCTTTGTTGTTGTCATATTGGTCTTCTTGTTGAGCGAGAAGGCTTTCTCGGAGTTGTTACATAGCATTGCAGTCCTTTTGAGAAGGTTGATATTCAACAAAGTCCAATGGTTGTCATGAAGAATAGGCAGGAAGATGTGCTCTGGAGGGGCCATCTCCAGGCATTGTTGCAGCCGCTCCTTCTCTCCTGACTTTTTGTCCTTGAGAATGTCATCTACCAGTAAGAAGTATGCCATGTGAGTACTTGGCATGGTACCGCCTAGTATCGCCTAGTAGGCTGACATCGTGCTTACAGAAAGGTATCCCCCTATTTTCAACATTTCTCAGAGGTCATATTTTAGCACGCAGATGCCATCTCACTTGAAGATGACATCTCCTGACAAATCGTCTTCTTTCAGAGAACTCATAATAAGAGTAAGTTCTTCCAGTGACAGGATGAAGCAGCTCAATCTATCAAAATTCTCAAAAGAAGATGTAATTTGTCCTGCTGGACCTTTTGGTCTATCATCCTCCAGATCTTCCTCTTCAACCTCTCTTTCCACAAGTTGTTGCTTTGGAGGTTGATTTTTAGGAGCTTCTGCTCTGAAGGCTGTCGGGGCTCTTCTTCTGGCATTTGCTTTGTAGCTTCTTCAGAGCCTTCATTACAGCCAACTTTCCATGTTGTAGCCCTAGGTGGTTCTATCAGAGCGACCCACATAGCTTTTAACTATTCCCTCCAAGCAACCTTTTCGGGTAAGGGAACATCCATGTGAATCCTGCGGGGTACAACTTATGCAAGCATTGACGGATCGTTGAAGAATCAGCGGTCATAGATGACTTCCATAGCGTATATACCCCACAGTCCATGCAGGTCTTTAGTGTCTAGGTCTTCCAGGGGAACACCCTTGTTGATGGACTCCATCATGCATAGTACTATGAAGGTGCAATCCCCCAAACCAGCCTCTTCTTGGGGAACTTTCTTGTTGCTGGAAAAAAGCTTCCAGGACCCTTGAAATTTGTTGTCCGCCTCTTTGATTGCTCGTTGTAGGCGCAGCAATATTTCAAGGCATCTCTGGCTTCCTTCCTCTTATATATTAGTGAGGTGATGTCCATTTCAGCTGTACAACAATTGAGCACTGTCGTCTTACGCTCATGCAGATCAATGACTATTAGTCCCTGATGCTTTGAGATTCTTATGGTCAACACCACGGACCTTGTCCCCTTCCGCTAGACTGCCGCCTTTAGTTTAGCCACAATTGCCGCCATTTATTCTTCATTATACAGGAGGCTGGCTAGGCATGTCGTCCCGTTGAAGATCAGTTGTGGCTTGTCTGGGTGTAAGAATTCTTTCAGGAGGGTAGCACAGAGTACTTTGAACACCCTTTTGTGTACTCACGCCTTCTTCAGAAATATCCCCCTGAAGTGGTCTCTAGACAGACATCTACCCTTATTGTTGTACAATATGTCTGACCCAGGTAGATCGTTGTTGAGGACATCTGCCAAGATGTGGACATCTCAGCATGATATTTGTGATACCAAAGTCATGTCCATATCTTTCATCTTGCAGTGCAGAGGGGGAGCAGCTACAGGTATTTCTACTTTAGTCAGTGCACTCTGCTACCTGGCGAGTTCGCCTGTGAAGATGGTTGCCAATCCACCATCCTCATCATCTGACGTTGCCTCCTGTACCAAGGGTGTTGCTACTTCTTCTATCACCGACATGGCCTTGGCCACTTGTTCAGCCACTTTATACATCAGTTGTGTAGTGGCTATTGGCTCAGCTACTTCTGAGGAGTCTTCAGCTACTGTGTTGTCTTTGACGTGACTCTCCTTAGAAGTTTTCCCCAACTTGGCTTCTGCCATCATTTTTAGCGTTGCCTCCATCTTCCCATCGTAAAGATAGTCACTATGCTCGTGGTGTGTTTGGAAGAGTAGGAACTCGCTAGTCTCCTCAAACTCGACCCCCAACTCAACGAGATGATAGACCTATAAAAGGAGAGGCAAGCCATCCAAGCTGACAACGAGAACATGCATCGGGGCTACGATGCTACGATGGCTGCCCTCAAAGAACAGCGTCAAAGCCTACAAGAAGACCTCCGAAAGCTCAAGAAGGAACATGAAGAACTCGAGGACTGATGAGAGAAAAAGAAGTCAAGGCACTCAACGAGCCCCACACACTCCACAGCCAACCCCTCCAGCCACGATGGCAATGTGGGAGGATCGGGCATGGGAACTGGCACACCAAAAGTTGGGAGTGCGAACACAAGGGCGTCACCTATAGCTAAACCAAAGGGAAACCAGCCACCACAACGATCAAGCTCCCAAAATGAAAATCAAATGAAGAAATATGCGACAATAACAAGGGGGCTTGACCTGAACTGTGACCTAGAGGAAGGCATGGATGAAGTCATTGAAGATGATGGAAATCTAGCAGAGCATCACCTCTCCCCACCAACACACACTCTAATGCTAGAAGAGCAGATTGCTACTGCTCATCATGAGGAGGTGGCCGCAGAACTCAGCTCAGCAGGAGCAGCCGAGCTTGACCAACTTTTTAAGCATTCCCATCATCATCCATTAATTGTTTAAAACTTCTTGGATAAAGTCTGGGAATGCTTTTGTTCTTTCATCCATCACTTCCACCTGCATTGTTAGGTTTGATAATGAAGAAGAAACTATAGTATTTATTGTATTTCTTTGATGCATGTGTTCCCACATTGCATCAAACCTTATACCTAAGGCACCTCTGAAGGAAGGTGCCTACTAGTGTTGTTGGTGCAGCTGATACCCCGTGCACGTCTCTGATGAACTTGGCATCATGGGTTGTGGAGGTGGTGGAGGTGGCCCTTGCTCTTTCTCCTTTAGCTCCTCTAGTTGGTCCATGTATGCTCCATCGGTATCTGCATCCGGTACGGCCTGAGAGCCTTATCATTCTGGCTCTGCCTCTGATATCCTGCTGGGTTGTGGATCGGATTTTATACCCTTCTCTTTTCCCACCTCTGGCTCCACAGTAGTTGCTTCCTCATGTAGCTTGAGAGGTGTGGGTTCTATGACTTCCACTATATCTTCTTGAGGTAGAGTCGTGGGGAGGGGTTGTGTTGTGGCCTTCTCACTTGCAGTTGACAAAGTAGTTGTTTTGGTTTTCTTTTTCTCTACCACCAATTTCTTATGCGGCTCCGTGCTCTTCTTCTTTTTTAATAAAGATGGGGTACTGCTTTCTCTCGTAGTATGTACTGGACATGTAGTTGTGTCGGCGTGCAGTTCCCCGGAGCACATTTTCTCTATGTCGTTTTTGGTTGGCCGCAGCTTGTGGGCATCATAGTAAGCCATTTAGGGAAGGGGGAGTGGTCTTTTTTACCCTCTCTGTTTGAAGTACACCTTTCCCCCTTCACTTCCAGAATACCTATGTTGGCTAGGGACTTAATGTCTATTCATTGTTGTCCCTCTATTTCTTTATATTTCTAGACCTCTCCTTCATCCAGCAGGTAATTAGCAATCATAACTATCTGACCGCCTATGCAGAATGCAGAATTTCTTTTCACATCCCCACCTACTGCCGTTGATAGACGCTTGATTAATATTTTACTGATATTAACCGATTTTCTATTGATCATGGACCAGCTGAGGAATAGATTTCCCTTGCTGACTGTCCCTATCTTTGACCTTGCAACAATCATGTAGGCGGTGATCTTCTACATTATACAGATGAAGCAGGAGGTGATTTTGGAGGCCTTAGAGTTTTTAGAACTATGTTTCTACTCCCTAGTTAGTTCTCCCCACATCTCATCACTATCATATGCGATCATCTCTTTTTCGCTCTGGGCTGCGAAGCAGGCCTTGGCTTCTTCCTCCATTGTGGTGAAAATTTTGTTTAGATCTGCTTCTGAGACCATGTAGGTTTCACCTCCTAGCCTTACTTGAAGCTGGAAATCTCCGCCTCCTACCCTTCGTGTTTCACTACTGGTAGTGGCCTTCTTTATTGAAGACAGTAATTCTATGGTCATCTTCCTGTAGGATTTCACCTCAGGCATGCATAGGGTGCGTATATTTGCACCTTCAAGGAACTTCACTACCCTGTCATAGATCCCCATTTTCTTGAAGTCTTTCACGTCTAGGTAACGTGTCGGTCATCATTCTTTGTGTAGGTGCATTCAGTCGTAGGTATACTGGTGCAATGCATCCCTGGGCACAAATGGAGGTTCCCTGGACTGTGGAGATGTTTCCCCCACTACCTCTTTGCCCCTGATTTCCTCCTTCTTAATTGGTTTTTCGGCAACTTCTCTCTTTGCCCTCTTGCTGCCCTTGGTCTCCTTGGATGCAGCTTTTCTCTTTTTTCCATGCACTTGGTTATCAGACTCTCCAAGCTAGTACTCGGAGGTCTTGGTACCCTCGGTCTACTCTGACTCTTTTGAGGATTCCTCCTGTGGCAGTTCCCCTAGTATCCTTCGATATTGTTTCAGCCTCAGCTGTATTTCTACTCGCTTTGGCACCGGCAGAGAAGTTCTCCTCTTTAGTGCCTCTGTTAGATCCTTGACGATCTTCTCTACCTCCTTCAAGGAAGTAGCTTTCTCATATAGGGGGTCGCTGGTGGCTGGAGAAGACATTCTGCAAAAAAATTTAAGGAATTAGATTCTAATAGGATTTAATGAAAGTTATCATTATTGCATTTAGTTGGCTAAAGCATTTCTTGCATGGGATAGGTATTCATTGACTTATTCAAGTTTCAAGTTCAAGGAGAGAGAATAGAAACCGCGGTCATAGTTCTTGTAACTTTAGAGTACACTACGGTCGCAGTCTCTGAAAGAGATCGCGGTCGTAGTTTTCTGAGCAGGGACCATGGTCACGGTTCGTAAGGAAGGACTGCGGTCGCGGTTTCCTGAGTAAATATTGTGGTCGCGGTTAAGTTCGTGGTCATAGTTTTTCTCTGATTTTGGTAGGTTGTGGTTTTGGTAGTTAGAGAAAACATTGTGGCCGGTGTTGAGGGTTTCAGACACACCACTGTCGTAGTTCTAGAGATGATGACTGTGGTCGCGGTCTTCCTTATTCCGACCCTTCTGGTTCCTCTCTCTATCTGATGATCCCTTCTTTGTTTTCATCAACACTAGTTGTTCCATTATTAAGGGTTTTAGGGTTTTCTTAGAGGTTATTAATAAACGCCACCGTGAGGCGGTCTGGAAAACAAGAGAAACCCCGGTTAACTGTCAGTTGTCAAGAATCAGGGTGAAAAGGATTGATTTTTAGGCGAGAAGGTGGTACGGCGATGAGAAGCGCAAAGAAAAAGGTTTAACCAAGACATTTACCTCAATGACAGTTGTGACGGCAGAGACAAATGCTGACGGGGTGCCAATCGGCTTCGTTGTCGGAGTGGGTCATCGATCATGATCAGAGCAGAGATTAGGGTTTAGTATGGAAGAAATTGTGAGTGCAAAGAGCTTATGATGTGAGGGTTTAAGGATATATATATATATGCAAGTAACCGTGACCAAACAATTAAAGGGGAAAGACCGCGGTCACGGTGTTCTTGTGAAAGAACCGCGGTCCCGGTGTTCCTAAGGAAGAAGACCGCAGTCACAGTTCTTCAGTTGTTGCAAGGAACGACCGTGGTCACGGTCTCGTGTAAGAAAGCGCTAAACCGCGGTCGTGGTTTAGACCGCGACCAGATCAAACAAGGGTTGATTTCTTAAATGAAACTTGAAATAATCAAAAGAAGATGAACATGTACATCAAAAAGAAGAAAACTTAAACAAAGCAAAAAAGCAAGAGAAAACAAAGATTAACTTGGGTTGCCTCCCAAGAAGCGCTTACTTTAAAGTCTCTTAGCTAGACTTTGTAAAACTTCATTCCTTGGGTACTGTAGTTGGGTGTGGTAACTCTTCATTACTTCTCTCATTTGGCTGGCTTGGTTCGTCCAAATTGATCTCAGATCTTCTCACAAAGGCCTCATCTTCGTAAAACCTTTTTATCCTATGGCCATTAACATTGAAGATTCCAGCTTTCTCTCCTTGGATTTCCATCACTCCTGATGGGTAGATTTTTACCATAGTGAAGGGACCTGACCACCTGGTTCTTAGCTTTCCAAGGAACAACCGAATGCTAGAGTTGAAGAGGAGTACCTTGTCTCCTTCATGAACATCCTTGTTCTTCAGGTGGGTGTCGTGCCACACCATGGTCCTTTGTTTGTAAATTCTTGCATTTTCATAGGCATGCAATCTCAATTCTTCTAATTCTTACAGTTGCAGATAATGTCCTTGGCCAGCATTTTCCATGTCCATATTTAGAAACTTAATAGCCCAGAGGGCTTTGTGCTCGAGTTCCAATGGCAGATGACATGATTTCTCGTATAAGAGTCTATAAGGTGTAGTCCCTATAGGGGTTTTGTAGGAAGTTCTATATGCCCAAAGGGCATCATCCAACTTCATCGCCCAATCCTTCCTCATTCTGCTAACTGTCTTCTCAAGAATTTTCTTAAGTTGTCTGTTTGACACTTCTACCTGCCCCGAAGTCTGGGGGTGGTAGGGTGTAGCAACTTTGTGCTTGACCCCGTACTTCTTCAGCAAATTTTTAAACTGCTTTTCCCCAAAGTGGGAACCTCCAGCACTAATCATAGTACGAGGTACACCAAATCTTGGAAAAATATTCTTCTCAAAAAGCCTTATGACAGCCTTGGAGTCACATGTTTGGGTGGCTACAACCTCAACCCATTGTGAAATGTAGTCGATAGCGACAATGATGTATTTATACCCTTGGGATGGTAGAAATGGGCCCATGTAGTCGACTCCCCAGACATCAAAAACTTCTAATTCAACCCATTCTTCCATAGGAATTGAATTTCTTCTTCCAATATTACTTGTCATCTGACATTCCTTGCAAGATTTGACGTAAGCAGCATCATCTTTGAATAGTGAAGGCCAGTAGAAGTCAGACTGTAGGACTTTAGTGGCAGTCTTTCCACCTCCCAGGTGTCCTCCATAAGGCGAGGAATGGCATTCCCTTAATATGTGAGGCACCTCTTCCTCATGAATACAACTTCTTTACAAGTTATCAGAGCATCTTTTAAAGAGCATCAGGCCATCCCAATAGTAGTTCCTTACATCTGAAAAGAGTTTCTTTTTCTGATGATATGTTATCTCTGGGGGTAACTCCCCACAAGCAAGATAGTTGTAGATATCTACAAACCATGACAACTTTTGTTCTTTGACTTCTATCATAAGCAAAGCATCATCTATATAGTTATCATTGACTGTCGGCTCATTCTTATCCTCGATGACAATCCTTGACAAGTGGTCGACAACTACATTTTCTGCCCCTTTCTTATTGATTATTTCGTGATCGAACTCTTAGAGAAGTAACACCCACCTTAGTAGTCTAGGCTTGGTGTCATTTTTTTGCATTAGGTATCTTATCGCTCTGTGATCTGTGTAAACTCTTACTTTTTCCCCAATCATATAAGACCTAAATTTGTCAAAGGTGAAGACGATAGCGAGCATTTCTTTCTCTGTGGTTGTGAAATTTCTCTGTGCTTCGTCAAGAGTGTGGCTAGCATAGTAGATGACATGGTGTTTCTTGTCTTTCTTCTGCCCCAGGACTGCTCCTATGGCATAGTCACTAGTGTCGCACATCAGCTCGAAGGGTAGCTCCCAATCTGGAGCTTGAATAATAGGTGGGGTTACAAGCACTTCCTTCAATGTCTGAAAAGCCTTCAAACAATCATTTGTAAAATCAAATTCGGCATCCTTGATTAGAAAATTCGTTAAGGGCTTGGAAATCTTAGAAAGATCCTTTATAAATATTTGATAATATCCAGCGTGACTAAGAAAACTTGGTACTCCAGTCACAGACTTAGGTGGAGGCAGTCTAGAGATAGCCTCGACTTTGCTGATATCCACTTCAATTCCTCTTTTTGAAACCTTGTGGCCCAGGACTATGCCTTCTTGTACCATGAAATGGCATTTCTCCCTGTTGAGAACTAAGTTCTTCTCCTCACAATGCTATGATACCAATGATAGCTTATTCAAACAACCATCAAAATCATTTTTGTAGATAGAAAAATCATCCATAAAAACCTCCACAATATCCTCTAGAAAATTTGAGAACATCAAAATCATGCAACATTGCACAGTCCAAACGGCATTCTTCGGAAAGCATAGGTTCCATATAGACAAGTGAAGGTAGTTTTCTCCTGGTCGTCGGGTAAGATAGGAACTTGGTAAAACCCAAAATAACCATCTAAAAAGCAAAAGTATTCGTGATGCACCAGTCTTTCTAGAACTTGATCGATAAAGGGTAGCAGGTAGTGATCTTTCATCATCGCCTGTTTTAACTTCTGATAGTCTATACACATTCTCCACCCTGTGATAGTCCAGGTGGCTACTTCATCTCCTTTATCTCCCTTCACAACAGTAACACCCCTTCTTTGGCACAACATGAATAGGGCTTACCCAATTGATGTCGCTAATTGGGTAAATAATACTTGCGTCTCTTAGCTTAATGACTTCCTTCTTCACAACCTCTTTTTTAACATTTGATTTAGATTCCTCTAGGGTTGAACCAGAGGTATTACCGATTCTTCCAAATTTATGTAGTGCATGCATAGGGCAGGGTTAAGTCCCTTGATATCATCCACGGAATAGCCAATAGCTTGCCTATGCAGCTTTAACTCCCTAAGAAGTCTTTCCAATTGCTCTTCAGTTAAATTAGCATTAACTATAATAGGGTTTCTCCTTTCATGATCTATAAATTCATACTTTAAATCTTCCGGCAGCTGTTTCAGTTTTGGTTTGGATTTAGGTGCCTTCTCTTCCTCTAGTACCTGTTCTAGGGAGGCATACTGAACTGTCTCGATTACTTCTTCCTCCTTGCTCAGATATTATTCATCTTGTTTAGGTAGTTGAGGATCTCAGTAACCTCTAGGTCTTGAATTTGTGAATCATTATTGTTTAATGCCCTCCTAAGAGGGTCTACCACTATGGTATCTTCTTTCACTTCTTCACAATATTGATTGTAGCTGTCCATGAATTAGGCAGATTCGATCAGAGACGGTCCCTTCATGGCATCGTTTACCTTGAAGTCAATGTGGTCATTTCCGATTCTCAGAGTTATGATGCCTTCAGCGACATCAATCAAAGCCCTCCCGGTTGCCAAGAAAGGGCGGCCGAAGATGATAGGGAACTTAGGATCTTCTACAGTATCAATGACAACACTATCACATGGGATGAAGAATCTTCCCATGCAAATCAGAACATCTTCAACTACTCCCACGGGCCTTTTGAATTGTGGTCCTCTAACTCAATCCTCATATTGGTCCTAACCATATCAGTCAGTCCCAATCATTGTGCAAGGCTTAAAGGCATCAGACTGATGCTAGCCCCCAAGTCAGTGAGACCTTTTCTTTCAATGTTATCTCCCACAACAAAAGGTATATTGAAGGCTCTAGGGTCCTTATTCTTGGTAGGTAACTCTGCCTTTACGAAAGTAGTTGACATACTGGATAGGTGCACTGTTTCAATTCTTCTCCTCTTCTTTTCTTTGTGATTAGGTCCTTGAAAAACTTGGCATATGTTGGCATTTCTTATAAAGCATCCAGGAATAGGACATCGAGATGGAGCTTTTTCACAGCTTCCATAAACCTTTCATATCTCTTTTTAAGATGTGCCTTTATGAGTTTGTACAAAAATGGCACTCTTGGAGAATATTGACTCCTTTTGGTGAATATGTCCTCAATAGGGTCTGGTTCTCTAGCTTCAGCTTGTTGTCTCTGTCCTTCAGCTGACCTCTCAAGAATAATTTCTGGCTCAGGTTCTTCAAGTTTTGTCACCACAGGGTGCTCTATCATCTTTCCCAATCTAAGAACCACCATCTTGGCAGACTCGGTGTTAGATGGTATCTTCCCTGAAGGGTTCTTTACTAGCTCAACCAACTGTGTGAGCTGTTGGTCAATCTGGCATTGATGCATTTGCATATCCGTCATTTAGACTTGTATCATATTCAGAATGCCAGAGTTGGAGAGTGCACTTTGTTCTAGTTGATTGTTCACCGTATCCTGCCTCTCGATGAAATCAAACAATTGAGTTACTAAGCCAGGTTGACTATTATTCTTTGCCTGACCCTGTCCTTAAGCTTGTACTTGTCCTTGACTTGTGTTTGCCACTTGGCAGTTTTGATACTTCCCCTGACCTTGATAGTTGGCCTTGTTTGTCTGGAAAGTACTTATTCTGGTATACTGAGCTTGTCCTCCTCTCTTCTCGAAACTTGGTGGTTGCTTGGGTAGATTACTTGGCTGATGTGAATTCTCCGCAGTGTCTTTGTAGCCATAACTGAAACCTGGGTGATCAGGTCTCTTAAAGTTAGCATAAGAGACATTTTCAGCTTCCTCCTCCCTAGAGTCACTTTCACTTGATTCTTTGGTTCGAGTGTATATGTAGTTATCTATTCCATGCCCACCTTCACCGCAAGTGATGCATTTCATCACTTTTTCAATGTGCTTCTTTCTCTTTCCCCCTGATTCCTTAAGCTGTCAGACATCAATGGCTATCTTTTATATCTGAGATGTGATTGCCTCGAGAGCCTTTGATTCAATTGACAACCCTTCATTGGTGGCCTTTTTGGCACACCCTCTGTCGGTCCTGTCATAATCAATCCCAGATTGTAACTCAGCCATGTTTTCAATGATTTTCTTGGATCTACTGGGCTTTTTACCGAGAAAGTCGCTTCCTGCTGCTGCATTTAGCGAGACTCTCTTATCTGGTGTTAAACCATTTTAGAACGCTGTTATTAGGAAGCCCTTCTTATAATTATGGTGAGGGAAATCTCTCTAATACTCCTAGTACCTTTCCCATGCTTCATGTAGATTCTCACCTGGTTTCTGCATAAAAGACATGATCTTCTTCCTATTACGAACAGTCTTCTCCATGGGATAGAGCTTGTTCACAAAAGAATTAGCCAATGTGTTCCATCCATTCAAAGCTTGATGCGGTAATCCAAGGTACCATGATAGTGCCTTCTCCTCTAAGGAGAAAATGAAACCTTTGCAATAAATGACTTCTTGCGGAACTCCATGCATCTTGATGGTGTCGTAGATATTCTTAAAAGCATTGAGGTGATGATAAGGGTTATCGTTCTTTGTACTCCCTTGGAAGCTTTTGTTCTGGATCATAGAGATTACAGTTGGCTTTTTCTCGAAGTTCACTGCATTGAATCTCAGGATGATCACAAGGCATCTTGAGTTGTTGGCTCTTATAGTAGCCAACTCCTGAAGAGTCTTCTCCTCCTCCTCATCGTCTTTGCTATCGTTGTTCCTGGGATTGCTCTCATGATTGTTATGGTTTCTTCTGTTCCTATGACAATGATGATGCTCCTCGCAGTGACCATCGTCCTCTTCATGTCACTCTTCTTGCTCTTGATAGTGATGGCCATCATTATAACAACCACATCTATCTTCATCAGTTGCTGGTGGAGGTGGGTGTTGTTCATTCCTCATGTTCTGCTCGTCACCTAAAAGGGTAACGTCAACACAATGCGGCATGGTGAAAAGGAGTAAAGTCAAACAAGTTGCTTCTTCATGGGTACCTGAATAGATTGTACATTCAAGTTAGGAAATTGAACTGGTCCAAACGAACTACTCTACACAAATCTAGGTTAGCAAACTTAAAGTAACTATGTTGTCAAGCTTATTGCTAAGCTTGAGGCACGGGAGTATCCTAAGCGGACTCGGGTTCTTAATAGTGTCGTTTTTTCTTGTCCCCGACAATGGCACCAAAAAGTTGACTAGCCTAAATCCCACGTCTAAAAGAAGTGGATTTAAATTAGTCAGACTTTTAAAAAAATAACCCGACTCTCAGGCCCCCGCAATGATAAACGGGGTCCAATGTAGTGATCGGGGCCGAACACAGGGACAAGGTTGGAAGTGTTAAGAACGCAGAATCTAACACTTGTATACTCCAGCCGAAGAGGGTATATGAAGGTGTTCCCTTAGGAACGGTAGTACACAAACAAGAATAGCAAGTACAAACAAAACAAAAGAAATAAGATGAAACAAGTATAAGGAGAGAAACCTGGGTTGGGGTTCACCTACTGAAGCATCTCGCCAACATGTAACACTAGAAAATTTCACTAGGAGAAAACCATGGTAAACACAACAGCTAGAGAAGTAGATATCCAAGTGTGTATTGAAGCATCTATTACAGCCCATAAACACTTACTTGCCACAAAAGCTAGGGAGTAGGTAGGAGACGAATTCAAGACCAACTTAGAAGCTGCCCAAGCCACAGATCCTATCAAAGAATTATGCGATTTCTCTATCCCTAATGACACTGACTTGACTCATCCAATCTAACACCTGGGTGACTTGATCGAGATCAGGGCCCAGTGGATTAGCCTACTACAAAATTCCACCTTTATAGGAAGGATTGGAAATGACTATTGAGAGCATCTTCTCAAATTCATTGACCTTTGTTCGATGATGAAAATATCCAACGCCACGGATGATGCCATGCGACTGCATCTCTTTAAATATTCCCTGACTGACAAAGCTAAAGCATGGTACAACGCCCTTCAAGGGGACCCAATCACAACATAAGAGCGCCTTGAGAACAAGTTTCTATAGAAATTCTACCCATACTCAATGACATATTTGATTAGAGGATATATCACAAAGTTCAATCAAGTTCCCGAAGAATCTCTATATGAAGCATGAGGAAAATTCAATGAACTCCTATGCAAGTGCCTATGTCATGGCATTCCTAAGAATCAAATCATTGATTTTTCTATCTTGGGGGTTGATGATGAGACAAAGAAGTTCCTCGACTCTCCTCTAATGGAAACTTTATGCAACAAAGCTTCAATATCTAACTAAATATAATCAACCTTGCACCTAAGAATCGGACTCACTAGACCAGACCCTCAGGCAAGGGTGTTGTTAAAGTATACATGGTAGAAGATCATTTGGAACTCAAATCTATCTTCAAAGTGCTAAAATATCTCTCTCTCCAGTAGGACAATCTCAAATATTTTATTGCATATGTGAGGAAGAACTAGACACATCAAATGCAAATCATTGCACTGTCTTATGAGTTATGGCATGTAGTGGATCACAACCCTATCCATTTTCAACAAATGTATGATGTATTTCATGAGCACCAAGGCGAGAAGCAATATATAGTCACCCAAGCCGAGGTCATCAAATTGATCCACAATATCCAAGGGTATGAGTACTACAGTCTGAATCAAGCTCGTAGCCATCCCAGTTTCCAATACGGGAACCCTATTGGAGCTAGTAGTCCAAATCAGACCTCGACTCCACCTTCTTAGGCTAGAGCACCATTAAACTACACTGGCCCACACAACTAGGGAAATTTCAAATTTAATTTTCCTAGCCAAAACTACCAGCAACGACACAAATATTAGAATCCAAATCAGGCCCTACCACTACAAATAGAGGCAGTCCCAATACAAGACCCAATGAAGACACTTTAGGAGATGATGGAATCATACCAGTCTCAACTAGATAATGCCACAATCAATCAAAAGGTATTGGAGTTCTGTATCACCCATTTGGTAGATAGTCAACAAACTCTAGAGGGCGTGATTGTTGGTCAACCCAAAAGCAATCCCAAGCAACTAGAGCAACTGGAGTAGTTAAACGCCATGTTGAATAGGTCAGGAAACATGTATTCCACACCTCCGACCTCTACTCCTATCTCCAATCCTCCCAAAAATGATGAAAGCATCACATTTGAGGCCTCAAGATGCCCGAACGACCATCCAGAGGTCAATCCAGTAGTAGTCTCGAAGGACAGTCCCCCTGTGACGTTAATCCAACCAGGAACCGACAAGAATTCAACCGTTGTAATTCTAGCAATCAACCCTGAGCCATAGATGACACCTAAAGCACCTATGTACAAGACATGTATACCATACATAGGACCTCCCAAGCAGACCAAGATGGAGGATCAATTCATGAAATTCTAGGACACTATGAATAAACTCCATGCTAACATACTATTTCTCGATCTACTAATTGAAATGTCAATCTGGTGTAAATATCCCAAGACACTTTTGTCTAGAAAACATTTTACCTAGAAATCCAAGATGGTGAAGCTATCGCAACTGACCTCTAGTATATTACAAAACCTGAACTCAAAAGCAAAAGGACCCATGATTTTTTTGGATTGACTATTTCTTAAGAGATGATACATGCCGTAAGGGACTGACCGACTTAGGCGCAAGCATATCCATTATGCCATACACCTTATGCCAGCATCTAGGATTCACATACCTCTTACCCACAACGTTGATCATTTAGTTGGTTGGTGCATACATTACAAAACCTTTGGGAATAATGGAAGATGTCTCGGTGAAGCTAGGACATGACACTTATGTGACATGTGTTTTTGTGGTCATGCATATCAAAGAAGACAATCATTTCCTGCTCATTTTGAGGAACAATTCTGAGCTACTGCTAGAACTTTGGTGGATGTTGAAGTCAGCAAACTCATCCTGAGAAAGAAGATGATTGAATATCGGGACCTCAAAGATTTAAAGAAGGTGCATAATTCAATTGAAGCTTTCAAGGCTTAAGGTAATCCAGAACCAAAACAAACAGTCCCCCAGGGGACCAACCAAGGTAATAAGGACTCACCCACAAGCAAGGTATGTATATCTTCTAACCATGATTCAGGGCCTACAAATTCAAAGGATAAGCGTTTAGAAACCCTTCTCGCGTGTTAGATGTGAGTAACGCTATCATTGGCCGGGTCTGTGACTTTAAACCTGGATGCTTACTGGGAGGCAACCCAACATTTTTTTCCTTTTCATTTTTATTTTTAGTTTAGTTTTTAATTCTTCTATTCTTTTCACAAAATCACTTCAAAAAATTAGGGAAAGAAGGAGAGGGAGAGTACCATGTCCTTAGCAACCCAATCTGATTGAAGCATAGTCGGCGAGGCCTATGAGATCATAATGAAAATTCCCTTTTGTCCATCACAACTCTCAGTCCAATCACTTGTTTGATAACAAGAGATCTCATAATCTTGTGATAAATACACAAGAGAGTGGGATACATGGTTGACAAGGTTTGCTCTTTTTATTTTCCACAACAAATTTTATTTCCCTCATATTGATAAATATATCTTTATCTTTTACAAGAAATATATTTCTTAGAATTAGTAGCCACTTTTGTCTCCCTCCCATCATCAATATTCATTTTCATAAGATCTTGATTGGGACTTTCCAAGAAGTAATTGATGTGCAATCTCCATGGACTAGGCATACCACATGCATCGCATGCAACCCTCAACTTTTGGGGTATCCCTAGAGTCTCTACTTCATGACTATAAATGAAACATGGCACAAGGATCAGAGATCACAATGGTCTCCCTTCCGACGATCAAAAGCAAGGATATGCATTCTTTCTTATCTCCTCGACACTGCCAATGTCATTGACGAACAACTATATAAATGGTAGACTTCAGTGTTCGAGTGAAGGCCCCTCAGCAACTAATGAGATACCACCTGACTGAAATCTCCTCCTCTACTCTTCTAGGACACTTATGTCCCCTGGGATTACCGCTTCATGCACCCAACACACTAATGAGGGATGCCTCCAGGAGATCCTGATCCACTGATCAACTGGTTGTATGATCAGCAAGCCATCACCCTCGAGATAAGGCGCTGGTTGAACACAAGCTATAGGGAATGGACTGTGCATCCGGAACCACCTTCTCCTTTACCGAACAAAGATCATGGAAACTGGTGGTCATGAAGGTGCTTGGATGTGGCAATTACCAACGGGAGAAGAACTCATTCTAAGAGTTTCTATTATTTTCTCTTGGACAAACAACATTGTCCATCCCCTCCATCTCTACCACCACTGTCCTACATATCAAGTCTCCTCCATCTCTAACTTCTATATTCCTGAGGATGGAAAATTTTAAAGTCGAGGGTGGAGGGAGGGTGGTATGTTGTCTCCACCACCTTAACTCTACCCTTCCCCTTCTCATCCTCAAACACTTCCTTTTCTTTATTTGCATATGTCTTGATTTTTGTGAGAGTTGTGGCCTTTACCTAGCCAATCATTTTGATGTATGTAAAAATTAAAAATATATGAATGAACTATTCCATGTTTCTTAAGCTAAACCAAGTAAAAGGAAGTTTTAAGGAATGAACATGTTTTGAACATATATGAGCCCCGATGACAACAATTGAGAATTCTTTCCCCTTAAAATGACGATAAGAAAAATGAGTCAGAAAGGTCAAGCAATATGTGCCTCCGATATGACTTGCAAAAAAATTCGTAAACACTTCTTTACCCTACATTAACTGAATTAATTGATATAATATGATGATCTGATTCCAATTCAGCAATAAAATGAAGAAGCACAAGTCTACCTCTTGTTCCCACTCATCTTCCATCATTTCTTATCTATTTATCATCCACACACAAAAAAAATTCCCCTCTACATGCCACACCTCAAGTCCTGGGTGGCATCCTTTCCATAATTGTACCTCATTTTTGACTTTCATCTACAAGCATGGCATAATTAAAAAAGGCTAATGAGCCCAAAAAAAACTTTTGGTCAATGTAACTGCAACCAAATAAAAGTCTCGAGTTGAATAGAGGAGAGACAAATAAAATAATTGAATCCCAAATAAGATCTCAATTCGAATAGAGGAGAGTACAAGGAAATGGGTTTTTCCCATGTCATTCTCCCCCTTTCGTCTAATTTTCATGCCTAGGGGATTTATCAAAATTCTCCCCCAAATAACCAATCAGCCCTGACTTGTGCTCCCTTCAATTTTTGCAGACAGATCTAGAGTATTATTGAGATGAAATCAGTTCATTGTAGGTTCTGGAGTCTAGTAAATGGAGGGCCATTCCCCAATCATGGGATATCAAAGTATGGCCATGTGACCCCAAAGGACTAGGGTCGCTTGATCATGTTTGGTGGAAGGGGACCACAAAGTTTGCTTAGTTGGTAGAGGAAATCTTGAATCCTAGTATCAATTGTTGACCTCCATTTTATTTTACTTTACTTTGGACGAGTAAAGGATGAAGTTTGGGGTAGTTTGGTGAATATATTTATACCCATCTTTGCATACTATTTTTTCTCTCTTTTTAGTGGTTGTTGTGTTTTTATTTCCTAGTTTTAGCTTTATATTGACTAAATGAAATTATCTTCTCTTTTCTGAACTTTAATGCATTTCACATATATTTCATGTAGAACCAGCCAAAAATGTACGATAGTGCCCAGATGGATGATCAAGCCCTCGTGTTCCTACACCTCAAGGAAAGGAAGGCCCCAGAAGTCTTCTACTATTTACCTTCCAACCACCTCATCTAGCAGTTGACTTCACCATTCACCCGGCTCGATCTGATCTCTACACGGAGTCTTCCATATTCTTCCATTTCGATGCACACTCCCAAAATCCAGTCCACTCCGGTTCAATCCATGTAGATATGCCATAGAACTAGATACAAGGTCCAAATTGAGTAACCTGCGTGAGTCACCCGTTGGACCAAGTATGGGCCATGCAATGAGCTGCCTTGGATTACAAGTATTCAACATTAGGGTTTCTACAATGAGGAATGCATCTATAAAAGGAAGCCCTTATCATCCATTCAAAAGGGTCTCTGATCGGTGATTAGAAGTTACATTGTTCAGCATAAACCCTACCGAAGAGCGAGGAGGTAGTGGCCGTAGTGGAGAGATTGGTCTTCCTACATCAAGTGCAATGGAACCCTCCATTGTTATTTCTATCTTTTCGATGTTGTCTCTCTCCATGAGAGAGTAGATGTTTGTGCGGGGGTAAGGGGACTAGCCGCAACAACTTGTATTTTATCCTTGCTTGTATCTACACTCAACAATACTATTGCCAAATAATGTACCATTCTGTTTATTCCCATGCTTTTCATATTAACAACCTGTTTGCATGCATGTATAATCATGGACATGCATGTTATTGTAAGAGTGATTAGATTAGAACTCCCGAATGATCTTGTTATCCCCCTGAGGTGCTAGTAAGGGATAGTGAGGTGATTAGGCTATGATCTGCTACGTAATGAGGATGGCCAGTCATAAGTGAGGGAGTCTAGTTGGAATAAGCTAGGAACTTGGGTGTCAAAGATTGTCAGTTCTAAGGGAGTTTAGTCCAAGTTACGATATGTATCCCATGAGGGTGCAACAACTAAGTCTATATTTAGCAATCGCTATTGAAGAGGTAGAGCTTGTCAGGATAATTACACAGGCATTAGCATCAAAACTCTATGCCTTCATCCTCTTTATTATCATTCATTTATTGCTTAATCCTTTTTTCTACCAGAAGCAATTTAGTTTAATCAATCAATCAACTTTATAGTGTTAAATATTACTCTTAAAACTTCTGAATTTATATAACTACTTAAAAAGGTTGTCCTTTAGGTCTCAATCCTAAAGTATACATCAATAAGGCTTTCACCCCTGTGGAGTGAGGAATTGGTGCACTGCTTTTGGTTAAGCCTAGGAGTTATTCTTTTAGGGTTTTTCTTGGTGTGATATTTGGAGACCCATAAGAAACCCCTCCCCTGGGATTCTAGTATGAAAATACAAATAGATCAATAAATGTACTTTACCTCAAGCTAGGACCCACCCAAAACCAAGTTTGGGGTCCTCCTAGTTTCCAACAATAACATGATATTGATAGAACAACCTCAATCATGGACAATATTGTAACAATTTCAACTAAGGCAACAACTACAATCCAGGGCCATGACCCTATAACCAATAAGGACAACCTCTCCCAAGACATGGCCAGTAGCAAAATATGCTTGCCTCCAACAATCAAGATCACCTAGATGCCATCAACAAGATACCAACAAGCCAACATGCATGCAATAAATGTATGGAGGCTCAACTTACACAAATTACTATAGCCATTTTTCCTCCAGCGGGTTCATTTTATGGACAAGTAAAGAATAGCCCCAAGCATCAGAAGGAGAAGTTGAAGGTTGTAACCATGCATTGTAGGTCTATTATATTGTAATCATCATCCGTTATCACTAACAATAGGCTAGTCCTTCAATATGACAATGATGATAGAGTCCCCCTTGTGGCTACACTTCTAAAACCAATGATTGAAAAACCAAATCATGGTGATTCATTTGCTCTAGATATGAGCAACACACCCAATCCCAAGGAGGCACCAGAAGCTACACCAATGACTCCTAATATCCTTATGGTTCTTATCTATAAACATTGTGTCCTTTACTAGAGCCAACTATCTCATACACGACCGGATTCAAGATTTGTGAAGTTCAAGGAAGAAATGAAGAATCTACATGTTGATATAACCTTCCTTGATTCTTTGGCTGAAATCCCCTCCTGGACAAAATTCTTTAATGCTCTCCTCACTCATAAGTACCTAACGGAGTAGTACAATATAGTGAAACTACCACAAACAACATCAGACATTATCTAGAGCAAGATGCCTAAAAAACTCAAAGGTACTAGATCCTTTGTCATCTCATGCTTCATTGGGGACTCTAACTACTATAAAGGTCTAGTTGACCTTGGAGAAAGCATTTTTATTATGCACTACAATTTGTGTAAAAGACTCAACTTCACTGCTAATATCCTCCCCACTAGCATCATGACTAAACTTTTTGACTATTCTATGACTACCCCTATGGGGTTCATAGAAGATATCACTATGAGAACATGTCCCAAATCTTATTGCCTCCATGATTTTGTTGTCATGGACATCAAGGAGGATCTTCAGTATCCTCTCATCTTTTTGCACCCACTTCTAGAGCCTTAATTCATGTTTAAGGAAGGTTCTTGAAATTAAGACTTGGGACAAACAATATTGACTTCAACATTTTTGAGAGTCTTAAGGGTCCCCCTTTTAAGGAACCATGCTTCCACATTGTCTGCATTAACAAAATTAAATAACTCTAGTAGGAGATGCCTACCTCAGAAATCCCTCTTGAGATAGGGCTAATCAACCCAAATTATAGAAGATGAATAGGTGAAACATAATCTTTTTTGCCTAGAAAATATTGAAGAACATCCTGAGGTTGTTGAAGAGCTTAAACCAACCACCATCATAGAAGAAGAAGACAAGGAGCCCACCAAATTAGAGATGAAGCCTATACCTGAGAGGCTAAAATATGTTTTCCTCAATGACAAGAAGGTGTTACCTTAATCACCAATGAATATCTCACCACAAAGAAAGAAGATAGGTTGTTGAAAGAATTAAGGAATATGCAAAAGGTGTTAGCACTGGGGTAATACAAGCCCTCTACATGCACATAAACAACATGATTGACAATTACAAGACCTCCATTGACCCTCAATGGAATCTAAAACCAATTTTGAAGGAGGTTGTGTGCTAGGAGGTAATAAATATATTTCTTTTTGGACTCATCTATCCCATCTCTGGGTCACCATGGGTGAGTCTTGTGCAAGTAATTCCAAATAAAGGGGAGCTACAATAGTTCTAAATGAAAAGGATGAACTTATTCCCACGTGTACTATGGATGGTGACACATGTGATTTGGCTATTGTAATCTCAAAATCTAAATTAGAAGGACCACTTCCCACTTTCTTTTCTTGATCAAGTCTTAGAGAGGCTTTCACAACAAGAGTTCTTCTATTACTTGGATAGATACTCTGACTTCAACCAGATACCCATCCTCCCTAATAATTAAAAAAATACTACCTTTATGTGTCCCTAGGGCATGCATACTTTTTCTGGATTCCCTTTAGACTATGCAATTCACCTGCCACTTTCTAGCATTGCATGTCTTCCATCTTTTCTGACCTTGCAAATATGATAATCAAAATCTTCATGGATTACAATTTTGTTTATAGAGATTCTTTTTATGCATCTCTACACCATATTTTCTTGATCCTAAATCATTGTAAAGAAGTAGATCTAGTGCTTAATTGGGGAGAAATCCACATCATATTCATAGAGTGCACTGTTCTAGGACATTATGTCAGCTCTAAAGACATTGAGGTCGACAAGGAAAAGATCAAAGTGAATTCCAAGATATCTCCTCCAACCATTTTCAAAGAAGTATATGCATTCCTTGGAAATTTTGTCTTCTACAAGAGATTCATATGCGACTTCAGCAAGATCACCAAGACTCTTGTGTACCCCCTTCAAAAGGATGCAATCTTGATCTTCAATTCTGGATGTATGAAGAACTTTAACACTCCAAAGGAAGTTCTCATCACTACCCCATTCCTTCATGCCCCGATTTAGTCTCTTCCTTTCAAGATCATGTGTGACACTAGTGACTATGCCATAGGCATAATTCTAGGTACAACATAATCAAGAAGCATCATGTAACCTACTACGCAAGCAAAACACTAGATGATTTATAAAGGAACAATGCAACTAATGAAAAGGAGCTTCTAGATATGTCTATTCCTTTGAATTTTTTGATCCTATATAATATGTTTGTAAGTGATTGTTTGCATTGATCATGCTACCAATAAGTTTTTGACATCAAAGAAGGATGTGAATCCCAAGATGATTAGATGGATCCTATGTTACAAAAATTTGATGTAGAAATAAAAGATAAGAGGGAACTAAAAATATTGTTGTTGATCATCTTAGTCGATTGCACATCCAAGATAGTGACACAGTCCCTATATATGATTCCTTAACTATCGATCACTTGTTCAAGATATCATATTTACCGTATGGTACAATTATTTCATGAATTATAAAGATGTGGGAGTCCTTCATACATACTACATGGGGACGAAAGGAATAAGTTCATGTCATATGATTCCCATTACTACTTGAATGAGCCTTATCTTTTCTGATTATGTTTAGATAGTCTTGACATTGGTGAATCTTTGAAGAGGAAGTTCCTCTTATTCTTGAACAATGTCATTCTGACCCAACTGGGGGCCACATGAGCTCAAAAATACTGCATTCAAAGTCCTTTAATGTGAGTTCTTGTAGCCTTCTATCTTCAAAGATTCCCATAGCTCTGTGAAACATTTTTAGCAATTCCAAATATCTGACAATATTTATAAGTGGGATGATATGCCCCCACAATCTTTGGCAAGAAGTGGAGATCTTTGAATTTTGGAGTGAGGACTACATGGGTCCATTCCCTTCTTCTTATGTCTACTCTGATGTCCTTGTTTCTATTGATTATGTCTACAAATGGGTAGAAACTATCCCCACAATTTCTTGCAACTACAATCTAGTCAGCAAGTTACTCAAATATATCATGTCCAATGCTTTGGAGTCCCATGCATTGTCTTTCTAATGGAGGATCCCACTTCCTCTAGTGTAGCTTTTAAGCTCTCCTTCACAAGTATGGTGTCTCTCATCGTGTGGCTACTCCACATCACCCTCATATAAGTGGACAAGTGGAATTTTCTAATCACCCAATCAAAAATATTCTAGAGAAGAAAAGTTGGTAGGATAAGGATTTGGCCCACAAAATAAAGGACACACTCTGAACCTACATGAATGCTTACAAGACTCCCTTGAGTACTACTTATTTTTGCTTAATCTATGGGAAGTCTTGTCATTTTCTAGTGGAGCTTGAACACAAGTCTTAATGTGCCATAAAACAACTCAACTTTGACCTCCATGCAGTAAAATAAAATCATTTTCTTCAACAACAAGAACTACAAGAGTTGCACTAACAATGTATAAAAATGCATACATATATAAGGAGCAAACAAAGATGTGGTGTGATGTGCACCTAAAGAGGAATGATTAATAGGTCAGAGATCGAGTATTACTGCACAACTCTTGTCACTCTCTCTTCCTAGTAAAGATCAGACCCAATTGTTAGGATTGTTTACCATCAGCCACATCTTTGCTCATTGAGATGTTACAACTACTTCAAAATGAAAGATATTCTATCCAAACCAAACCTCTTGCTCCTCCCCCTACATATCATGATTGAGTTTTAAACATCAAGACATTGATGTAAACAAAGTTACTTCCCTAGAGACAACTACGATGTCATACGTGTTTCCCTAGGGGCAATGTTGACCAACTATAGTTGTTATTTTGGGTGTTTCAAAACCTCACTAGTGTAACGTAATTCATCCTTATTAATTATATTACACATATAAGCTTAATTATAGGTCATACAATCATTATAAGTGATTTGCATCAAAGATCTAAGAAGAAAATTGTCTATTCTTTAATCTTGATATTTGTACTTGTATGTCTTGACTTCTTCAAATCAAGATGGGAAAGTTTAGGCATTTGGAGTGTGTCTATCTAATATGAATTCACTCAAGTAGAAGAATTAGACACTAATAAGTGGAACAATTTATAAAACAATGGATTAATTCATATAGACCTTGATTTTACATTGTCCCCATTTTTGAAGATGACAAATCATTCCATAAATGTATTCAAAGATTTTGATATAAAATAAATATGATAATACCTTTGGAGAAACCTGAGGGTTTCAATGAATTGAGTGCATATTCTCCCCCTCAATTTATGCCAATTGAGTTCATACACTACTCAATTTATGTTATTTCTCCTTCAAGGTTAGGTTTCGTAACAAGTATAGAAACCATGGCTTCCCTCATACATGTCTACATATATCATATGTGTTTTCTCTCCTTTATATAAGACATGTCTTATCCCTCTTTGTCAATTCAAAAAGTGGGGGTTTAAAGATCTAAAACCCAATTTGTTTGAAAAAGGGAGAATAGAAGAGCAAAAACAAAGGGCTTATCCAAGAAATGTATGTAAAGATAATCTAGACATGCATTTGAATAACCCTAGATGTAGTTCTAGAAAATATTAAAGGCAATGCCATGAAATCAAGTATATACATATATTAGATATGCTAATAAAAGAGAAAGTTTGAGTATGTATAAAATAAGATACAATCATACCATATATTTGGATGTCAATTAATGAATAAAACAAGATACAAACATACTATATATTTGGATGCCAACTAATGAACAAAGCTAGAGCTACATGTAGATTGACTACTAGTAGATGATATCACACGTTAGGACTATTAGTAGCATCTTGGTCATAGAAAAAAAAATCACAAGTTAAAACATGCTATGAGTACATGTAGGGAAATATCCATACAAAGAAATATACAATTCGAGATGCACAAATGGATATTACTCATTCACAAGTATCACTACAAAATATGGTTACTACTAAGAAACTCAAGGTTGCATCAAGATTGTATATTCAACTAGAAAGATGTATCAAGTTAGAAAACAATAGAAGCAAGTTAAAATACAATCCAAAGTTCCAAACAAATCATCATGAAAACATGCATAACAACTAAAGACATGTAATTGTAAGGTATAGTGATACCAACAACAGGAGAAACTATATAGATGGAGTTGTACGCAATATAGGGAACTTAAATCATGGAAATATTCATATCACAATAGGTACTAAGGGGAGTGCCAATAGAATAAGGCTATTGGTTGTGAAAGTCTAGATGAGAGAGAAATTCTCATCCAATAAGACATTTGTATATTTAGTGCATAGTCCTGTAAGTCAATTTTCTGGGTTGAACTTCTTGACTAACAACATCTACTGTAGATGCTTGTTGAATGAGTTTCCTAAGGAAAAACTTGGTTGACAACAACTGCAATCCAAAAACACACGTTTTCCAGAAAAAATATATCTAAAGGCATGGAAACAATATAAATAATGCCTAAACAAATATAAGCTAGTAATGCACTATGAAAACATCAGAGGTAGTTCTTGATAAATAAAGTGATGAGAATAACAATATGCCAATGTTAACTCAGAAACCATATGTAAAGTGCACACAAACTTGGCAAAAGAAGAAAATGTTTAGATTTGAGCAAGAGTATCTTTACATCCATTCTTACTATTTCTTTTTAACTTGTTGCCAACCCATACACATCTCACCTTTATTCTTTAATTTTGATTGAGAAACCATTCAAGTCAATATCTCATGTCGTTCCATTTGCAAGAGACCTACAAGATGAAAGATGAAATAGTCTCCAATCATATTTTTGGGTCCAGGGGGTTAGCTTCGCAACCCAAATCCTATTGTTTTCATGTGCTTCTCTAAAGGGCAATATGTAGAATAATGGCCATTTTCTTTGCAATGGTTGTAGGTGCCTTAGACATGGAACTAGAGGATTCTCCATTAGAACTTGTATGTCCTTTCTCTTTGTTGTTCCTATGTCTATCATACAGTCAAATACCATCTCTACCAATTTGTTTAATAGCATGGTCTAGGATTTGATTAAGATTCTTTTTATCATTTAAGAATCTTTGCAAAGAGGATCTCGAACTATGATTATCATGCATAAGAGAAGTAATAGTAGGAGATAATTGATTAATATCATCTCTAGTATGCAAAAGATCAGTCTCTAATCAAAGCACTTTAGTCATGTAAGAATCTTTTTCAATATTAAGAGAAAAAATATCATACTCTCTACTAGTAGAACTAGAACAAGATTCAAGGACATTCATTTTACCAAGCAAGGAAGCATTTTATTTTTCAAGAAAATTTATCTTTGAAATATAAACACTATATGCAGATTATATTCCTTACAAAATAAGGTCTTTGTCCTCCTTTCTAATTTGAGGAACATCAATAAAAAAACATGAGAGAATCAACAATTCTATCATGCTCTTCATTATAACTAGGCAAAAAACTTCAGATTCTAAGATTTTAATCTTATCAAGCAAGGTGGCATTTTCAAGTTTAGGAGCATCTATTCATCTAAGATAAGCATTGTTTTCTATCTCAATGCCATTAAATTTCAATTTAAGTTCTAAAATGATACTTTTGAAGATTTTTAACATCATATAGCAAGAAAATATTAACATGTTCAAGTTCATCTTTTTCATCATGCAAGTTATTAAAAACCTTGGCAAGATTTTTATTTTTAGTATATTTGAGAGAGGTACGAGTAGCATGACAAATACCTATTCAATATTAATTATCTAAAGAGTTTAGACTACCTTTTTTGAACCATCATTTGAACTTGACATAATAGAAAAGTGTCCTTTTCCATGTCCATTAGAGTGTGAGCTAGATCCTATACTAGAATCTTACTTGAGCTTGAGTTGAAGGAGTCACTAGAGCTTTTGTGCCACTTCTCCTTCTTCTTGTGATTCTCTTGTCATATCTTATGATGGTGGGTCTTATTCCTTGTTGGAAATCATCCCTGAAGTGACCCGTCTTCCCAAATTTGAAGCACTAGGTGGAGGAAGAAAGACTTTCCTTCTAAGTATTTACCTTCAGAATACATGGAATCTTCTTCACCTTGAGAGGATTTGTAACTTTATGAAGCATGGAAAGCAAACACATAGCTTTCTTCATATCTTATAAGTGTGTCACAAAAAGAAATTTAGTTGAACTTGGTGGAGGAAAGAGCGATATAGATGATGTTGATGGATTTGTCATTCAAAGTTTCTTTATTCAAAGTAGCCTCATCCCATTTTTCTAACTTTGACTCTAGCTGCTTGTATGGAAGATCACACCACTCTCCATATATGAAGACTTTATTCTTGGATGTGGAATTTCATTCTTCTTTTCCAATAGAGGAAGTTTTTCTCATCAATGACCAAAATGTTGTAGTATTTCCCTCCTTGATTATCACCAATTTTCCCCTACTTGTGAAAGTATTGCTTGGAGAAGACCTTGAAATGATACCAATTGTTGGATTTATAATGCGATCTAGAGGGGAGGGGTGAATAGAGCTAAAACCACTGTAACAAAATTCATTATACCTTCAACATATTTCACAAGATAATATTGGAAGTATGAAATTTGAGTGCAACTAAAGAAACACAGGAATGAAGAGTGAGATTGAACAAACACCAAATAACTCAAGTATTTATAGTAGTTCCAACCTCAAAACTAGGATATGCACATCCACTACCTAGAGAGGTAAACCTATAGGATTTTAAACCACGTCTGATTCCTTATATTCCATCACAAGAGTTACAACAAAAGACTATATTTTATGAGGTCAAGGGATAACTAGCCTTCCCTTTTTGGCCAAGGGAACCGACAACCTTACAAAGGACTTACATATCCATTACGAAGAGTCTTTTGTCTTACCAAGGGCTTACCTTCTCTTACAAAAAGTATTCATCCTTCTCCAAGGACTTACTCGCTCTTGAAATGAGTCTTTTCCCTTCAAGGACTTACCCACTATATCTTGGATCTCCACTTTTAATTTCACCTTCACCAAGGATATGTTTTTCATTAAGGAACTTCTACCTTTCTTCTTATCCTATCTTATCCAATAGAGAGAATCTTCATCTTCATGGTAGAAAGAGAGATTGGGAAGTAGAGGAAGTGAGAGACTTACAAGATATACATGTTGAACTAGCTCTATTACAAATCTCCTACTCACTCTAATGGATGTAGTAAATGATTAAGATCATGAGAATAGATAGAGGCTCTTGGAGGCAGAATCTCTCTCAACTATAGTACAATGGCCTTCATGGTGCTTATCTTATTATGGAATGAATCCAAAAGGGTCCCATTTATTATTGAGGATGCCTCCTAACCACTAGAATCATTTATTATGAATTCTAGCCATTATTAGGGTGCCCAATCGATCTTTTTGCCTTTTTTCACCACTCTAAAGGATACATTTCACTCTAGGAAATGACTGCTACAATATTATTATTTGAGTTACCTTAGGGACAACTCGATCGATAGGTTTCTATAGTACTTTCATTCAAGTTCCCTTAAAGGACAACTCGACCTATAGACCTTGTTGTCAGGCCCATTTTCTGGTTAGGCGAGTTGCATATTAAAAATAAACTTGGCCGATAGAAGGTCCTAGAAACCCCCATGAACACTACTATTGGCCATGTTACCCCAGAGGCAAACTCAACAGACTACACTTACTATTTTGGGTGTTCCAAAACCTACACTTATACATTTTTTGGCTTTGAGGCAATGCTTTTAACATAAAATTTACATGCTATCTTCTACCATTAAGTGATGCTATGCAAGATTTTTGCAAGAGTTCTAAAAAATTAAAGTTCCTTTAGAGTTAAAACTTTTTTTCTTTTCTCCTTATTAATAAGCTCATACTTACTAGGACATGCTTACATGTAGAATTTTTTATGGTCAATTTATTTTATCTCTCTATCGGAATAATGCATAATCATCTGATCTCTTATTTTTTGACAAACTTTTTAACAACGAAATGTGTAGTAAAATTACTAATGATTCTCCTTGCTCTAATTTTGACCTTTGTCTTTTCTGAAACAAAATATAATGTTTCCCTAAAAGTATCGTATTTGCAGTGGTGTTTTTCTTCGTTTCTTTTGGTGTATATGGAAATAAAGAAACAACATTATTTTTATTGACCGTTCTTATTTTTTCTTAAACATCATAGATTGCATCACTATTAATCATGATTGATTATTTAGATGATTATGATTTGTATAGTTGAATTAACTCTTACAGATGCTTCTTATATTTACCTAGATTCAAACCAAAATCCCCCCTCCACAAAAAATGTAGCTCTTCAATGCATACAGAAAGGTCCTCTTTCAAATTTGAGTTAAAAACAACTCTCTTATTTTCATCTTCTATTCATAGACAAATTTGGTACTATAAAAATATAATATATCTAAGATCACATCAATGAAATCATATTAGACAAGGGACTAGTAATAGTCATAGAACTCTGGTACAAGAAGTACCAAAAATGCATATGATATGGATTTCAATTGAGAAAAATACAAACATAATGAAGGGAGGAGAGGAGTAGCATTTCTTAACAAGAATCTTACATAATCAAATAGAAATTAAGATATAACTAATAATATAGCATAGTGAGGAATAGGATAGCTACTGTACTCATTCTTCTTCATTTTCCTCTAGGATTTGTTCCAATGTGTATGAGCCATGATATTCCATCTTCATGAAGTTGATCTTGTTGTGAGTGTCCTTATTTTAACTCCAGTGTCATAGTATCAGATTCAATTGTGTATTGACATAATGTCTTCATTAAAATTAGTGAAATTCTTGTGCAAGTTTTTGATAGAGAGAGTTTGTTTTTCAAATGAAATCTTATTTTTATCTAACAAATATTCCAAAATAAATTATGAGCTAGATTCAAAGGTTGTTTATAATATGTATTCCTAGCTTTTTCTAAAGTTCAACCAATGTAAGGTTTTGATATTAATATCATAGGTGGTTTTGAGTATTTGGAAGTGGTGATCCCATATGAATTATGCCTATATAAAATTATAGAATAGATTTTTAATGTTTCCATTATATGATTGAGAGAGAAGGAATATATTTGGTCTTTAGAAACCTTGTGATGTCCATTTATTTCGTTTCATTAGATTATTGTGTACAATACATCATATAAAGATTGTAAAATTTTGGTGGAAATTTGACTTTTAGAAAAAATTATTGTAAGCTACAATTCTAGGGTTGATATAAAATAAATATGCTTGTTTGGGGGTGTATAAATTACCCCAAGTCCAACTCACATCCATAGATAAGTTGTATGAGGATAGGTTGTTTTAGACATATCCAGTACTGGGAGGGGACAAGAGGTAAGCAAGGCTTCTCTAAATGTATTTGTATCATTGAGATGAGAGATCTTTGAGTACCTTTGATGTGGGAAAGTTTTTGATATATGAAGGAATGATGGTATTAGATTTCATTACTTCTACCAAATTACTTTCGAACTGTGGGTCTTTCTGGAAATTAGCATTTTTGAATAGAGGAGGAACTTTGATACTATGTCATACTCTTTCTAGAAATTTGTATTTTTGAATAGAGGAGGAGGACCTTTGATACTATGTCATACGATGTTATGATTTTACTGAGATATTTCAATTGGGGGGAGTTTATGGAGTTTCAAGTGGTGTGCCAAGGGTTTTACTGGTAATAGTATTTTTAAGGATCAATTACTTTCAACTGGTTGGGTGTTTATACATAAGGATGTTGTACTTTTTGTACTAGGAAATTTGAGCGGGTTTTAAGGTTGATGATGCACAACTACCATTATTCTTAAGTTTGCATATTGTCTCCTAATTCACTAAGGGCATTTTTTTCTCCTCCAGATTTCCCCACAAAAATGATCTACAAGTTTTTCTATATGTTTATTTATTATTGAAGGGAGAGGAATACAACTTGTATGTATGTAATGGGTGGGGTTAGAAAGGAGTCCAGAAGTGTTAAACATCCAACCAAGTAGAGGGGATGTGATTTCCAAATATATATTTTACGTTGATAAATTTTAATGACACATTCCAAAAAATTGTTGGGCATTTCATAGGATAAAGAGGGATATATAAGTGATGTTGAAGTGTTCTTATTTATAGTCAAGTAGATTTTTACATTTTTCCATCTTATTATATAGAATGTATGTTCTGATGATGACGGATTTTTGGAATTAATCAAAAAGAATGATGAAGATGCCTAATGTCTAAATGAAATTAATGATACTTTTATCATTTGGAGTGAAAAAAATGATGGCATCATCCACATACTATATGATATGTTCATGTCAATTTGGCGGGGGTTCTAACAATTTGTTGTTGATTCCAAGTTGAAACATCTTAGTAAGTATGGATGTGGAAATCATGAATATGTAAGTAGATAGGGCATCACCTTATCTAATCCCATGTGAGCTTTTAAAATATCCAAAGGTGGATCCATTAATAATAGAACCAAATCTATAAGACCTAATACAACTATAAAACTACAGAAGCTAATATGACTATGTATCCATATGATCCATCTATTTGAAAATATGTATCCATGAAGGCATGTAATGAGGAATTTCCTATAGATATTTCCAAAGGATTTTTACAAATAAAGTTTGAGGGTGACAAGAAGAATATCTTTATAATGGTATGAATAAATCATAATTTTGCTCCTTCAGGCTCAAGATATAATGTCACCAAAATAGTGAAATATAATATGTTTAAACTTCACTCTTTTGGGTGCAAAATATAATGTGTTTTATAATGTAATATGTTTCAGGTGGCACTTATAAATCCTAATCCATCTATTTGCCTTCGATCCTGATTTGAGCTTGAGGGGGTGAAAGGTACTAGAACCCAACATTGTGAAGTTTGAGAAGTAGTTTGGGAAATTTCCCCAAAATGGAGGTCATCCATGGTATGCCACACTATAACTTTGATGTTCTAAATATTTTCCATTTAAGCTATGAATATGTGTACTAACTATTTCATGATGATCAAGGAACTTAGAGAAGATCCAAGTTTGTTTCAATATCTTATGTGTCGGGATGCTTATAGGATCCAAATATGTTTCTATAATTATATGTGTTATCAACCCAACAATACTACTTGATACATATAATGTAAAAACAAGTGATGAACGACCAAAAGCCATGATAGACCTAGTTTTGTACTTTTAGCTGTAGATAAAATTTGTTTTGAAAATCCTTTAACCCATCTTTCAAATTTTAGAACTTTATGGGATACACTATTTTTCAATCAAGATATGAGTTGACTAGAAAGAATGTCAACCAAACTTCAGTTCAAGGGACATATCCACTGGATCACTATTAGTCAAGGCAATTTCATGATTGGATTTTAGTCCAAACATGATGCTTCTTGATCAAATTGTAGTTTGATCAAACCGCAATCTATAACTACTTTTTATTAGTCACAATTACCTATTTATCATCCAACCAATATCCTACATTGACTACTTTGTCAATAATTGATATTAAACCCTCTCAATGGAAATTTAGAATGATCATTAGCTTTTCATGTATAGAATAATTCCAAAAGGACAACCAAATTACACTTTAGCAATTTCCTCTACATGTTATCCAATGCAGCTTAGAATTCTAGTTTGTTATTGTTGGCTAAATGGACATCTATAAATCCCTTTGTTTTGATTATGACAAACATTTCATTCTTATTAATCTAACGAGCTACTTGAGTGTGCAGGATGACAAAGCAACAAGGGAAAATCTACAAGCTTACATATTTATATTTTCATGCAATGTAATCACTATTGTAAAAACTTGTACAAAAATATAATGTACAAGTACTTAGAATTGCATGTAAATCAAGCGTTAGATTCTCCCTAGCTAAACACCACAGTTAGACAAGTCATCCCATTCAAATAGGATTACTTTTGCACACTCACACACATAATTATTGCCTAAATTGAAACCTCGAAACAGGATCAATCTCGGTCGACAAACTCCTCGACCGAGACACTCTCGGTCGACAATCTTCTCGACCGAGAAAGATCCAAAGTAGCCGTTAGACACAACAGACAAGTTAGTTGGCAGTTGAAGAAAGATGTTGCAAATCACTTGTTCCAGAGAGCCTGTCGGTCGACAAAAGTTCGACTGAGTAGGTGTCTCGGTCGACCATTTGTCGACCGAGATGGTCTCTGACAGCAACTGCAGAATTAATTAATTAGCCGTTGTTAAAGCAACAACTTTGTACCTAACGACTAGTTAAGCACTTAGAAACCCCTAGAAGTTGTCTAGAACGTCCTTAAGCATCCTTAGGCCATTCCTACAAATAGGACAAGCCATAGGACACTCAAATACACTTGTTTACACTTGTTACACTTGAGAAATACTTGAGCATACTTGAGCAATCTGTTGCAAGCAAATTGAGCACTGTGATCATTGGCCTACTTTCCCCTTAGCTCAAATTTGTGTCCTATAGGCTAGCATCTCCTTACTACAGCACTTACACTTCTACACTCATTGGTTAGGAGATCAATACGCTTGATATAGGCAAATCAAGCCTTGTGCTTAAAAGGATAAGTTGTAATTTCTATTTTCTTTCTTGTTCCTTTTTATCCTTTGTATTCTCCTTGCTACTCCTAGGGTTGGAGGCTGCGGATTGGAGAAGGTTCTTCTCGGAGGAGAAGGTGGACTTCAAGCTACTTCAAGAAGGCTATCGCACGGGAAGCTACTTCAAGAAGGCTATTGCAACGGGAAGCTACTTCAAGAGGAAGGCTGCTTCAAGGTGGTGCAATTACTTCTAGGTGAAGGTTGCTTCAAGGTTGGGCGATTACTTCTAGGTGAAGGCTGCTTGAAGGGTTTAGGGAGAGAATTGTAATTTTATGTAAAGTCCTTGCGAGGTAATAAAATTAAATTCTTTCCAAATCCCGGTTGGGTAAGCAACCGGGTAGTGGACTGACAACTTTAGTATTTGCTAAAGTTGGAACCACTCTAAATCCTTGTCCCCTTGTCCAATATTTTTGTGGTTGGTTGTTTGAGTTAAATAATTATTAAAATCTTTATAAAACTCTATTCACCCCCCCTCTAGTAGTTTTCAGTTGGTATCAGAGCGAGGCTTCAAGGAACCCTAACAAGGTCTTGAAGAAATGGGTGACGGAGTGCTCAACAACCTCAACATTGAAGGGACACTTGTTGCTAGGCCTCCAGCGTTCGATGGAACAAACTACCAATATTGGAAGAGAAGGATGCAATTATACTTCCAAGGAATCAACTGGGATCTATGGAGAATGGTGTCTACTCCATATATGCTCCCTCAAAATGAATTTGCGGAATGGGATGCAAACACGGTAAAGCTGGCCCAAATGAATGCAAAAGTTGTAAGTATCTTATATTGTTCTATTTCGGTAGGAGAATTTAATAGAATATCAAATTGTGATACAGCTTATGATATTTGGCATAGACTGTCCATAACCTATGAGGGTACAGTCCAAGTCAAAAATTCCAAAATTCGCTTGCTTAAAACGAAGCTTGAACATTTTCGTATGGATCCTAATGAATCTATTAGTGAAATGTTTTCAAAATTCTCTACCATTGTTAATGGTTTAAGTGCCCTAGGAAAACCTGTCCTTGAGGAAGATCAGGTATCAAAAATCCTTCGATCACTTCCTCCAAAATACAAGCCAAAGGTGACATCCATTGAAGAAGCAAACGACCTCACTCGACTCAAAATGGAGCAACTCATCGGCAATTTAGAAGCTCATGAGGCAGATCTAGAAGAGGAAGAAAGAAGAGAACGTGAATGTCAAAGTGGGAAGAAGAAGGATGTGGCTCTCAAAGCTTCAAAAGTCGTCACACAAGAAAGTGAGGAGTCAAGTGAAGAAGAAGGAGAAGAAGCCTTAATCGTCAACGGTAAGAAATATAAAAGGTTTAAATCTAACAAAATTTCTAGTTCTTCTACCCCTCCCAGGTGCTTTGAATGTGGGAAGAAAGGGCATCTCAAAAATGAATGTCCCAAAGCAAAGAAGGGAAAGAAAAGCTCACACAAGAAGAAAGGAGAAAAAGCCTATAAAGCTGCATGGGATGAGTCAAGTGAGAGTGAAAGCGGAGAAGAGGTGGAATGTCTAATGGCAAGATAAGACAATGAAGACTCTCAAGAGGTAAGCCTAATTGATCTTCCTAAAGAAGAGTTAGTTACTAATTTGCAAGAAACTCATGATAAATATATTGATGCCAAGAAGAAACTAAAGAAGGCTATAAAATCAAATGATGAGCTCATTGCCAAATTAGATAAACTTTCTTCTGAAAAGAACAACACTGATCTTGAGAATTTATCTTTAAAAACATCTTTAGATGATTGTACTAGAAAGCTACTCACTTTAGAAACAAATGTTGATCTTCTTTCTAAAGAAAAGACTGAATTGTTAGCTAAACTACAAGATTTTCAAACTCAGCCTATTTTGTGTAACCATTCGGACTATGATAATCTTGTAAAGGAAAAGGACTCATTGTTTTCTGATTTAGATCAAGCAAGAAAAGATCTACACAAGAAAATGAATGACATTGCTATGTTGCAAAGAGAACTTTATGAGTTAAGAAGAAAAGATATACTTGATAACATACTAAGAGTTGGCACTGTTTTCAATGGAAGAAAAGGTTTGGGATATGCTCCAAAGAAAAATCAACCCAAAAGAACTCAAACTAGGTTTGTACCTAAGAATACAATGGCTAGAAAGAGAAATGAAGTTGATTCTATTACTTGCCATTTCTGCTTACGTCTTGGACACTATTCCTTTTCATGCCCCTACAAGACTAAGGAGTCCGACTTAGTTTGGATCCCAAAACCCCAAACTTAGTAGAGTGGAATGTAGTTGAGATATGACCAAATGCTTTATTTTGCTATTTATATTGTCTTATCTCAACTAAACAAAAGGTGTCATGCATATTGTTATTTTTCTACATTATTGTATTGAAACAGAAACCTTGTCGGTCGAAGTATTGTCGACCGAGCTTTGGATCGGTCGAAGTATTGTCGACCGACTAGATGTCTTTAACAAATCAAAAATTTACAGCACCTATTTCGGTCGAAAATTGGTCAACCGAGCAAATTTCTGCGTTTCTTTGCTTGTAATACAGTAACCTTCTCGATCGACAAATTGTCGACCGAGACAGATGTCGGTCGAACAATTGTCGACCGACTGGACTTCTGATTCAGAACTTTTATACAAATCTGTATTTAAATGATTCTAACCATATCGGACCATCACATGGGTACCAAAATCTACATTTTAATGCAGGAATGGGTGGTTGACAGTGGATGTTCCAAACATATGACCGGAAACAAGGATGCATTCCAAACTTTTGAAGAAAAGAAAAGTGGAACAGTCACTTTTGGAGACAATGGTAAGGGCAAAATCGTTGGAATAGGTAATGTTGGTACAAACCTCAAAATTAAGAATGTTCTACTTGTTGATGGTTTGCACCATAACTTGATAAGTGTTAGTCAATTATGTGATAGTGGCTATGATGTGTTATTTAACAAAACCTGCTGCAAGTTATTAATAGAAAATACTACAAATGTTGTTTATGAAGGAAATAGAGTTGGAAATCTTTATATTCTTAAACCTAACTCTATGAAAACAGTAGTGGGAAAATGCTTGCTTGCAAATGACAATACCTTACAAATATGGCATAAAAAGCTAGGACATGCTAGTTCACATGTTATCAAAAAGTTAGTGAAATATGATCTTATTCGTGGATTGCCTGCTTTATCTTTTGATCAAGTTGAAAACTGTGAACCATGCACAATGGGAAAACAAACCAAAACATCTTTCAAATCAAAACATGTACGTAGCACCAGTAGATCATTAGAATTAATTCATATGGATTTATTTGGACCAATGAGGACACAATCAATCGGTGGTAAGAGATACTGTTTTGTTATCGTTGATGATTATAGTAGATATACATGGGTACATTTTATTGCAACTAAAGATGATACTATTCATGTTTTTATGCAATTTTGTTCCAAGATTGAAAATCTCTTACAAAATAAAATATGTACCATTAGAAGTGATCATGGTGGGGAATTTGAAAATCATACATTTGAGGCCTTTTGTACATCTCAAGGGTATACTCATAATTTCTCGGCTCCACGTACCCCACAACAAAATGGTATAGTTGAAAGGAAAAATTGATCCCTACAAGAAATGGCTAGAACTATGATGCTTGAACACAACACACCTAAAACCTTTTGGGCTGAAGCTGTAACACTGCTTGTTATGTGCTAAATAGAGTAACTATTCACTCTCATTTGAAGAAAACTCCATATGAAATAATACATTCTAAGAAACCTAGAGTTGACTACTTTCATACTTTTGGCTCCACATGCTACATTTTAAATACCAAAGATGATAGAGACAAATTTGATTCTAAATCACACAAAGCATTCTTTTTGGGATATTCCACTTCTAGCAAAGCTTTTAGAGTATATAACACTATCTCTAGAAAAGTTGAGGAATCCATTCATGTTTCTTTTCATGAGGAGTCAAAATCTGAAAATCTAGAAATTACTGATCTCACTAATCAATTCGAAAATTTAACCATACCAAATGATAATGAAAAAGTTACTACATCCAATCCCCAAGTTGAAACACAACCTACACCTAGGCTTATCAAGGATCATCCCCAAGAACTGATTATTGGAGATCCAAATGATAAAGTCAAAACTCGGTCTTCCTTCAAAGATGTAGCAAACATGGCTTTTGTTTCTATCATTGAACCTAAAAAGATATCTGAAGCTCTTAAGGATGATTATTGGATAATAGCCATGCAAGAAGAATTGAATCAATTCACTAAAAATGATGTATGTGATTTAGTTCCTAAACCACAAGATAAAACCATAATAGGAACTAAATGGGTTTTTAGGAACAAGCTAAATGAGTCAGGAGAAGTAATAAGGAATAAAGCTCGGTTAGTAGCACAAGGATATAATCAACAAGAAGGAATAGATTTTGATGAAACATATGCACCCGTAGCTAGACTTGAAGCTATTAGGATGTTACTAGCTATTGCTGCCCATAAAAACATTAAGCTCTATCAAATGGATGTCAAAAGTGCATTTCTAAATGGCATCATTCAAGAAGAAGTTTATGTTGCCCAACCACCTGGCTTTGAAATACCGGAAAAAGGTGACTATGTTTATAAACTTAAGAAAGCACTTTATGGATTAAAACAAGCACCTAGAAATTGGTATGAAAGGCTCAAAACATATCTTTTTGATAATGGTTTTTCTATTGGAAATTCAGATTCTACTTTATTTTTCAAAACATATACATCTGATTTCCTAGTTGTGCAAATATATGTTGATGACATTATTTTTGGAGCTTCAAATGATTCATTGTGCACACAATTTAGTGATATTATGCAAAAAGAATTTGAAATGAGCCTCATGGGTGAACTAACTTTCTTTCTTGGTTTTCAAATTAAGCAAACACCTGCAGGAATTTTCATAAGCCAAGAAAAATATACTAAAGAACTCTTAAAACGTTTTGGGATGGATCAATGCAAACATGCTACTACTCCTATGGCTACTTCTGTCAAAATTGATAAGGATGAAAATGGGGAACCTATTGATGATTCCTTATATAGAGCCATGATTGGTAGTTTGCTTTACTTAACGGCTTCTAGACTGGACATTATGTTTTCTGTTGGTCTTTGTGCTCGATTTCAATCACAACCTATGCATTCTCATTTTCTAGCAGTTAAACGAATTCTTTGTTACCTAGCCGGTACTACATGCTTTGGTTTATGGTATCCAAAAGGACAATCCTTGGATTTCAAAGCTTATACTGATGCGGATTATGCCGGTTGTCGACTTGATCGCAAGAGTACTAGTGGTGGTTGTTTCTTATTAGGGAGAGCTTTAGTATCTTGGTTTAGCAAGAAACAAAATACGGTTGCCCTATCTACAACTGAAGCTGAATATATGGCAGCTGGGTCTTGTTGTGCTCAAGTGCTTTATATGCAACAAGTGTTAAGCGATTATGGTTTTAATCTTTCATCTACGCCTATTTTTTGTGACAACACAAGCGCCATAAACTTAGCACACAATCCTATTTTACACAGCCGAGCTAAACATATTGAAATCCGTCATCATTTATTAAGGGATCACATCTCCAAAAATCATGTTTCCCTTCATCATGTTGATGCGGAAGATCAATTGGCTGATATTTTTACAAAACCGCTTCCACTAGATCAATTTAACAACATTAGGAAGCAATTGCTTATCACTCCTTTGGAGGATGTTTTCTTCGATATTTGTGCTACTTAAACAAACAAAAACTCTTATTTTGGCTTTTAAATGGACATCTTTTTCATTAGATTTGATTGGATATCTAATTAAGGTGGAGTTTTTATTCTTAACGGTTATCTTTTTCAAATGACAAAGGGGGAGAGATAAATATAAAATTAACATTTAGTAATTATGTCAAACTCAAATTAATGAGTTTCATAAATAAACTCTTGGCTTTACATTGAAAGTTGCTATATTCCCAAATGATCTGGATTTCATGTTCCATAATTCATGGGGAATAATAAGCACACATTTTATACACAAGAGAAAAAGCTACAAACGGTGATCTAAAGGTATGAAACTCATATGTTTTATATTTCCTTTATTTATATTTTGGAAATGGTTGTCATCTTCAAAAAGGGGGAGATTGTTGGCTAAATGGACATCTATAAATCCCTTTGTTTTGATTATGACAAACATTTCATTCTTATTAATCTAACGAGCTACTTGAGTGTGCAGGATGAAAAAGCAACAAGGTAAAATCTACAAGCTTACATATTTATATTTTCATGCAATGTAATCACTATTGTAAAAACTTGTACAAAAATATAATGTACAAGTACTTAGAATTGCATGTAAATCAAGCGTTAGATTCTCCCTAGCTAAACACCACAGTTAGACAAGTCATCCCATTCAAATAGGATTACTTTTGCACACTCACACACATAATTAGTGCCTAAATTGAAACATCGAAACGGGATCAATCTCGGTCGACAAACTCCTCGACCGAGACACTCTCGGTCGACAATCTTCTCGACCGAGAAAGATCCAAAGTAGCTGTTAGACACAACAGACAAGTTAGTTGGCAGTTGAAGAAAGACGTTGCAAATCACTTGTTCCAGAGAGCCTGTCGGTCGAAAAAAGTTCGACCGAGTAGGTGTCTCGGTCGACCATTTGTCGACCGAGATGGTCTCTGACAGCAACTGCAGAATTAATTAATTAGCCGTTGTTAAAGCAACAACTTTGTACCTAACGGCTAGTTAAGCACTTAGAAACCCCTAGAAGTTGTCTAGAACGTCCTTAAGCATCCTTAGGCCATTCCTATAAATAGGACAAGCCATAGGACACTCAAATACACTTGTTTACACTTATTACACTTGAGAAATACTTGAGCATACTTGAGCAATCTGTTGCAAGCAAATTGAGCACTGTGATCATTGGCCTACTTTCCCCTTAGCTCAAATTCGTGTCCTATAGGCTAGCATCTCCTTACTACAGCACTTACACTTCTACACTCATTGGTTAGGAGATCAATATGCTTGATATAGGCAAATCAAGCCTTGTGCTTAAAAGGATAAGTTGTAATTTCTATTTTCTTTCTTGTTCCTTTTTATCCGTTGTATTCTCCTTGCTACTCCTAGGGTTGGAGGCTGCGGATTGGAGAAGGTTCTTCTCGGAGGAGAAGGTGGACTTCAAGCTACTTCAAGAAGGCTATCGCACGGGAAGCTACTTCAAGAAGGCTATTGCAACGGGAAGCTACTTCAAGAGGAAGGCTGCTTCAAGGTGGTGCAATTACTTCTAGGTGAAGGCTGCTTCAAGGTTGGGCGATTACTTCTAGGTGAAGGCTTCTTGAAGGGTTTAGGGAGAGAATTGTAATTTTATGTAAAGTCCTTGCGAGGTAATAAAATTAAATTCTTTCCAAATCCCGGTTGGGTAAGCAACCGGGTAGTGGACTGACAACTTTAGTATTTGCTAAAGTTGGAACCACTCTAAATCCTTGTCCCCTTGTCCAATATTTTTGTGGTTGGTTGTTTGAGTTAAATAATTATTAAAATCTTTATAAAACTCTATTCACCCCCCTCTAGTAGTTTTCAGTTATCACCACATTCTTATAGGAAATTCGAAGATTGATTATCCACCACATCTAGCCTTTCTAAAATATATGTGGATTTTATCATCACTTATTCATAAGATCTTGAATTATCTATTATTTGTGAGAATCGGTTGTACTTTCCTTCTATCTTCTTGGTCTATTCTTGTTTGTTCTTTGGAGCCATTTCTACACAAGAAGGGTGTGTGTGAAGTTGATAGAAGGAGATTGTTATCTTCTTCAAGTGTGTTTTCTTTATCTTGCATACATTATATGATAATTAGACTCAAACTTAACATGATGTTGTCTTAATCCACAAAAAGAACTGATAAATGTAAACTTTATTGATATATGAAAGGTAATAAAACTACTTATTGGTACATTTGGTCAAAAATAACTAAATAGTGGAGTTGCAACATTTTAAGTTGGAACTAATACTAATCATAGTGCCTTGTTTGTTTTCCTTACTATCAATTTCTTACTTCATGTTTCCATTGCAGTATTCCCATAAGCAAGTTGCAATTAACCTTCTTGTGCTTGAAATTGCATAGATTGATTATTTTATCTCTCTTTACTCCCTCTAGAGATTTCAATTGATTTCAAAGTATGATCTTAGGGAGCTCCAATGAATCTTGAAGGATGTGGTAAAATATTATATGCCAATACAACATTGAAGTAGCACATCTATACCTTCAATGTCTTTCCAACGACTTCAACTACACTTACTGGAAATGGCATATGCAGTTCTTCATCCAAGAGATCAGTCTCCAAATATGATAATCTAACCACACATAACTTTAAGGATGGATATTCATATACAAGATGAAAATACATTTATAAGTACTAATCGTAATGCTGAGACTTTTAGCATTTTATATTCCTTTATTTTTCCTCATTGATTTTATAGAAGGTCCTTCTATGAGACTTCCAATAACATTTAGAGAAGACTTTCTTTACTCATAAGAGTACTAAGAAAGTTAAGAATACAATAATAATTATGTTTTCTCATAAACTGAAGTTGTTTGCATGAAAAAATATGAAACTATTTCTAAGATGTACTCTATATATATTTAATTTGATTATTAACTCCTTGAAATCTCTTGGGATGAATATTGAACATGAATAGCTCACATTCACTAACCTCTAGGTATGAGAAGATTGTTATTACACAGAAGAATCAGCAAATCTTTGCATTTTTCATCTAGAGTAACATATAACTAATGTAGGGACCTTTGAAGTGAAGCCCTATAATAAACTAAGATTTGGAGCTATAACTCAAAATTCACCACTTAAAATCTTAAATGCAAGTTTCCTTATTTCCATTTGGACATTATTGAAATACTCTTACATATTTTAGAAAAAATGAATTATTTCTTATTTTCTCAATCCATATAGAATATGACCCAATTTTAAGAAGCTAGTCATAACGGTAAATAATAGAAGTCAAAATCACCTCAAAAAGTATTTTTTTCAAAATCTTATAAATATCTGAAGATATAATTGAATGTGGGTTATGGGATGGTAAAAGTGGTGTTTATACTTTTATAAATTAATATCCATCATTATTCAGATATTGTAAAATTATGAGGTTATATTTCCTTGGTTTGTGCCCATGACAAAATACTAAAAATAAATACATAACTATAATTTTGAACCATTTTTGGTGGACCCAGTTGAGTATTGATCTAGTGTGAGGTCGACACACAACAATGAGTTGTCTTATTTGAACCAAAGAGCTTCTAGAAACCTTGACGGGAATTACTCATATTCTACTCCACCTCATCCAGTCCCACTTATCCCTTCATCTTTGGCACCTCCTCCTCTACCCCAATAGCCATATGTCGACCCTCAAATCACCTATAGGAATAAATCCCTAAAAATTCTTAAACTAGGGACCTTAATGTCTAGAAATCAAACCAAATCATCATGCCACCTCACCATGCAAAGAAAACCTCATCAACATCAAACTATTCTCCACAAATATTAACCCAATCAAAATGATGCCAAATTAATATCCTCGCAACCCCCCAAAAAACACCACCTACACCTGAAACTATGATTATATTGACTTCTATATGTCAATCATCATAATGCTATTATATACACCATCTTAAGATTCACCAAACTCCCATGGATCTACTAGACCCTTTGGTTGATTATGAGAGACCCAAGTCTCGTAAACCATCTCAAACCCCATCTTGTACCACTTGGACTCCTCTAGAGAGTGCTACCCTTCCTCAAACTTCACTACCACTTCCATTCACTCCCTCTCCACCAAAAAAACACATTGTGCCCCAAAAAAACCCTCTTCCTTAGTACCTAGCATGCATGACAACCACCCACCTTCATTGACATCTCCAATAGTTTTATGCCTAGCAAAGTTTACTGTTGGTCACCACCTCAACCAAAATGGCCACCACCTTCAGGTTTGATGATACCTGGAGGACTCCAATAGCATCCTCCCTCACTCATATTGATACCTAGGCTAAAGGATGACCTCAAATTTTCATGTTACTTTTCTCTACTAATGGTGGGTTTTCTTCTTCGTTTCCAATTCAAATAATAACTATTGAAACACTAACAATAGTAACTAAATAACAATAGTAACTACATGTGTTGGCCATTACCTTTTTATCTTGCTCTTTCTCCTCTATAGGTAGGAAATGGAACACTGATGTGCCCAATCTAGCAAAACTGGGGTTGCGAGGGGGTAAAGGCCAAGTATGGTCTTGCAGTTTCCTGCTTGAACCAGGTGATGTAATGCAATTTGATGATATCTAATATATGTGGCAGCTCTTTGAATAAAAAAAGACAACAATTATAATATAATTGATTAGTAACTTGATAAATGGGTTGATTATAAACTAAATAAATAGTTATATAAATTATAATTAATCCTTTTATATAAAAGCCTAATTCATTAATTTCTCTTGTTGAGGAAACTTGTGGAGAAAACATAATATACAAAAAAAGGGAAAACGTGTACCACAGGAAATAAGGTAATTAGAGACCTTTTTGTTTAATACTAGTAAGGTTTAGTTTATTATTCCAATTTATATACTAAATAACTAATTTTCATGAAATGTGTAATTCATTAAAAAATAATAAATTAATGTAGATTGAGGAAAAATAATTAATATTTCTAATGCTAAAATGTTGTTCTAACTTATACTCAAGCTAGTATAACCCTTTATGATTTATATTTTTTATACATTGCTAAATAGAATAAAGTATTGGATAATGTGGAAAAATAACTTCAATGGATTTAAGTTTTCCTTAACGAAAAGGTTATTATATTCTACCTTTGCATCTTAGAAATTGTAATATTAGTGATTTATTAGGACTCTCACATTATTAACAATGCATGGTAACATAAGATTAGCATATATATGTACAAACATATATGCATGTAGTTACATGAATTTTAGTAAATGTATATTGAATGCACCATATGTCATTGTTAGTAGCATTATTATGACCTTATCAACATAAAATTTATATAATGATTTCTAATAAGAGTGTTATAACAACCAAAATCACATATTGGTGTTTCTAATTGTGGAGGGAAAATTCCAATTTAACCTAAGAAAACCTAATAAGTGATTTACAAGTCAATTACAATGTGGTTAATAGTATATTATTTCATGCTAGACTATTGAGATATTGTAGTCATTGAATCATTTATGCACTCTTTGTAAAACATATTAGAATAAGGTACTACATTCTCTATTTTGGCTATGATATTTATTTTCCTCTTGAAAAGAATGCATGAACTCTTGAAAGTGATGAACCCTAAACTATTTTGAAGCCATACCTTACCTATTTTAGCACCATCTACTAAATATTATAAATATTGAATATGATGAAATATTTTAGTTGGCACTAGTATTGATTCAATTATAGTTTTGACTCCCTATGTGGGAAAATATTTAGATCTCTGGATCATGGTATAGGTAAATCCTACAACCTTGTGAAATGGATGAGGGATTAGTTGTTCCCCAATTTACTAGTAATGTATAATAAGGCACTAGTTGTGTTATCTCTTAGACTGTAAGAACTCAAGGCATATAGCCCTATATATGAAGGTGACAAACATGATAATCTTGATATTTAAAAATATGCTAACTTTAAATGTTTTCATATTGCCATTAGGAACAATCTTGAACTTGACAATCTTGTTAGAATAGTTGATATCATGTGAAAAATCTTTCTAGTTTCCATCTTGTAACTTTATTTGATCGAACAATTAGCAATGTTATTTGAATCTTGAACATAAAATGTTAACATTTGCAACAAATTAGACCATATGGTTCTTACCTAACTTTGAAACTAATATAATATTATCTTGTTGCTAAGTCCATAGTACACTAATAACAAGGATTTAATACCAGAATTAGATGACCCATATTCTTTGATTGGACCATGCTTGGTGGTTTATCCCTATGGAATGTGCATGGATAGAGGGACTTGCCATTTTAATACTTCTACTACAAAAAAATGAAGATCACAAAGGAGCATGGCTCAATGTCCTTTTTGGTCCTAAAACTATGTATATTTTAGCATGTTTGATGTAGTCCCTTGGGAGGACTAGACTTCCCTTCCTTATGTTTAATGCGGAGAATACAATCACTTATGCTTTCATATTGAAATGAACAACTTTAGTATAAACTTATGTACACAATGTTTTGGAAGGATGTTGTCACTAGGTCTAAGATCAAGAAATGTAAGAAGAGGAAGAAAATCAAGATAACATAAATACTTAGCTCTTCAATCAAGGGATTAAAAGTCCTCCTCCTCATCAAGTGGTAAATCTAGTATTGAGAAATATAAGAACTTCAAAGGTAAAAAGAACATTTATTATTCTTCAAGCATGTTGATATTCTTCTAGTATGTTTCATAAACATGGAGAAAAGGGACACTGATAGGATAAATGTCCAAAAATCCAAGAGGAAGAAGAATAAGATATTCAACTACAATAAGAAGGCTTATCACACTTCTGGGTATTCTCCTTCAAAGCGGTGATCAAATGATGATGAAGAAACTTTCAAAACTGTTTTTGAATACCTACTTGTTGAGCATGATGAAGATGATGACGAAGAGGATGATAAAGTAAAACCTCCAAGTTATAAGGATATATAATTTCTCTATCAACTTATTCCAATGGAGATCTTATTGAAATTGTTGAATATACTTCAGCAAAGTTGAAAAATATAATAAAATAGATTCCCTATTATAGAAAATTTATTGAATGATGAACTTTGTGAGTTAATGGATTCTTATTCTAGTGAGAAAAAAGTAATAATGATCGTGTATATGATAACACTTCTCTTCAAACTCAAATTTCATTCGTGTTAGAATAATTAATTGTTATGGATATCAACCTCTTCCATGTAATTATAGATGATAAAATATCCACTCTTGAAGATAAACTTGCAAGCATTATAAAATTACTTATTTTCTACTGCTAAAGACTCTTTGATGCTTTCTATGGAAATGAAAAGCTAACGAGATTTGACAAATAGTTTCAAATAGTTAAAATATGTTGGAGATTATGTTGCATTCAAACATTAATCATGTCGGTACTATTGGTCATGTTTATACTACTAGTATTAACAATCTGAATAGGAAGAAGAATGGACCAATTTTGTGAATCTAATAATAGTAATTCTTCTGCTCTTAACCATGCTACATGTTATGGTTTTGGTAGATTTAGTTACTATGCATTCTCTTTCCATTTAATAGAGAAAATAACAAGGTTTGGGTTAAGAACTCCATGCTAGTTGATATGGTGTGTAGCCATGAGATTTATTTGATGTCTTCTTGATCTTGCTATATTTTTTCCCAATTAGTAAGATATCATCAGTAATTCCAATTGGTATATCTCATTGTTTCTTTGTTGGAGGTGTGTATGTCTATAAGAGTAGACTCTTACAAAGGATTACCTCTAAGTAAAAATATAACTCCACCCTGGGTTAGATAAATTAAAATAAAACTCAATCAAAATATTGCATATCAGATCATCTATTTGTTATTTTATTTATTGGTTTTGAATTTCATATTGCTTCATGTTTTTATGATATTTTGGGTTAAAAATGATTTATTCAGTATCTTGCATATATATACATATGTATGTATGGGATTAAGAGATAAATATTTCTCCCCCCCCTCTCCCATGCCCGTGGCAGAGGCTGAACGCCCGGGAGGGTGGTAAATCAAGGCGGCAGTTGGGATTTGAACTCGGATCCCTTCGTGAGGAGACACCGTGCTTGATATATGTATGTATGTATGTATGTATGTATGTATGTATGTATGTATGTATGTATGTATGTATGTATGTATGTATGTATGTATGTATGTATGTATGTATGTATATATATATATATATATATATATATATATATATATATATATATATATATATATGTTGTTGGTATGTATGCCCTGAGAGACAATCATGGGATGATTGGTGGGATACATTAAGATTGATTTGATAAACATCAAAGGCAAGCTTCCAATTCTTTCTGGTTCAATCATATGAGATAATGATGGAACAAATTGAATGTCTAGAGAATGACAATACTCAATGACGTATGCTTTTAGGTTGAGGACCTGAACGATGAGATCATACAGATGCTAAGAGTTTGTACATTCTTGTTATGTCCCTAGTCGGATGTCATTGTGGATGGTAGATAGACAGCAATGACACACAAGACTAGATTGTGGTGTTGGTTGATGACAGAATCCCATTAGTCATGATATGGAGATATCAAACCAAACACATAGCTACTTGTTAGAGAAAAAGTGTACCAGACAGACCCATCGTGAGTTTGACACATGGAACCATGACATGGTAGTCACAGTCAGTTCTCACAAAGATGGTGGTGAGTGTGATTCTTTGACCTAAATTCACTACACTCAACACATGTCATTGAGTACACTTTGACATCATCAAACGCAGTCCTGAAACATGGGTTGTTATAAAGGTGATGATTGGGTGGCTTTAACACATGGGGCTTTTGAGGGGTGAGTGATAGATATGGGATTTGTCTCTCCTGTGGGAGTTTTATATCCATGGCCACTTGATGATTAGGATTGAGATAGGCATGCACGCATGTGTGAATCAATATGTGATATTGATGTCTTACATATCTCCTCCAATCTACTCTGAGATCAAGAAATTGAATGAATGTTGAAAGGATGAATGTTCCATGTCTTGAGTTCATTCGAGATATCAGTGGCAAAGGAATTATACATTCACTATAACACCATTCTCAGATTGTAGGATTGAAAGTTGTTCTCCAACTTTCCTTTTCACTTGGGTAGCACTGATGTGCGACTAGGCATCACTCTTTGCTTGTGAAGTCATAAGTGTTATGGACTTTCACTGCCAACGTGAAATGGACCTGCAGGGTCACACACATAGGATTTAACCTGGAAGAGGATTTTATCCACAAATGATGTTTAGATTGATTACTAAAGGAGTTAAGTAATTCAATTCAACACTCAATCAATTGATAGCTCAGTATCATAGTGTTCAAGGTGTTGGATCGATTGATTGGAGTATCGGATTGATTGAAACTACAATTGACTGATTTTGCACAGTCTGCACTTCCAACCGATCGGCTCATGTGATGAACCGATCGGCTTAGGTTGGTGAACCGATCGGTTCAAGTTGTGAGTCGATCAGCTCATGTGTCAATGAAACGATCGACTCAATTGTTGAATCGCTCGATTCATGTGACCAACCGAGATCGTTTGGAAAGTCAGAAGACTATTTTGCAGATACAATTTGTTTCACTTATACAAATTCGATTTGGACACGGATTAATATTGGATTAATCAGAAACAAATATGAAAGTCAATTTGAGTTGGGCCAGGACCACGAACTGATCGGCTCAGGTGTCCCAACCAATCAGTTCAGGTGTGAACCGATCAGCTCAGGACCCCAACCAATCGGTTCATGCTTGAAACGATCGGTCCGGCTGGCGCAGTTGGTTGTTTTGTGGAAAATCTCGAACCCTTCTACTCCTACTTTAATCCCACATTGCCCGGGGTAGAGGAACCTGTCCCATGACCCTCCTATATATATATAGGGGTATTGGGGGTTTCTCAGTTACAATAACTCAGAACACCAGTTGCTCTACAAAGTTGTCATTCTCTCTGGTTTTGGTAACTAAGAGAGCTCGAGCAAGTGCTACCCGATAAGGGAGGCACAGCAAGGGAAAGACAACTGCAGAAAAGCAACTGGTTGCAGGAGAGTGTGTTGGTGACTAGTACGCCGATAGGAGGGTACGACTCCTTCCAATTCCTTATGGGACAAGGAGATCGGAGTTCCAGGTGATCCATGTGGACTACTTCAGAGGCGGGAGACTTCTGCTGCTCAGAGGACATCTGTCAATCTCGACAGTCCCGATGAGACCAGGAGCTTCACAGACATCGTCCAAGACCGGAGGTGAACACCGCGCAAGCCGTGAGGTAACATCGTCGAGCAAGCCTCGGGACAAGGTATGCCTCTACAAACCATCCTTCCTATTGTATAGATGTTGACGTGATTCCTTTATTCTGGGTTTGGGAGAAGAAAATTTTTGTTTCCGCTGCCTTCTCTGCCTCCCCTAAAACCCAACAGTGGTATCAGAGTCACATAAATGTTCTATACTTTAGGATTATCGATGTGATCAATTTTGGTTTGTCGCCTTTATTTATTGCATACGATGCGAACAAAATTGGCTTTTTGCATGTCCCATCCTAAATCCACAAATACCAATATACATATATGATATGTAATATGAATGCACACGATATGTGTCAACCTTAAATGAGTTTTGTGGTGGATGTATAGTGTGGTTATGGCCAATAAACCATATGTGTGTGCTTGGTTGTATGTGGTTGCTTGCATCTCGGTCTATGCACTGATTCCCTACCTCCTTATTCCTGATGTAACTCAATATAACTTGAGATTTCTTTCCTACCTTTGCTCCCCCCGAATGTAATCGGGGTTTCTCTATTTAAATGTAAATATGATAGATCTTTTTATTTCCTGTTATGTCAAAGAACGGTGGATAACCTGACGACGACTGAGACGATCGTTTCAAGGCATGAACCGATCGGTTGGCGTTCCAGACAACCGGTTCTAGGAGAGAGACGAGTGGGTGGTGGCCATGAGGAGATGCACGACGACCAGGCAAACTGATCAGTTGGAGGAGCCAACCGATCAGCTGGTGGCACCCAGACGACCGACCAGGGCGAGCAGGCCATTCATGCGATGAATTGATCAACTCAGATGGATATAGCACTTCATCATGGACAAGTTGCATGTGATATAGACCTAGATGACCGTGATTCCTCTTGGCTCGAGGAATCACATTAGGATGGACATAATCATCGCTTTTATTGTTTCGCATGTTTTCTGTGGGATATAGCATGTATATGATACATACTGTGTATTGTGGTGATTGGATATGTACGTGTACCTATAAAACCAAATCCCTCATTAAATATTAAAGTTTTAGATGCCTTCTAAATGAGACACACATGAAAAGCTTGATCCGCAAAGTGTGGGCACACCCTAGTGTGGTGCACTGTCTATCTCGTGGAAGTGTGAAGGATGAATATGTGGGTTTGCCCCAGCAGGGTGCATATTCATCGTGTTGGATTTGGGTTTGACTTAACAAGGTGACCTAGATAGGATCTAGAACCTTGAGGCATAGAGGTGATCATGGCAAGGAGTTGCATATGACATCTTTCAAGAGTTTCATATGTTGCAATTGGCAAAAGTTGCCTACCTGGAAGATCTAAGTTGTGGGTGACAGCCCTAGCTGGTCCATGACTCAGAGGATTTCAGGATCTTGACCCACTAGAAGATTTTATGCTGCAATCTTCCAAATTGATGGTGAGGGCTATCAATTTGAACAAAAATAGTAGGAGCGATAATCAATTAAAGTCCTAATTATATCTTCAACCTTTCAAATCAATCAAATAAGTCAAAATTGAGTTTTGGAAAAAATTGCATATATTTCCTTTTGTAGTACAAATGACAACAAACAACAATCACTTTTCATTGTGATCGGTCCTTGAAAAGGACAAGTTGAATGGGACTAACTTCCATGACTGGTTTAGGACATTGAGAATTGTTCTCACTCAAGAGCGAAAGCTCTATGTCCTGGATACTCCAATTCTAGAGGAACCTACTCCTACTGCACCAAAGGCAGAAAGGCATGCTTATAAGAATCATTCTGATGATGCCATTGATGCAAAGTGCTTGATGTTGTGCTCCATGAACCACGAGTTGCAGAGACAACGTGAGAACATGGGTGTCATTGAGATGATTCAGCATCTCAAGAACATGTATGAAGATCAAGCACGACAAGAGAGATATGATGTCTCCAGGGTACTGTTTAAGTGTGTCATAACAGAAGGAGATCGAGTTGGTCCTCACATGCTCAAGATGATTGGGTATGTGGAGAACCTGACGAGACTGGGATTTCCCCTGAGCCAAGAGTTGTCTACTGACGTGATACTGCAATCATTGCCAGAATCCTACAGTCACTTTGTGATGAACTACAACATGAACAACTTTGACAAGTCGTTGACAGAGTTGTTAGGCATGTTGAGGATAGCTGAGGCACAGATGAAGAAGGACAAGCCTAAGTCTGTGATGATGATCAACAGCAAGAAAGGCAAGTCCAAGAACAAGGGCAAGGGAAAGGCTAAGAAAGGTTTTGATGCTAGCCAGCAGCCCAAGTCGTCTTCAACTCTCAAGGCCAAAGGAGGCATGACCAAGAGAGGCAATTGCCACCATTGTCAAAAGCCAGGACATTACAAAAGGAATTGTCCACTCTATCTGGAAGAACTAAAGAAGAAGGAGGCAACGGACGTCTCCACCAGATGGTGTCATGAAATAAACTTGTAACACTTTTTGAGGTATATGATACCAAGATATAAAGTGTAAAGCACTCAATAAATGGGGCAAGTGTTGTCGCCATAGATAGGAGTACCTTAGTTTATTTTCAGCCTTAAAGGCATGTAATAGAGTTATGAACTACTATTTCATATTTGCAAATAGAAAGAAACACATTATTTTTGCATATTGTATGACAATAATGGCAATTAATAAAGTTGATGTTTCAATTTCAAAAGATATGATATTTATGGCAATGCCTTGTTTATCTTGTGATACTTGATATGCATAAGATAAAATGATACCTAAAAGTTATTGATAACTCAAACATTCAAATTAGCATAAATCATGAGAAATTCATTTCTAGTTTCCATATGATGGATAAATCTAGACTCTTTTGGTTAGAGAACCAGTAAGAGACATGAATCTCTTAGACATGATTAGTCAATCTTCACTAGTAGTAGTGGGAGAATGATTGTCCCATTAGGTGTAATACATGTGATGTATTTACATACCTATTAGAGTTCATGCTAGTACTTCAAACAGTGTTTAGAGAAATACCAATATGAATATCTTGAAGCGTTCAAGAATATCATAGATGAAGTATGAATTTGGTAAAGTGTTAATTCTTGATGAGATCAATGAATGAAATACTTACACCAAATGTTTGAGAACCTTGTGAGTGATTATGATAGTGTATCATAGTAAACTCATGATTAAGGCATGGTGATGTCTAAATAAAAAGGATTCATACTCTAAGGAGTTAGAGGATGATTATCAAATAACTAATTTCTTCTTAAATAAAGAATACCCCACACTAATAAAAGACATTAAGAATCACAAGGAGTTGTGAGTTCTTATATCCTTAAAAGATACACCTAAAATATTTACGTGATGAGTTTGTCATGTGATGAATCTACTTTCTATATGAATATGAGGAATCAGATTTTGAGTTATGGTTTATGACCATTACATCCTAAATAACTTCCATGTGAACCATAAGGTATGAACTTGATGGTAGCACCCATTGGGATGAAATCCATAAGTGTGAATGAGTCTTAAGTGTTAAGACACATGGATAACATTTTGAGAAGGATGATGCTTGTTGATTGCAACTTAATGATTGAGAGATTTGCATACAGATACTAAAACTGCATTCCTATGAGGAATGAAATAAGGATGTGTATGTGACACAACCTACTAGGTTTATGAATCCATTAATGCAAATGAAGTCTATAAGTTACAATGTACTAATCAATGTGATTGATTGAGTACAAGCAACTCATAACTGTCATCTTTACTTTGATAATATAGTCAAAGGGTTTGACTGATATGACAAAGATAAAGAAGGGATCTGTGATTTAGTGGGAGCGTATTTGCATTCCACATGTCGATGAGGAATGAGATGTTCTAGAATGGAAATCCAAAGTGGAAATTATCTTTAAGGAAGATAGAGATGTTTCCTATGTAATAGGAATAGAGATCTATAGAGATAGTTCTCGAAAAACCTCTTGACCTAAAAAGAGAGAGCATACATTGGCAATCTATACTGAAGAGTTCAGTGTGCATAGATTCACTGGGAGAAAACTTGTCCATGTTACATGGAGTTGGTATCCCAAGGCCAAGCGTCCAATTCTTATGAAGAATGGGAACACTAAGAATAGATATGGATCTATCATGTATGTAATTATCCCATTATCTTGCATGTATAGACATAGCAAGAATAAAATGCATTTATCATCTTATATGTAGGACATGACAATATGATGTGCTCATCTTGATAACTCGTATGTGGGACATGATGAGTGGATGTCTGTCTAGTTCCAGTAAGGGTTACTGGAATACCATAAGAGAAGTACTAGTTCTATGGAAGTAAGGAAGGGTTCACTGTAAAGAGTTACACTGATGCGAACTTCCAAAAAGGACAGAAAATTAATCACAAAATATATATCAGATATATAAAAGTGAATGTTTGTTGTTAAATGGAAATGTTCCATTAAATACGTTTAAAAGGAAATGCCAAGTATCTGTGTGTTAGAGAACAACAGTGGATATTATATGGATCTAGGAGTTCATAGAGATGAACTTATAGATATTCCGATCTTTCATGACAAGTAAGGAGTACTTGGTCATGCAATGTGGCTAAAGGTTAGCAAAGGAATACTAGATCGCATATTACGGAAACTCCATCTCATACGTGTTGTGTACAATGAAGAGATGAGAGACATGCAGTTAATACCAACTTTGGCAAAGTGTTGCCATAACTCACTATGTTAGCACTAGAGCACAGTAACATGTGGGACATGTTTGAAGATCACTATGAATATGATTCAAGGGTGATTCGCTCACAGTAAAAGTGGGAGTCTGTTGGTATGTATACCCTGAGAGATAATCATGGGATGATTGGTGGGATACATTAAGATTGATTTGATAAACATCAAAGGAAAGCTTCCAATTCTTTATGGTTCAGTCATATGAGATAATGATAGAACAGATTGAATATCTAGAGAATTACAATACTCAATGACGTATGCTTTTAGGTTGAGGACCTAAACGATGAGATCATACAGATGATAAGAGTTTGTACATTCTTATTATGTCCCTATTCGGATGTCATTATGGAAGGTAGATAAACAGAAATGACACACAAGACTAGATTGTGGTGTTGTCTGATGATAGAATCTCATTAGTCATGATATGGAGATATGAAACCAAACACATAGGTACTTGTTAGAGAACAACTGTATCGGACAGACCCACCATGAGTTTGACACATGGAACTATGACATGGTAGTCACAGTCAGTTCTCACAAGGATGGTGGTAAGTGTGATTCTTTGACCTAAAATCACTACACTCAACACATGTCGTTGGGTACACTTTGACATCATCAAACACAATCATGAAACATCGATTGTTATAAAGGTGATGATTGGGTGCTTTGACACATGGGGCTTTTGAGGGGTGAGCGATAGATATGGGATTTGTCTCTCCTGAGGGAGTTTGATATCCATGGCCACTTGATGAGTAGGATTGAGATAGGTGTGCATGCATGTGTGAATCAATATGTGATATTGATGTAATACATATCTCCTCCAATCTACTCTGAGATCAAGAAAGTGAATGAACGTTGAAAGGATGAATGTTCCATGCCATGAGTTCATTCCGGATATCAGTGACAAAGGAATTATACATTCACTATAACACCATTCACGGATTGTAGGATTGAAAGTTGTTCTCCAACTTTCCTTTTCACTTGGGTAGCACTGAGGTGTGACTAGGCATCACTCATTGCTTGTGAAGTCATAAGTGTGATGGACTTTCACTGCCAACGTGAAATGGACCTGCAGGGTCACACACATAGGATTTAACCTGGAAGAGGAGTTTATCCACAAATGATGTTTAGATTGATTACTAAAAGAGTTTAGTAGTTCAATTAAACACTCAATCAATTGATAGCTCAGCATTATAGTGTTCAAGGTGTTGGACCAATTGATTGGAGTATCAGATTGATTGAAACTACAATTGACTGATTTTGCATAGTCTGCACTTCCAACCGATCGTCTCATGTGATAAATCGATCGGCTCAGGTTGGTGAACCGATCGGCTCAAGTTGTGAGTCGATCGGCTCATGTGTCAATGAAACGATCAGCTCAATTGTTGAACCGGTCGATTCATGTGACCAACCGAGATTGTTTGGAAATTCGGAAGACTATTTTGCAAATACAATTTGTTTCACTTGTACAAATTCGATTTGGACAAGGATTAATATTTGATTAATCGGAAACAAATATGAAAGTCAATTTGAGTTGGACCAGGACCACGAACCGATCGGCTCATGCTTGAACCGATCAGCTCAGGTGTCCCAACTGATCGGTTCAGGTGTGAATCGATCGACTCATGTCCCCAACCGATCGGTTCATGCTTGAAATGATCGGTTCGGCTGGCACAATTGGTTGTTTTGTGGAAAATCTTGAACCCTTCTACTCCTTCTTTAATCACGCATTGTCTGGGGTAGAGAACCCTATCCCTTGACCCTCCTATATATAGGGGTATTGGGGGCTTCTCAGGTACAACAACTCAGAGCACTAGTTGCTCTGCAAAGTTGTCGTTATCTCTAGTTTTGGTAACCGAGAGAGCCCGAGCAAGTGCTACCTGATAAGGGAGGCACAACAAGGGAAAGACAACTACATAAAAGCAACTAGTTGCTAGAGAGTGTGTTGGTGACTAGTACGCCGATAGGAGGCTACAACTCCTTCCTATTCCTTGTGGGACATGGAGATCGGAGTTCTAGGTGGTCCGTGTGGACTACTTCAGAGGCGGGAGACTTCTGTCGCTCAGAGGACATCTGTCAATCCTGACAATCCCGATGAGACCAGGAGTTGCACAGACACTGTCCAAGACCGGAGGTGAAGACCACACAAGCTGCGAGGTAACGTCACCGATCAAGCCTCGGGACAATGTATGCCTCTACAAATCATCCTTCCTATTATATATACGTTGATGCAATTCCTTTATTCTGGGTTTGGGAGAAGAAAATGTTTGTTTCCGCTGCCTTCTCTGCCTCCCCTAAAACCCAACATATATGTCTCTTTTTTATTATTTTTGGTCTTAAGCAATCTTTAATATGTCATTAATGTTGGCATACATGGATTCCATCTCATATCTCATGACCTCAAGCCATTTCTTAGTTTGGTGCCTCAGTAGCTTCAACATAGATTGTTGGCTTATCATCTATAATCAAATCACCACCTTCCTAAGTCATAAGATATCCAAATCTCTCATGTTTAAGATGTGTCCTATTAGATATACAAGGTACCTGTCTCACTTGAGGAATTTGAGATTACACAACACCTTGTGAGTCTCTTTGTTCTTCTATTGATTCAATGTTTTCTTGTTGGTCTCAAACATCTTTGAGTTCCACTTTTCTCCCACTGATTCCTTTGGAAATGATTTCCATATCAAGGAATTTAAGATCCCTGACAACAAAAACTTTGTTGACAGATGGGAATAAAAGTAATATCCTCTTGTCACTTTTGGATTTCTAACAAAATAACATTTATCATATTTAGGTCCAAGCATTTAAGAAAACATTTTCTTAACATAAGCTTCACATCCCCAAATCCTCATAAAAGACATATTGGGATGATTCCCATACCATATCTCATATGGTGCCTTTTGAACCGATTCAGATGGTACTCGATTTAGTGTAAATGCGGAGGTTTTTGGAGCATGTCCCCAGAGGGTAGTCAGAAGCTCAACTAAACTCATCATCAATCACACCATATCCAAAAATGTGTGATTCTTTCTTTCTGATACACCATTATACTGAGGTGTTCTAGGTGGAGTCCACTAGGAAATAATCCCATGGACTCTTAGAAGGTCCTCAAGCTCTTGATTTAAGTATTCTCCACCTCAATCATAATGAAGTGCCTTAATACTTTTCTCAAGTTGGTTTTGTACTTCATTCATGAACTCCTTGAACATGTAAAGAGTTTCTGACTTATGTTTCATTAAATAAACATATCCATACCTACCAAAGTCATTTGTAAAGGTAATGAAGTACTGATACCCACCTCTTGCGGTTGTTATAAAAGGTTTGCACACATCAATATGTATGTGTCCTAATATATCACTAGCCCTCTAATTGTTTCCAGTGGAAGGGGTCTTAGTCATCTTACCCAACAAACAAGTTTACATGTCTCTATTGATTCTATATCAAAAGAGTTTATATAACCATCTGTATGGAGTCTAGATTTGTGATTCTCATTTATTTTCCCTAGACGACAATGCCAAAGGTATGCTTTGTTTGAGTTGTTGAGTTTTAGTCTTTTGGTATTGCCATTATAAACATCTATCTTTAGATCCAACAAGTAGATACCATAAGACATTGGGGCACTACCATTAAGATCCCATCTTTGAAAATAGAACATCGACCATTTTTAATATGGAATTCAAAGTCGTCCTTGTCCATACAACATACAGAATCGACGTTACTATCTATGGCAAGTACATAATAGCAGTTCATTAACTCTATTACAAGCCCTGTGGGTAGAGATAAACTATAGGTTCCAACTGTGCTGGTCCACAACTCTTGCGCCACTTGCAACTCATAGTTCCACCTCACCTCTTCCCAAAGGCCTACTCCTTTTCAGATCGTGCATATTCAAATATATGTGAGATCCACATCCAGTATCTAGTACCCCTAATGAAGAAGTATATAGATTTATCTCAATAACATATATACCTGATGTGGAGATCTATATCCCCATTTTCTTCTTCCTAAATTCCTTCAAGTACAAAGGATGAGTTCCTCTTGTACTTTTCTTTCTCCTTATTTTGAGTGTTGAAGATTTGGATTTAGGCTTGGATTCAAAACTCTTCTCAGCCTTGATTTGATCTTAGGACTCAACTCTGTTGATCACCATCATGAGCTTGTCCTTCTTCAATCTTGCTTCATCATGAATCAACATAGCCAGCAAGTCAGACATTGGGCTCATCATATTATTCACTTGATAACATGTAATAAAGTGGCTATATGATTATGGAAATGTCTTTAGAATCATATCCACGACCAACTCTTGGCTCAAGGTGAATCCCAATTCTTCAAGATGATACACATGTCCAATCATGTTGAGCACATACTCTTCTACTAAGGTTCCCTCTATCATCTTAGACTCAAAAAGTGCCTTCATAATATCATCCCTTTCTTGCTTTACAAGGCCAAGGTTCACTTTCTTAAGATGTGTTACCATCTCGAGAATCTCCATGCCCTCGCATTTCTCATGCAACTCATAGTTCATGCAGCTTGGCATAAGGTATGTTATCTCTAAGGCATCATTGGTATGCTTCCAATAAACATCCACTTGTACCCTAGGCACATTAGGAGCAGGTATTTTTGGCACTGGTTTGTCAAGGACATACAACTTGCACTCTTCATTGAGAACCCTTCTCAAAGTGAAAAACTAGTTGTGGAAATTTGTCCAGTCAAGTTTGTCCTTCGTAAGGACTGATCACAATATGGATTTGTTCGTCATTTGATTCTAGAAGAGAAATTTTGCAATTGTAAAAAACTCTTTTTTATTTGATTTAATTTGAAATTTTTGATGATATCAGTTAGCTCTTTAATTAATTATTGCTCCCACTTTTTTATTAAAACTTATAGACCTCACATATCAATTTGGAATATTGCATCTTACAATATTCTAGTGGGCTAAGATCCAAGATAATTCAATATGACCTGACCAATACCACAATACATAGTCAATTATCAAGGTAGGCAACTTTTGCCAATTGCATCATATGCAATTCTTGTAGAGATGATATGCACAACTCCTTGTCATAATCATCTACATGCCTTTGGGCCTAGATGTTGTCAGAATCGTCAGTTAAGCCTGACCTAAAATCTGACATGATAATAATGCACCTCGCTAGGGAAGAACCTATATATTACCATCACACTTCCACAAGATAGACAATGCACTACGCTAGGGTGCAACCTAAGCTTGGTCGATCAAGCTTTTCATGTGTCACTTTTGGAAAGCATCAAAACTTAATATTTTGTTTGAGGGAGTTTATATTTATGTATAAATATACTTTATACAATCACCACATATATAGTAAGTATCATATAAATTTATTATCCCATAAGAAAACCATGTAATAAACAAAAGGAGACAGTTATGGCCAGCCTAATGTAATTCCTTGGAGCCACAAGGAATTACCACAACCTAGGGTCCACATCACATGCAGAAATATGTAGTTAATGAAGATCTAGGCTTGCCAATCTGGGTTGATCAGTTCAACCCTTGAACTAATCAGTTTGCCTCTTGGTCTTTGGTTGGTCATCTCATTGGTCGTCTGGTCCTTCTGTCGACCATATGTTGGATCCTCCAGCTGATCCGTTGGCTCCACCAGTCGATCAATATGGCTCATCCTCCTGGTCCTCCATCTGGTCGGCTCATCTTTGAGATAGTCATCTCGTATCGACAGAGCGTCCTTCTTCTTTGTCATAACCAGAAAGTAAACTATCCTACTATTACATGATTATCTGGAAATCTCGAGTTACATTTGAGGGAAACAAAGGTAGGAGAGAATTAACTTTTACATTGGGAAGATAAGATAGAGGCTCGGTATACAAACTGAGATAAAGCAAGATTAAACAACCACACAACCATGCATAGATAAAAGGGATTATTAGACATAACCACGCCACACATCTACCATCAAAACTCACTTTTAGGGAGACACATGTAAATGACACACACACACACACACACAGATATATATATATATATAAGTTTATGATTATGTGTGGTATTTGATTGGACAAAATTATTTGCATCGCATGCAATAATTAAATGATAAAACTAAAAGTTTGATCATATCAATTATCCTAAAATATAGTAGATTAACGTGTCTCTGACACCACTATAAGAAAATATGGCCACAGAATAGGTAGTGAAAAACATGAACTACCATATTCCTCATAAACCAGCGGTGCATCAATAACTATAAGATGAGAAGGATGATTTTAAGAAGATACTTGGTCGTGGATCAACTCCAGCGATATCTCCTCATCGTTGTAGATACACAATTGTCTTCTAGTTGTACTAGAACTCGTCTAATTGATGTGCCTCCTGGTTTACACCAAGGATTGCAGGTTGATGTTGTCTTCCTAGAGATAGACAACAACATGCACATCTCTATGGAAGTCTGCACGGACCGCCTAAAACTCATGTCACCCTACTAGAATAGACAAGAAGGAGTTGTCTCTCTCGTTGGTGTATGAGTAACCAGAAACACTCGATAACCTTGCAACCCCTCCGGTTTGTTACAACTCTTTATGAGGCCTCAATGGCCTTACCACTTCCTCTCGCACCAGCTCTTATTACTTGACGGGCGACCACCATCGCCTCTTTTGTGTGTTGCGGCTTCCTCTTTCATGCCAACTCTTCCTCAGTGTGAATCCTTCTCCTTGGTTGGGTTCCCCTCCATGATGGTAGCCTCGTCCTCCCTGAGTGACAACCTTCTCTGTGTGGGAAATCTCCTCCTGCCTTTAGGACTTTTGCACTCGTCGGTGCCATGTGACTGAACTATCAAATCTAGGGTAGCAAAAATAGTTGTATTTCTATCCACTAGTTTTTCAAACCTCTGCCATTCCCAAATTCCACCTCATGTCACGCATCTCCAAAATAGTCTATTGTCGTAGTTCCCATCCATCACCTGACTGCTTTCCAACAACTATAAGGCTTGCTCAACACCTCAGTTGTCTTCCTTGTGTAATCTATGACCAACACCATGTGCGCATCCAGCTCCGGCAAGCTTTTTGGTCGACTCTGGACTATCAAGTACTTCCATTGTTATTTGTATACACCAACCATCACGGCTTTGAATGTGCCATACACAAATCTTACTCTGCCAATATACTGGAAGTTTTACAACCCTTCTGCTAGGAAATAGAGAACATTACAAAAACCATAAATTAAGCACAAGGAAAAGAAAAGAATCCAATTTCTGGAGTGTGACGATCCCTACTAGAGACAATAGAATCTTGTCCAACACGCATCCAAACACAAGTTTAGACATTGATTTTCCTTTCCTTTCCATGTATCGGCCAATCCCATACCTCATTGTATCCTATACACATCCTATCCAACAAACAAAATGGGAACCGACATCTGGTACCACTCCCACATACCAATGACTAGTTGGTATCCTTTCCATGACATATGGGTTTATAGATGTGTGAAGTGCATGTGATGGAGAATTTAATATCTTCAGGAGAAATCCCATAAGTAAGATACATACAAAATAAAGAAATAACAACAACATATTTACAAGAAGGTTATATTTTGTTTCCAAGCTACCTCGATAGTTCATCCTTTATTTATTTTTTGTGTAAGAAAAGAAAAGGTGGGGGAAGTGAAATCCAAACCCTGGTTGTGAAGTGAGACCAATACCCTCAATATTTAGGAGCCTAGATGACCAAACAAAGAAAAAAAACAAGATCTAGAATAAAAAAGAGAGGGGTAGGAATGATGACTTGCCTCGATCTGCACACTGAGGGCTTGGGGATGAGGGTGTTGTGCCACTATAACACTCTTATTATAGCTCCACTGCTCAATGTCACAAATTTGCATGTCCCCAACAGAAGGTGCTTTTTGATTATCAAGAGCTTATTATGCAATTTGGTTCTCTGACATCCTTGTGTGAGTAGTAATGTCTTCCACTATAGAAGAAATTTGTTGAATGGAATATGAGTTGTCCATATTGGTGGAACTCCTCATTTAGCTTCATATGATATGAAACAAAACCTTCTAGAAGAGACTTCAATTTGGACTTTGGTTGTTGTTGTTATTGTTAGAAATTTCTACTAGCATTGTTGTTGAAGACAAGTGGATTATTTTCTATAGATAGCTTACTCTCAAAGTGTAATGGTTGTTGAATTTGAGGTTGATGAGGATTTTGGGAATTGTAGTTGTGATAAAAAAAAAGTTTGGATGATCCCTCCAACCTGGTTTGTAGGTGTTGGAGTATGGGTTGCAAATTTTCTTGTTCCCATAAGTACCTACTACATTACATTTCTCCATAGTATCTTCAGAAGGAATTAAAGAATGGTATCTTGAAGAAGATACCTGCACAGAAATTTCATTTACATCACAAATAAGGTTGACTAGTTGAGCTTGTTAGGTTCTCTATACTCTCACACTTATCTCTAAGAGTGTCTAACTTGGATATAATCAAATTCACGTCATCAACATGTATGTTGACTTGCTTCCCAGAAGCAACAAATGATTAGGATGGTTGGTTGTCCCTCTTAGTACTCCATTGGAAATGGTTTATTGCCATGTCTTCAATGATCCCATAGGCTTACCTATAATACTTGTTCATAAAATCCCCATTGGATGCAACATCTATGTACATCTAGTGTTTTAATACAACCCGACATAGAAAGTTTGGAAAAGTAACCAAATTTTGAGGCCATGGTGAGGAAAATACATTATAGGTCTTTATATCTCTCCCATATGTTGTATAGGGTCTCTCCATCACTTTGAAGGAAATCAGTAAGTTGGCTTCAAAGCTGAGTAGTCTTTCTTTGAGGAAAATACTTAGCTAGAAAAGCTTTCAGCAACTCCTCCTAGTTAATTATGGAGTTCCTTGGCAGTGATGGCAGACACACCTTGGACATATCCCTCAAGAATAATGGGAATAAAAGTAGGCGAATACCATCAAGAGTAATGACATTGATATTAAAAGTGTTCAAATACTATAGAAATTCAGCTCTATGAAAATTAGGAACCTCCATGGGAGTCCCTCCAAAATGAATTTGCCTAATCATCTGTATGATTGTTGGGCTAGTTGAAAATTTATTTTCCTCAGTCTATGGGCTATTGATAGCCCCATTGATGTTTATGATAGTGGGAATGAGAAATTTCTTAAGAGGGCAATCATTTTCCATGGTTGGCCCTTGGTGATTGGGTGAAGATGTGGTGAATACAAAGGTGATGATGTTTGTGATTCCTCCAAGTTTATAGAGTTTTTTCTTCTCCTTGATCTTATATGGATGTTGAACATACGTTCAATCTCCAAGTCTAGAAATATAGTTGATTGATGACCCCATTCCGAATGTTGCATATAGTCTTGCAAATTCACAAGTGAGTGAGAAACACTAGCAAAACACTAGAAGATATGGAAGATGGTAAAGATGGTGATGAAATGAGGGTTTGATCTAGTCTATCTTGCTAGTCAACACTTCTTACTCTAATATAAATATCGATGCTCCCCAGAATTAGTGCCAAGTTGTGCGCAAGTCTTAAATCTATAAACTCAAACACTACCCCACAAGTATATGGGTGTGTAGTATAATCGAGGTCATCCAAGGAGTAAGTTATTTTAAATGCAAGAGTATTGAATTTTCACAATCTAGATCGGTTTCATAGATTAATTCGGTTTTGTACTAGTAAATAAGAAAACTAGAGAATAGAGATCACTTGATTCAAAAGATTTTAGTCGATTAAGAAGTCTCAGGAACAAGATTTCTCAACCATATTATAACAATATGAAATATGAAAATCAACTATTCTGGAAACAAAATAGAGGAGGTTTATGTCCTACTCATACCTCTCAGTTAGTGTAGAACAATCCTAATTTCATAGAGCACTCTCGTGTTTGTACTAAATTTCAAATTACAAACCTTCTTCTCAATACATCCGAGCCACTCTTGTGGTCAAAGTAGTGTTTCTAAGGCACACCTCCTTACTTATGCACTTATCTTCCCAGATCAAACAAGGAGCATAGATAAATCATACGAAGTGGCCAACAAAGCATGTAAGAAGAAAACTACACCAACGAACCTTAGAAGGTGAAAGTATCTAGCATTAAGAATGGAATTTGAGTTCAACAAAGTTATGAGATAGGAGTTACTCTCCCATTCCCAAGGAGAAAGGCTCTACTTGTCTATGGCTAGATAAGATAGAAACAAGCTATAGAATGTAGAGTAGAACATGGTAGCAGAATGAAAAGAATATCAAACTCTGAGGTATGAGTGGGACGGAGTAGAACTCTGACTAGGAGTGGCAATTTCATCCTCTATGAAGCTCTTTCTCTGAAAACTTCATCTCCCTAGTGGCAGGAAGAGACAGTAGAGATCCTTGTTGCAATTGCTGAAGAAGAATTAAGGAGAATATAATTCTCTCTTGATTAACCATGCACTTCTCTCCAAAATCACCCTCCTTTCTCCTTGAATCTTCTTTGTAAGTCTTTTTCTTAAAATGACTCATGATTACTGTCCCAAGTTAGCCCATTAGTATTTAAAAACTAAGGAGGGTATTCTTTTAAAATTAAAAAAATGAAACTACCGACAACACGACGTGTTGTTGAAATAACACGCCATGTTTCCCTCATTATATACAATCTAACTACCCTACATGAAGGTTGCACGGTGTGTTGGTTGATCTACATGTTGTGTTGCTGCAAGTCAAGAAATTTTGGACAGGTGTAGATCAAGGAGACACAACGTGTATATATCTGACATGTCATATTGTTGCATTATAGCAAACCATAACATCTTCTGAATGGTGGATATAGGTCATGGTGGTTGGCCAACACGTCATGTGTCTACAAATCAAGGAACTTAACAATTTCCTAGAATGAGGGGAAATAGGATGTCAGTGGGCTAACATGTCATGTTTATGCATGTCAGCAAGAAAATGATTTTTCCTGCTATTTACACACCATGTTAGATAAACCACTTGGCGCATTTCTATCAAAATCTTCAAAAATGTCATCAAAGTGTGGAATGTCTTGGGAAATCTGAATAAGGTTTGATTGTGATTAAATTATCCCTATTTTGTCATCAAAATATTATATCAGTGATCACAACCATGAAACAAGTAAAGATAACAACAAAGAGGGAAATCTAGAATGATAAGAGGCAACTTGAGGTAGAAAATGGATTGAAAATGCATACAAGAGTAGAAAAGAAGACTATAAAGCATGGACATGACTTGGTTCCTTCATGAGTAACAAATTAAACTCTAAATATAATTAATGATTTCATAAGAGGAAATTTTTTAAAATTCTCTAGGAGAGAAAATAATAAATCATGCTTGTGGCCTCAGCATTTAAAGTAGAATCTATAGTCATATTCACATCCCATATCTAAAGATTTGTCATCAGAAGTGCATATGGACCGATGGGAATCTTCTAATATTGAAAAGATTGTGCCTTGAAATAAGAATTGCATACATTACTTCTAGTATGTTTAGTTGAATTCATCGAATAAATTTTTCGAGTAGACATGTTCTCCTTAAAGGTTGAACTAGCCCAATATATTTTCTCCCATCTTCAAGACTCATTGAATATCCTTAAAGCATCATTTTGATACCAAATCAAAGCTCTAGAAGGGGTGAATATAGCTAATCAGTTATAATCACTTTGGACTACAATATAGTTGTCACATCAAGGTGTCATAGCCCAATGGTCTGACAATAGAACATGATGAAAACATAGGGGAGGGTAGAGTGGGTGAGCTTGCGTAGTTCACATTTCAATGGTCATAATGGAGACCCATTTCCTAATGGGTTGGGTATGGGTGTTTTTTCCTTTAGTGCTAGATGGTTTCGTATGGGCATGGGTACTACATTAAATGGTTATGATGGGTATGGGTATGAGTTTGTAAAACCTATCTAGTTGGCATCCCTAATACCAAGTTCATAACTTGAAAATCCCTCATGACTTCACATATACTATTTTCCAAAAAGGGATTATGACAGTGAGACCTCTACAATGATATTATTTCTAAACATTAGACCCTCCACTTCCTCCACCCTTGTTGCTTCTAATTCTTGAAACACCCCACCCACCTAAACCTCCACAATACATACCATCCCTTTCTAGTAATGACTCATTTTCTATCTCAAATGAGCAACTCATGGGCTATATGATGCATCAATATGCTAAATTTTGGACTTGTGATTGACTACCTCCACCATGCCACCACCCACCTTGGGGATGACATCTCCCATCTCATATCTCACTTGAACCTCCCATGCTAAGACTCTTAAGACACCTACCCTAATCCCTACTAGTCACTTGTTTCTAATACTGACTATTCTACCAATGCAATTTTACCCCACCTTACATGTATCCCTCTTTTCTACATATGTTTATATTGATCCCCTTCAATACTTTGCATACTCTGTTCCACCACCCACTTCTTTCACATGGTTGGACCCCCTCAATCCTATCTACATCCACCTAGACCCATCTCACAACTTATGGATCTGCTTGGTGGGAAAGTTCTTTTGTTCTTGTTGTTGTTGATTGGAACAATATGCCCACATATCATTAGTCTAAGTATATAGTGGATAGTGGAATCATTACATGGTCATATATTCATTAGAAGTGGATCTATTGTCTCTATTTTGAGGATGTAGATATGGATGTTGATGATGTTTGTAGCATACTGAAATCTAGCATATTGACCCTGAAACCCTAATCCCATGATTAGTATGTTAGTATGCTTATTTATATAGATTTGACCAAACAAGGACTTTTTATAACCCTAGTCAATATAGTTAATGCACACAACATGAATAATTCAACAGTATCCCTAACCTATATAGACATGAAAACATATATAATACATTAGTGACATTAGGTTCTAAATCAACATCACATGTCATGATACACTCATATTAACTTAGTCACCTAAAATTGTTCTAACATGTAAGTGAGATCATTAAATATGCCACATATGTTTCCTTTGCTAACTAATATACACATAATTACTCATATATTCCCAGAAGAAAAATCTTGGGGTTGACATCCCCTGTATAGCCCTCACATTTATTTGGCTTTGTGTTTCACTTAAGGCGTATATTTGTCTTTTCACCTCCTAGTTTTCTTCGACCACGTGAGTATTTGGACCCACTATGTGACTGACTATGTGTAGTGTTGGTGCATTTTTCTAGTGTTTATAGGGCCACGCCAGCTAGGTCATCCTTGTTTTGGATGTTTTAACACGCGTGGAATTTCTTTGTGTTCTGATTGGTCAGTATTTCCAAAATTCATAATAAATTATTCATACATTAAAAAAATATAATAAAATATTTTTTAGAATCAGAAGATAGTCCCCACCCAATTGTACTATTTCACCTAATCAAATATAATAAATGTGTGCACAAGGATTTTATTAATTGTTTAGAATTTATAAAATTCATATCAAATTATTTTTAAGTTAAAAAAACAAAAATGTGATATGGATTTGGGAAAATATAATCTAAAAATTGGGGTGATTTTGATAAACTAATTCACTAATGATAAAGAGATGAATTGTAGGGTTTAGGTATTTGATGTGTGAACTTAACCCAAATTCCATATATATGTTTAATAGGGGGCTTGTGATTATGATGTGGAATTAGGTTTGACTTTGGACATCCCTAGACTTATGGGGAGGTATGTTCCATCCCCTTATTTTTATATTGAGCAATTATCTATGTTTATCGCTCTCTTGGTTCTTTAGGACATATATCCCTATATAGTTTCTCTCTCTTCTGAGATGTTGACTAATATGAGTGATTGTATGTTGATGTTGATATTATGGTCTTTTCAATTTGATGGATATTCTTATTGGACCTCAATTTATATCTTGTTTATCTTAATTCATGTGGAGGTGAACTATTTTTCCCACTTTTGTGGTGGATGGTTCATATTGTCTATTTGTGTGATGGAAATCTCAATAATTCTATTTTTGAGACTAAACTTTCACGTGACTTTACAATATTACATTATTTTTTATTCATTAGACCTAGATATATATAAGTGTTTTGGTTTTTGGGTTATGTGCCCATGTTATGTTTTGGGATGGAGGTAATGTTCCACATACTTGGGTTATGTGCACAATTTCACATATTAAGGAGTTTGGTTATGCACCATTCTCTATCAAGTATTTGGTTATGTGACCTAACTACTATCATTTATATACATTTTACTAGTTCTATGTTTATCTCACCCGCATGTAGATTGATTAATCTTGACTATGGGTTCTGTGCCCTAATTTATTTGATTTATCTTATGTGGGACATGTTGATACATTGATATAAGGGAAGCACATTTTTTCTTACTCTATATTATTTATCTTTTATTATCTTCTTTTGTTTCTCTTGATATTCACTTGGATGTTTTGCTCCCCTCTTTGTTGGAATCCTTGACAAGTATATTGTTATCCTTACTCCAAAATATTTCATAAACCCAATTTATATGCTCATATCAATATTTGTGTGCCAACAACTTCCACATGTCTTATTTTGTGGGGTGTGCTTCCAACCCCTTTGGTGAGGAACAGAGAGGATTTGGCATGATGAACGAGGCTTGGATTAGTGGAGTTGACTCTTAGGAGACATACTTGAAGTAGTTTGGATATCCCTCTGCTTATACCTTGAAGTTGCTTCCTTCGTGTAAGCCCCTCGTGGGAGATTATTATGAAATCATGTAAACTGGAAATGGTTATTACATTTATTTCCACTACAATACTTTATTCAATTCCATTTTGGAAATATTAGATATTATTTATTCATACACTGCAAAAAATATACGTGTTTATTATGAATGATGAACCTTAGTTTATTTTAGTTGGGAGTGGATTCCCTCTCGAGTCTCACTCCTTATAAGATAATACCAGAGCTAAGGGAGTCAAGTTCTGACTATTTCAATTTTATTTCCCTAGGCACAACCCTTATATTAAGTGAAAATCGTAGATGAGGTATTTACCTTTGAGTATGCCCATGTTGTCATGATTGAAGGAAAATTTAGAATCATATTTGGTAAGCATAAGGTATTAATTAGTAAATCCTAATGTGATCAGACCCTAGTTTCTCATACTGTGTGATGTAGGTTAGTTATGGCATGTATCATTGAATGTTATCAGGTTTGACTTTGAGATGGAGTTATATTAAGAGGATGTTGAAGTAGTATGATAAGGAGATCTTAATATGGAAAAATTATGACTTGGTTCTCGCAATAATTTTGGTACCACCTTTTGTTTTATTTTGATTCTCTACCTCACCAAAAGTTATTTCCCAGAATATTACTATACATACATAAAACAATCTATCTAAATTAAATTGATGCTTTCTTGAACTAGGTCACAATAAGGAGATTTATGAAATTTTGGAAGATGAAACCCTATGACAAGATAGAATAAAATTCTCAGATCTACATTTTGACTATGAAGTTGTGAATAGGAAAATAGTGGCTTATGTTAAAGTTTTAGTTGACCTTCCCTCTTTCACCCCATTAGGTTATGAAGTTTTTAACCTAGTGACTTTTGTATGGTCATGTCAACCTTAGGGTTCTTAGGTTAGAATATTGAGGACCTAAAACTTACCCCTAGGATTATATGACCTTTTAGTTGGTGGCATGGCCTATGAACATCACAAACATACCAACTACTTTGACTAAAAGATACATATTCAACCCTAGTATCTTTAAAGATGTTTAGTTTTACTTATTTGTGTAAACCTTTTTAAGGGGTGGAGAGTAGTTGGTTCATGGTATATGGATGGTTATTGTTAGAGGGAGAAATCCTCTATAAGGGCTAGATTGTTATAACTTTTTGAAACCTAGCATCTTGACTCTAGAAACCCAATCCCGTTATTAGGAGGTCAGCGTGCATAGTTATCTAGATTTGACCAAACAAGGATTGATCTATACCCTAATACAGTTGTTTGTAACCCTATTAATGCATGTAACATCAATAATTAAATGGTAAACCTAACATGTATAGGCTTGCAAACATATATACTAAATTAAGTGACATTACGTTATATAACCAACATAACATGTCATGATCAGATTAACGTATAATAACATAAATGTGCCCTAACATGTAAATGAGTTCATGAAAAATGCCACATATGTTTCCTTTTCTAATTAATAAACACAAACTAAGATATGTCTGGTGAGAGGTATGATATGCTTAATACATGAAAAAGGAACAACAGGTAGATCTTTCAAGACCATATATACGATTAATGTACCATTATAAGTTAATTTTTAAATTCATGGACTTATTGGGTAATTAAGCAAAATAAGCTTATTTGTTTGTTATAACATAATATAACCATGTTGATAGCAATGTGAAGTTAATAGAACTCTAATTAATGAATGCAGGTGATGATGGTGTAATCTTATAATAAATATAGTTATAATGACATGAAACTCTATTTGTGTTATACCTTCATAAAAGGAAACTTCAAAACCCAAATCCAACAACAAGATCATGTTCATTGGGTGTCAATCATCTTGGGTGCCAAGTTTGAGATTAAATAAATCATCATAGATGTCTAGTTTCATTAGTAAAGAAAATTTAACTTAGGGCCTAAAATATTAAATAAAATAATGAACAACCCCAAAAGTGGAACATAATGGCAAAATAAAATTCTACATACCTTAATTAGCTCAGATATCAAACTTCACACTTATTATATTTGATTTGCACCCTCAAATAAAATAAGAAATCAAATATGTTTAATATATTGATTTATTTTGTTTCACTAAAGTTTCTCATTTATTTCATTCACATGGACTTTATCTTCATGTGTGTATTTAGGCTCTTCTGGGTCTATCCATTTGTATCCATTAACTGTCATGGTTTCTCCTACCTTGAGTAGAGACTATTTTTCTGACTTTTTCCTCCTCTTTGTATTCTTTTACTTCTTCAATTCATCCTCTCCTCTCTCCACCTACCTTCCTCCTTCTCCTATGTTTCCCTTCCCCTCACATTCCTTGCCACTTTCCTCACCTAAAAGCTATATATGTATTCTAGGGTTTCATATCTTTCACACCCTTACCACATCAATTCCTCCACGTCAGCTAGATTTTCCTTATTTTGGATACTCTTGCACACATGGAATTTTTCGATGTCCATATTGGTAAATAGTTTCAAAACTCATAGTAAATTATTCATAAATGAAATATAATAAAAAAATGTTCTGGAATTAGCATATCATTCTCCACTCAATTGTATTGTTTCCATCACCTAAATAAAATGTAATTAATGTGTGATTTTCAAGAATTTTCTTAATTGTTTTGAATCTATAAAATTCATATCTAAGATTTTGCAAGTCAAACAAAAATGTGTTATTGACTCATGAAAATATAATCTACAGGATGGAGTAATTTTGACCTAAATCATCAATGATAAAAGGATGCATTTTAGGGTGTATGTGATCAATGTGTGAACTTAACCCTAATTCCATGTATATGTTTAATAGGTCGCTTGTGACTCTTGTGTGGAACTAAGTTTGACTAGACTTATGATGAGGTATGTTGCATCCCCTTACTTTTATTTAGAAAAATTACCTATGTTTATATCTCTCTTGGTCCTTTGAGACATATTGTCATATATAGTTTCTCTCTCTTCTAAGATGTTAACTCATATGAGTGATTATATGTTGATGTTGATCTTATGATCTTATCAATTTGTTGAATATTCTTATTGGACTCTAATTTGTAACTTTAGTATCTTAATTCATTTGGACATGAACTATTTTTCCCACTTTTGTGGTGGATGTTTCATATTGTCCATATGTGTAGTGGAAATCTCATTAATTCTATCTCTTGTGACTAATCACTTGCCTCTACATTATTGCATGATTGTTGATTCAGTAGCCCTAAAGATACATAAGTGTTCTGGTTTTTGGGTTATGTGTCGATGTTATCTTTTGTGATGGAGGTTATGTTCCTGATACTTGGGTTATGTGCCCACTTTTTATATATTGGGGAGTTTGGTTGTGTGCCACTCTATCAGGTATTGGGTTATGTGACCTAAGTACAATTGTTTATTTATATTTTACTAGTTCTAGGTTTATCTCACCTACATGTAGATTGATTAATATTTATGATAGGTTATGTTCTCTAATGTATTCTATTTTTCTTATGTGGCACATGTTGATATGTTGATATATGACAAGTGCATTCTATTCTTACTTTGTATTGTTTCTCTTTTATTATCTTCTTTTATTCCTCTTAATATCCACTTGGATGATCTACCTCCCTCCTTGTTGGAATCTTTATTAAGTATTTTGTTGTCCTTAATTCAAAATATTTCGCAATCCCTACTCATATGATCATACTGGCATTTTTGTGCTAACAACTTCCACCTTTCTTCTTTTGTGGAGTATGTCCCTTAGGTGAAGGACATGGAGGGTTTGACGTGATGACCTGGACTTGGGTTAGGGGAGTTGGCTCTTACAAGATAGATTTGAAATAGTTTGGATATTTCTCTACCTAGATCTTGAAGTTGTTTCCTTCATGTAAGCCCCTAGTGGGAGATTATCATGAAATCGTGTTCAAATTTAAAATAGTTATTACATATTTTTTTGTTTCTATACTTTAGTCTTTATGATATGCACTTTTGAAAGATTAAATATTAGTTCTTCATCCATTGCAAAAAATGTATACATGTTTTTTATGGATGATGACTCTTATTTTATTTTAGTAGGGAGTGGATCCCCTCTCGTGGCCCACCCCTTAAAATGTTCTTAAAGATGATGGTGAAGATGCTGACTATGATGAATCAAATTTTTGGCTTAATTTGGAGTAATAACTTTCTTTTAAGGTATAGGATGTGATGGAGTGAACTTTTGATATCCTGAGATACTTAATTATATAAATGAATACATGCTTTGGAGGTTTTAAATAGCATTTGAGATTATACACGCACTTATGTTGTGAAAATAACACCTTGACTTGCTTTATGTGTTATGATGCTAATTATGAAGATAGAGGACTCTCACATGATTTAATATGATATAAAACGATCATTGAAGTGTCTCATATCATAAAAAAGTATGTATTTTGTTTGGATGAAGTTTAAACATCTTTTGATATGATTATGAGGTTTAGTATTCCTAAGTATGTGTAATTGTTGAGTTAAATGGTTGATAGTTTAAATAATGGTGCTTTTGAAGCCAAACTCCAGTTAAATGAAGATTGAGTCATGGTAAATCTACATTCAAAGTTTTAGGGTATTTGGTTGTTCCTAAAAGGAGATATCTAAGTCTGAAGAAGGCTAAATGAATAACATCTTGATATACAATATTTTCTGTTCAATTAAATTAAAAAGGACAATATACATTAAAGTAGGAGACATGTGGGAAACAAATTGCACTGCTAGTCCTTTCCGAATGGCAAACTTAATCCTTTGAAACACCACATGCATACACTTGGGATCCAAAACATCACTATTCATGAATTTTTGGACCCCTTCAGAATCTCCACAGCTTCTAGTGCTAAGAATCCAAAAGTATCGAATCCAAAGGGTATGAAGGCATGTTGATTCTCAATACAAGCTTTCTCATGCTTAACCACTTTGGATGAAGAAGCGTTAAGGGAAGCATGTCCTTCTATAAAAGCCTCATTCCCTAATCCCACCAATGAAGAAACTCCTGTGAGATCCACACATGCATGCTTCCCTCTGACCCATCCAAAAATCAAAACATCAGCAAGTCTAAGTGTAATGCTTGGGCCCACTGCGCAAGGCTCTAGTAGATTTCTAGGAATGACAACTAGCCCCATAGACCACCACTAGCTTTAAATGCACGATTTGTCCTCATTCACACGCAAGCCCAAATAAACTTCCTGAATGGTCACCCATCCTAGTACTACTCTAGGCTGAGAATCCTAAGACATTATAATCTCCCCCACTTAGACTCTTGATGTCCTTGTCAAAGCTCAACTATATGACCACATAATCTATCCCCATTTTAGTCCAGACTCAAATGGCCCATGTACACCCATCTCCATACTAGGATAGTCCTTTTCAACATGCCTGGACCGCATGGATCAAAGGCTGGCATGCCACAGACCCAAGTGGGCCCCACCTACTAGAGGGAAATTGGCTCTGATACCATTTGTAATACATGCGCCCACTACCCAAGGCTCTAGTAGAGTTTTAGGAATGACGATTGGCCCCATAGGCCACCACTATCCTTAAATGCATGCTTTGTCCTCGCTCACACACAAGCCAGGATAAACTTCCCGACTGGACACCAATCCTAGTATTACTCTAGGCTGAGCATGCTTAACCACATAGTTATTTAGTGATGGGCTCCCTAAAAAGGAGGTGCACGTTGGTGATATGGGTATTTCAATCATTCCATTTAATATCATTTTATTGGAGACCTTCGATCCTGGGACACTACAATATGAATGTGATAACCCAGATTTTAGGGTTTTGATATGTAATATAGTATAGTAAGACCATGAATGCTATGTAGATGACTGATACAAAATTAAGGAATTGGTTGTTCAATTTATGGACTATTGTCACCCAAAAGTCCAACCAGAGATGCAATTCATGATTATCATATCCAATCAAGTTCAACTATGATGAATAACTTTTTATTAATCAACTTGGGTACTTACAAGGTCAAGAGGTCCATTTAGTAGTCACAATGAGCTCAAGTGACCAATTGGTGAGCCATGAGATATGATAGTATCAAACCAAATGTTTTTGAACTTGATGGATCAATATTTGATGCTTAATTAAATTCAAGATAATAACAAGTTTAGGATAGTTTCAACCTAGATTTGTCTAAAATCTAGTTTGGACCTAAATATCAAGTTAAATAAAGATCTGATAAGTAGTGATTGTTAATTTGTTATTAATCAGGTGGTGGCTAGAGGTGTAGATGGTCCAGAATATAAGCATAAATCTCTAAGCTCAGGTATATGGGCCTTATCTAAGTATATGACTAGTTTTCTTATGGGAAGTAGCTATGATGAATTGTTTATTCTTATTTGAGAATATTGCTTGGATGTACTATGCTTATTGTATCAATCTTTGTCGTGTCACTAGAAACAACAAAGAATATGGATGGATTGTAGCTACTAAGTGTTTACATCCCCCCTCTCTCTTTCTAAATATAAGGTTGGCACATCCCCATAGCCCAAGGGGCAGGGGAAAATGAAGTGTGACACCACTTAGTAGTACAATCCCATCGAAACAAATCTAAAAATATGTGCTTACCTAATGATTGCATTAAATAATGTTTTCTTTTATGATTTCTTCTTTCTCAAAATTTTCAAGTATACAAGCACATTATATATGCATCTTTCATCCACGCACACAACTCATTATGTTGATTCGTTGTTTCATGTATTTTCTAGGTTTCGAGCTAGCATGGGAGAAAAGATAAGAAGTGAGCAGTTTTTAGGTTTTACCTATTGTGTAAGATCCTAGTTAGCATACATGTTTAGACTTGTAAAATTGTTTTTCCAATACATACTATAAAATTGTAATAATTCATGTTGTAATTATATGCATGTTGAAGTTGAGAAATTTTATGTTGTATATTATGGTTGAATGTTCATGTATGCGCATATTGCTTCCACATCGCTCTTTGATACGATTCCTAACATTTTTAAATTTATCCTCTCATGCCTTCTAAGTTTCAAGATGGAAGAATATGGGGACGTTACACTAAGTGTCGATGGAATGTCTTGTGGATCGATTAAAAAGTTCACAGTTGCCTCTTTCTTAGTAGCAACACATGTATGTCTGAGTAAATTAGACTAAACATCTCTAACAGGATCATTCATGAACTTAAAACAATAAAGCTCCCTGCTATGAACTGCATGCTCCCTAAAAGTATCCAAATACACCTTATGACAAATTGGACATCTCGCATCGGCTGGAAATTAAGGAATCATGAGACGATATCTGAGGATACTACGATACTCTACTGGTGATATGTGCAGACCATGTCCATCAATAGGAATAGCAAGGAGAAAATCTTGAGCATGATCAGCTTGCAGACTTCCAAAAACCTCCCTTTGCCTAACGGTCATGTCAAACTCAACTTCCACACCCTCAATTATTTTACTAAAAAGTGCACTAACCAAATCATTTTGGGCCTTGGGTGGACAGTGACTTTTTTAGAAAAACAACTGAGGTAGAAGGATGGAATTGTGAGACAAATATAGTCTAGGGCATAAACAAAGTCAGAGTCCATATTGTGAAACTTGTTGCATCACAATATGTGATCCTAAAGCACCCAAGACTGGGCCCTAGATTCCACAAAAGCATGCAAGGAAGCCTCAACTACTGAATATAATCCCAAGCCATAAAGCTAAATGGGTGGTGGAGCCACCCTCCACTAGAGGTCTCTGAAAAAGGGACCTCCACAAACTACAATGTCTTCAATAGACCCATGTAAACCTCTGACTAAATATGTTGTTACCTCCTCGATGTACATAGGTTGACAAGTCCTCAAGCCAAATAATAGTTTTATGATACCCATACACAATCAGAGCAAGAGGATCTCATTTTGGGGATCACCCAACTCTTGAAGAAGATGCATCAACTCAACAGCCTTAGAAGTCCTCTCCATAGCAAACCCTCAATACAATTTCTGTCTTTACTAATATTCCACCAAGCAACTTCACCCCTAAAAAGGGTCTCCCAACATCCATTGAGAACAACTCTCTATGAAGCTTCCTACCATCACATGTAAGTCATTGATTAATGTAGTGCGGCGAAGATGATATAATTTGGACCAATGCTTCATATTTGAAACTTAAATTTGATCAGTGAAGTGTCATGACCCTGGTCATGATATGTCACACATCCATTGAGAAGGGAATCCATAGATCAACTAGGGTGCATGTGTTGTAGGATATAACTTAGCTGCACTATAGTAATCAAAGGATAGGATTATGTCTTCCACCTTGTAGTTACAGAATTAGTTGTGAGTAGTGACCACATAGGTTGTAATTCTCATTTATAAATACCTAGGAGTGGATGTTGTTCCATAGAAGTTTTAATCCATAAGGAGAGGACTCTAATGAACCCTCATAGTAGTGTTTTCGTGTAGAGTGATCGGAGAACCACCCTCATCCCTGTGCAACCTCTCCACCCACATGTATAGACCGCTAGAAGGAGTTACATAACAAGATAGGGAGCAGAGAAGATGATAGACTTTGGAGATAGGGTGTATGGTGGAGAAGCATTTTTGCAAGCCTACAAAGATAGAGAATATTCTAACATGATCTCTGATGCCTTAGTGCTGGCTGACAAACTCCATTTGGTTATAGATGAAGATTGAACTTAAGGATGAGTTCTGGATATTACTCTATGCAAATTGAGTGCATAGACCAGCACCTCTAGGCTTTGTGAACCTTGTTGAAGCATTAGATTCTAGTCATGGAGTGATAATGGGTTTCCCCCTTTTTCCTTGGCCGCAATAGTTTCCTGCCTCTGCGAGCTCTCAAGGAGTGTGAACGGGAGGCCTCAACGGCAATCCACAAGACTAGAGGCATAGCATCTGTCTCGATAAAGGTGAAAGTAGTGTATCAAAGGATGCAGAGGAGGCATCATCAGTTGGAAGAATAGGGAGTTGCATTGAGAGTGCTTGACACGTCGGGCGGGAGATCAGACGTGAGAGAGAGGAAAAGAAGAGAGGTGTGAACCTGATGGTTCTTGATATGAGTTAATTGACTCAGCATGAGCCTGGGAGGCATGAGTTGCGGTCTTTAGAGCCGTGTGAAAGATCATGATTGGATGAAAGGTAAGAAAATCCTAGAAAAAGTTTAGAACTTGCATAGTTCACAGTAATTATATCAGGTGTCATATAAATACAAATGAGGTATCAAAATCATTATGAAAATGAGTAGAATAATAAGGTACCCTAATATCTGAGTATAGATGAATAGATATAGATGATATCTTATAAGATACATAATTCTCATCCCATGATTAATAAATAATAAAGAGTGACCCAAAATTACATGAGCATGTCAATAAATCCATTATCATGTATAAAATACATATGAGGTATGTGATGGTGATATGTGTGCACAAAATCACTTATTTATCTAGATATAGATAGTTATATCTAATAACACCAAAGAAAATGTAGAAATTACATGTGATATCAATACATATGTAATCCTAATAGGATTTGACATGTAACTCAACCTAACATGATGCTCCTCATCATATATGGTTTGAAACCCTAATTTATCTAATGTAGATAATATAGGAGTTAATGCATATAATATTTAATGGAATGGGATATAATGTTCATAAAACTATGTATAATATGGAATATGACATCAAGAACATAATTATATGATAAATTACAAACAATTATGGGAATGTCATAATGAATAAGAAAACCCTCATATATATATCATAATTACTATTAATGATGAGAATCTAATGCTTGGTAAATATGATCTTGTCTTAATTAGGGGTTGACCAAGATATAGTTAACATCAGGAATGTGATTTAGGTTTTCTCTTTTTAAGGTATGTTTTACCTCTTGCTTGGCCTACTATATAGTATGGTTGTACTATGTGTGTACAACATACTTGGCATATGATATTGGATGAAATAATAGTTCTTGTATGTTACCTTGCATGATTTTTTTGTATTTTAGTTCAAAACATATGAAACATAATATATATGTTCCATAATATGAAAGAACTAATTCTCTTTGGTAGAAAAGTTCTAGAAAGTGATCACTCTCTTTGGTAGCAGATCACAATGTACAATGATAAAACTCTTTGGTAGTAGATCATAAGGCCTTGCGTCTTGAGATCTTAGTAGCCAAGATGATGCATTATTCCCTTAGGTGGAAAATGCATGTATGATATAATGGAAAATGACCTTAAAACATATGTTCTTATATGTTAATAAATATCTATGTTTGAGTATATTCTTTCATTATTTATTACTGCCAAGTTTTAGTTTTGTCTTATTGTCAAGTTATAGTATTAGAGAGGTATATCAATCTTGTATCATACTTAGAATAATGTATTTTAGTATATTGTGTTGACATGTACCACTTGCAATCTCTTTTCTAGGTGATATAGATATATGACCTGGAAGACCTTGATAGTTGGGATTTGTGTGATGAGAAAATGTACTGGTGGACCTATATCTAAAGATCTTATTATAGATGTAGTATATGCATATATAAAAGTTTATCATTCAATGTTTATTCAATATCATTCACATAAAAGCATATAAAAATTTACAGTGAAAAAGACGGCAGATGGGCAACAAGTTGCGTCGTCAGCCCCTTTTGAATGACAAAGTCTATCCTTTGGAATACTTAATCCATAGATTTGGGAGTCATGACATTGATTTGCATCACTTTTTGTGCTCTCTTAAGAAGCTCCACATCCTGTGGTGCCAAGAACCCAAAAGTATCAAATCCAAAAGCTATGAAACTATGTTGATTGTTAACATACACTTTCTCATGCTTAACCACTTTGATTGAGACAACTTTCAAGGCAGCCTGTCCCATAGTAAAATCTCCAACTGTCAAGCCCACCAATGGAGTTACTCCAGCTAAATCTACACATGCATGCTTCCCTCCAACCTAGCCAAAAATCAAGACATCTGTTGGCCTAAGAGACAATCTCCCCTCCTATAGATCAATCAGAAAATTCATTGGTGCCTCTTTCTTAGTAGAAATTCCTACATGTCTAAGTACATCAAAAAGAACATCTCTAACAAGATCATGTACGTAACACCCCAATTTTCATACCACATGAGCGGAAGCATTCTTTATTCAAAGGGGTGTCACAAAATTCTAATCATGCAATTAAAGTAAATAAACACTTCGCATTGATATAAAAATGATTCATACATAGTTCTTGGTAAAAGAAAGCTACATCATAGACATCTACGACATCTAATTTACTTGATGACATGACTAAACATGATATACATGACATTGGGGTCGATGGATCTTCTAGGTAAAAGACACCTCACCAGGCATAGCTTGAAGATCTCCTAGTCCTGATTTCCCTTTTTTTTTCTTCACTTGCTCCAAGTCCTGCGGACATCTTGTCCCCAGCCATGCAAAACAAATATCACATTAGTAAGAGGTATTTGGCACGTTATAACACTAAAAATATTAACTTGACATAAATAAACATAACATGAAATAACTTGACATAACAATAGACATTGATTTTCTTAATCATTTATTGAATAACTTTAATCATGACTAATTGGAAAAGTAGATATATGCCCCCTCTCTTAATGCCCAAAGGATCCCATGATTGCTAGGAAAGCCCATAATGACCTTTTCAGGTCCATAAACGAGGCACATATAAAAACTTAACCAATTCCTTAGATAAATTTCATCATTAACATAGCTCTTAACTTAAAGATTGACTTTTCTTAATCTTAATCTTAAACATGATGGGATTGCTCCCTCTTAATGCCATAATGGGATTTCTCCCTCTTAAACCATAATAGGGTTTCCCCTTCTTGAACATGATTCATTAAGTCTTAATCATTATCTTAATTAGCATTCTACCATAGACCATAAATAAACAATCAACCAAGCAGCGATATATATACTTGATGCATTCTTGATATGACATTCATAATTCATGAACTCAATTGATGTGCATAATCATAAATAAACATTCAAACAATCAAAGTACTTGTACCAAATAGGCATGGCCCGCTTACCTTTAGCAAAACACCTTAATGTCAAGTCCTCTGACTTGATTGAGCCCTTAAACACCTATAATTAGATTGGAAACATAACATGTATATAAGTCCACATCCCTTAAACACTAATTTCGTTCATGAATTTGTTGAGGAAATTGGATGTGTAAAATGGGGATTGAAAACATGCTAGATATATAGAGAATCAAAAGAGCTTTGCATTGACTATTTTTCCATTATTTTCTGAGGTCATATGAAAAAGATATGCATTAAAAAAATTGACCAATCAGAAGTCAAGAAACTATAGCGTGACAGTCAATTAAATCTCGATTAAAGCCAATGTAAATAACATGTGAAACGTCAAAAATAACCAAAGCACGTGTGACACATGAATTGAAATCGCGGTGGCAAACTGGTCATTTAATCCCAATTATGAATTGCACGTGTGAAATTAAAATCAAGAGTCAAATACCAATATTGCCCTTGCAACATTAATTAGACAATCGAAAAAGCTAGGGCAGAGAGGTAATCTGACCCTTGCCATTGTTTCTTCTCACTTCTGGGCTCCATGGAGCTTTTCTGCGATCTGCGATCTATGAGCAATCATCGAGGGATGTGCCCTTCTCAAGATTCTGAGACTTCCGGCGAGTTCGCTGCATCTCGATGAAACGAATGAGCCAACTCTTGGTCTCCGTCACACGCTAGAACTCTAGCTCCATATCGGCTATGGTAGGAGATGAAGCGATGGACAAAAACTGAGTCAACTGTCGAGAGGGAAGCATGAAATGAGGGGAAAAGCATCATGGAGGAAGACCGAATTTGGGCTTGGTTACGTGAAGAACCAAGGACCAGCGAGTGTCCAGGTTGCCAAAAAAAAGGAAAAGAACAGAAGGGATAACCGGAGACCCAAAACCAAAGAGAAAGACCATAAAAATATGAACTGAAGATCGAAAATCATTCCTTGAGGCAAGGCGAGGTCGAGGCATGTATTTTCATGGTCGGAGGGACACCGTTGTGGCCTAGGCCAAGAACACCGTCGAGGTCAGTGAACTGGTCTATAGGACCCAACGGCTGAGGAAAGCCCAGAGCAAACTGCCCACTAAGAAAATGACCACGGAGGGTAACTGAAGCTCATAAGGGCGCCAATTGCTCATGATGAAGCCTGGAAGGCGGGGGCATGCTCGAGGTCGTCGGAGACGAAAGGCAAGAAGGGTGGAGCGTTCGGGAGCACAGGGCGTTCAATTCGTAGATGAGGAAGAAAAAGTGAGCGCTGGCGGAGCTTTTGGGATGATTATATAAGCATAAGGGGTCCATGAGCGGCGGCTACAAACTCATTGCGAGAGGGGAGGCTTGATGAATTCGGGAAAGTCTCACAAACTCATCGGAACAAAAATATCTGAAAAACATTAAGTAACGAGGGAGATCTGGGGATGAAGAAATCGCAGATACCGTTTAAAGACCTTCCTTGTCCGTCGCGAGGTAGAGGATAATGGACAGGCCATTGGATTGGGGTAGCTTAAACCCTGGCCATCCGATGGTGCGCAAAGAAGGAAAATAAGCTTGTGACGGCGATAAATCGCGCGACTTTAGGAAAAATCACTGCATTAATTGATTTCCTCAATCAAACATTAGGTAAACTATATGGAAACTTCCCCAATTCAATTAGGGGGTCATACATGGTCAAAAGAATACCAAATTTGGACCACACGCCCATAATGGTTACTATATTCTTTTTATATACTTTATTTTCCATTTTTTCCATATAATTACCATCAATTCATTAAAAGGTACTTATCTTGATTTATGTATATATAAATGGTGAAATAATGTGTAACATCTTTTGAAAATTGTTTCTTTGATTCTAAACAACTTGATGGATCGTTATTATCCACTCAAAGATCATGTCCTTTATGTTTTATACCTTTTTGAGCAACTTTTCCTTGGAGGAGAGAGAAGAAGATAATAAATGATATTTTCCTTCTATGAAAATTCATATGGAAAGAAAATAAGACTTCCTGCCCAAGATATCTAATGTACAATTTTGAATTCTAAACCCTTTTATCTTTATCCTTCATTCCTTTTACACATTTCCAAAATAGGAGAGAGAAAAGGGAAGGGAAAACTAATGCTCATCGAATTGAATTAATTGTAACACATAATGCTCATAAGAAAGAGAAACTATATTTTGAGCCTCTATTTAATTTTATTACATCATTAACGTTTAAGAAATTTCTTTTATGGTCTTTTTGCATTAAGATCCTAAACTTATTTTATTTAGGAAAAACCACATTTCAAGGTTCAAAATGCTCTTGAAATTTGGGATGCTACAATGTATGTACTTGAAACCTGCCAGTTCCCTGCAATGAACCACATGCTCCCTAAAGAATTCTAAGCACTTGCGATAGACTGGGCATGCCTCATCAGATGGAAATAGGGGAATCATATGATGATATTTGAGAATAACACGATACTCTACTAGAAATATATTCCATCCAATCCCATCAGTAAGAATATCAAGAAGAAAATATTGAGCATGATTTGGTTGTAAACATCCAAAAACAACTTTTTGTCTAACAGTCATGTCAAATTTAATATACGTGCCCTTAATAATTCTAATAAAAAGGGCACTCGCTAAAGCATGTTGGGCTTTAGGAGGGACAATTTCCTTGTTAGCAAAATAGGTAAGATCAAAAGACAGAATTGTGACATGAAGAGAATCCAAAGCATAGTTAAAATTAGAGTATGTACCACATATTTCTCTTCCTTCCAAAATATGATCACAGAGCACCCAAGATTGAGCCCTAGTGGCCACAAAAGAGTATGAAGATGCCCTTGTTACTGAATACAGTCCCAGACCATCGAGTCTAATGAGTAGTGACACCACTCACCATTGAATTTCTATAAAGAAAAGACCCCCACATATCATAATATCCTCAATAGATCCCTCTAGCCCTTTGTCAAACCACATTGTCTCTTACTTCATGTGTATAGCTTGGCACGAACTTAATCCAAACATTAACTTAGAATTCCCATGCATGATTGAAATAAAAGAAGTTTGTTTTGTCTATCATGAAACTGTGGGAGAAGATGCATCAAGCCAACAACCTTAGGTATCCCTCCTCAAGGCCAACTCCTCAATAAAATATTTGTCCTTGCTGACCACTTGTTAGAACCCCAATTTTTGGGTTCTTTTGTTGAGAAATGTAATTTCTCATATTAAAAATATTTGAACAAATAATGATATAATTCATTTTGAATAAATGGATTCTATTTACAATAGCCTTGATGTTTGTGTTGTGGGCTTTATTGTCTATTGGGCCCAATTAACAAAGAAATTCAATTAATAAATCAATAATTGAATATTTGAGAAAAGAAAAATGTGGAAACCTCTAGAAGGAAAATACAAAGAGGGATTTCGTGCCTCTTAGGTTCCTTGGGTTCCAAGGAGTCCAAAGTTGCATAAAGAGTGCAATAAGAAAAGAAAAGATCGATTAAGTATTTCTTATTAAGAAAGAAATTGAAAATAATGATAAAATATTGGAAATAAGTGGAAAATGTATAATTGGGTTATCCTTGGTGGAATTTTGTATCCCAAGGATTCCTAATGATAAAAGGAATACCAATGAGGAAAATAAAATAGAAATAAAGAGAAATCCTCAAAAAGGAAATATTTTAATGAGAAATAAACAAGATAATGTGAAATAATGCATTTAGATGCATCTAGAAGGATAATAAGTATCCTTGAAAATGAATTTCGAAATAATAGAGTTTTTTTGGGATCCAAGGAGTCCCAATGAAGAAAGAGGAGAGAGAAAATACAAAATTTGCAAAATAAAAGGATAATGTGATACAATTTTGTGATATTGATAAAAAGGAAGTTTTTTTCTACTAAAAAGAAATATAATTTTGTGGCCACTGGATTAAAAGACAAATACAAGGAACTTAAGAGAGGTAAAATTTGGATTCCTTAATGGCCAAGGTTCATGAAATATTTTAATAATTAAAAGAAAAATAAAGGAAAGAGGGGTTATGCTAAGGTGTATGCTTAATATCTTTCCTTTAGTTAGTCATGACTCACATGGACACTTAATCATAGATGTGAGGAAAAGGAAACAACAAGTTCGACCCCCCTTCCTTGATGACTTCCTGACGGATGTTGGGGGCCCTTCCAAGGTACGTGTGTGTATATATATAGACCGATGGAGCCTCAAACCCCATCCCGTAGGTGGCACATACTTCTCCTCTCCAGCCTCTCCCTTCCTGCTTTAACGGAAACCTTAGGGTTCGTCCTTGGGAGATCTCATCTCCATGGAAAGGCCATGGTTGGATCAGGGGTAGGCGCGCATCCCAAGTGATGGTCCTCTGATGCACGACAAACACTGGCCTAGTTCTTGATAGAAACAGAGTTGCAGAATGAAGAGGTGCGGTCTGGTGCGGCAAGGAGATCCGTTGAGGACCCCTTGATACTTCGTCAACCTTGGTACAACATCCAGGTTTGTCTTCTCGCTTCTCCTTCCAACTGTATTAGCCCTTACACCTGCAACCGTAGTGAGACCCTTATGCTCTTACTTCCACGCCTCCGGCGAAGCAGAGGTACCTACGTGTGCATGGTGAGAAGTCGGAGGTAATGGGATCCAGTCTTGGTCCCTCGGTGGTCGGGAGAAGGGACCTGAGCCCTGTTGGCCCGTCCAGGATCGCGGACGGCGCCCTTCTGTGGGGAAGAAGAAGGTCGTCCATCTATTGGATGGTTTTGCCCCGAGCTCTCTGTAGCCCCTGTATCCATAGGAGGGGCAATGGAGTAATTCTGTTATAAACTTAAACAATACACGTTTTAAGTGGAAGGGGCATTAGATGCTTATGTGGCGACTAACGATTGGTTAGAATCAAATAAACTTGAAATAATTATAGAAAATCAATGGTAACTCTGAAGGGGACATATAATATATGTATTTTGATCAGGAGAATGAGAGGAATCCAATAAGAATGATATTAAATGTTGATTCCATTCCTAATTTCAAAAGTACAATAAGTTGATGAAAAGTGCATTAATGTTAGGTCGAAAACCCTATTTGTGATTAAAGGTTGAATCTAGAATGCTTAATGGGTTAATTGAAGTGTTAATAACCTGTTCAATGATAATGTTAGATTTAAACCTGATCTAGATGTAGAATTGCATGATTTAGGGTTTTACCTCATATGAGAATGATTAAATAATTTAGAAACCCTAATTTAGGGTAAAAGAGGATAAAATCATATTTAATTTGAAAATGTGAAAATATGATTGTTTAATGATGGTTCTAAGTTATTTGTATACAAAAAACCTTAATTTTGGATAAATACCCTAAAAGTAGTAATTAGGGATTTCTCATGAATAAAAGGTGGAATTAATAGTAAATCGAGTTCATATGTGATTTAGACCGTAAAGAACTATGAATTGATGATAAATGTGTATAATGATCTTGTCATGGATTAAAGGGATAAAAATAGTAGCTTTAATGAAAAAGAAGCTTAATTGATGATTAATGTGCATGTAATATGAAAATAGGGTTATATGTTGTTAAGATAACCTTAATGTTGAAGAATAGACGAGATAATTAGGGTTTATGAGTAATGGCATAAAATTAGGGTTTAATATGGTAAAAGATGAAGGGAAACCCTAATTGCAAAACGAAACCCTAAAATGGATACAGAAACCCTAGAAAGTGAATCCAAGTTAATAAAGTAGGTTCTTGATAAAGTGTGTAATAAATAGAGTACATATTCTTTTCAGGAATTATGTGTTTGTTGAATTACTTGGATTGCATGCTTGGTTGGATTTTCTTAATGCTTCTGAAATCATCAAATCAGGTATGTGGTTACGCTTATGAATATCTCGAGTTAGTTTTTCGAGATTTATCGAAGTTTTCATCGATGTCATGAATTAATTGTTGGATGATTTTAATTCATGCAAACTATAATGTGGCTATGACTATCACATAAGATATGTGCCTACTAGCTCAGATCATGGTCCCCTCTGTGACTTAATAGTTGACCTAGTAAATGGCTACCAATGGGGTAGGTCCATCAGGTCATTAGATGACTTAGTAAATGGCTACCAATGGGGTAGGACCATCAAGTCATCATGAGTTAGATATTGGGCTACCTTCGGGTAGTGCCATGCAACTCTATTACCCTAGGTATTGGCTACCTGTAAGGTAGGTCCATGGGGGTAAGAAGCTACCTAAAAAGAGGTAGCATACAAGGGATAGCACAGAGTTAGGGGACAGTTAAGGATTAAGTAGTATGGCTTAAAACGTAATCTTGGTTGTTAAATGATTAATTGAATGATTACGTTGTTACCATATTTGTATGATTATTATTTCCCCCCACATACCAGCTTCGGCTGACCGATGTTTTGTTTGTCGGCGTTTTAGGTACAATGAAAAGAACAAACAGTAAAGTGGCATATGTGGTACTAAATGAGAATTAAAGTGCAAAGGAGGATTAGATAGATTAGTATCTGTGTGGATAGAAGTTTTGAAATCCCAGTTTTAAGAGGTATGCAAAAGTTTTTATTTTTCTCCATATTTCAGTATAGTTGGTAGAATTTAATAATTGTTAATGATTATTTGTCGAACCTTTGATCTGGGTTATTAGTTAACGGCTCTATCCTTTCGATCTCCCTTAATTGGGGGTTACCGGGAGACAGGGTCGTAACAATTGGTATCAGAGCATAGGTTCCTCAATTAATCTTTAATAATTATTAAATTTTACAAATTTTGTAGAACCCAAGGGAGTTATTACAAGATTATCTGAAAGATTGAGGTGTCTAGAAAAGGATCACGTCCAGGGGCTGACAATATTTTCCTCCGCACTGCTAGTTGGAATACGAGGACTCCTAGATCTGTGTGACTGCCTGGCCAATGTCTTAGGGTATGAATAGAAATAAGATACCTTTAGGACTCTCTCATCTTGTTCATCCCCTCTCAACTCCAAATCTATTAAGGACCTTAAGGATTAGGGTTTCCTCTCTCTTCTCCTCACCCTCTTGAGGTATGGGTAAGGTTGATAAGGATTAAAGAATCCTCCACCAAATTAATAAAAAGCATCTAAATAAGATGTCATGGACATAAGCTTAATAGAGTAAGTGTAAAGGAATAGCTACATGCTTAGGTCATATGACGCGAGTTGTCTTTTCCCTCAGGAGAGACCTAAGGATAGACCTTCTTGGTAGGAGGATGAGTAGAGAGAGTTAGCCTTGGAGGTAGAGACCTCCATTAGAAGTAGAGACCTAGGACATCCTTTGAGGATGATGTTAACCCTAACCCTAAAGGAAGGTTAGAGAGAGAGAGAGATGACATGATGAGTTAGATGTCATGGTTGACCGAGTGTTTGGTTGGTCACGCCTTTGGGATGCCATAAGAGGGTAGATGACCTAGTACCTTTGGCGACCCAACCCTAGAGAGGATCGTGCATGCCATAGCGAAGGATAGCTCCTTCGTGGATGAGGTTAGAGGATAACTTATAGAACCCTATGGGCTTGTGCAAGTAGGGTATAACTTGCACCCATAGTACGTTAGTAGTGTTGATAGTAGGATGAAACCCTGGAAAAGGAATCGTAATGGATGGATTATGAGATAAGCATAAGGGGTTATGGATAATCTTGAGTAAACATAAGTCCGAGCATAGGCTTCACTCAGGTAGGGACATGCTTATGGGGTTGATCCTTCGTGAAGAAAGGACCTCTTATAGAGAGGTTGGTTGTAGGATTAGCTCTAGAGAGAGAGAAGACCCCAGGCAAGAAGGTTGGAAGCCTAAAACCCCGAAATTTGAGGAACTGTGGGAGTTGAGGATGATGCGACCTAGGTGGATGATAGCGGTTGACGTATGCTTGACCCTTGGAGGCTGATGATGTCTTGGATGCCATGAGAGGAACCAAAACCCTAGAGAGAGGATGAGTCTGCTGGTACCTCTGTACCTATGGTATAGACGAGAAGAAGAGTTTCATGGACCTAAAAAGGTTTAGTAACATGTTGTGAGGCCTTGTACCTTGTTATTTGTCCTTGAGGAGGATCCAACTCTAAGTGTTGCTCAAGTTGAAGGATGACAGGAAGTGCATGTCATGCCTTTTTCAAGCTTGATTCATGGTTAAGAGATAGAGCATGCAGTTGGACACCCAAAAGTGAACCTAGGGTTCCTAGGCCTAAGAGGGGAAGTGGTGTACCTAATGCTCATGATGAGAGTTGAGTTCCTAGAAGCAAGCATGTTACTTCTTATGTTGAGAGTAAAGGGAAGCCCCTTAAGTTTAAGGTATGTTTGATGAACCCCTCACAGCTAGGTTGATGATAAAGGAAGGTATGATCTTGATCCAGCTTTGAGGAAAGAAGACAAGTATGACCTAGCATGGTTCAGTAGGTGATATGCTTGTGCCTTAACAGCTTGCTAGGGTTAAGTAGGATCATGTGGATGTAAACCCTAGACCTAAGAGATTTTGTGACCTTGTTGTCGAGAGATAGTTTTCCTCCCATCCTGGGAGAGGGACCCCTTTGGTAGGGTGTATATCAGTTTTGTTGGTTTAAGGTAACCTAAAGAGGTCTCATAGGATCCTAAGAAGCTATGTGTAAAGTACATGGTATGAAAATGAACCTCTAGACCCATAACCATCTCTAAGTGCATATGGATGTGTTACCATGGAGGTAACCGGTATGGGGCTTGACCAAGGTGGGCACGATTTCCACGATCCCTATGAAAGGATGAAAGTTAGCCCATGAATGCAGAGAGAGAGATGATGAAGGCTTGGGTAAGGTTCTAAGTCGAACATGTACTATAAGAAAATCCTAAGTCTATCCTAGGGTCAGGTAGGGATAAGACCGATGGAAGTAGGAGTTACCTAATTCCCGAAGTTGCACATGACCATAGGGTCGGGAGGTAATAGCTATCATTGTCTGAGGGCCATGGGTTAGGAGATTGATCACCTTCATGAACTCATGGGACCCAAAGGGCAGATGAGTAGGGCACTCTCTTAATGCATGAGGGAAGAGGGATGACCCCAAAAGTGTTGGCACCCTATAGACCTAGAGGAGATGACCAAGGGATGTGTGTAAACCTCAGTAGATTCAGGACTAGTCTTTCATGGAAGTAACTTTGATATCGAGATGATTGTGATGAAGTGACATATGAGGCACGTTTCAACTTAGATTTAAAGGTGTACTGCCAAGGTGGAATGTACCCTCTCTACTCTTGGAACAGGAATAACTCTATATTTGGACTGCAACCAAATGCTTATTTCCTCTTATTATGGGGGTGAGAGATAGGACATTATGCATGCCATACACTAAGGATAAGAGATGATGTAGGTTGGAACGTTGTCACGAGACATGGGGACAGAGAAGATAACATACCCTGGTAAAGTGAATAATACATGGATGGTTTGCAAACACTAAGAGTAATGAGGTAGTCACCTTATGAGGATGTTTTCATCATGAGATATGAGTCATACAAGATTGAGTTTGATCACCAAGAAGATGAGCTCAAAGTGTTCTTAATGAAGATAGACAGAGAGTTTAAGGTGAGACAATAAGTGAAATACATGGAAGTGTATGTCTTCAATGTTACCTAATACCTAAGGATGTGAAGTGGTTGAGATATAGATGCCTAGTTTGGCTAGAAGAGGTTGTTTGGCTAACACTCAGAGGTAACAAGATACGTTGAACAAGTTAATGGTTGTTTAGTTAGCCAGTCTAGTCCTTGATGTAATGAAAGGATGGTGATGGAACCTCAGATACACCTCTTGGATAGGAAGGTAATAAAACCCTGATGAGAGTGGTTTAAGGTTTCTGAGGAATCGATCTTGAGGAATCATGACATATAGGAGATCATGATTTTAAGATTACCATACATTGTACTACGAAGATAATAAGTGACAGTAGTACTTTAGATACCTAAGATTATGTTGCATGTGGTATATGGCCATGCAAGCCGAGGGTGAAGGATGAACACCAGTAACCCAGTGCTTTGATATAAGGGATAAAGAGTCCCCAAAAGATAAAGGGAGTTCATCACTATATATGTTGTAAGTCTCCCCTGGACCAATGAAGGTCGAGATACGATATGGGGTATGGTAGATTGTCTTACCCAGATCACATGAGAGAGAAAGAGTTCTGTTAAGGGATAGATCTGGTTGAACTACCCATGAGAGAGATGGTCCAACTACATCATGATGTGAGTTCAAATGTTCTTGAGTTTGACCTAGAGGTTCACTTCCATAAAGTGGAAGTAGGTACATGAAGAACTCAATGTTAATATAGTTTATCACCCCTAACTATGGTTAGTATGATCCAGACTAAAGGGTCTGATGAGAGCATATGTGCTCGATTTGGGTGATAGCTAGAGACAGTTTTTGTCCTATGAAAGATGTGATGATGACCACCATAGCCATTATCGGGATTTAAAGAAGCTCTGTAAGAGTGGTTGTGTCGGTCACCACTTCAGTAAGGTGATGTTGGTGAAAGGACCATGTGATGGTTAGAAAAGGGACCACAGTGTGTGTAGATGAAGTCGCTTTGATCGTGTAATGGATGAAAGGAGCCTAGAGACGATAAGAGTCATGAGCTGATGTAAAGTAGACTGACATGCAGTTCACTTTGGGAGGATATGTGACATGAAAATCTGACACCCCTAAGTTATAGCTAAGAGAGCTGAGTCCCCGATGCATGGGTTCTTTTGACATGGTTAAGTTTGACCTAACCCCTCAAGATAAAGTAATGTGTGATGAGTTCCATGTGTCCAATTTAGAGCACTATGTGAGGTGCCCCGACCATGTGCTGAGCAATGAACCTAGTGAGCCCCAAGGGAGGCTGAAATGGCCTGAGTCACCTGTGCAGTTTATAGACGCCAGGATGAAAGAACTCAGAGAAAGGAATATGTGATGATAAAGGTTCTTTGGAAGCGCCATGAGTACGGTAAAGCCACATAGGGGCCAATAATGGACATGGAAGAGTCTTATCATGAATTGTTTGTTTGCTTGATAGAATTTTGAGGACAAAATTCCTATAAGAGGGGAAGGATGTTACAACCCCAATTTTTGGGTTCTTTTAATGAGAAATGTAATTTCTCATATTACAAATATTTAAACAAATAATGATATAATTTGTTTTGAATAAATGGATTGTGTTTACAATAGCCTTGATGTTTGTGTTGTGGGCTTTATTGGCTATTGGGCCCAATTAACAAGGAAATTCAATTAGTAAATCAATAATTGAATATTTGAGAAAAGAAAAATGTGGAAACCTCTAGAAGGCAAATCCAAAGAGGGATTTCGTGCCTCTTGGGTTCCAAGGAGTCCAAAGTTGCATACAGAGTGCAATAAGAAAAGAAAAGATTGATTAAGTATTTCTTTATTAAGAAAGAAATTGAAAATAACGATAAAATATTGGAAATAAGTGGAAAAATGTATAATTGGGTTATCCTTGGTGGAATTTCGTATCCCAAGGATTCCTAGTGATAAAAGGAATACCAATGAGGAAAATAAAAGAGAAATCCTCAAAAAGGAAATATTTTAATGAGAAATAAACAAGATAATGTGAAATAATGCATTTAGATGCATCTAGAAGGATAATAAGTATCCTTGAAAATGAATTTCGAAATAATAGAGTTTTTTTGGGATCCAAGGAGTCCCAATGAAGAAAGAGGAGAGAGAAAATACAAAATTTGCAAAATAAAAGGATAATGTGATACAATTTTGTGATATTGATAAAAAGGAAGTTTTTTTCTACTAAAAAGAAATATAATTTTGTGGCCACTGGATTAAAAGACAAATACAAGGAACTTAAGAGAGGTAAAATTTGGATTCCTTAATGGCCAAGGATCATGAAATATTTTATTATTTAAAAGAAAAATAAAGGAAAGAGGGGTTATGCTAAGGTGTATGCTTAATATCTTTCCTTTAGTTAGTCATGACTCACGTGGACACTTAATCATAGATGTGAGGGAAAGGAAACAACAAGTTCGACCCCCCTTCCTTGATGACTGCCTGACGGATGTTGGGGGCCCTTCTAAGGTACGTGTGTATATATATATAGACCGATGGAGCCTCAAACCCCATCCTGTAGGTGGCACATACTTCTCCTCTCCAGCCTCTCCCTTCCTGCTTTAACGGAAACCTTAGGGTTCCTCCTTGGGAGATCTCGTCTCCATGGAAAGGCCATGGGTGGATCAAGGGGAGGCGCGCATCCCAAGCGATGGTCCTCTGATGCATGACTAACGTTGGCCTAGTTATTGATAGAAATAGAGTTGCAGAACGAAGAGGTGCGGTCTGGTGCGGTAAGGAGATCCGTCAAGGACCCCTTGATACTTTGTCGACCTTGGTACAACATCCAGGTTTGTCTTCTCACTTCTCCTTCCAATTGTATTAGCCCTTACACCTGCAACCGTAGTGCGACCCTTATGCTCTTACTTCCATGCCTCCGGCGAAGCAGAGGTACCTACGTGTGCATGGTGAGAAGTCAGAGGTAATGGGATCCAGTCTTGGTCCCTCAGTGGTCGGGAGAAGGGACCTAAGCCCTGTTGGCCCGTCCAGGATCGCGGACGCCGCCCTTCCGCGAGGAAGAAGAAGGTTGTCCCTCTATTGGACAATTTTGCCCTGAGCTCTCTGTAGCCCATGTATCCGTAGGAGGGGAAATGGAGTAATTCTATTATAAACTTAAATAGTACACGTTTTAAGTGGAAGGGGCATTAGATGCTGATGTGGCGACTAACGATTGGTTAGAATCAAATAAACTTGAAATAATTATAGAAAATCAATGGTAACTCTGAAGGGGACATATAATATATGTATTTTGATCAGGAGAACGAAAGGAATCCAATAAAAATGATATTAAATGTTGATTCCGTTCCTAATTTCAAAAGTACAATAAGTTGATGAAAAGTGCATTAAAGTTAGGTTGAAAACCCTATTTGTGATTAAAGGTTGAATCTAGAATGCTTAATGGGTTAATTGAAGTGTTAATAACCTGTTGAATGATAATGTTAGATTCGAACCTGATCTAGATGTAGAATTGCATGATTTAGGGTTTTACCTCATATGAGAATGATTAAATAATTTAGAAACCCTAATTTAGGGTAAAAGAGGATAAAATCATATTTAATTTGAAAATGTGAAAATATGATTGTTTAATGATGGTTCTAAGTTATTTGTATATAAAAGACCTTAATTCTGGATAAATACCCTAAAAGTAGTCATTAGGGATTTCTCATGAATAAAAGGTGGAATTAATAGCAAATCGAGTTCATATGTGATTTTGACCGTAAAGAACTATGAATTGATGATAAATGTGTATAATGATCTTGTCATGGATTAAAGGGATAAAAAATAGTAGCTTTAATGAAAAAGAAGCTTAATTGATGATTAATGTGCCTGTAATATGAAAATAGGGTTATATGTTGTTAAGATAACCTTAATGTTGAAGAATAGACGAGATAATTAGGGTTTATGAGTAGTGGCATAAAATTAGGGTTTAATATGGTAAAAGATGAAGGGAAATCCTAATTGCAAAACGAAACCCTAAAATGGATACAAAAACCCTAGAAAGTGAATCCAAGTTAATAAAGTAGGTTCTTGATAAAGTGTGTAATAAATAGAGTACATATTCTTTTCAGGAATTATGTGTTTGTTGAATTACTTGGATTGCATGCTTGGTTGGATTCTCTTAATGCTTTTGAAATCATCAAATCAGGTATGTGGTTACGCTTATGAATATCTCGAGTTAGTTTTCTGAGATTTACCGAAGTTTTCATCGATGTCATGAATTAATTGTTGGGTGATTTTAATTCATGCAAACTGTAATGTGGCTATGACTATCACATAAGATATGTGCCTACTAGCTCAGATCATGGTTCCCTCTGTGACTTACTAGTTGACCTAGTAAATGGCTACCAATGGGGTAGGTCCATTAGGTCATTAGATGACTTAGTAAATGGATACCAATGGGGTAGGACCATCAAGTCATCATGAGTTAGATATTGGGCTACCTTCGGGTAGTGCCATGCAACTCTATTACCCTAGGTATTGGCTACCTGTAAGGTAGGTCCATGGGGGTAAGAAGCTACCTAAAAAGAGGTAGCATACAAGGGATAGCACAGAGTTAGGGGATAGTTAAGGATTAAGTAGTATGGCTTAAAACGTAATCTTGGTTGTTAAATGATTAATTGAATGATTACGTTGTTACCATATTTGTATGATTATTGTTTCCCCCCACATACCAGCTTCGGCTGACCGACTTTTTATTTGTCGGCGTTTTAGGTACAATGAAAAGAAGAAACAGTAAAGTGGCATATGTGGTGCTGAATGAGAATTAAAGTGCAAAGGAGGATTAGATAGATTAGTATCTGTGTGGATAGAAGTTTTGAAATCCCAATTTTAAGAGGTATGCAAAAGTTTTTATTTTTCTCCATATTTCAATATAGTTGGTAGAATTTAATAATTGTTAATGATTATTTGTCGAACCTTTGATTCGGGTTATTGGTTAACGACTCTATCCTTTAGGTCTCCCTTAATTGGGGGTTACCGGGAGGCGGGGTCGTAACACCACTCCTCCAAGTAACTTCACTCCTAATAAAGGTCTCCCAATGTCCAATGGAAACAATCCATTGTGGAGTTTTCTGTCATCACAAGTAGGCCAATAAAGCTCTCTTTTGTAGTTATTTAAATCAAGGCCCAACATTGGACACGTGTGCTAAATGATGGAAAGTACCTTAGACACCTCAATGTGTCCCCTATGATGGTTCCATTGTCAAGATAACAAGCATGGAGAAGAAGCTTGCAACCATCTCTGATCTCATGAATAAGTGGATGCAATACAAGGGAAAAGAATGGTCCCAAGAGATCTCCTTGTTGCACTCCAATGGCTGATGAGATATAATTATATCCAACGTACAACCTACCTTCTTGTCCATATAGAAACTCCACCCACAAAGAAATAGATTGACACCTCATCTGCATGCATGGAGTAGCACTGATTTATCCACATGGTTGAAAGAATTTGAGAAATCAACTATAAGCATAGAGAGGGACCCATCTTCATGATGCTCGTTTAACAATCTATTGACATTATGCAAAATTACCTCTTCCCCTCTAGATACACCTACTCCAAATTAAAAATCATTGAAATATGTAGTCATATCTTTACCCACTCCTATCATGATATACACCTACTCCAAATTAAAAATCATTGAAATATGTAGTCACATCTTTACGCACTCCTATCATGGCAACTTTGGACACCAGACGTCTCCAAAACATACCAACAATGATGGGATGTATCCCGTTGTCAAGATTAAGTAGAGGCACAAGAGGAGAAGAAGCTACAAACTCTGCCAAGCATAATGGACACCTTTCTCCCATCCATAAATTAACCACTAGGGTGATGACATGTAAGAGATCTATAATGACAACATATCCCTCTCCATAGAGAAAATTTAAGATTTTTTGGGAATGCAACCCATCTCTACTACACAAAGTCCCTTTAGGAAAGGATTCGATGCATCAAAGAATAGTGTCAACATTTTCTACAAGTGGGGCTTCTGGAAAAAAAATCTGGCATCCAAGGAGGTGGCTTGTAAGGATGTTTATCCTCTAAAATCTTTATATTTTTCATTATATGGGGCTAAACCTGAGGAGCACAAAATTTTTTACATATACCATAAAGTGGCCATCAGCAACCTTTTGAAGGCATTTCCTGACATTAGGGTTCTCCTTTTCTTCCTCCTTTGTAAATCTATCTCTGTCATGATCCACACCCTCATGTGTAAACGTTTTTTGTATTATTCACTAACTTGGAAGTACCATCTATTTTTTCCCACATAGCAAAGAACTCAAAATATGATGTTGTTGCAATGACTTTCTATTATTAGATCACCTTTACCACCTATTATTTGGCCTAAACACATTTAATGTGAAATGGGATAGAATCAATAGCCTCACCAAAGTGGCTATGGAACATGGATCACTGACCATTTTGTAAAGAGTTTCAACACTTGAGAGTAGGCAAGACGAAATCTATGAGGGATTCCCTTTACATTTGTAATAGATACTCAGAAAACATGATCAAGAAGCATAGCATCTAGGAATAGCCCCTCTGTGGCATTAGAAATCTCAAGGCCCTTTGTATGGGGCTTTAAGATTCCAACAATATGTTCTTGAATCTCTCCCATATCATCAACAACCCATACAAGGCCATAATCATGATGACATGCATGACTCAGAGCATGTATCTGCATGCAGATTCCACACATCCACTGATCAAGGGTCCTCAAAGTATCTTTGAATGCAAGAAATAAATCATAGTAATTTTGCACGGCATCCGCTAACATTATACTACGCTCTTTGTTACAGAGGTGCAGTCTCCTAAGATTACAAATCACACATGTAAAACCTTTGCTACCATCCCAACCATATGGGCAACAATGAAAATTATGGAAAGGACAATGCAAGACCCCAATAGGAGGTTAAGAGACACTAGTAAAGTCAACCATCTCGTAAGATTGTCATCTGGTGGACACATAACGGTGTTTTCATGTGAAGATGTGCACCCTTGAATGATCAATGATTTCTATGGGATCCCCTGTTGCAGGCATAAATTGTGGCTGACTGTAACAATCATAGATCTCATGTGGAAACTCTCCTTCCTTCATATCTAACATAGTTCGGTTGCTTCCAATCTAATTGTGTAGATGCATTGCACAATATTTGGTGGAGAAGCAAACGGAGGAGGCTAGGGCCGGCTAGGGCAATCGTCCATGGCAAAATATTATCAAAAGCCTTCTTTCCATATATCTCCTAACCACTTTGTCTGGGTGGAAAGAAGCAGTGCGTCCTTAGAAGGAAGTTTTCCAAATGATATTTTCTTTGGTATATCAAATTTGATCACACTTTCATTCTGTGTGGAAATCGTCAATCATGGCATGTTTCCGGTGGCTTGGGCAAAGGCCAACTGACATGCGTAAGAAATCTTTGTCACCAAGAGTTGACTTCGTTGTCCACCATGACTGTCCTAGGGAAAACTTTGAGATTGGAAATGAATGGTGTTGATCTTAGGCCTATAATATATGTATGAGGGTAGGATTTCAGTGGTGATGAAGAGGGGGAACGGTAATGAGAAAGCCCTATTCAATCTTATCTTCTTCCCTAAACTAGAAGAGGTGCCCCATCTATAGTATCAATGTGTAATATAAAATGTTGTAATAATTTATTTTGTAATTATGTGTAGAATGGTGAGTATGTAGTTATGGTTTGTATATTTTTCATGTGCATGTTCTACTTTGTTTTCCTTCGACTCCTCTAATTTTCTTTTAGTTGGCCTAGCATGTGATGTTTAAATTGAGATTCTCGCTACGGTGAGGGTTTTAGTTTGGACGTTACACATGTGGTCACATCACAGTGATGATGAAGAGAGATTACACTTTGGTAACATTGTTGATGACTTTGGATGACTATAGAGGAAGTTCCATATTGTGCTTCACATTGGCATGAGAAAGATGAAGAAAACTATGATCCTTCATAGGATTAATATGGCCAGTTCACTGAGTGCCTTATACATTACAATTTGAGAGCATATCCCATGCTATGTAAGCAACTTATATGATGAGGCTATGCACTTTTATGTTTCATATCCTATGTTGAAGGTTTTCATTTTTCACATGTTTTAGTTATCTTATGTCATTTGTTCTCAATTATCAATGAGATTTGTGGATTTTGAGTAAATTGTGTGCATAATTGTATAATGAGTTATGTAATTCATCTCTATTGTGTGTATACATTTAGCAATATTTATATAATTTCTATGATAATACCTTTGTTTTTTTATGTTCTAGCCCACCACACTTTTTAATATGATAAAGTTAGAGAAGACTTAGCTACTAGAAATGACTCCCAAATTGAATATCTTGTGTAAATTAGAAAATGAATTGAATTGTTGGAGATTTTTTACTTGTATTTAAGACACATAGCTATTTATGTATTGTGTTTTCTCTTTGTGGACTAACAAATAGGTTGGATAACATCAGTTGAGGTGGGTCTTATTAACTGATGTATAAATTTCCCCAAAACTGAAAGTTAGTTGACTCGAACTCTTAATTTTTTAATATATTTCGGAACGGTTTGTCATTTGTAGAGGGAGGAGAATGTTTATTCCATACTTTCCACTTCTTATATATCAATAAACAATTCACCATTCCATAAATACATGTCAAATATTTTTGTACCATATTTCATTTTGATAGTTGGATAAAGTCAAGTCTTAAGCACAAGTTTGAAGTTAAAGAATAGCTAACATTCTCTATAGAATTTTGTTATGAATAATTTTGCATGATAATATGACTTTTAATCAATATAAAACTTCTTATATATTTAATTTAATGAATTCTAGATTCACTTGGATAGTTTTGGAAAACCTATAACAACAATGGGAAGATTTTTACTTGGATAATCTTTTCCTATAAGCATTCCTTTGGAGTTTCCAAAACTCCCCATTGGATGGGATTTTGTTCGCACAACTCTCATTTAATAAGAAAATATGGCTAAACAAAGAGTTCCATCATTCAATTCTTTGTGAAAGAAATCTCAGTCATAATCACTACTTTGATACTTTTTGCAAACTTCATTATAGTTGTTATATGGAAATATATCCATTGGTGATCATAAAAAATGCTACAATGCAATCTAATTACGTTATTGGCTAGTAGGAATTCTCAATTATACACAAAATGTGTTGGATTGTATTCTAAGGCTGTCACCTATATTATATGCTAAAGTTGAGTGATTGTGCCTCTGGATCCTCTCTCACTTATTGATCTTGATCATTTTCTACAATCGTTAGTGTGAATTTAGAATCTTGTAAGAGAGGTATCCCTACTTTTCACGTGTAGACCTCTCTATTCTTCTTTTCAATCTTTTGCTTCCAAAGGTGATGATATAAAGCTCTTACTTGAATAAGGAAGGTGGAGGTAAAGGGTAGTTAGCCTAAGGAAAGGGAGGTGAGTCCCCTACATGGTTTTTGGTTCCCTTTACCATAATAGGGAAGATAGTGACCTTGATCTAAAAAGTGAGGTCTCTTGGTGTAGTCTCTCATAATGGAATCTAAGATGATTCTCAACATTCAAATCTTATAGGTTTACCTCTCTACATAGCTACATCCTTATGTGACAAAATCACTCTAATTATTTTCCTTTGCTAGTGATTATTTGAATCTCTCTCTCCCTTGCTTTTAATCCTTGAAACATTTCTATTTGACCAATCATTATCAACTTCGTTGTCATCATCATCATCATCATCATCATCATCATCATCACCATCAGAATTTGAAGGTTACATATTTGATTTGATTTTCTATAATTTAACTCACCTCCTCTTTAGATCATAGGTCCTATAGAAAAACCTTTGAATAAATTATCCTTTCAGAGAAGAGGTACCTCCTAGCTATATAATTGTTGACAAAGTGCATTTGTGGTAGAATACTTATATATATTTTATATTCTAAGAGTGATAATCCTTCCAAAATAAATTAGAAGGGTAGAACATAGGGGGAAGATGATATGATCTCTAGAAATGTTTCTAATATTGTAAGTTGTTCCAAATATAGGTGGACACTTGATCATACATATATTGTACCTAAGGAAGAACTTGGTTGTTATACTTGTCGTGGAGAATGTTATCCCAAAGGTGATATTCATTGGTGCATAGTTAAGTAAGTGCTTTATGGTCAAAATAGGTGGTGTGAGTTTTGAGATTTGTAATACCCCACACATCATGATATTTAGGTCTAGTGATTTCTCCCATGAAACAAGTTGAGTTCTCTAATGTGATAAGAGGAGTTGCACATGAAGTTTCTTTAAAGGCATTGATAGTATTGAGATTAGTGATTCATACTATAATTATTATGAGTTAAGAGGGCAGCGAACAAAGTCAGGCATTGAGAAGGGAAGTATGTGTACAAGACTAAGTGAATGATTGTTCCTATTAACAAGCTTGGCCTTAATTAACTCTAATTATTGCCAAACTGAAAAGGGAAGATTCTTCAAACAAAGGGGTACCCATAATTTTTTTTTGTATGAAAGTTGGCAGTGTTGCATCGTATAAGGCAACTAGAAATTTCAACTTTTGATAGTTAACAATAAGGATTTTGTAAAGTCAATTTTTGTCCATGAGAAATGTTGGGAGATACTAAGTACACTTGACATTTATGGAATGGTAACCTTAGGTTTGAAGAATAGAAGTGTGATATTAAAAAAATGAGGATTTGTGGAATGGTGAATGATTCATTGTTCGATTGATAAATAAGATGTTCACACAAGATAATTATATGAAGACTAGAAGGCAATGTCTTAAAATAATGAAAAAGGAAGGGAGAGGGAGGAATTTTCCTATTTAAGGGCATTACTATATGAGAATAAATAAAAATAAGAAAAAATAATCAATATAATTTTTTTAATTATGGACATCCATTTCTGGATTGACTAAAACTGTTTAAGATGAATTTAATTCCCTTCATGAAAGAGAGGAAATGTGTTCCAATTAACAAGATAGAATGATATTTCAAAGTCTATTTTGAAACTACAAGTAGTACATGTAGTGTGAAGTTTTATGAGTAGAAAGGAAGCAATCTTGGATTTTCCTAGCTTCTACATAAGCAGTATGTGTCTAATAGATAACAGAATACAAAAAAAAATTGAAGTCTTTGAATTAAGTTTTTGGTAATAATCTTATAGTACAATTACTAGTATATATAGTCAGAAACTTTTGAAGGGTTGGTGATTTTAGGGATAAGTGGTAGGTAAGTCGTTTGTATGTGGCCAATATATACCAATTTGAGTTCATTATGGAGACCAGGAAAAAGAGGCATGATATTTGGGGCTATAAAATCCCATATTATGGTAAAATGACATTGGGAGATCATCACGACTATGGAATTTGTCTTGGTCAAGGTAAAATGACACACTTTTAATTTATTGGGTTAAAATAAGGGCTATGAGATTCTCCGATTTGACTTATTATTCTCCTTTTAACATTTTTACTAATCTTGGATTGATAGTTGTTTATTTATTCATCACTTTCTTAAATGTGGGCCTCTTTTACTCATATTTCAACTAGCTCATGCAATTATGCAAATCAACTTGACATAATTTCACAAATTTTTTGAAATACAATATTTACAACTTCCAATATGACCTAAGTTGGTTTCTCTTATCCAAAATTTGCATGTGATTTATTTAATCATTTATAGATAACATCAGTTCACTTATAGTAACATTATTAAAAGGTCATTTATTAAGGCAGCAAAAATATTTTAAGGTTTATCTATCCCTATTATTAGCATATATTAATGGGATGGACCCTTTTCATAAACCTAACATGTATCAAAATTAGTAAATATTCACAAAATTGATTCGATAATAATATAAAATATTATTTTTATTAGGGAGTTGTTTGTTTAATTACAATTGAAATACTTCTGAGCCCCCAATACATCTTATGAAATATTTTTCTCTTTTGAAATGTTTGATAAATTATTTCAATAGGAAATCGTCCTCCTAAAACATGTTAGTATCATCATTCAAAATCTTTCTTAAGACCAATTCATCTTCCCAAAGAACGAAGAGTTAGAAACTTGGGCCTACTACTCATGTCTTGATTGGGCACATCATGAGCACCGTTGATTTTTTAACATATTAACAAAAGTAAACTAAAATATAAAACTATTTCTAGGATCTTCGATTAGACCCCAGAAAAAGGTGACTAGGGTTGAGTTTGGTGTGGGTCACTATGGAAGTGGAACTAGTGAGTTCTAGTCAAGAATACCCACTTTAAAATATTTCATACAAAATCACACCCAAATGCGGCCTCTGACGTCACGAATCGACCCTTGGGAACCATATATTTGTGTTGAACAATCAAGATGTCATTGTTATATGAAAATTCAAAAATGTCCATTGTCCTTTTGTTGCTACTATATTACATATAATATATACCAAAAAAAGTATATGTTGAAATATAATGTGGAACTAAACAAAATAATAATTGTTGTAAACTAATTTCATACATGCCAACTACAATAGAGTTTAGTAGTTTCATTCGGCATAAACTTAGCAACAATATCACCTCATATTTTAACACATAAAAATACTAGTTATTCATCACATGTAGCATTGAAAATACATCAAGGTTAAGGAGTTCAACATAAAAATTGTATATAAAATATATCTACATGATTTATTTAAAATAGTGATTCTATTAATGTCATCCTCTGGATTTGAAATGAGACCTCTTGATAGAACCTCAAGGATCCAACCAACTCATCTTAGAAAAATATATTTACATGGTTTTTATAAAGTATAAATCAAATAAAAATCATGGTTGTTATTATTTTAAAATAAAATTTCACAAACTCAAACAATTAAAATCCACATTTAGTATCCATGCAACATTTCCAGGCAAGTTTAAAAATATCAAGTATAATTTTCTAACAAGCACACAATCACATATAGAAATGCTCACATACATATATCCATATATGTGAATTCTCTTAAACACACGACTTTAGTTTAGATGTTTTATTTGTTTATAGACTCAACACTTCCAGGTTCCTACAAGTAACATAATGATATATACCAAATAAATGGATTGCTCGATCTTGACCCAAATTAGATTGGATGACCAAATACCCCATCCAAACCTAAATTAAACTGAGTCAAAGACCTAGTTGACAGGACTACCCTAGGTATGGCTCACAATGCAAAAATGATGCTTCACATATCTTGATATAGTTGAAACTAGACTATTTTCCTCCACTCACACTGTAGTAGCCTTGCATCAAACCAACGACGTCTGTTATCCACCTTTTTGCAAAAATTAAGCATTCCTTAAGTAATTCATCAAGCCATTAATAAACTTTAAAATCCATTTTCTTGTACTCTATAGGATTGTGTCTGTATATTTTGAACTTCCTCACATTTCTCCTCTATATGAAATGCCTTTTATGAATCTATAATGACCCACAACAACTACCCCCAAGTGGTTTAGCTTTTCCTTTGTCATGATTGAAGCTAAGACTATTATGATCTGGAAAAAGATCCTCATCAACTTGTCACTCAATTTCCTAGAAGTTATCCTCTTAAATAGTAGTGCAATATCTAGTTGTTATTTTCATCTTATTTCTATTTCATGTAAAATGGATTTCCTATTTTATCACTCCTCATAAGATTGTCAGATACTCATTATGTATATTTACCTCCATATATAGCTATTGGGTTTTCTAGCTTAAACATTTCAACTTCATCATGGTGATGGTATAGTCATTATCCATTTTTTTTCCTTATGGAACCTACCTCATTGGTACTACTTCATCCATAGAAATATGATGATTGAGGTGCATGAACTGTGAAGCCTTATAAAATTGACATTGTTCCAGGCCCTATAATTATTCTCCTTGTATGCCCTTGTATGCTTCTCACAAAAACCTTAACAAGCTCCATGCATCTTATGTCATTATCTTGTGATATTCTAGGTTTTTATAACCCTTTTGCATAAGATGTAATTATGTTCCTAAGTGCTATGAACTTAAGTGAACCTTATGCACAAGTTGTGCAAAACTCTACTACTGTTTTGGTTCTCTTGTGAAGCGACCACAAATACTCATGTAGCCACACCCATAACTTTTGGGTCTACTAGATGAGATTGTTCTCTTTCTTGTTGTAGTCATGTATTTTCTTTTCAGTTAATTCCATGCAAGCCATTCTCATGGGTTTTCATTTTTGTTGTTGTATGAATGTGATTTTTCTCTTGTTACCATAGTAGTTCTCTAGATCACCATTCGATTCTAAACCATGACTAATTCTAGCAGCATCCTCCATTGAAGGTTTTTCTCTACCACTAAGACGAGCACTTGAATCCCCAATTGCAGCCATAGCAATCACATCCATGTGTTACTCAAGCTATTATTAATCGAACATATTTCACTACCCATGCTTTGAAGCTTAGTAGTTACAAACAATGTGTGACTTGCTATAGTCCTAATGTCGTAACCCCATCCACTATATTGCATCATGTCCATCATTAACTCTCTCTCTCTCCCCCTTTGTGTGTGTGTCCTTGATTGAAAAGGCAAATTATGTATGACGTAATCTAAGAAGGTTGGGGTTGTCAACGTCTCACATGTCAAATATATCATCTTGTTTTCCCTCTCTATGTCTTAGAGAACTATGATCCTTGAAGATTAAAGGGAGTATCCTAAAGGGGTTACCCCATGTATGCTTATGTATGATAATGAAACTTGTTGTGACTAGGAATTTAACCAACTATTGGGATTCTAGTCCTAGTCCAACTAGATTTACAACAAAGGAACTTTATTATTTTATAAGAAACTCAAATCCTCCTGGTTAGTGGTTATTATTCTAGTCCCAGTCCAACTAGATTCTTAATAAATAGATCCCAACATGAATTCAACTTCATAACTCCTGGTTAGTGATGCACTCCAGTTACCATTGTATCACACTCTTGTAGAATGTCTATTTCCTACAATTTCAAATATAGATATTTTCTCTTGAATAACAAGTTCAAATATCGGTAATGTGTTGATATTCATAACATGTAAACCATGTCTGACTTTTTGGATAGTTGTTTGATACTCTTACATGTTGTAGATACACTATACTACCCCACCAAGCCCAATTCCTGACTTTAGGTAAGTTGTTATGCTTTCTCCATACGAAAAGAAATGGCAATCATTTTCCCATGATTCCTTATACTGAGGCTAATGAAGCATGCAGCAAACCAGGAAACTGGAACGCCACTTGCCTAAGGCCTAGTGAATAAGAGTCCATTTAGTACTTTGGTGGCATGCCAGGAATTTGTGGAGCTTAACAGAGACTTGAGTGGCCATGCCCTCTTTTTCAAGTAATGAATATAATAATAATCAGAGACTAGATCAGTTTTACATTTTCTTCGACTCTTGAATATTGCAACCCCCCCTTTGTTTTGCCATTGACAATAGCTCAAGCACTATAACTTGACAAATGTAATCCAAGTAAAATAATATAAAGAAAAAAATGTAATCCAAGTGGTCTAGTGCATCTTTTTTGTCCCCACGTTGGACTTGGAGATATACAATTATCATACGTGGAAGGGGAGAGTTCTACATATACTTGAAAGAGTGTAGGTAATCCCACTTGAAACTAGATACTAATATATGTTATCCCATAACATAGACTTGTCTGACCTGCTTTTTCTTAGATTACATGATTCGTGAAGCTGAAGCCCTAAGGCTTGCTTGTATTCATTAGATAACCAGAAGATACATATAGGCGAGCTTGAAGCATTGCATGGAGGAGCAGGAGTATAAAGGATAAGAGTGGGCCTCATTTACAAGGGAGAGGCATAGTGCATGGCATGTGCATGTTGTGCTTGGGACAGAGGAAAAGGTAGTTCATGAGATCTAGGATAGGATTGCTTTGGGAGATAAAACTAAGGCATAAGAGGATATTACATCATATGATCCTAATACAAGTAAATACATAGCTGTATACACTAATATGTATACTCTAACAGCCCCCCGCAAGTTGTGCCAGAGAGCATCGAAGGCTCAACTTGAGAAGAGTTTGTTGGATTGAAGCTTTGTGAAGCATCTTGAAGCAAGCTGGTTGGTCTCATGTTGTCCAGAGTGGATTTTCTCTAGATTCCTTCACTTGCAGATGGTGCTCCTGTTGCAATCAAAGGGCTGAAGAAGAGGCCCTGTCATGGCCTTTGGTCATTGCTTTGTACCTGCCGAGATGTGCGGGTGCGCCTGGTGCCACCAATGGGCTGCGAGGAATGACATTGGTTTTTGGATAATCAGAAAGAACAACTTGATTTGATTTCTTGGAGAGGAGGATTTATCTTTGGGAAGTAGAAGAGAAGAAATGAGGGAAGTTGGTGCTTTGAGTAGGATGCAACAAGAGGAATTCAGAGAGGAAGGAGGACTTGTCTTTTGGTTGTTCAGAATGGTTTTATACCATGTTTGAGGTTGACACATATATTGGTGTCTTTAAAAGATTATTTTGAAGGAAGCATTTATTGGTTTGGAGGAAACATCTTTGTGCTTTGGGGGGGGTGTTTTTAGGACAGGGGCTACAATTTTGTAAGCAGCTTAGAGAGGAGTCAACTTATCTTCTTGCATCATTGGAGGGAGCTCCATGTGTTGGCATGGAAGAGGAGGAACCTTGGAAGATGTTGGGGACCATAGCTAATATTGTTTGGAATGACGGTTAGCCCCCAACGGATTTTGAAGGAGATGAGAGCATACTAGCTCGGTGGATGAGGATGAGCTTGGTGGTAGGGAGATGGATTACACCATGTATTTTTGAAGCCAATTTTATGAGATGTGGCTTCAGACATGAGGTTTGTTTGGTGATAGGGAGGTTGAAAGGGGGATGTTTTCGAAGCCAATTTTGTGAGGCATTTCACCATGAAGATGATTAAGATGTTTGGAAAAGGATTTTTGATGAAACGGCTATTGTACCCACTGTTGTTGGGTAGCCGAGGAGTAGATAAGAGAAAGGTTTGAGCAGGAGTTTTGTTTATCTGATTGGTTTGGGGTGGGCCCTTTGTTGGTTGAGGTATTTTGAGAATGGATTTGGAGAAGGAAAGGGAGGTTGGAAATCAGGACGGGGGAACCATTGCTACTCGTGGGGTTGCTAGGAGAGACAAACAATGGTTGATGTGCTGAGTGCGGCGGGAGGAAGATGAGTTTCTGGAGTGTGAGTGCAAGGTAAGATTTCAGATGACAGATAGGAGATGAGTATATGCACAGGTATGAAAGTTGTAAACGGTAGAGGTCAGGAGGAGAAGAGGAAAGGGAAGAGAGGGCTTTTCTGGGGGGGATCGGGAGTGACTTGAAGTTAGTAGGTAGGGGCTAAGGATTGCGGGGTAGGGTGGTGTGATGGCAAGCAGGGCTTTGCTGATTTGTGATGCTGGTGAAGATGACAGGATGTTACGGTGGTTGGGGTAGGGGTTAGTTGCACGTAGCTCCATAGTGAGTACCGAGAGGAGGTGGGGAGGTGAAGAAGAGTAGAGGTGAGGAAGAGCAGAGGAAGATCTGATATGAGGTTTTGACGATGATGATGAGGAAGGTGAGGATGATAGAGAGAGTTGGATATGAGGTTTTGGTTCCCTAGCGGATACGAAGGAGAAGAAGGCTTTGATGCAAGGGTTGGTTCGGCGGCTAGGGTTAAAAGTGGTGAAGGAGGAGAGGGAGGTTTTTGGGTGGTGAAGGAGGATCGGGAGCCTATTGAGGCATTGGGAGTTCTGATACCATCTTAGATTACATGATTCGTGAAGTTGAAGCCCTAATGCTTGCTTGTATTCATTAGATAACCAGAAGATACATATAGGCGAGCTTGAAGCATCGCATGGAGGAGCAGGAGTAGAAAGGATAAGAGTGGGCGTCTTTACAAGGGAGACGCACAGTGCATGGCCTGTGCATGCTGTGCTTGGGACAGAGGAAAAGGTAGTTCACGAGATCTAGGATAGGATTGCTTTGGGAGCTAAAGCTAAGGCATAGGAGGATATTACATCATACGATCCTAATACAAGTAAATACAATATGTATACTCTAACACTTCTCTCACATACAGGACGGTCCTCATCAGATGCTAATTTGATTACTTGGATATAGTATTAGAGTTCTAAGACGACACTTGAACGGATCAACCACTCCCCCAATAATTGTGGTCTATTTGTCCAATAGGACTACACCGACGCTGACACGCACTAGCCTTGAGCGCAGGGCCTCTAAGTACACCTGGAAATCAGCATCAAACAACACAAAACCCACTTGTATGCAACTGTAAGCAGGCAAGACAGCCCTTGGGAGGATCCCATTATCCGCATACCTCTTCCTCAAACGACCTTGTCCCTTCCAGACACCCCTCTTCTCTGTCTGAATTGCGACCCGGAAGAGGAGGAGGAACCAAAGAAGAGCAGCCAGTATTAACTGATGGCCGATTACAAGGGGAAGCCAATCCGATGCAAGGGTGAGTCAGTTAGTGAATCTCTGCTTATTCCCTATATGTTTTCTTTTACTCTTTCTGTCACTCACTCCACTACAAGCCAACTTAAACTCTGTTTCCACTGTTGCTGCGCGGGGCTTGGTTCTCGGCGGCACTGGCTGTGCTAACAAAACGACGAACAAACAAACGCAGCTGCCGTATGCAGGGGGGCGGAGCAGCCGCTGGTGATGGAGGAGGTCGACGTTCTACCGCCCAGGGCGTCCGAGATCAGGGTGAAGATCATATGCACCTCTCTTTGCCACAGCGACATAACCTTCTGGAAGATGAAGGTACACACTCGCAATCGCCCCCTCCTCTCTTTTTCCTTCCCCTGCTGTGTTTCCTGTCTGTCTCGGCGTAAATACAGATAGATTGGGTTTCGTCCACCGAATCTAGTGGCTCTATCCATCGCCCCACTACAATCACAGATCTAGTGGATGTGTGGTCATTCCCTCTCGTGATGTTTCAGTTGTAAACAGCATCTCGTGATTGCCTAACAGTTTCCCTGTCTCGTCTTCATATATTTGATGGTGCGTCAAAGTTCTAACCGGCTCAGCTCCTCTCTGATGCAAATTTTCTTGTCATTTTGTCGTCTGAACCAGGAGTTTCCAGGAATTTTCCCCAGGATTTTCGGACACGAGGCAGTCGGGTAATGTGACAAAAACTCCCCATGTATAACTTTTCCGCATAATTGTGCTTTAATTTAACGATAACAAGGGGATACATCGGCATCTTGTTTTATGTTAAGTGGGCCTGAATAAAAAAGCGTGTAGTATCCGCAAGCTCGGTGTGCGGTTACTGAAGTGCTACTATAGAAAGGATACATTTTGGGTGCACGTTCTTACCAGGTTTAGACCTTATCACCTTGGTGCTATTTAGACGGCTCTCTAATTATGTTTTATCTAAAAAATGGAGTCTCTGTCATTAATTTTGTGATGAGCTTTCTCTTACTGTGTTAAGTTTCGTACATAGGTCTCACATGTTTTTGGAAAGCAAAAACTTTTAGATTAAGTAGAAAAATATATCTAACATAAGCTGCTTTCTTATAATCAGTATATAACTGTTATAGTTCTCTCTTTTGGTGAAGCAATCATAGCTGCTATGTGGTACGCCAATTATGTTTCTCTTCTCTACTTGCCTTGTTAGTCTTAAATTAATGTACTTCTTACATACATAGGTACATATCTTCTATATTTATTCCACGATTTTCATTGTATCTACCACAATTTTATTTTATATATAATCGTACATTATTTGTTTATCAAATAAAATAATCATAATTAGTATATGTTTTCATGGTCTCATATTACAATACTTATACTTAACTATCAATAAGAATCCACCATAAAATAAAATAAAATATCATTTATATTATAAAAAAAAAACCTTCCTCCTACTGTGTTGCACGCTATATTATACACAATAGTTTTGGTTTGAAATCAGACCAAGTCGAACCAGACAAGAAAGATTTAATCAAGTTTGGTTCGTTCTAAACTTACACGTAGCTTGGTCTACTCTGGTAATTTCTCAAATAACTAGGTGCATTATGGTTTATGAGTTTACGCCCCATATGAGACGAAAGCGCTCCATCCTACTTCAAAGGGGGGTTCTTCCTATCGAACGTAGAGGAAACAAGGATGCACCCATCTCATGCGGCTTGCATCAACACTAATTCTACGGGTGTTGTAATGTCCATAGAGATCTTTCAACTAGACAAAACAATACATTGATCCTTTTTGAGTATTTTTGTTTACCTCCATTGAAATTTTAATTCCAGGTATCCCTCCCATTAGGACGTGGCCTCTTGCATCAGTAGCCTGCTTGTACATGATTCGGTTGTTGATTCTGCTAAAATTTACGAGCTTCTTTGACCTCTTCTGAAAGTAAGAGATTTTTCTAGATTCTCATATTCTGTGCATTGGACTTTGTGTCCAACAAATTCCCAATATACACTCTGTCATGAGTCCCACAAGCCAACCGATCAAATATATTGAATGCAAATGCGTGGACATCGAAGATTTAATATCATTATTTTATAAAAAAATTCTTTATCCAACACAACCTACACCAAAAGTTACACTCGCGCTTCAGGAATACATGCAGAGCATTATTAGTGCAATGCATCTTATTTTTTTAACGTGTCCAAAATTACATTGTAGTTGGTGAGAGATAGACTAATATATGTTAAGAGTGTGGAATGAAGAAAAGAAGGAAATAGTAGATGGAGAGAGAAGCTGCAATTAATCGAAAGAAGGTAATAGTGGATGGAGAGAAATGTAATAAAATAGAGAATAAGGTAGTTGATAGAGAGAGAATGTGTAATAAATAGAAAGAAGGAGATAATAGATGAAAAGAGAGTGCACACTAAAGAAAGGTAGCGTATGGAGAGAGAGTATGACATAATAAATCATACAAATAGTTTTAGTATGCTTAAGTTTAAAGTAAGTCATGTGATAATTAATAATGATTATTGTTTATTTCACAAAATATATATTGTATTTGTAATACTTATTTATAAATACTATTCAAATTAGAAGTACTCACTGTAAGATATATAATATAATACATAAGTATTCTTTAAAAAATAAATATAACTTATACATAAAATAATATAATATATATAGCAAGTATTGTTTAACTTTTTCATTGGTACAATTTTAATTTAGAATTTACAATGTTCATAATGATTTCTATCACGAATAACAAGTATTGTATATTATTATGTTCTTTTTTACCTCTGGAAAATTTTCAACTTTTTATATTGTGCGAAAAAAATTCCTATACAATATCAAAAAACGATTTGTATTTTGTGTTCACGTTGATTGAGGCCAATGTGTAGACCTGGTGGAAGCTGTGTGCTGCTCTTATTTTACTCATGACAGAGATATTATGGCTGCATGCTTAGCAACCACCCACTTGTCATCTTTCAAGCCGCTATAAATTAACAAAAGTCTACATCCCGATGCTAACGCCATTCATAATTTGCTTTCGTGAGGTGTAGTCAGCAACGGATTGGGTGGTGATAATAAAGTATTATAAATAGAGTATTAAAACAGCTATTATAACCTGCAATTAACTGACCACATGCTATGCTGGAGACTTGGAAGTTTCAATCCTCCTTTAAGAAGAAGACAAAGCACGCGCCAATGTTCCATTTTCGCTGCTGACATCGACACAGCCATACCCCACCGGCCCCGTGAATAATTCTGTTCTAGCAATTCAGCCTATAGTTTTCTCACAGTCGTTGGAACAACGCACGTAATGCAGGGTGGTGGAGAGTGTGGGAGACGGAGTCGACGAGGTCTCCGTGGGCGACACCGTCATCCCCACGTTCCTCGGCAACTGCACGCACTGCTCGGACTGTCGATCACAAGAGAGCAACATCTGCGAGATGGGGTTCGCCCTCTCCGGCATGCCGAGGGATCCCGACACCACCGCGTCTCGCTTCCTGGACTCCAACGGTGAGACCCTCGCCAACTTCCTCCGCGTCTCCAGCTTCGTCGAGTACACCGTCGTCGACGTCGCGCACGTCACTCGGATAGACCCGGCCATGCCGGCGGATAAGGCCTGCCTCCTCAGCTGCGGCGTTTCTACGGGTACGTTAGCTGGATTTTGATATTTCCGAGTTCTTAAAAAACAACTGAATGTGACGGGTTAAACAAAAATAGTTGGTTTTTTTACGAAAAATACAATCTAACAAACATATTTTTGAAATAAAAAATAAAAAAAATGATATATATAGATTAGTTGACAACCAACTACGGTACACATACCCATAAATGGTTATTAACAACCAAAAATGATTATTTGACGCCTAAAATAATACATTTACACTCAAAAGTATAAAGATGGTGCCCACATAAGCTCATAACACCCATAAATAGCTAATGACACTCAAATATAGTTATTTGACGCCTAAAATAGTTCACTGACACCTAAAATTATAACGACGCCCACAAATGGCTAATGACACCCATAAATAACTAATGACACCCAAATATGGTTATTTGAAGCCTAAAATAGTTCACTGACACCTAAAATTATAACGACGTCCACAAATAGCTAATGATACCCATAAATGGCTAATGACACTCAAATATGATTATTTGACGCCTAAAATAGTTCACTGACACCTAAAATTATAACGACGCCCACAAATGGCTATTGACACCCATAAATGGCTAATGACACCCAAATATAGTTGTTTGACGCCTAAAATATTTCACCGTTCAAAAATTACTAATGACACCCATAAATGGCTAATGACACCAAATATGGTTATTTGACGCCTAAAATGGTTCACTGACACCTAAAATTATAATGACGCCCACAAATGACTAATGACACCAATAAATGGCTAATGACACACAAATATGATTATTTGACGCCTAAAATGGTTCGTTGGCATCCAGAATAATGTATTCATATCATTTTTTATTTTTTTATCTAAAAAATATGTCAATATTAGGTTTGTTAGATTGCATTTTTCATAACGAATCCAATGGTCTTTGTTTCATTAAAAAATTCATTATAGTTCAAAAGATATAAGCAAAACACATTTATTTACATATTACACAACTCCTACCAGCCCATCCAATTAAAACATAACACGTCATCACTCCAACTTCAGCCTTCCACTCACCAAACCACCTTCCCCGCGCGTGATGGTGCGCTTGCACCACCAGCGCGTGAGGAAATCATTTTCCAAAAAAAAAAAAATTAAATGTATCAGCGGAAGTGGGCCAGCTCACATACATATAGTATTTTTGTTTATATCATGATTTTTTTAAGCGTAAAATATGAAACTCTGCAAATAGGCGTTGGCGCGGCTTGGAAGGTAGCCGGAGTGCGGGAGGGCTCAACCGTGGCAATATTTGGGCTCGGTGCAGTTGGTCTGGCGGTACGCTCAAACAAACTCATGCATCTCTCTCTCTTTAATCTTTACATTTGCATTTTGTGCATAGCTTACTATCATGCAGATATTATTGTTGATCGAGATACTACTCAGTTACTGTGACTAATTGTGACTAATTAAGTATACACAACAGACGGTCCAAATCTGAAAATGTACCCGAATAGCGGCCGTTGAAGCATTAGTCAGTCTCCATGTGTATTATTATGTGTATCATCGTGTGTAGTTGCCTAGCAATATGTATTTTTACATGTATCAATGTGTGCTATAACATTATAGCCTCTATAATTATTGAGAATAGTAATAGCCTAGTTTTATTACCATTACGTTTTTACTAGCCGTGCTAGAAGTGTGTTCAAAATACAATAAACACGTGACAATCTATAAAAAATGTATGCAATAGTACACAAATATACACTGAACAATATGCATCACAAGTGATTCGTTATTAATGTTTAGCGGACCAATATTGAAAAATACTTCCAAGGATCTTTGTGGGTTATTATAATACATTCGGACCGTTCCTGGGCCGTTATAGGTCTGATTCGTATGCTATAATGTTTTGTATATCTTTTTACTAATCCAACAGATTTGCATTGTATATTACGTACTCACACACTTATGTGTAAAGAAAGTTAACTAAAAGAACTTATCCTCAAGTCCTCTATATCGGTTGCTACAGCATATTAATCTTTCATAACAATAAATACTAGTTAGTAGAGCAATTATACACACACGCTTTCTGATTTTGGGAGAGGAAGCAGGTCTAATACCATATGCCCGCACCTTGAGACTCCAAACTCCATGGTTGGCCATTGGAGCACTTAGGGGTGGTATGCTGTCCTACAAATCCCATATAGTGTAGGTGATGTGGCCATCGATCTCACGACATCCTCTGGGTTGGAGGACGACGCCATGTCATGCAAACCGAGGCAGATTGCCTCTGCACAATTACCAATTTGGAGGAAAACATAGGCACACATACATGCATAGCATGCATTGAATGAGGGTCTTGTCCATGTAGTAAGCACTAGATGCATCGTACTCCATTAAATGATTATTTTTCATTTGTTGACATCTTCCAATGACTCCATAGCGCGATCACCATGAGATGCATAGTCATACAGTTTATGGTTCTTGACGCCTTTTGTAGATGGTATAGCTTTATCACTGTGTCCACTCTACTGTTTGAAAAGAACCAAAGTGACACTCATTGCAACTAGGGTGATGGTGCTCAGTGACCATATTCAATGCCCCTCTCAAATTGACTTTAGCAGAGGGCACATTAATGCTTCTATTGAATGGTGGGGATAAGACTTAGCTCACCTTAAATGTTATTTTTTAGATCTTTATGTTGCAACATGTGCTAGATTAGTGGAACAAATAATGAAGAGTGTGTGTGAAAGCCATGTAGAACATCTTATTGTGTGTGTGTTTTTGGGCTTGGCACCTCACTTGGAGGTCATTGTCCAACTGAAACTACTAATGTGGGGCTAATGTGTGCATCAAAGTTGGATATAGTTGGATCCTTCATTTTCATATTGACAAAGGGATAAGATGTGGACATTGATGTATAGCAAACATTGCCTGTCTTCAAAACTTTGGGTTGCTCCTTATCGAGTGCATGATAGGCACGGTTCTTTGCCATGTGTGCATGGTTTGGGGTGGTCATCTTGAAGAACCATTAAGATAAAGTTAGAAAATACATTTGCATCTCTCACTTTTGGGGAAAAAGTGTGCATTCAATGAAGCCAATCAAAAGAAATTGAATACATACATTATATATTTTCAATGCAGGAGGAAATATTTTATGTGTTAGTCATATGTGAGGGGGTGAATCTATGGCCATATGTGAGGGGGTGAATCTATGGCCATGATTGCAACCCAACAATGGGGAGAAAATCTACATTGGAGGAAGGTTACTGAGATTTAGTGGGGCATCCATAATACTGAAGAAGAAAAAATACGAGAAAGGGGAGTTACTTTCTCTCTTCTTCTAGGATTCGTAGGTGGATAGAATCTTTGTATAGATGGATTCTATAGATAGAGTATTTAAATATTTCAATATTATATTTTTGCTTCATTAAAGTGGATTCTAGGATAATACAAGAGAATATATATATATATATATATAGAGAGAGAGAGAGAATGAGAGAGAGAGAAAGTGGGGGAGAGAGAGAGTGGAAAGAAAGATAGAGTCTGACTAAAGGGAATTAGTTGAGGAGTTTAACTGACATTATAGTTGTAGTAGTTATCCACATTTTCCATGGAGTACAAGTTGAAACTCCAAACCCAAATTGTCCCTGCATGGAAGACATCGCTACAAAGTCCTTGTTTATGAAGACTCATGGACATTTATTAGGGTTTTAATGATGTTTTGTAGAATTCAAAACACACTTACACTCAAGAAATTATTGGTAATCAACCAAGTGCTGAAACAAATTTTGGCAATATTAGGTGTCTTTAAAGAACATGCATTAAGTCCCATTATTGAAAAGAGCTAAATAACACTATAGCATAAGCATCCTAAATATAAATTTGCAATAGCAACATAGATGTTGTCTTGAGAAAAGAATTTTTGCATTCATGTTCAACAATAAAAAATATGAATCAACTAGTAAGAAAAGTAATTTACCCACCAAAAATAAAGCGTCAAAAAACATTATTTTCTTAGAATAGTCTTGATTGAATACCATTATGCATTTGCTGGAAGACTGGCAAGCTATGCACATGTTGGATATGTAACATGTTATTCCTAGAAGAGTTACCCTAAGGATCCTTCCCCTGATGCATTTTCTATACATGTTTCTTATTTACTTGCTTTGGGTATCACAGGTTGCTGAGGGGGCTAGGCTTCGTGGAGCTTCAAAGATCATCGGCATTGATCTCAACACTGACAAGTTGGAATTGGGTATTGTTCTCTTCATTTTCTAAATGTGACCCTCTTTTGTTAGTGAAAGGAATATCAAGGTGCAATAAATCATTCAAGGAACTACTTAGGACATTAATTAACTTATGCAGGAAAGAAGTTTGGGCTTACAGACTTTGTGAACCCAAAGGACATCGGTGAACAGACTGTACCAGAGGTGATTAGGGAGATGACTGGTGGTGGTGGCGTTGACTACTGCTTTGAGTGCATTGGACTAGCATCAGTAATGAATGACGCCTTTGAGAGTTCTAGGAAGGTAGTTCGGATTTCATTCTTTTGAGATGCAAATCTGGATGTTACAAATGACTACATGCATATATGCTCATTGAGTTATGCAGGGTTGGGGTAAAACGGTGGTCCTTGGAGTTGAGATGAATGGGGCCCCTATGTCTGTCAATAGTACCAACATCCTACAAGGAAAGACCATTGTTGGCTCCCTCTTTGGCGGCATCAAGGCCAAGACAGACATCCCAATTCTCATCAAACAGTACCTCAACAAGGAGCTCAACCTAGACAGATTCATAACACACGAGGTTGGATTTGAGGACATCAATAAGGCATTTGAGCTGCTCTTGGAGGGGAAATCTCTTAGATGCATCATTTGGATGGACAAATAGAGGGAATTGTATATATGCAGAGTGAGATTACATATCATGTTTGTCATAGTGAAGTTCACGATTATACAAGTGAATACATTAGATTGGGATGCTTTAGAATGATTTTACAAACATGCTCAAGTTTCTGGTAGTACCCCAAGTTCTTTAAATATTGATTCTATTCTTAAATGTGAAAGTGTCCATGGTTTGACAATAAAACACTACAGTATGGTTCTGTATCTCCCTTTTCTCAAAAGGAAAAAGGCCAGTTAATTATCTAAATTTTGTATGAGATTAATTAGTAATCTAAATTTATTAGCACTTGGTTGCACATCCCAACAAATGAAAAACATGGAAAATAACATGCAATAATGTAGTTGTAGTTTTCTATCATATTTTCCCTAGTTTAATATGAACCATGCTAAGGGTGCCGACCTTTGAAGCTATATAAGGAATATATTATATGACACCGTTGCAATGGAGTAATGTTAGGGAGCAGTCTTTGTTGATGTTTGAGGATCAACAACTTACAATATATAACATTGATTTGGTCATAAAAAGGATAAAGGTTGCACATGGCAAAAAAAGGATGGAATACCTCACTATGATTGAAATTTTGTAGCATGCCATTATTTTTTCCCTTGAAAGTGAAACTTTTGAATTTTTCTTCAAATATTGAGTCAAAGGAAATCTAAGTCCAAGATACATTGGGTATGAAAGATACTTCGAGAGATGGTAATTGTATTTGAATTTTCAAAGGCAAGTGATTGCACTTATCACCACAATAAATGTCATCTTATGTGAGTAACCACCCATTATTCCATGCCTTTGTTTTGAAGAGATATGTTAGAAATGACACCCACATCCCGACAATAGTTTACCTATATTCAAAGAAAATTATTTCTATAATGACTACCCTATTAGAAACTCCTGAACAAATATTTTAAATATGTGAATACTTGGTTTAAGCACAATGGACTCGACGAATAAACATGGGAACTCAGGGTCAAAATGATACGACTTAGCGTTGGCCTTCTTATTTGATATGGGTTTTAGGGATGAGGTTCATCTCTGTGGACAACAACATGCAAGATATTAGTACTAGAAATGTAATGACACTCTCCCCCTGTTATCCCCTATTCAGGTGGATCGAGAAGGCAATGGCCATTACCATAAATACAGGATCAACGTTTATCAAATAATCAGAAATAATTAATAAATTTCCACTATATTGAAATGAGTTTGGTACAAGATAATATAATTCTTCAACATGGTTTACAAAATATGGATTTCTAAAGTTTACCATATGAAGTAAAAATATCTAACTATATCCTCCAGGAGTTACATTACATTTCTTTGTTTGATGCCTTCTTCTCTGAGTATCCATCTTTCAACATTTATTGTAGGATATTAGCAAATTCACCTAAAATGTCATGAATCCAAAACACACTCAATATACCAATTTATACTGGTATGTGGGGGAAACAAAATATTCACATCTAATTGTAACAACATATTCACATCAATCATTGTTACAGAAGAAAAAAAATAACATTTTCTTCATAACTTCTCAACCCATTTTTACTCAACGTCTGGGATACCCTTTCAGGGTCTTGTCCCTGTAGCGGACGTTAGACCACCTTCTCAATCTGGAGTTTGGCACCATGATGGTTGGACACCTCCTCAATCTGGATTTAGGTGCCATGTTGGCTGGCCACCTCCTCAATCTGGAGTTAGGTGCCACATATGACCTTCCAAATTTGTGTTGTGGTAAATCTCAATATTGTCAGACTTTCAGAGTTGGTATGAGGGGTTCGAGCAAGTTATAAGCCTATAATGTGACATCCATAGTGACTTTATAGATTTCAAGAAATAAATAAACAAGCAAGAATTTATTTGCAATCCAATTCGACAATCCTTGGAAAACTTTGACTATGTGATAAGTTTTAGGCGTACTACATACCTTTATCAGGAGTTACTTGATGTCCAATAAAAAGCAACAAGAGCAACCAAACAAATAACTATCCTAAAAATTAAAACATAATAACCATGTATTATTATTTTATCTAGAATTCAACATTAAGACTGACTTAAGGTCCAAGTTAGGGTTTTTAGGATCAACTTAGGGTTTTATTATGGTTTTGGCTTTCCAAACCCTAATTATCACTTTTCATCCCTTAATGGTTTACAAAACCCAATCTTATCATTTATGCACTTTTAATCTCAAGGAAACCCTAATTCATCAATTAATAGATTGTTAAACTAAAATTAGATCCAAATTGTCCTTTTATCCAAAAAGATAAATCTTTGATTATTAAGATTAACTAAACATATTAAGATCATCAAAACCTAGAATTGGGGTTCTTATGCATTAAACTAGTAAAGATGGAATATCTAGGAAATTTTTGAACTATAACTAGATCTACATCTTTAATATATTTTTATTGTATTTATCATATTTTTCTGATCACTTTTCATATATTACATGTCATTATCTGATCATCATACAATTTACTACAATTTTCACAAATTAATTATGTTTTCAGCCAATCAGATGAGGACACGTCAGCAAAGACTACTTTTCTTATTATATCTTGAGCTGGCATGGTTTATAGATGAAAGGATCGTATTGCCCCTACATCTTATGTATGCATGTCGGGGTGACCTGGTCTTTTCACGCTAACTCACCCCTAACCTGAGACGGGTTGAAATGTCACCCTAGGCGAGGAAGAGCGGGCTATCCCCATATATTCCCATACCACAAAGCCCCTAGAGGGGTAGAAAGCATTCTCCTATTTCTTCCGGTCCCAAGTTGGTGCCTCGTGGGGCCGGAGATTTCCAGATATAGAGGAATCCAGTTTTTAATAGCCATGTGTTGCAGCAGCTTAAAGAACGAGAATGAAGGTTGTGGCTCTTACCTTGGTTTCCAAGTGTAACAAGCTGACTACGTTGGATCTCTCAGAGTTCCTCCACCTTATGACCATGCTCCAGAACTCGACGTGAGCCTGCCCGTACTTGCTTCATTTAGAAGATGACAAAGTAGCGCTATCGGCGCTCCTAAACTATCCTTGGGTTTTGTACCTTATAGGAAGGTTCTTCTGGTCCAATTCTCCTACTCAAAGACCTCACATGCTTATATAGGCTTTGGGGTTGTGAGGTAGAGAGGAGAGAGATTGATAGAGCTTTAGGGCTATAAGTGAAGGAAAAGGAAAGGCTTTCCTAAAAGTTTTTCTTTTTTAAAAAATAAATCCATGATGCGGTATTTATATCTCCCGCTCCATAACTCAATTTCCTCTCAAAACTTACAAAAACCTTCCAAAAGACTTCACCTTTTTTTGTAATAAAACATTGCATCCAAGATAAATGATTAATTAATCCAAACTTGTCTCTTTAGAAAATTTCATATCATTACACATTTAATTTCATAGATCACAACACATCTTAAAAAGTTTTGATTTTTCTCCCCTAGTCTTTTAATGGGATTATCTTCCATTTAAAATCAATGGATATTTGTCATGGGACAAAAACCCCATCTTCCTATTTTGTTTCACAATGTCCTATATGTAAAAAAATTATTAAGTACCACATATCCCTCTTTTCTTTTATCAATTTAATACCACATTTTGGAAGAAAGATCTTAACGATTTTATCTAAACATGGACAAGTTTTGAGACCAAAACTCTAAAGTAAACCATTTTTCTTAATCTCCTTTCTTTATCTTTCATTTCATTATTTAAGGCATCCAAACTGTCCTTCTCTCTTTATATCTTTTCCGTATACTTTATTTCGATCATTTTTTTCATTAGGATTAATGTTGAAGCAAAAGTAATCCATTAGTGGCCTTCAATGACACCTTTCTAGAGGATTCCACAAAATTATACAAGTACATTATTATTTGTCCTTTATCTTTTATATTTTTCTCAATATTGACTTTCCTTTCTTCTTTTTTCTCTTATATCCATTATTGGATCAATAAAATTAGTAGAAACCACGAAATTTATATCAAAGGGTTTTTGCAAAAGAAACCATAATATTAAAAAAAGCATATAATATTTCCATTATGTCCCTTTTATTGAAATAATTGCATTTCACCAAGTAAAATATAAGTGAAAACCATGTTATAACATCCTTCTCCTCTTACACAAATTTTTTCCTCAAATTTGACTATTCATGCAAACAATTTAGGATGGAACTTTTCCATTACGTCTTTAGCTTCCATGTGGCTTCATCCTCTCCATGGTGCTTCCAGAGAACCTTTACCATCTATATCTTTTTATTCCTAAGCTCTTTCACCATGGTATCCAGTACCCTCACAAGTGAGTCAGGGTATGTTAGCCTCCCTTTGGAGTTTAATAGGTTCAATGCTCAGCACACGGCTAGGATCTTTCACATAGCGCTTCAAATTGGACACATGGAACACATCATGCATCATACTATATTGTGGGGGTAAGGCTAAATGATAAATATCTTCACCAATATGTTCTAGAAACTCAAATGAAACTACGTATAAGGGACTCAACTTCCCTATGTTCTTGGCTATATCTTAGAGGGGTCGGATTTTTAGGGACACATAGTCACTACAGTGAAGTACAAATCTATCTACTTTGCATCAACATATGACTTATGTCGATCATGGTCTCTCTTTAGCCCCTTCTTGATGAAAGTGACCTTGTCAGCATATAATTGTAATTCCTCTGACCTCAGTAAAGTCCTCTCACTGACATCACCCCAATGGAGCGGTGATCGACACAACCTCCTATAAAGAGCTTTGTACAGAGGCATCCTGATACTGACTTGGTAGCTATTGTTGTAGGAAAACTCGGCTAAGGGCAGCAACTACTCTCATGATCCATCCCAGTTGAGCACACATGCTCTCAACATGTCTTCTAATGTCTGGATTGTTCTTTCTGACTATCCTTCAGCCTGGGGGTGATAGGTTGTGCTCAATTTCACCCTCGTATTGAGTTCCTCGTGCACTTGCTTCCATAACTTCAAAGTCAACTTAGGTCATGATAGAGATAATTGAACTGAGAACATCATGTAAATGAACTATTTTCTAACATACAATTCATATAGGTCTGACACCTTGGAAGTAATCTTTAAGGTGAGAAAATGTCCCGACTTGGTTAGGCGGTCCACTGCAACCCATATTGCATCATGACCTTTCTTTGTCTTGGGGAGACCCACCACCAAAATCTATACTGATATGTTCTCATTTCCTCTCAAGAATCTCAATTGGTTGTAGTAACCCACCAATCGTTGGTGTTGAGCCTTCACCATATGGCATGTGAGACAACTGACCACATATGCTGCTATGTCTCTTTTCATTCCAGGCCACCAAAGATACCACTTCAAGTCTTTAAATATCTTGGTGGTGTCAAAGTGTATAATACACCTAGAACCATAAGCTTCTTGCAAGATATGAGTCTTAAATAGGGAATCCTGAGGAACTCAAATATGACTTTGGTCCAATTTGGACACTGTTTGGGCAAGTTATGCAATTTTATGTACATTTTGGACTTTTCTACAATTTACCCAATTGAGAGGTTTTCTTTGCAATTTGTCACATCAATTGCGTTCCTTAGATGTTTTCTCATCATCTTGATCTTGTTGAGCCATGGGATGCTCAATTGTACCTTGGTTTGGAATTGACTCCTTTCTATGTTGAATTAGGGTTTACCCCCCCCCATGGATGGGCCACCTCAAAGGCTATCAACTAATGGCTGTACTTCTTGGGAAATAGTCAGTGGCCATAAGCCAGTGGTAAAAGCTGGTGGTGATCACTAGTAGGCTCGAGGTCGATGGTTCATGTTGGTTTGGTTCACTTGAACCTATGGTTCACTTATGGGCATGATCAACCGATGGTTCACCCATCTTTAGACCTAAACCATGAACAAACGCTAGTAACCTTTGACCAATAGGAGATGGCTGGCCTGGGAGACCACCATTCGGTGTCCTAGAAGTCTCCAACAACTGGTGAACCTAATTCCTTCTCATTTATGAAAGCTTTAGGCCATGAACACATGGAGAGATGCTTGTACACCTCATGCTTGCTTCCATCCTTATCCATGGGCTATATCTACCTCTTCCTTGCCCAAGTAAAAAACCTTTGCTTTCTTCCTCTCTCCTCTAACATAGATCACCAAATCCACTCTATTTGACTATGGGAATAGGTGGTGCAAGGTAGAAGAAGACACCCTTTTTGGAGAAGCAAGTCTCTAGAGCTCCATCTAGCCCTACCTAGGGTTTCTAAGGTCATCTCCTAGGGTTTCTGACCAAGGCAAGTTATTTTCATCTTCCTTCTCCATTTTTCTTGCTCTTCTTCTTCCTTAGACCATCCTCCAGGTTGGAACTCTACTGTTCCATGGTAAAAGTTTCTCTAGAGCTCAAGATCCTACCTTTCTTGCCTCTTCTTCTAGGGTTTTGCTTCCTTGTGGAGAAATGTGATAGATGACTGAGTTTAGATCTTCTTCGTGGGTTTTCTACCTTCTTGCTCGAGCATGTTCTTCCTTGTAGAGGTGAGTTTTATAAGCCTCTTCACATATATTACTTACGATATGCTTGTTAGCTCATGTTCTTTCCTAAAAATGATGATTTAAGCCTTAAGAAGATAAGCGTGCTTGAGATCTCTAATTTTTGCGGTGTTCCCTATTTTGTTCTAGTTCTAGATAAACCTGTAAATAGGTGTACACCATTCTTAAGGTAGAGGATGGTGTAGAACATGTTGTTCCAACAACTGATGGTGCTAAGAACCTATCAACTGATGGTCAATATTAGGGTTTAAAGTTGATTTCTTTTATGAACACATGACCCGATGGTGTTACCTTCTTGACAACTAATGGTGGTGACCAAGGGTGTCAACCAATGGTGACAACCAATGGTCACCCCTTAGGTTAGGTTTTGACTTAATTAGAAACTTAATGATAAACCACTAAGTACCCTAATGAAGATATCAATCAATGGTGACATCAATGCGACATCTAATGGTGATTAATGAATATAGTGTTGATCTAGCAACCAATGGTGACTTAATGGTCACAACCGATGATGGAAATGGTCTCCACAACCGATGGTGAGCTAAGGATGTAGTTGTAATGTCAATTAAGCCCCAACCCAATAGTTTCTTAGGTCAAATGATTTCAATGGTTAGACCTATACTCTAATTGATGGTTTTTAAATATGAACCCGATCCAATGGTTATGTGTAACACTTCTTCGTCTACTAGTTTTGAATCAAGGACTTGATCCAATGGTAGATATTAGATGTTTCAACATCCAATGGTTTGGATTGAGACCTACAGTATTATATGTGTTTTCTAATAATCTGAATTTGATGGTTTTCCTTATGTGATCAATTTAAGGAGCTTGATGGTTGAGATGATGGCTTGCTTAAAATGTACAACCAATGGTGGGCTTTAACCCCACAAACAAAGATTCCCTTCATGTTATTAAGTAAGGGATGTTAGGGTTAAATGGTGAATCTCTATAGGTCACAAATAAATGACTTTATACATGGCTTACTCAAGGTGTTTACTTATGTAAACAACCAATGGTCTTACCTTTTCCACCTACAATGGTTCAGGTTGATGTTATGGTATGGTGATATGGGTTCAATGATGTTGGAACGAGTAGAGATTTGATCTTATAATGTAGTATTACCTTTTCCCTCATATGAATAGAATGGATAATGACCATATTATGTTGACATGTAACCCTAATGGGATATAGTTTGTTCTACTTAATCCTAATGAACTCAGATGATAATGGGTAACTATGATCAGCCTTCCTTAGTGGAATAATAGAACATTGGAGTCTCTCTTATTGGTGTGGAACTCTAGTATACTATGCCCTGATGGTTACACCTTGAGTTATGTGTGGATCCATACTTAAGAATGGTATGGAATTTGATGATGATGTTGTGCCTTATGCATCCAAGATTATATGGGGATGCCATGGGTTAAGATTTGTGAATAATGTTGAACTATAGCTTCAATATAACCTATCTTTCTAAAACTAACTATAAAACAAATAGATAATGGTGATTAATCATGTTATCCTTTCTTGAATGATTAATATAATGATGGAATATCCTTTTTACTGATTGACTGAAACTAATGTGTCTAACTAGTGGTCATTATAGCTTCATGATCTATACTTTCTTATGCTAAACTGATACACTATATGTGTGATGATGGCCAATCATACCTGGCTTCATTATATGTTGTCACAATAAAGGAATGCTCTTAAATGTTAAGATAATCTTACAATATCATCATGTGAACATCTTTTCATTCTTTAAATGCAAAGTGTGATGAGCCTATAAATCACATGTGTGGTGATGTTTGTTGAGCCTTGTTATAAGGTATAGAAAGATAATGATGAACTTGCAGGAAATGATATGATGGTCTTAATGACCGTTGGGCATGGTTGAGCCTTGAATGAGGTATAATCATCTTATGTTTACAAAGGGTTGATACCCTATGATGATGCACTAGGGATTTATACCATGTGATAGTATGATGACAAGTGTAGTCTCATAAATGGCAAGTGAATAGTATCATGCGATGATAAGGTGAGGAACATTATGACTCATACATTTTGTATATTTTGAAGTTGTTATATATTAATTTTTTCTAGAGATGAATTAGGATTTGTATGTCCACTTGTTTGATTTAGCCTTAATTCATCCAATTGGTATAACTAATCAAGTGAAATCCTAATCATGTAGTGACCTATGTTGTAGAACCATTTTAGCGTCAGAGTTCACTGATGGTAAAATGATTATTCCTAAGGGAAACTCAAAGCGCATACATAACATGTTGTGTATGCTGGGACAACTTGGTACCCTAATATCAAGCAATTGAGGATGGTTGTGGTCATGCCTTGGATATTATGATATTGTGATATGTGAAAGGCAAAAATATAACTTCATGATGCCTTTTATAGAACGGCCATGTGTGGGCCTATTTTCTAGTGTCGTGACCTGTACCAAGGGCGGACTAGTTGTTAGCATCTTGACTATATGTCGTTGTAGTGGTATCTTGACTAACATGTCACTGCCTTTCTTTCCCATATTGACCGGGAAGAGGAGAGATCTTAGGATAGCGACACTTCTAGATCTTAAATAGAACCAAATATCCCTTCGTAGGGGTCGGTTGGACTTTGGATGGTACGATTCAAACTCCCAGGGCGTAATAAAAGGTGTAATACAACCATGTAGCATATCTGTTTAGGGTTACACATGATGCTTCACATTGAATGATAACCCTTGTTTGTTATCTTTACAAAAAGTTGATGGTTAGTGCAAATTAAGAGATAGTAGATATGCTTTTGCTGTAGAAATATTCATAATATAGTTGTGTACATACAGTAGTCATGCTATGTTGATAGATATGTCACTACTGTTAATTATTCTAATGATGATAGTTATTACAGATGTTAGCTATGCTTATACTGCTTGCTATGCCTCTGTAATTAGAAGTGCTTAAACTGCCAATCATGCTTATGCAGTTAGTTGTGCTTATGATGTTAGCTCTACTCATGATGCAAACTTGTTCATTTTATTAAACATGCCAATATCGATAGTCATGTTATGCTGCTGACATATTCATGATGTTGAGATGCTTATGCTACTAGATTTCTTGTGTTATTAGCAAGGCATATGATGGAAGTCAAACTAATGAGGATGATTGTTATTAAATGCAATCCTATGAAACCGGAGTAGATATCTGATGAAAGAAATGGATTTATCTATTACCTGTATGTACATTGATCAACATACTTGTTGCTAGGCTTATTTGCTTAACCTACTTAGCATGATTGAACTGCTTAATCTATTCAATTGTTTATTAAAATACTCCAACTGCTCCGTTTATATGTTGTTTAATCTGTTGTAATCAATATCTGTCAGATAGAGATATATCTCTCATGGGTGCTAGGTCTCGCCTCGATGGTCCACATCTTTTTAGGTGATCGACAACAGTGGCAACGGAACCGTGACAACAAGGAGAATATGAGGTGATGAACCCTACAGATGCTTGTTAGTTGTCTAGTGTGTCCCAGAGTCATCCTCATACTCTCAGGTCTAAGTGAAAAGTTTGTAATTTATGTTTCAATCGAATCAGGTTTTGGTAGCATGTTATATGCTTGTTCAAGTGATAAATGTGGAAATGTTTCCTGTGTAAAATGTATATGTGGTGGCTGATGCCATGGAACAATTGTAACACATTTTTTAGTATTATATGAAATAATACAAGTTGTTGGGATTTTGCGTAAATGTTTTTGAGCAATTAAGAAATGTTAAAATCAGTTTTCATTTACCTTGCTTTCTGGGTTTATGTTTAATAATGAGTAATCGTGTTTTGTGTTTTGAGTAATCCTGTTTAGTGGAAAGGGTTCTCATAAGTTGGTATCAGAGCTTTAGGTTCGTTGAATATATAGGGACACTAGGAATTAGGACTAGGATGATGTCTAATTTAGGAACATGATATAAAAATATGGTGCATACTGCCTAATCTCAGCATTTCCGTGCCCTGGCCAAGTATTCAATTATTGAAGAAAAGATAAGTTTGGAACTGTTAGATGTTATCTTTCTAATTACTTTGATCAATTAGTCATTTTGAAACAATTTAAAGAGCATAAAAAATCAGAAATCATGGTGCATATATCTCAATCTTACCATAAAGAAGATGACAATTACATCATAACCTATCAAAACTTGAATATTTGGTGACTATAAGGGAAAGATACAACACCATGAAACCTAAATCTGAATACAGATAAACTATAGAGGAGTTCTTGAAGTCTTAATTCAATAAGATGGTAAGGTAAAAGACAGATAAGTTTGTGTTAATAAAATGATTCAAGGTATGAAATCCACATAAGAAGGAGAGAGCTCGTCATAAATATTATATGAGCAGATGAATGAGAATAATGAAAGATGAATCAAGTAGAACTTGAGTTAATCTCTGACAAACCTACGTGTATAAGAAAGTGTTAATGTAAAATATGCATGTCATGTGATATAAATCAAGGGAGAAAATCCTTATTTAATGAAGAAGATGTGGAATATGATGACCTATTCCTTGGTTAATGGTTGAAAAACATGGTAACATGAGAGGACATATAAAAGAACGATGAACATTTATTGAGAAAAGAGAAATGAGATATGATAATCTTAATCATTCCTATGCTAATGGAAAGGAATACAAGCTGTAAGAGGTAAAATGATGCACAAAAGTATAACCTTCATGGGGAAAATAGGATTGGTTACCTTTTCCTAATGACCCCTGGACAATGCTTCTTTGATTTCCCTTTGTGTTTCTTCTTTTTGAGGTGTGTCCTTTAAGTGGATATTATGCCACTTGGTACACGTGGATTCACTGTAATCTTGGGATGGATATCTTGATATAATGTGTGATTGCCTTGGACTATAGTTCCAAAATCTTTATGTTTTGTAATGAGCATGCATTTTTAGCCTTCCAAGAGTTAGGGGGATTCGTTCTATATGTTCTTAGCCGGTTATGGTGTTGACAAAGTGGGTGAAACCAGGGTACGAGTTCTTTATAGTACATGAGGTGGATACCAAGGTAATGAATCCTAGTATCCAGAGTGTACCAGTTATATGAGTTAAATATATCTATGAGATGAGTTGCCCAATGTTCCTCTCCATTAGAGAGAGAGTGTGTTGAGGTTGATCTTCAAAATGTTGATTGGAAGGAAAAAGAGTGATCCTATAATGTTGTGTATGGTCTGTTGATTGTTGGGCAAGGATACTATCCAAGATAGAGGTTTGTTGACTAGTAGACATGTGCTACCATGTTCCTTTAATAAAAACCTAGGATCAAAATATCTATGGATAAGAGTTTGAGCAGATGACATAAGTTACATGACCATGATGAGTTTAGGGTTATGTCATTTAGACTAACCAATGCGTCAACGGTGTTTATATATAAGAGGAATAGAGTGATTAGGCCATGTCTCATAAGTTGTGACAAGCTTTGCATGATGACATATCAAAGTATTTTAGAGATTTTCAATAGCATGGCTAACATCTTTGCTAAGCCTTAAGAATGTTGAAGGAACTATATTTATGTGTGACAAGTTCAGCAAGAGTGAATTGGGGGTGAACTAGAATATCCTCTTGGAGTTATGATACATCTTCTAAGTGTGTTGTGTGAATCCTGGTAAGATGAATACAATGTCATTTCCCTTACCCCTAACAAAGTTAACCAGGCAGTTGTATTTGTTAACATGTTGTAGACAAGTGCATGATTCTTCAACTAGACAGATGGTCAGTCAACCATTGAGATGATTGGAGAATCATCTAAGAACATATGTCTTATAGTTCTTGACAATCAGGGGATGCCCACCTGATTGATTAAGTTGATAATCACAACAACCATTAAAGGAGCATAGAGATGAAACCTTGTAATGATAAGAGATATTCCATGTTGGTAAGAACCAAAAAGTATCACCTCTAAGTTATGTATGGTATAATAGATAGAATAATTCAGGATAACAGTTAGAGTGCCAAGTTGAAAGGTACTACCAACTTGTACAAGTGGCACAATAGTTTCTACGCTGAACCAAAGTGACACATGCAAGAGTTGAGAAAGAAGAATATGACTTCTATGAGAATGATGTGACATCACCATGAGGTAAAAGTAACCATGTGGAAGATTGAGAATGAGGTGCATGACAAGCATCCATCTATGTTTACCATGTATTTTGGGGGTGAAATCCCTATTAGCATGTGTTTTTCTAGTTTCTCACACTCATAACAAGATGAAATAAGCATTTGGTTGTAGTCCAAATACAAACTTCATCTTATTCCAATAGTAGAGATGGTACATCACACATTACCATATTATTTTCAAGTCTAGATACAAGCATTGCCCACATGATTCCAAACCATGAATACCACCATTTCCTGAATTCCATGTACCCATATAAAAAAACTTTTCTCATAACCTTTAAGTCTTTAAGCATAACTCCTATTTAAGATTCTTATTCAACATCATTACATGTCTTCATGTACACATCTCATATATCATCAGACTTAGTTATTTCCTCAAGAGTTTTAGGGTTTAGGTACCTTTGGAAAGATTTACTCTTGACCCACAAGGGCCTTAGTACATGACGTTTCCTCATTCTCATATATTTCATATACTTATAATCATCCTACAAGATCTTAGGGTTGACTTGTGATCCTTCCCTTCCAAAGGGTTTTTTTGAGGTGTCATAACTTTATTTTATCTAATCACACATCTTTCTTGAGGTTTCTTTTTATGATATCCAAACACAATATATCCTTTAATTTTTTTTCCACCTAAATTTCCTTCATCTCTTAAGGAACACATAATGTTCCTTCTATTCCTTTCATTGGGTTCAGGGCGACCTTCCCATTTGGGGCCCAGTCCCATTATATTGATCACTTCCATAGTGACTTTTCATCGTGCCCCTTAGAGATGGTCATACACAGGTCCAATGAATCATACCCAATGTATGTGCTTTTATGCTTCCCACACTTAATCTCTCATGTTTTTGTAAGACCCTTGACCTGGATTTTTTCTTGATCTTGGTTGCTTAGAATAACTAGATGCTTAAAAACTTAATCTAATCTCTTGAGGTGCTTTTATAACATGTGACATGCTTATGTTTTAATTTCGATCTAGTTTGGATGATATTTGAGCTAGTTGTGCTATGTGTGCTTGTTTTGGACCAGGTTACAATTTACCCATGTTGAGGGTTTATCTTGCAATTTTTCACATGTTGGGTGTGCCTCCTATGTTTTTGCATCATGAGAGAGAGAATGATGCATAGTGGTGCCTTGTTGGACCTTAGTTAATGAGGTGGCATCATGTGTTGATGTTAGGATTTTGCATGGATGCTTGAGTTGATGTTGATGTTGATGTTGGCCCTCTTGTCTGTAGAGACCGATGTGCTTCCCTTTGGTTGTGTTTGTAGTGACTGATGGGATTTTCTAGGACCTTGTTTATTGTGGTCTAAGGTATTTTGGACATGTGCTTTGGTTGTGGAGATTGTTTGATCTTGGACCATGGTCTCCATGTTATTGGTCGACATGGTGTAGTTCTCCCTACCATACCTTGTTTTTAATGACCTTGTTGCATGTGCATGATTAGTGCTTACATGGATGTTTTATGATGGACAAGTGGAACTTATGTGCATGACACCTAATCTCCCTCATCTCTCTCCTACCCTTGGGTATTTATACCCCTCTCTTAACATGCAAGTAACCTCTTTGCACCCTCTTCTTCTCTCTCAACCTTGGAGCTCATCCTTGCTGTAACATCCGTAACCTAGGTTATGAACTAACCCTAGGTGTTTTTCTTAATTATGTAATTAGATACTTATGATTATCTTTTGGTATGTAATTAAAGCTTCTGAGGAACATATAATTCTATTTCTGCTCTTTTTGAACAATGTTATAATATTATTTTGTTAATAGGGACCTATGTGCAAATTACCCAATTAGAGGGGTTAACTTGCAAATTTCACATGTTTAGATGTTCCTATGATGATGAGACAACATAAGAATTAATATGATGAAGTATGATGGATTCTCCAAATTTGGGCACCAAGATGCAACTTGTGGAGCAATCCTTGTACTTAAAACCCTAGTTTTGGTGTAAAGTGCAATTTACCCAAAATATGGGGTGCAACTTGTAAAATACACCTTCTAGAGTATCTTTTATGACTCTTGGCATCATTTAGATTAAGAATGATGAAGAGGGCACTTCAATTGAATAATCAAATAAGAATGATAACCCTTATAAATTAAATAATCAAGTTATAAGCCTAATAACCCTTCTATATGTGCAACTTAGTAAGAAGTTGGCTTTCTTCACCTTTAGACCTTGGGTTTAAGATGAGTTTTGCTTAAGTATGGAAGGTAGAAACGTGGCTTAGAAGAAGGGAAGGACCTAGATGAGAAATGGAGAAACAAGTTGTCCTTATGTTGGAATTTAACCCAAAGTATATATACACCTTTTCTCACTTAGCAAGGATCGTTTCCTTCACTTCCCTTCTTATCCCCTTGCTTAGACCAACTTAGGACAGAGCTCTGGATAAGAGTAGAACGGCCAAGCAGTTCTAGGTAAGCTTTGATCATCATCTTGCTCGAATTCATGGAGGAAATCATGTTGCAAGGTTGGTTCTATGGTTTTCTTACTTAGTTCTTCTTTCTAGCCATTCCTTCCAACCAATTCTTGGAGAAACAACCTTGAACGACCTGTGGATCTCAAGACACCATTATAGCTTGGAATCTTGGAGCTCCAGGGATGACTTTAAGGTGGGTTTTATAACTCTAAACCCTTAAACTTTGTTGTGCATCTTTCTTTCTTTTAAAAGTAATTTGTCCTTCTTTTCCCCATCCTTCCTTGCTTTCTTGCAACTAAAACCATGAAGAACAGACCTTGATCTGGAGTTATATTAAGATGGGCATGATTACCAATGCTACTTTATAAAACGGTATTGCCCCCCCGGCCAAACGGGTTGCAAAACCGTTTGGGGCAAACAGTTTGCAAAACCGTTTGAGGGGCAAACGGTTTCACAAGGTCGGTTGGAGAAAACGGTCTCCAAGACCGTTTGGTTGAGTTGACCAAGGGTTTACCGTTTGATATTTCTGTTCATAATTATGTTGGTTGATAACACTCCAAATTTGAGGGATTAACTCCAAAGGAATCGTGAGTTGAAGGCTAATCAATTAGGTAAACCTAATTGAATTAAGTGCTGATTTTCAACCTGATTAACTTGACCTTTTTGGGCAAACGGTTTCAAAACCATTTGAGTGAGTTGAAAAAGCGTTGACCGTTTGATATTCCTGTTCCTAATTATGTTGGATAATGACTCACCAAATTTTATGGGTTAACTCCCAAGGAATCGTGAGTTGAAGGCTAATCAATTAGGCAAACCTAATTGGATTAAGTGCTGATTTTTCAGCTTGATTAATTGAACTTTTTGGGCAAACGGTTTCAAAACCATTTGAGTGAGTTGACCAAGCGTTTACCGTTTGATATTCCTGTTCCTAATTATTTTGGTTAATGAATCACCAAATTTTAGGGTTAATTCCCAAGGAATCATGAGTTGAAGGCTAATCAACTGGGCAAACCCTAATTGAAATTAGTGCTGAAATTCCAATGAGTTAATTTGAGATTTTGGGTTGATTAGCCCAAACGGTTTCAAAACCGTTTGGGGATCACCCAAGACCGTTTGTAGGTCTATGGTTGGATATGGTTAAGTGTTTGAAGGACAAAAGATATGGTGTTAACCCTAATCGGCTAAATGCTGATTTTGCATTAAAATGAGTTGATGTTTTGGGTTGATTGACCCAAACGGTCTCAAGACCGTTTGGGGATCACCCAAATGGTCTAAAGACCATTTGGGGATCACCCAAGACTGTTTGGAGGTCTAAGGTTAAGCATGTTTGACCAATTGAAGGTCTAAAGATACCAAATCACTTTGTAATTAAGTGATGATTTGATGATCAACTGAATAGCTCAAACCCTAATTATTTTTCACTAGAATCCAAGGTTTGGATGAGCCAAACGGTCTCAAGACCATTTGGAGCTCATCCAAATGGTGTCAAGAACGTTTGGAGGTCACCCAAGACCGTTTGGAGGTCTAGGGGTGAGTATGGTTAGGCAATCGATGATCCAATGATACTAAGTTGGAGTGTAATCAATTGCTGATTTGGTGATCAATCAAATGATCCAAACCTTAATTGGTTGACTTGGATTTTGATGATATGATGGGAAAACGGTCTCAAGACCATTTGGAGGTCATCTAAATGATCCCAAGACCGTTTGGGGTCAGGTCATGTCCAAATTGAATGATGGTTCAATGGGTTCAAATCAATTAGACCCACATGGAAATATGTTGAAGGGTTATTGATTCCAAACCCTAATTTGATTGATTTAAACCCTAATTGATGATCAACTGAGGGTCAAATCAGTTGAAGGTTGACCTATTAAACTCATTTGAAGTATGAGTATAGGTCCAATTGATGATTGGTCCCATGAATTCAATGATTGAAGGAATCAACATTGGAAACCCTAATTCAATTGGATACCTTATGAAGTGGAGGTCCAATGTGATTGAATCTTTGAGAATTAAGATGATGAATGTTCTATTGATCCAATAATGATTAGTAATGATAAGAAATGAAGGTACAAAGGTTGAAACCCTAATAATACCTAAGTCATTAGAACCAATTAAAGGGAGAATTCTTAATTGCTTATAGGATTAATAGCTCGATACACTATGTTAAACATAGTTGTATGTACTTGATTGAAGGGTTGATGTGACCTAATCAAGTTGAAAGGATGAAAGATTAGAATACATATATATAAATATTAATCATGTAGTGATCTTCTGTAGAACGACCGTGCAAGGGAGCACGGCCGTGGTAACCTTACTTTGCACGACCGTGCAACGGAGCACGACCGTGGTAACCTTACTTTACACGACCGTGCAAGGTGGCACGACCGTGGTGTCCTATAAAGAAATTAAAAAGTTTTGGTATTGTGCTAAGACTGTTATATATGCATGTCCTTAATTGTATTAGTCATGCAGGTTGATATTATGAGGTGATCATAGCCAGGTAAGAGTTATGATGTCATATTCCTTGAAAACAATTATAAGCTTTTAGAGTAATGATATGTGAAATGTATATACATTGCTTCAATCATGGTCATGTTGTTAGATGACTTGATGCTTATATGTCACTTGGTAGCAAGTGTTATGATAATCTGAGGGTTTGAATAACCATGTTCCTGAATTATATGATGAGATGGTTAAGAATTAATATCCATATGATAACTGATGTGAGTTAAACTTGATACATTTAGTATTCTTATTTTATAGTAGTGTTTTAATGATTAATGATTGAGAACATGCTTGATGCTAAAAGAATGCTAAAATGTACCTAAATAATCAAGTATAATCATGTCATGTAGAGCCCTGATCATAGATCCATCATTGTCAGAAGCCAAATGATGGTGAAACATATTTTCCGAAGGGAACTCCTGGAACACATACTTTTGAGCATGTGGGGGTTTATGGACATGAATATCCTTACGTACTAATGTAGGAATTGATGTAGGATGTACTTTAATCCATCAATCCTTCATTATGTGTTTATGCAGGGGTGATGTTTCACTAATCTCATGAGGGAATCTTTAATGCCTCATCAATGAGTGATAAACAAGAAATCCCTCAATGGCGAAGAGAGTACAGAATGCCACTGTGACTCTAAATAGTGAAGTTGCCAGAATACCCTGGGAAGCTATTGTAGGAGAGACACGAGATGTCCTGCATGTTGATCCTCACACTGACTGAGGAAGATGAGGTCATAAGAATCTAGCTCTTTTGATGACCTATGTATGATACCGATGCGATTTTATAATGGTCGGTTGGAGTATGAGCGATATACCCCATCTCTGTAGGGCATAATAATGATTGAAAATCATAATCAGCCATGTAGCATAACTGCTTAGGTTGAACGACGAGAAACAATGATTGATGTTACATTGTTTATAATATTTTAGCCATGTGATTAGTATACATGTTCTTCATTTTCCTTATTGAAATAATTGCTTATGTAAATGTTGTCTTACTTAATACCTGTTGGCTAAATGGACATCTATAAATCCCTTTGTTTTGATTATGACAAACATTTCATTCTTATTAATCTAACGAGCTACTTGAGTGTGCAGGATGACAAAGCAACAAGGGAAAATCCACAAGCTTACATATTTATATTTTCATGCAATGTAATCACCGTTGTAAAAACTTGTACAAAAATATAATGTACAAGTACTTAGAATTGCATGTAAATCAAGCATTAGATTTTCCCTAGCTAAACACCACATTTAGATAAGTCATCCCCTTCATATAGGATCACATATGCACACTCATACATATAATTAGTGCCTAAATTGAAACATTGAAACAGGATCAATCTCGGTCGACAAACTCCTCGACCGAGACACTCTCGGTCAACAATCTTCTCGACTGAGAAAGATCCAAAGTAGCCGTTAGACACAACAGACAAGTTAGTTGGCAGTTGGAGAAAGACGTTGCAAATCACTTGTTCCAGAGTGCCTGTCGGTCGACAAAAGTTCGACCGAGTAGGTGTCTCGGTCGACCATTCCTCGACCGAGATTGTCTCTGACAGCAACTGCAGAATTAATTAATTAGCCATTGTTAAAGCAAAAACTTTGTACCTAACGGCTAGTTAAGAACTTAGAAACCCCTAGAAGTTGTCTAGAACGTCCTTAAGCATCCTTAGGCCATTCCTATAAATAGGACAAGCCATAGGACACTCAAACACACTTGTTTACACTTGTTACACTTGAGAAACCTTTGAGCATACTTTGTGCAATCTGTTTGTGAGCAATTTGAGCATTGTGACAATTGGCCATTTCATTCCTTAGCTCATAATTCGTGTCCTATAGGCTAGTATCTCCTACCCACTGCAATCACAAGTTCACATACTTGGTTAGGAGATCTATACGCTTGATCTAGGCAAATCAAGCCTTGGGCTATAAAGGATAAGTTGTAATTTCCTCTTTCTTTCTTGTTCCCTATTATTGTTTGTACTCTCCTTGCTACTCCTAGGTTGGAGGCTGCGGATTGGAGAGGGTGAAGATCTTCTTGGCGAAGAAGGAGACTTTGAGCTACTTCAGAAGGTTGGTGCAACGGGAGGTTACTTCTAGAGAGGAAGGCTACTTCAAGGGGGAGCTTGGAGTTACTTCAAAGAAGGCTACCTCAAAGTTGGTGCACCTACTTCAAGTGAAGGCTGTTCAAAGGGTGTAAAGGAAAGTATTGTATTTTGTATAAATCCTCGAGAGGTAATAAAATAAATACTTTCAAATCCCGGTTGGGTAAGCAACCGGGTAGTGGACTGACAACTATAGTATTTGCTATAGTTGGAACCACTCTAAACACCTGTCTCTTTCTTCCAATTTCAATTGTGGTTGTTTGAATTAAATAAATTGTTAAAATAATTCAAAAACTCTATTCACCCCCCCTCTAGTAGTTTTTCAATTGGTATCAGAGCAGGCTTCAAGGAACCCTAACAAGGTCTTGAAGAATGGAGGGTAGTGGTGATTACAATCACAACAAAGGGTGCTGCTTGGACAAAACTACAACATGTTGCAATTGGTGCTTAGGTACAAGCCACCCAACAACTGGATGCCCATGGAGATCGAAGAAGGAAGATGAGAACAAAGATTGTCTCATTGCTACAACTAGCGAGGAAGAAGAAGAAGAGGTAAGTCTTTTTGATTTATCTAAAGAAGAACTAGTTGCTAGCCTTGAAGAAACACATGTTAAATATGTTGAATGCAAGAAGAAATTAAAGAAATCAAATAAAGCAAATGATGAATTACATGCAAAGCTTCTTGCTATTACATCCGAAAACGAAGATCTTAAAAAGATCATTGAAGATCATGATATTGAGATAAAATCTATAGAGGCAAATTGTAATCTACTTTCTTTAGAGAAGAATAATTTGCAAAGACAAGTGAATGATCTTCAAAAACAACCCATTTTATGCAATCATCTAGATTATGATTCTATTGTCAAAGAAAGAAATTCATTGTCATCTAATCTAGATCAAGCAAAACTAGATATCAAGAAGAGAATGGAAGAGATTGCCAAGTTACAACAAAAAGTTAGTAATTTGAATAATAATGGCATTCTTGATCAAATCTTAGATAATTCCTGTCATCAAATTGGGAGAAGAGGACTAGGTTATAAGCCTAAAGAGAAGTCCTATCAACCTAGTTGGAGAAAGTCACAAACCCATCAATCTATATATGTACCTAAAGGAACAAATACATTTGTACCAAAGAACAACCTAGAACAAAACCATAGAAAAAGGCTTGAGGTTGATTCTATATGTTGCCATTATTGCTTACGTCTTGGACATTACTCTTTTTCATGTCCTTATAAGAGAAAAGATGTCGAGTTCGTTTGGGTTCCAAAACCTCCAAACTAAATGAACAGAATCAAGTTGAGATATGACCAAGGACCTTAGTTGCATATTTCTACGTCTATCTCAACTAAATAGGATAACAAATAAATATTTAAATTGCATAGTTATGTTTTATTTGGAAGCAATTAACAGTTTCAGAAATATTGTCGGTCGAGAGACTGTCGACCGAGACACTGTCGGTCGAGAAATAGTCGACCGAGCATGTCACTGATTTCCAGTCTGTTGCAAAAATTGCTGAATTTCTTTGAAATTAATGAAATTGCTATATATTCATGATTTATGATTGGATGTTTATTTTGGAAATCATCTCTACAAACCAAAAGTATGCTCAGTTTAATAAATTTTTTTACATGATCATGTGATGGAATTATATGCTGTTATCATTACATCATGGATATACTTTCAATACTTTGTACGCATAGATAATGATAAATTGTATGCATGAATCCATTCGGCAAAACAAAATGATTCATTGGTTATATACTATTGCTTGCAACACATCAGACAAAATCTCAAAATTAGTAGAATTGAGATATTAATTGAGCCTTTATTTAAGACTTATATCAAGTAGTATGCTTCAACTTGATACTCAATCAAATTGTATGCAGATATTATACTCGATATGTTCAATTTGAAAATCTGCAAACTTGCCTCTTGGTTAAAATAAAATTTGACCAAGGGGCGCTATGGTCGTAGTCAAATTCGACCTAAAAGAAGTTTGACATAATAACTATTTGGATATCATTTTATGATTAAAAGTATAATTAATTTATGATCACAACTTGTCCCAATATTGTCAATAATAAACACAATATTACTCCCTTAGAAAATCTATATATATGCTCTACAAATATAGTCTATCATTTACATTAAATATCAGCTTCAAATTCGTACTCAGTAAGTCTGTCGGTCGATGAACTCTTCGACCGAAAACCTTTTGGTCAGCCCCCCTCTCGACTGACAGAATCTAGACAGACTTAGTATCGGACACACTTTCGGTCGACAAATGTTCGACCGAGACAATGTCGGTCGACAATTGTTCGACCGAGAATTAGCCGTTGGATATGACCGTTGTAAATCGACCGTTATGACCGTTATATGACCATTGTAAATCTTACCGTTGGGGAGCCGAGTGGCGCGTCTGCAACATGACCGTTGCGGACGCTCGGTCGACGAATCGTCGACCGACCAGGTCGCTGGATTGTTATAAAAGGAACCAAAAACGGGTCACTTCCTCACACTTGCATACTCTTGCTTCCATAGGCTCTCTCTAGTGCATTTTTGTGAAAATCTTTAGCATCCTTATCAACAAGCCATCCTTGCTTCTTCTCCACCTTCAAGCAACACAATGGCCTCATCATCTGCTCGTGGAAAGAAGAAGGTCGCCGGCAGGAAAGGAAGGGAAGCTCGGGAAGCTACTCCACCACTGACGATCATCAACGACATTGCCTTCGTCGATGGAGATGCTGGTGATCGATATCTACGGCTTTCCTCCAAAGCTCCTCTCCCACGATGACCAGTTGAAGTTATGGACTTCATCAACATCGTCGACTTGGAGGACCTTTTCGAAGTGAAAAAGTTAAAAGAATTCATCAATCCTTCTTTCCCTTCCTATTCCATCAAGGTAGTGAATGAATTCTATGCAAACCTCATTTCTCACTCTGAAAATGAAACCATCTTCTTCTATACTATGGTCAATGGGCATAGCTTCCGATTCACTGAAGGGGACATTCTTGACATGCTAGGTATTGACATAGATGAATATCAAGACACCCTTGACCTCACTTCTGGAAACCCCCTTAACCAATTTTCCCAAGATGACCATACCATTAGTCTTAGTGACATCAAAAGGAACATTTTTAAATCCAATACAACCTGTCACGAAGATAGAGGCACATACTATGCTATAAATCTCAAACCAGCTGCTAGGATTGTAAACCTTATTGTTTCAACAAACATACATCCTAGAGCCAATAAATCTGAAGTTCCTATTTTTCGTATGTGTCTAATATATGCCATTATCCAACATATTCCCACAAATTTTATCCGCATCATTCTTAAAAACATGCTTGAGTTTTCTGGCAATCCTCCATATGCTGATTTTGTATGCCAAATTACTCAACATTTCCTTAAGACTCAACTTGAGGATATGGGATATACATGGGAGCGTAGACCACAAAAATTAAGTAAGAATACTGTAGAAAAAATGGGGATTGATTTCGGTCATAAGAGGGCTAGGGTAGAAGGGGAAACATCTACACAAGATATACCACCTCCACCTCCTCCTACCAGCCTACCCTATGACCCCATCCAAAACACTCTAACCTATGTTGCAGGATCACAATATCATCTTAGTAAACAATTAGATTATAACCATCATGCCATGACTTATCTAAACCAGAGAATGCAAACTCTTTCTCCAAACCAATCAGATGAATATCCCTACTCTTTAAATCCTGGCATGCTCAATCCATATAACCCATCTTACAACTATTATCAACCTCCACCACCACCATCTACTGATCTCACGCATACTCAATTTTCATCAATGCAACTACAAGATATTGCTTCTCACTTTCGATTTGATCGTGTTCCAACCTTCTTGGAGGCATATGCCTTAACCAAGACAGGTGCTCTGGAGTGGCAAACATTAGTTCAGTATTATGGAGCTGAGCCTTTTCTTGGGAAAGACCCTAACATTGATGTAATTCTTAAGTCTTTCCAGTGAGTGTTGGAGTTATATTAGTTGTAATGATATCCTTTGAATGATTGTAATAGATGGGTCATCTCTATATGATGTGTCTATCTTTCTATGCTTGTAATACATGCTTTTAATGAAATTGGTCATCTTTACTTGATTCCAATGGATATTTTTTTATATGAGACATCTTCAAAATATGAATTATAAGATCATCATTGTAGATCATACAAAATAAGGGGAGAAATAAATAAAATGCAATCTTTAAAATTGTGGCTAAATTGACAAGGATCTATGACACAATTACTAAAAATAGTTATGAAACAAATCCAGACACATTCTCGGTCGAGAAACTGTTCGACCGAGAACACTTTCGGTCGAGAGATCGTCGACCGAGCAGGTTTCTGTTGTCAAGTCTGCATTAAATCTGAATATATTTGCTGATCAATGAATTGTTAATCAAGAATCATGTTTCCCTTCATCATATTGATATGAAAAGATAAATTGGATGATATTTTTGACAAAAACACTTCCACTAGATCAATTTAACAAAATTAGGAAGCAACTGCTTATCACTCCTTTGAAAGATGTTTTCTTTGATATTTGTGCTACTTAAACAAAAACTCTTATTTACATCATGATATTTTGGCTTTTAAATGGACATCTTTTTCATTAGATTTGATGGGACATCTAATTAAGGGGGAGTTTTTATTTCTAAACGGATATCTTTTTGAAATGACAAAGGGGGAGAAATAAATATAAAACTAAAACTTTGAAAAACTCAATCAATGAGTTTCATAAATAAACTCTTGGCTTTACATTGAAAGTTGCTATATTCCCTAGTGATTTGGATTTCATGTTCCATAATTCAAGGGGAATAATAAGCACACATTTTATAAACAAGAGGAAAAGCTACAAAAGGTAATCTAAAGGTATGAAACTCACATGGTTTATATTTCCTTTATTTTTATATTTTGGAAATGTTTGTCATCTTCAAAAAGGGGGAGATTGTTGGCTAAATGGACATCTATAAATCCCTTTGTTTTGATTATGACAAACATTTCATTCTTATTAATCTAACGAGCTACTTGAGTGTGCAGGATGACAAAGTAACAAGGGAAAATCCACAAGCTTACATATTTATATTTTCATGCAATGTAATCACCGTTGTAAAAACTTGTACAAAAATATAATGTACAAGTACTTAGAATTGCATGTAAATCAAGCGTTAGATTTTCCCTAGCTAAACAACACATTTAGATAAGTCATCCCCTTCATATAGGATCACATATGCACACTCATACATATAATTAGTGCCTAAATTGAAACATTGAAACAGGATCAATCTCGGTCGACAAACTCCTCGACCGAGACACTCTCAGTCGACAATCTTCTCGACCGAGAAAGATCCAAAGTAGCCGTTAGACACAACAGACAAGTTAGTTGGCAGTTGGAGAAAGACGTTGCAAATCACTTGTTCCAGAGTGCCTGTCGGTCGACAAAAGTTCGACCGAGTAGGTGTCTCGGTCGACCATTCCTCGACCGAGATTGTCTCTGACAGCAACTGCAGAATTAATTAATTAGCCGTTGTTAAAGCAACAACTTTGTACCTAACGGCTAGTTAAGCACTTAGAAACCCCTAGAAGTTGTCTAGAACGTCCTTAAGCATCCTTAGGCCATTCCTATAAATAGGACAAGCCATAGGACACTCAAACACACTTGTTTACACTTGTTACACTTGAGAAACCTTTGAGCATACTTTGTGCAATCTGTTTGTGAGCAATTTGAGCATTGTGACAATTGGCCATTTCATTCCTTAGCTCATAATTCGTGTCCTATAGGCTAGTATCTCCTACCCACTGCAATCACAAGTTCACATACTTGGTTAGGAGATCTATACGCTTGATCTAGGCAAATCAAGCCTTGGGCTATAAAGGATAAGTTGTAATTTCCTCTTTCTTTCTTGTTCCCTATTATTGTTTGTACTCTCCTTGCTACTCCTAGGTTGGAGGCTGTGGATTGGAGAGGGTGAAGATCTTCTTGGCGAAGAAGGAGACTTTGAGCTACTTCAGAAGGCTGGTGCAACGGGAGGTTACTTCTAGAGAGGAAGGCTACTTCAAGGGGGAGCTTGGAGTTACTTCAAAGAAGGCTACCTCAAAGTTGGTGCACCTACTTCAAGTGAAGGTTGTTCAAAGGGTGTAAAGGAAAGTATTGTATTTTGTATAAATCCTCGAGAGGTAATAAAATAAATACTTTCAAATCCCGGTTGGGTAAGCAACCAGGTAGTGGACTGACAACTATAGTATTTGCTATAGTTGGAACCACTCTAAACACATGTCTCTTTCTTCCAATTTCAATTGTGGTTGTTTGAATTAAATAAATTGTTAAAATTATTCAAAAACTCTATTCACCCCCCCTCTAGTAGTTTTTCAATACCAAATCTGCGGTTGAATGTCTTAAAGATTATATTGCTTATGTTAATCCTTTATTGCTATAAAAAAGCTTCTGGCGGAGAGTTATAACTCTTACTGGGACAATTATTCAAATTGTCTCACCGCCGTGGGTTTTGTCTTTTTAGGTGGACGTCGAGGATGGAGGAACCAATCTGAGGGTGGGCAGTATCAGCAGCAACAACACCAGGGGCAGCAGTGAATCTCAGGTGGAGATACTGGCTGTCGAGTCTCGTAGATAGTATGTCTTATGTCGTCTCTGTACTCTCAGGTCCTAGGAGTCAGTAGGTATGAGGTTTTTGGCTTAGTTCCTCGAGATTTTGTATCTTGCCTTCTTTAGATAATAAGGCAATGGATGTATGTAATCACAGAGATGTAATGTCAAGCTATGATGTAAACAATTTACCTTGTTTTCTTATAAAGGAGTTATGGTTTAAAGTTATCTTTCCAAAAAGTTTTAAAATTTAGTGATTTTTCATTATTCCGCTGCTAATAATTCTCTTCCGCATTAGTTAATCTCATTTTCCACGACGGGTCGTCTCAATTTAGTGGTATCAGAGCCCTAGGTTTGTTGAGTCTACAGAGACATATGACTTAGGATGTCGAGTCTATTCTTAGTGTTTTCCAGTATATCTAATAGTGTCTTCTACTCCTCAGGAGAAGAAGATAAGTTAAGGATGTCTGGACCACATGAGGAATATGTGGCAGAGAGTAGCGTTGCTGCACCACGAGAAGGTGCAAGGAACCAGGAGATAGAACAACCTGTACCTGAGCCACCCCAGTTCAATCCAACTGACATGGGGAATCCATCCGTCCAGACCATGTTTGGGTAGTTTATGACTTCCATGACACACATAATAGATAGGATGCCCATGCCTGCACCTAGGGAACCTACCCAACCTGAAGGACAAGGAATCGGCAAGACATTTGAATGACTTCTCCGAGTTGGAGAAACCGAGTACTTTGGAACGGATGATCCCATAGATGCCGATCTGTGGTTGACCGAACTAGAGAAAGCTTTTAGAATCCTAAACATCCCAGAAGTTGAGAAGGTTAGACATGCTGTCTATCTTCTCAAAGGGAGTGTCGGGCATTGGTGGACCATGGAAGAGCAGAAGAGGCCTGGTGTGGAGGTTGCATGGGAAGTCTTCCGATGGGAATTTATCAATAGATATTTCCCTAAAACATTCCTGGATGAGAAAATCTATCAGTTCGAGAGGTTAAGGCAAGGTTTGATGAACATTAGCGAGTACGAGGCTAAGTTCATGGAGTTGTTATGGTTCTGTCCGCATATGGATGCTACAGATGAAGAAAGGATCAAGTATTTCGAGAAAGGGTTAAACACTGAGTTGACTACCCATGTCTCTGCCCTAGAGAACTGACAAAGGTTTTCTATCCTCATAGAGTCTGTCAGAAGGATAGAGAGGTTCGTAGCAGAGAAGAGGCAAACCCATAACAAGAGGATGTATCCTCAGTTCCAAGGATCTTCATCTAGAGACTTCAAGAAGCCTATATTTTCTGCGCCTATACCACCACCACTTAGACCTAGTGCTCAGACACAGTGGACACCGAGTAGAGGTAGAGGACGAAGCCTACCACTACAAGGGGCTCACAGTTCAACATCTATGTCAGTTACAGGACCACCCAGACCACAAAAACAAGATAGAAGTTGTTATATATGTGGGAAGATGGGGCATCTGATGAAAGACTGCAGAGCTAGACCAGCGAGTGTAACCCAACCACAGAGGTAGGGTCAACAAGGATCACAAAGAATACAGTTTCCAGGAGGAGCTATAGGACGTGGACAAGCGTCCCAAGCTGGATCGTCAGCACCGAATCAACCACAAGCAACAACAAGATTCTATGCAATGAATCCACCTGATGCAGTGATCAACCCTCAGGTTTTGGCAGGTCAGATGAAGTTGTTATATTCTGATATGTCTACATCCTGCATTGTATCTGTTTTGATTGATCCGGGTGCTACGCACTCCTTTATCACTCGAAGGGTGATTCATAACTGCAATATGACAGTCAGTCATAGAGCAGATAGCCTGTTGCTAGAGACTCCGTTGAGAGAGTCTACCGTGTTACAGGAGGTATGCTCTTCCTGCATCCTTTTCTTTTCTGAACACCGCATTCAAGTGGATCTTATACCACTTGAGATGCAAGGATTTGACATAATCCTTGGGATGGATACCTTGGAAAGGTATAAGGTCATTTTGGATTGTGAATCCAAGCAAGATGTGTTTTCTGATGAAAGCGACACATGGATCTTTCAAGGAGAGAGATAGATTCTACCCACCTGTCTTGTGTTAGCTATGGTTGCTGAGAAGCTGATGAGGCAAGGATGTTACGCATTCTTGGCCCATGTGGTAGATACTACCATGGAAAGTCCTAACCCTTCTAAAGTTCCTGTAGTCAAGGAATTTGAAGATGTATTTCCTAAATAACTTCCAGGTGTACCACCGCCTCGGGAAATTGATTTTGAAATCAATTTGATCCCAGACACACAACCTATAGCACAAACACCATATAGGATGGCGCCTCCTGAGATGGCAGAACTCAAGAAACAGTTGTAGGAGTTGCTTGAGAAGGGTTTCATCCGTCCGAGTACTTCGCCTTGGGGTGCTCTAGTGCTCTTTGTTAAAAAGAAAGATGGATCAATGCAGTTGTGCATTGATTACAAATAGTTAAATAAAGTAAAAATAAAGAATAAGTATCCTCTCCCGAGGATTGATGATCTTTTTGACCAGTTGCGTGGTGCAACTATCTTCTCAAAGATAGATTTGAGATCGGGATATCATCAACTCCGTATTAAGGACAGTGACATACCCAAGTCTGCCTTTAGAACGAGGTATGGTCACTATGAGTTCATAGTTACGTCGTTTAGACTAATTAATGCGTCGGCTGCATTTATGGAACTCATGAATAGAATCTTCCGACCTTTCCTCGATCAGTTTGTTGTTGTCTTTATAGATGACATTCTGATCTATAGTAGAGATGCTCAGTAGCATGAACAACATCTTGGACAGGCCCTAACTTTGCTAAGGAAAAACAAGCTTTATGCTAAGTTTAGCAAGTGTGAGTTTTGGTTACCGGAAGCATCTTTCCTTGGACACGTGATATCTGCTTCGGGTATTCATGTTGACCCTAAAAAGGTAGAATCTGTTCTACAATGGGAACAGCCGAAGACACTGACAAAGATTCGTAGTTTCTTAGGGTTGGCAGGCTATTACCGAGGGTTCATTAAGAACTTTAGTTCCATAGCCCTACCTTTGACTAAGTTGACCCAGAAGGATGTTCCTTTTGTTTGGAGTGATAAGTGTCAGCAATCCTTCCAGTTGCTGAAGGAGAGGTTGACAAGTGCACCTGTACTTGTGTTACCTGAGCAAGGCAAAGGATACATAGTTTTCTGTGATGCCTCCAAGAATGGACTCGGATGTGTGTTGATGCAGGATAAACAAGTGATTTCTTTTGCTTCCCGATAGCTTAAGAAACACGAGGAGAATTATCCGACACACGATCTGGAGCTAGCTGTTGTAGTTCATGCCTTGAAGATCTGGAGACACTATCTCTACAGAGAGACATTCCAGATTTTCACTGATCATAAGAACCTTAAGTATATCTTCTCTCAACACGAACTTAACATGAGGCAATGTCGCTGGATGGAGTTAATCAAAGACTACGATTGTACAATTGATTACCATCCAGGGAAGGCCAATGTAGTTGCAGATGCTTTGAGTAGGAAATCAGCAACACCAACCTTAGATAGGGCACAACTAAACTCTTTAGTATGCTCTAGGAGAGATATGCTTATCTCCTTAAGGAAAGACAATGTATAATTGAAGGTGTCATTGTTAGCTGGGTTGTTAGCTGAGATGCATATAAAACCTACTCTGAGAGAGCAGATCAAGGAGGCACAACAAGTTGATGCTGCAGTTCAGCAGATCAGATCGAAGTTTGGTGATGAGAAATGAGATGGTTTCCATGACTCTGATGACCAAGTAGTCTGTTATCATGGGAGGATGATAGTGCCAGATGTGGATAACTTGAGAGTTAGTCCTGGAAGAAGCTCATTCTTCGATGTATGCTATGCATCCAGGAAGCACCAAGATATATCGAAACTTGAAAGATATGTATTGGTGGCCTGGGATGAAGAAGGATGTTGCTGAATTTGTTATGCGGTGTCCTATGTGTCAGTAAGTTAAAGCTAAACACCAGAAGCCTGCAGGGACAATGCAACCATTGCCCATACCACAGTGGAAGTGGGATCACGTAACCATGGACTTTGTTGTTGGCCTACCTAAGACAAGCAAAGGGTATGATTCCATTTGGGTAATAGTTGATAGGTTGACAAAGATAACACATTTCTTACCTGTCAAAACAACCTATTCTGCTGAGAGGCTAGCACAGTTGTATATTCAAGAGATAGTGCGACTGGACGGAGTTCCAGTCACTATAGTTTCAGACAGGGGTCCCCAGTTTACAAGTCATTTTTGGGAATGAATACATAAAGCTTTAGGCACCCAATTAAGGTTTAGTACGGCCTTTCATCCTCAGACGGATGGACAGTCTGAAAGGACTATACAGACCTTGGAAGACTTGCTGAGGGCATGTGTTCTCCAGTTTACAGGGAGTTGGGATCTACACCTAAGCTTGATAGAGTTTGCCTACAACAATAGCTATCAACATAGCATTGACATGGCACCTTATGAAGCTTTATATGGTAGACGTTGTAGATCACCCCTATGTTGGTACGAAACCGGTGAATATCAACTGTTAGGTCCTGATCTTGTGCAGCAGACCACAGAAAAGATCAAAGTAATACAACAATAGATCAAGACTGCACAGGATAGGCAGAAATCTTATGCTGACAAGCATCATAGGCCTTTGGAGTTCCAGGTTGGAGATAGAGTGTATCTCAAGTGCTCACCTTGGAAGGGAATTCTGAGTTTTGGAAGGAAAGGGAAGTTAGCTCCTAGGTTTATGGAGCCTTATCTAATCATTGAACAGATTGGAAAAGTAGCCTATAAACTAGAGTTACCCCAGAGTTACAGAGGTTACACCCAGTGTTTCACATTTCTATGCTAAGGAAATGTCACCCTGATACAGAGTCAGTTCTACAACCTATGGAGGTAGAATTGAATGATGATGTGTCATACGAGGAAGGACCAGTGTCAATCCTTGATAACAGAATTAAAAAGTTGAAAAAGAAAGACATAAGTCTGGTGAAAGTCCTCTGGAATCATCATGGTATTGAAGAAGCCACATGGGAACTAGAGGTAGAGATGAGAAGGAAATAACCTGCCCTTTTCTCTTAATATGTTTTTTTGATTTCGGGGACGAAATCCTTGTAAGGGGTGGATAATTTGTAACATCCCTGACCTGGGTTATGAACTAACCCTAGGTGTTTTGCTTAATTATGTAATTAGATACTTATGATTATCTTTTGGTATGTAATTAAAGCTTCTGAGGAACATATAATTCTATTTCTGCTCTTTTTGAACAATGTTATAATATTGTTTTGTTAATAGGGACCTATGTGCAAATTACCCAATTAGAGGGGTTAACTTGCAAATTTCACATGTTTAGATGTTCCTATGATGATGAGACAACATAAGAATGAATATGATGAAGTATGATGGATTCTCCAAGTTTGGGCACCAAGATGCAACTTGTGGAGCAATCCTTGTACTTAAAACCCTAGTTTTGGTGTAAAGTGCAATTTACCCAAAATATGGGGTGCAAATTGTAAAATACACCTTCTAGAGTATCTTTTATGACTCTTGGCATCATTTAGAGTAAGAATGATGAAGAGGTCACTTCAATTGAATAATCAAATAAGAATGATAACCCTTATAAATTAAATAATCAAGTGATAAGCCTAATAACCCTTCTATATGTGCAACTTTGTAAGAAGCTGGCTTTCTTCACCTTTAGACCTTGGGTTTAAGATAAGTTTTGCTTAAGTATGGAAGGGAGAAACGTGGCTTAGAAGAAGGGAAGGACCTAGATGAGAAATGGAGAAACAAGTTGTCCTTATGTTGGAATTTCACCCAAAGTATGTATACACCTTTTCTCACTTAGCAAGGATTGTTTCCTTCACTTCCCTTCTTATCCCCTTGCTTATACTGACTTAGGACAAAGCTCTGGAGAAGAGGAGAACGGCCAAGCAGTTCTAGGTCAGCTTTGATCATCATCTTGCTCGAATTCATGGAGGAAATCATGTTGCAAGGTTGGTTCTATGGTCTTTCTTACTTAGTTCTTCTTTCTATCCACTCCTTCCAACCAATTCTTGGAGAAACAACCTTGGACGACCTGTGGAGCTCAAGACACCATTAGATCTTGGAAGATTGGAGATCCAGGGATGACTTTAAGGTGGGTTTTATAACTCTAAACCCTTAAACTTTGTTATGCATCTTTCTTTCTTGCAAAAGTAATTTGTCCTTCTTTCCCCCATCCTTCCTTGCTTTCTTGCAACTAAAACCATGAAGAACAGACCGTGATCTGGAGGTAGAAGAATATGGGCATGATTACCAATGCTAGTTTAGCAAACGGTCTTACCCCCCCCCCCCTGGCCAAACGGGTTGCAAAACCGTTTGGGGCAAACGGTTTCACAAGGTCGGTTGGAGAAAACGGTCTCCAAGACCGTTTGGTTGAGTTGACCAAGGGTTTACCATTTTAGATTTCTGTTCATAATTATGTTGGTTGATAACCCTCCAAATTTGAGGGATTAACTCCAAAGAATCGTGAGTTGAAGGCTAATCAATTAGGTAAACCTAATTGAATTAAGTGCTGATTTTCAACCTGATTAAATTGACCTTTTTGTGCAAACGGTTTCAAACCGTTTGAGATTCCTGTTCCTAATTATGTTGGATAATGACTCACCAAATTTTATGGGTTAACTCCCAAGGAATCGTGAGTTGAAGGCTAATCAATTAGGCAAACCTAATTGGATTAAGTGCTGATTTTTCAGCTTGATTAATTGAACTTTTTGGGCAAACGGTTTCAAAACCATTTGAGTGAGTTGACCAAGCGTTGACCGTTTGTGATTCCTGTTCCTAATTATGTTGGTTAATGACTCACCAAATTTTAGGGGTTAATTCTCAAGGAATCATGAGTTGAAAGCTAATCAATTGGGCAAACCCTAATTGAAATTAGTGCTGAAATTCCAATGAGTTAATTTGAGATTTTGGGTTGATTAGCCCAAACGGTTTCAAAACCGTTTGGGGATCACCCAAATGGTCCCAAGACCGTTTGGGGGTCACCCACGACCGTTTGGAGGTCTATGGTTGGATATGGTTAAGTGTTTTAAGGACAAAAGATATGGTGTTAACCCTAATCGGCTAAATGCTGATTTTGCATTGAAATGAGTTGATGTTTTGGGTTGATTGACCCAAACGGTCTCAAGACCGTTTGGGGATCACCCAAATGGTCTCAAGACCGTTTGGGGATCACCCAAGACTGTTTGGAGGTCTAAGGTTAAGCATGTTTGACCAATTTAAGGTCTAAAGATACCAAATCACTTTGTAATTAAGTGATGATTTGATGATCAATTGAATAGCTCAAACCCTAATTATTTTTCACTAGAATCCAAGGTTTGGATGAGCCAAACGGTCTCAAGACCATTTGGAGCTCATCCAAATGGTGTCAAGAACATTTGGAGGTCACCCAAGACCGTTTGGAGGTCTAGGGGTGAGTATGGTTAGGCAATCGATGATCCAATGATACTAAGTTGGAGTGTAATCAATTGTTGATTTGGTGATCAATCCAATGATCCAAACCTTAATTGGTTGACTTGGATTTTGATGATATGATGGGAAAACAGTCTCAAGACCATTTGGAGGTCATCCAAACGATCTCAATACCGTTTTGGGTCAGGTCATGTCCAAATGGAATGATGGTTCAATGGGTTCAAATCAATTAGACCCAAATTGAAATATGTTGAAGGGTTATTGATTCCAAACCCTAATTCGATTGATTTAAACCCTAATTGATGATCAACTGAGGGTCAATTGAGGGTAAAATTAGTTGAAGGTTGACCTATTAAACTCATTCAAAGTATGAGTATAGGTCCAATTGATGATTGGTCCCATGAATTCAATGATTGAAGGAATCAACATTGGAAACCCTAATTCAATTGGATACCTTATGAAGTGGAGGTCCAATGTGATTGAATCTTTGAGAATTAAGATGATGAATGTTCTATTGATCCAATAATGATTAGTAATGATAATCAATGAAGGTACAAAGGTTGAAACCCTAATAATACCTAAGTGATTAGAACCAATTAAAGGGAGAATTCTTAATTGCTTATAGGATTAATAGCTTGATACACAATGTTAAACATAGTTGTATGTACTTGATTGAAGGGTTGATGTGACCTAATCAAGTTGAAAGGATGAAAGATTAGAATACATATATATAAATATGAATCATGTAGTGATCTTCTGTAGCACGACTGTGCAAGGGAGCACGACCGTGGTAACCTTACTTTGCATGACCGTGCAAGGGAGCACGGCCGTGGTAACCTTACTTTACACGACCGTGCAAGGTGGCACGGCCGTGGTGTCCTATAAAGAAATTAAAAAGTTTTGGTATTGTGCTAAGACTGTTATATATGCATGTCCTTAATTGTATTAGTCATGCAGGTTGATATTATGAGGTGATCATAGCCAGGTAAGAGTTATGATGTCATATTCCTTGAAAACAATTATAAGCTTTTAGAGTAATGATATGTGAAAAGTATATACATTGCTTCAATCATGGTCATGTTGTTAGATGACTTGATGCTTATATGTCACTTGGTAGCAAGTGTTATGATAATCTGAGGGTTTGAATAACCATGTTCCTGAATCATATGATGAGATGGTTAAGAATTAATATCCATATGATAACTGATGTGAGTTAAACTTGATACATTTAGTATTCTTCTTTTATAGTAGTGTTTTAATGATTAATGATTGAGAACATGCTTGATGCTAAAAGATTGCTAAAATGTACCTAAATAATCAAGTATAATCATATCATGTAGAGCCCTGATCATAGATCCATCATTGTCAGAAGCCAAATGATGGTGAAACAGGTTTTCCTAAGGGAACTCCTAGAACACATACTTTTGAGCATGTGGGGGTTTATGGATGTGAATATCCTTACGTCCTAATGTAGGAATTGATGTAGGGTGTACTTTAATCCATCAATCCTTCATTATGTGTTTATGCTGGGTTGATGTTTCAGTAATCTCCCGAGGGAATCTTTAATGCCGCATCGATGAGCGATAAACAGGAAATCCCTCGATGGCGAAGAGAGTACAGAATGCCACTGTGACTCTAAATAGTGAAGTTTCCAGAATACCCTGGGAAGCTATTGTAGAAGAGAGACGAGATGTCCTACATGTTGATCCTCACACTGACTGGGGAAGATGAGGTCATAAGAATCCATCTCTTTTGATGACCTATGTATGATACCGATGCAATTTTATAATGGTCGGTTGGAGTATGAGCGGTATACCTCATCTCTGTAGGGCATAATAATGATTGAAAATCATAATCAGCCGTGTAGCATAACTGCTTAGGTTGAACTATGAGAAACAATGATTGATGTTACATTGTTTATAATATTCTAGCCATGTGATTAGTATACATGTTCTTCATTTTCCTTATTGAAATAATTGCTTAAGTAAATGTTGTCTTACTTAATACCAAATCTGTGGCTGAATGTCTTAAAGATTATATTGCTTATGTTAATCCTTTATTGCTATAACAAAGCTTCTGGCGGAGAGTTATAACTCTCGCTGGGACAGTTATTCAAATTGTCTCACCCCCGTGGGTTTCGACTTTTTAGGTGGACGTCGAGGACGGAGGAACCAATCCGAGGGTGAGCAGTATCAGCAGCAGCAACACCAGGGGCAACAGTGAATCTCGGGTGGAGATACTGACTGTCGAGTCTTGTTGATAGTATGTCTTATGTCGTGTCTGTACTCTCAGGTCTTAGGAGTCAGTAGGTCTGAGGTTTTTGGTTTAGTGCCTCGAGATTTTGTATCTTGCCTTCTTCAGATAATAAGGCAATGGATGTATGTAATCACAGAGATGTAATGTCAAGCTATGATGTAAACAGTTTACCTTGTTTTCTTATAAAGGAGTTATGGTTTAAAGTTCTCTTTCCAAAAAGTTTTAAAATTTAGTGATTTTTCATTATTCCGCTGCTAATAATTCGCTTCCGCATTAGTTAATCTCGTTTTCCACGACGGGTCGCCTCACTTGCGATCTTGGTGGTAGATAAGAGATCAACCTTGGAGAAAGGAGGCTAAACCCTTACATGTGTGATATACTATTAGAGCATCTCTCTTTTGGTGATCTCTTGGTGACCCTTGATCGTGGTAAGTGGTCTATCCTTCTTGGTTTCATTTTCTTGCAAACCTACCCCTCTTTTTCTTCTCTTGGCCGATCCATGGTTCTCCATGGTGGTTCTCTTGAGGAACTTATCTCTGTGTGGTCGAATCCATGGTTTTCCCTTGGTAGTACCTATGTCGAGATGAATATTTCCTCTCTTACCTTTCTTTTCGTCCTAGGGTTTGGTGCTCTCTTTCTTTGAGCTTTCTCTTGACCTATGTTGTTTCTTCTTCTCTTGAGGTGATATTGCTTGGTCGCTGAATTGATCTAAGCTCTAGTTTTCCCTCTTCTATTGGAGCTTCTAGGTTTTGGAGTTGTTTCTTCATAACCCAAGGAAAGTTATATAACTTTCCCTTCAATTATTGTTGCACTCAACTTTCATGCTAATGATCTATCTTTAAAATGTGATTATAAGTTGTGTAGTGATGATATCTTGATTTAGGGTTTATGATTATGTGGTGATCTTGTATGGTTTAGATATTTTCCCTAAATCCTAATTCTTGTACCCAAGACTTTGTTGATAGTGGAGTTGTTGGTCCTTAAATGCACATCTTGGACATGGGTTTATCTTCATGAGAATGGTTCGACTATCACATGAAAGATGGAGATTTTAATTCTCACATACATGAGCTTAAGACTTGTATTTCTCTCTCATGTCATGGTTTTTTTATTGACCCTTGTGATGATCATTTTAGGGTTTTGGTTTATATCTTCTCCATGAGATTTTCACCCTGATGGTGCTTCAGATTCTTGATGTGTTATCATCTGTTTGGGTCACTATATATCTCTGGTTTTTAGGTGGTATCTAGGCCATGATGGTGGTTGAGGATTGGGTTTTGGTTTGGTCTCTATAACCCTAACCCTAACTCACTTGATTGTTGTGTTTCCATAACAGTCGCTATGGTTGGTTGGAGTCACTTAGTCGTTGTGTTTCCCTGATGTTCTTGGTCGATATGAGATGGTCAAAGTGGTTTTAACAGTTGCTATGGTTGATGCTTGGTGATCGTTACTATGATTGATGGGTTGTGTTGCGGTCGCGATGACCTAGTGGTCCCTATGGATGACCTAATCATAATGGTCTCTAGGGAAACCAATGTCTAGTGGTCACTAGAGATGTTACTTCTTGTATGGTTGCTACACTTTGCTGGTTTCCATGATTGTTTGGTTTTGATGACAAACTTTGATCTTACGACTTCCAAGAATGTGGGAAGTGGTGAAAATTAGGGTTGATTGTTAATTGTTGTTATGAAAACTCTAATCGGTTATATATAAGTAATCCTAACCCTAACTTTCCCAAATTGGCTCGTTTGGTCCAGCTGAACCGATCGGTTCAACACTTGAACCGGTCGTCTCACTTGACCCTGAGCTGATCGGTTCAACAGTTGAACCGGTCGGTTGGCAGTCCAGGTTGTGCAGAAATCGGTCAATGCAGTTCTCAATCAATCTGACACCCAAATCAGTTAGTTCAACACTTGAACTTGGTAATTCTGAGTCAATTCAATTGATTGAACGTTTAATTGAACTACTAAACACATTTAATAAACAATCTAAAAATCATTCGTGGATAAACTCCTCTTCCAGGTTAAATCCTATGTGTGTGACCCTACTGGCCCATTTCACGTTGGCAGTGAAAGTCCATAACACTTATGACATCACAAGCAAAGAGTGGTGCCTAGTCACACATTAGTGCTACCCAAGTGAAAAGGAAAGTTGGAGAACAACTTTCAATCCTACAATCTATGACTGGTGTTAGAGTGAATGTATAATTCCTTTGTCACTGATATCCCGAATGAACTCAAGGTATGGAATAGTCATCCTTTCAACGTTCATTCACTTTCTTGATCTCAGAGAAGACTGGATGAGATTTGTGTGACATCAATATCACATATTGATTCACACATGCATGCACATGCCTTTCTTAATCCTACTCATCAAGTGGCCATGGACATCAAACTCCCTCAGGAGGGACAAATACCATATCTATCACTCACCCCTCAAAAGCCCCATGTGTCAAAGTCACCCAATCATCACATTTATAACAATCTATATTTCAAGACTGCGTTTGATGATGTCAAAGTGTACCCAACGACATGTGTTGAGTGTAGTGATTTTAGGTCAAAGAATCACACTCACCACCATCACTGTGAGAGCTGACTGTGACTACTAAGTCATGGTTCCATGTGTCACTCTCATAGTGGGTCTGTGTGATACACTTGTTCTCTAACAAGTACCTATGTGCTTGGATTGATATCACTATATCATGACTAATGAGATTTTGTCATCAACCAACACATAATCTAGTCTTATGTATCATTGTTGTCTATCAATCTTCCACAATGACATCCGACTAGGGACATAACAAGAATGTATACTCTTAACATATGTACGATCTCATCGTTTAGGTCCTTAACCTAAAAGCATATGTCATTGAGTAAAACAATTCTTTAGACATTCAATCTATTCTGTCATTATCTCATAACTGACTGAACCAGAATGAATTGGAAGCTTGCCTTTAATGTTTATCAAATCAATCTTAATGTATCCCACCAATCATCCCATGATTGGCTCTCAGGGCATACATACCAACAGACTCCCACTTGCACTGTGAGCCAATCACCCTTGAATCATATTCTTAGTGATCTCCAAACATGTCCCACATGTTACTGTGCTCTAGTGCTAATGTAGTGAGTTATGGCAACAATTTGCCTAAGTTGGTATTATTTCTTGTCTCACATCTCTTCGTTGTACGTCATGTCTCACATCTCTTCATTGTACGTCTTATGTATGAGATGGAGTTGTCGTAATATGCGATCCAATATTCCTTTGCTAACCTTTAGCCTCATTGCATGACCAAGCACTCCTTACTTGTCATCAATGACTGAAATACCTATAAGTTCATCTCCATGAACTCCCAGATCCATATAGTATCCTTTGTTGTTCTCCAACACACGGATACTCGACATTTCCTTTTAAAATGGCTTTATTGAAACGTTTTCAATTTTCAACACACGTTCACTTTTATATATCCCATATATATTTTGCGATAAATTTTCTGTCTTTTTCTAGAAGTTTGCATCAGTGTAACTCTTTACAGTAAACCCTTCCTTATTTTCATAGAACTAGTACTTCTCAAGTACTTATCAAGTTCTCATGGTATTCCAGTAACCCTTACTAGAACTAAACAGACATCCACTCGTCATGCCCCACATACGAGTTATCAGGATGAGCATATCATATTATCATGTCATACATACAAGATGATAAATGCATTTTATTCTTGTTATGTCCATACATGCAAGATAATGGGATGATTACATACATGATAGATCAATATCTATTCTTTGTGTTCCCATTCTTCATAAGAATTGGGACACTTGGCTCTGGGATACTAACTCCATGTAACATGGACAAGTTTTCTCCCACTGAATCTGTGCACACTGAACCCTTCAATACAGATTGCTAATGTATGCTCTCTCTTTTCCAGGTCAAGAGGTTTTTGAGAACTATCTCTATAGGTCTCTATTCCTATCACATAGGAAACATCTCTATCTTCCCTAAAGATAATTTCCACAAAGGATTCCATTCTAGAACATCTCATTCCTCATCAACATATGGAATGCAAATACACTCCCACTAAATCATAGATCCCTTCTTTATCTTTGTCATATCAGTCAAACCCTTTGACTATTTATCAAAGTAAATATTTACAGTTCATTGATTAGTCCATTGTAACTTATAGACTTCATTTGCATTAATGGATTCAAAAAACCTTATAGGTTGTGTGACATACACAACCTCATCTTATTCCTCATAGGAATGTGGTTTTAATATCAATATGCCAAATCTCACAATCATTAAGTTTCAATCAACAAGCATGATCCTTCTCAAAATGTCATCCATGTGTCTTAATGCTTAAGACTCATTCGCACTTATGGATTTTATCCCAATGGGTGCTACCATTAAGGTCATACCTTATGGTTCACATGGAAGTCATTTAGGATCTAATGGTCATAAACCATAACCGAAAATCTGGTTCCTCAATATCATCTACATTGTTGCCTCATCATATGACCAACTCATCATATAGATATTCGAGGTGTATCTGTTAAGGAATTTGAGAACTCACAACACTTTGTGATTCTTAATATCCTTTATTAGTGTAAGGTATTCTCTATTTAAGAAGAATTTAGTTATTTGATAATCATCCTCTAACTCCTTAGAGTATGACTCCCTTTTTGATTTGGATATCACTATGCCTTAATCATGAGTTCCCTATGATACACTATCATAATCACTCATAAGGTTCTCAAACATTTGGTTTAAGTATCTCATTCATTGATCACATCAAGAATTATTACTTTTACCAAATTTGTACTTCATTCATGATTTTCTTGAACACTACAAGATATTCATATTGGTATTTCTCTAAACACCATTTGAAGTATTAGCCTTTGCTCCAATAGGTATATAAATACATCATATGTATTATACCTAATAGGATAATCATTCTCTCACTACCACTAGTGAAGATTGATTTGACATCATGTCCAAGATATTCATGTCTCTTAATGGTTCACAACCAAAGGAGTCTAGCTTATCCATCAACATGGAAACTAGAGATGAATTTCTCATGATAATGCTAATTTTTTGTTTGAGTTATCAATAACTTTTAGGCATCATTTTATCTTATGCATACCAAGTACCACAAGATAAAGAAAGGCATTGCCATAAAAGATCACATCTTTAAAATTGAAACATCAACTTTATTGATAGCCATCCTTGTCACAACAAGATGCAAAAATAAAGTGTTTCTATTATATTGGCAAATATGAAATATTAGTTCATAACTCTATTACATGCCTTCAAGGCTGAAAATAAACTAAAGTACTCCTATATATGGCGGCAACACTTGCCCCATTTATTGAGTGCTTATCACTTTACATCCTGGTATCATATACCTCAAAAGTGTTACAAGTTTATTTCATGATACCTTCAGGTGGAGACGTTCATCGCCTCCTTCTTCTTCTTTTGGTCTTCCAGATAGAGAGGACAATTCCTTTTCCAATGTCCTGGCTTTTGACAATGGTGACAATTGTCTCCCTTGGTCACGCATCCCTTGGCCTTGAGAGATATGGCTGCTGGCTAGCATCAGAACCCTTCTTAGCTTTGCCCTTGCCCTTGCCCTTGGACCTGCCTTTCTTTCTGTTGATAAACATCACAGACTTAGGCTTGTCCTTCTTCATCTGTGCCTTGGCTGTCCTCAACATGCCCAACAACTCTGTCAATGGCTTGTCAAAGTTGTTCATGTTGTAGTTCATCACAAACTGATTGTAGGATTCTGGCAATGATTGCAGTATCACGTCAGTAGCCAACTCTTGGCTAAGGGGAAATCCTAGTCTTGTTAGGTTCTCCACATACCCAATCATCTTGAGCGTGTGAGGACCAACTGGATATCCTTCTGTCATGACGCACTTAAACAACGCCTTGGAGACATCATATCTCTCTTTCCGTGCTTGGTCTTGGTACATGTTCTTGAGATGTTGAATCATCTCAATGACATCCATGTTCTCATGTTGTCTCTGCAACTCTTGGTTCATAGATCACAACATCAAGCACTACACATCAATGGCATCTTCAGAATGCTTCTTAAAAGCATCCCTTTCTACCTTTGGTGCGGTAGGAGCGGGTTCCTCTAGAGCTGGAGTATCCATGACATAGAGCTTTCACTCTTGAGTGAGAACAATTCTCAATGTCCTAAAATAGTGGTGGACGTTAGTCCCATTCAGCTTGTCCTTCTCAAGGACCAATCACAATGAGAAGTGATTGTTGTTTGTGGCCACTTGTACTACAAAAAGAAATATATGCAATTTAGCCCAAAAACTCATTTTTGACTTATTTGATTAATTTGAAAAAGTTTTACAATATAATTAGGACTTCAATTAATTATCGCTCCCACTATTTTTGTTCAAATTGATAGCCCTCACCATCAATTCAGAAGATTGCAATGTACAACCTTCTAGTGGGTCAAGATCCCAAAATCCTCTTAGTTATGGACCATCTAGGGTTGTCATCCACAACTTAGATCTTCCAGGTAGGCAACTCTTGCCAATTGCATCATATGCAACTCTTGAAAGATGTCATGTGCAACTCCTTGCCATGATCACCTCCATGCCTCAAGGTGCTAGATCCTATCTAGGTCACCTTGTTAAGTCTGACTCAAAGCCAACACAATGAATATGCACCCTTCTAGGGCAGACCCACATATACATCCTTCATGCTTCCACGAGATAGACGGTGCACCACCGTAGGGCATGCCCACACTTGGTCAATCAAGCTTTTCACGTGTGTCACATTTGGAAGGCATCTAAAACTTAATATTTATTGAGGGATTTGGTTTTATAGGTACATATACATATCCAATCACCACAATATACAGTATGTATCATATACATGCTATATCCCACAGAAAACATGCGAAACAATAAAAGTGATGATTATGGCCATCCTAATGTGATTCCTCGAGCCAAGAGGAATCAAGATCATCTAGGTCCACATGCAACCTATACAAGATGAACTCTGTGCTTTTCCGTTCTGGGTTTGATCAACTCATCTCCATGATTGATCGGATCTCCATTCGTCTGGTCAGTTGGGTGCCACCAGCTGATCGACTGGTGCCTCCAGCCGATAAGTTCACTAGTCATCGTGCATCTCCTCAGGTCGCCACCTGCTCGTCTCGCTCCAGGAACCGACCACCTTGATCCACCAGCCGATTGTCTCACACCCAAGATGATCGTCTCAATCCTCCAGGTGTCTGTCGTTCTTTGACATAATAGGAAATACAAACTAATCCTATTTACATTTGCATTGGAATACCCTGAGTTACATTTAGGGGGAGCAAAGGTAGGAAATAATCTCAAGTTACATTAGGAATAGGAGGTAGGAAATCAGCGCGCAGATCGAGATGCAAGCAACAACAATCAACCACACACAGATTTAGGGTTTATGGCCACAATCACACTACAATCACCACAGAAACTATTTAAGGGCGACGCGTATTGAGTGCATTTAAATACCATATCATATATGTATATATAGGGATTTTGTGGATTTATATTGGACATGCATAAAGCCAATTAATTATTCGCATCGTATGCAATAAATAAAAGGAGACAAATTAAAAAATCGATCCCATGCCTTGAGTTCATTCGGGATATCAGTGACAAAGGAATTATACATTCACTGTAACACCAGTCACAGATTGTAGGATTGAAAGTTGTTCTCCAACTTTCCTTTTCACTTGGGTAGCACTGATGTGCGACTAGGCACCATTCTTTGCTTGTGAAGTCATAAGTGTTATGGACTTTCACTGCCAACGTGAAATGGGCCTGCAGGGTCACACACATAGGATTTAACCTAGAAGAGGAGTTTATCCATGAATGATGTTTAGATTATTTACTAAATGTGTTTAGTAGTTCAATTAAACATTCAATCAATTGACTTGACTCAGAATAACCAAGTTCAAGTGTTGGACTAACTGATTTGGGTGTCAGATTGATTGAGAACTGCATTGACCGATTTCTGCACAACCTGGACTACCAACCGACCGGTTCAAACTATTGAACCGATCGGCTCAGGGTCAAGTGAGACAACCGGTTCAAGTGTTGAACTGATCAGTTCAGCTGGACCAAACGAGCCAGTTTGGGAAAGTTGGGTTGGTGAGAAAATATTTTCATTTCACTTGTACAATTCGATTGGGACAAGTATTGATCTTTGGATTAATTAGAAATGGAAAAAATAAAGTCAATTGGGAACTGCCCTAGGAAGTGAAACGACCGGTTCATGAATGAACTGATCGATTCATCTCCCCAAATGACCGGTTCATGAGAAGAACCGATCGGTTCAGTCCCCAAACGATTGGTTCATTTGTGAAATGACCGGTTCACCTGTCGCAATGTTTCAATTCATGGAAATTCTGGACCCTTCTACTTCCTCTTTTGTGGGCTCTGATCTCCAAAACCACGGTATAAACACGATTTAAACTTAGCGGAAGTATTCGATTAGTTGCGGAATATGAAAAATTACTGGAAATTAAAATTTTTGAGACAAGATCTGGAAATTATAAAATTCCTTTTTATAAGAAACCAAGTAAACAATTTACATCTCTGTTAAACCACTTCTTGAGTAGTTATGTACAACATGATTCAAAATCCTCAGGAGCCAACACCAAAAACTCAAACCACTGATTCCTAGAACCTGAGAGTACAGAGACGCATAGGACTATCTAACTACATAACTCAGCAGTCAGTATCTCCACCTGAGATTCACTGCTGCCCACTGGTACTGTTGTTGTCGTTGTTGCTCATTCTTAAACGGTCTCCTTCGTCTTTGGCGACCACCTAAAAAGAGTTAAAATCTACGGAGTGAGACAATATACAAATTGTCCCAGCGAGAGTTATAAATCTCAACTAGAAGCTTTATTATAACATAAAACATACAACAGTAGGTTTAATAACAAGTGAAGCAACTTCTACTTAAGCAGCCATATCTTTAAAGCATATAAAGGACATGTATACAAAATATCTGAACAGATCATTATTGTAAACAATGTAACACCAAACATTGTTCCTCGTAGTTAAACCTAAGCAGATATACTACGCGGTTGATTATGTTTTACAAACATTATTATGCCCTGTGGAGATGAGGCATACCACTCATACTCCAACTGATCGCTAAGAAGTCACATCAGTATCATACATAGGTCATTAAAAGAGCCGGATTCTTATGACCTCACCTTCCTCAGTCAGTTAGAGGATTGTTTGTTAGACATCTGGCAGGACGTCTTTTGTTATAGCTTACCAGGGTAAACTGGTCCTTCACTATTTTAGAGTTACAGTGGCGTTTTGTACTCTCTTCGTCATCGGAAGATTTCTTGTTTATCTCTCACCGATGCGGTGTTTGTGTTTTCTTTGGGAGACTTGTGATACATCTCACCGTTTGGTTTTGTAATGAAGGATTGACGGTATCAATTCCTACACTAGGATGTAAGGATTTACGCATCCATTTCCCCCACATACTCAAGAGTATGTGATCCAGGAGTTCCCTTGGGAAAACCTGTTTCACCATCATTTGGTCTCTGACAATGATGGATCTATGATCAGGGCTCTACATTTCACTTGATTAGTTAGGTACATTCAGTATTCTTTCAACATCATACATTGTTCTTCAAACAATAACATTGGCATAACAGCTATAAAATGAGAATACTAAATGTAACAAGCCTAACTCTTATCAATCATCATTTCTCAATACATTCATCACAAGTCATCTCTAAAGCATGACCTTGATGGTATTTATGGCTCTCACAGCCCATTTAATTCATAGGTTGCCATTGACAAGGCAACAAGATATATCACTATTCATAAAGCTAAAGCATTCTTTCAATGAATATAGTTTCATAACCCATACCTGGATATGATCATCATCTCATAACAACCTGCATGGTTAATTCAACTAATAACAGTAAACAATTCATTCTAGAGGTTATACCTTCAAACTCATAGAAGAATCAGTTTCCCCAATTTTCATCAATTAGGGTTATTCATTTCCTTTACTTTTGATTAGGAATATTGTTTCCTCATCTCATACTTCAAACATGAGGATTCATGCTTAAAATCACAACTGGAAATAGGGTTTCACCCTATACAAAATAAGGTTATGGAAATCTCTTTTTCTTATATGACATCATATTTGTTAACTTGTTCTCAAAGTTCCATACCTAAAGGCATGACACAGGACTAAGGTTAACATACCCCATCCTTCATTGATAATATTTCCTTTTTGGATTATTAGTCCAATTCTAGTATGCAACTCTACCATCCTTGGAAGCATACCAGGGTATGGTGAGTATTTGCCTTAACTACAACATTTATTGAACATCATAATGATTATCAATTCAAGGTATGAATTCACTTCTCAATCTTATCATGGTGTGAACACATCATACTCATTGATTTGACTACACTTCATTTAAAGGTATTACCTTATAAACATCTCCATAAATTAGGGTTTACTAATCACATCACATGTCATTACCCTAAATTTAGGGTTTACTATTCACCTCATGGTGAATTGAACTCATAACATCATCATGTATGAGAAACATCATCATTAAAGCTCTCAGATAAGATTAAGATTCACTAAACATCATAATTAGGTTTTCCATGATCTCACATAGGTGGATCATACCCTAATCATGCACATTCATGTGTATTGAAGGTATCTTACTTGAGTTTCCACCATAAATGGGTACTTTATCTCTCTTAGGATACTTTCTCTCTCTCTTAGGATAATTTCTCTCTCTTACTAGTAGATGGTGATAACACCACTCTAGATTAAGTTGGGTTGAGTCCTCATTGACTAACATAAGCCAAAACATCACTATCATGTGATTAGGGTTTGACTAGAACAAGGTATTACCCAATTAAACCCCTTAAGGGTATTTTGGTAATTTACCTCATGATCACCATCATGGGTCAATTCATTAGTCACTTAGTCCTTTAATGACTTAGGTTACCATTAGGGTTTAGATTGGATCACCAATGAACCAATTACACCATCAATTGATTAAGTACAAACCACCTTGAAAACCTTCAAACAGTTTCAACCTTCAACCACCAAACAGTCTTGAGACCGTTTGGTGTCAAACGGTCTTGAGACTGTTTGCCCTCAAACGGTCTTGAGACCGTTTGGGTGTGTTGACCGTTTTGACTTTCAAACCGTTTGAAGCTCATGCGGTTTGAAACCGTTTGATCAAAGTGCCTTGAGATCGATTGGACCAAACGACCTTGAGATCGTTTGAGGCCAAACGGTCTTGAGACCGTTTGGTCCAAATGGGCTCAAACCGTTTGGACCTCCAAAGTGGTTCAAAAGTTACAATTGGTCATGGATATGTATGTTGAATCCCTCAATTAACCAAATCCATGATAACCACTTATAAATTGAGTTAACTAAGATTAGCCTTAATCAATTGGACATCAAATTGACCCTCAATTGAAAGCCAATTAGGGTTGATTCTAATTCAATTAGGGTTTCAAATCGGATGGTCATCAATATTCAACAATGTGAATCAATTCAAGGTTGAATCTATCAATTGACCTCCAATTGGGCCCAAACTTGGCCCAAACGGTCTTGAGATCATTTGGACATCATCCAAACGGTCTTGAAACCGTTTGCCCAAAGTTTGACCAAAAACCAATTCAGTTGGACTAGGATTGAACTCCAATTAGGTCTAAGATCAGCATTTTTATCAATTCATCAACGTATTGCAATTGGACCTTCAAACCATTAGATTATCTCAACCCTAGACCTCCAAACGGTCTTGGGTTGTGACCAAACGGTCTTGAGACCGTTTGGAGGAACCCCCAAATGGTCTTGAGACCGTTTGGGTCCTTCAACCCAAAACTCAACAAGATCTATGTTTAAAAACAGCAATTTGATTATTTCAATAACCCATTGTAATTGGGCCCTCAATTGATCAAATTACCTTAACCCTAGACCTCCAAACGGTCTTGGGTTGACACCAAACGGTCTTGAGACCATTTGGATGAGTTCCAAACGGTCTTGAGACCGTTTTCCCATCCATCCTTTGGACTCTAGTGAAAATTCATCTAGGTTTGATCTATTGAGTTGATCATCACATCAATACTCAATTGCAATATGATTTGGTACCTTTGGACCTTCAATTGGTCAACTATACTTGACCCCAGACCTCCAAACGGTCTTGGGGTGACCCCCAAACGGTCTTGAGACCGTTTGGATGATTCCCAAACGGTCTTGAAACCGTTTGGGCTAAACAACCCAAAATCTCAACTTAACTCATTGGAGATTCAGCACTAATTTCAATTAGGGTTTGCCCTATTAATCATCCTTCAACTCATGACTCGTTTGGAATTAATCCCTCAAATTTGGTGAGTCGTTAATTAACATCATTATGAACAGTAATCCCAAACGGTCAACGTTTGGTCAACCATCATAAACGGTCTTGAGACCGTTTGCCCAAAAAGGGTAATTTAAACAGATTGAAAATCAGAACTTAATTCAATTGGTTTTGCTAATTGATTTGCTTATATCTCACGATTCCTTTGGAGTTAACCTCTCAAATTTTGTGGGTGATTAACCTACATAACTTTGAACAAGATTACCATACGGTATTCACTTGGTCAATGGGACCAAACGGTCTTGATGACCGTTTGCCCTCACACGACCCTGAAACCGTTTGCCCACCAAACTGTTTGAAACCGTTTGAGAAATTGGTGGAGGTCGTTTGATAAAGTGGATAAGCATATGAATTAACGTCCTTATCTTCTATCTTAAGAACAGTAGCAGTTCTTCACGATTTTGCTTGCAAGAATGCAAGGGAAGATAGGGAAGAAGAAGAACTAGCAACTATATGCATAGAAAAGGATGTATAATCAAAGCATAAAGTTTAGAGTTATAAAACCCGCCTAAAGCTTGCTCCTTGAGCTCCAAGCTTTCGAGCTCCAAGACTTTAATGGCGTCCTAGAAGCTCCATAGGTAGGCCAAGGTGAATCCTCCAAGCAAAGTTGAGAAGAGATGGCTAGAAAGATAGAGCTAAGTGAGCTAGCCATGAATTTGACCTTGAATTCAAGTTTTATCCAAGAATTTAAGCAAAAGGAAGGATCCAAACCTACCTTTCACTCCCCTGGTCGTCCTCCTGAGCTCCAGAGCTCTCCTTAGTCGGTTTGAGAAAGGGGAAAAGAAATGAAAGGGAGAGGGTCGTTCCCTTTCTTAGTGGAAAAGTTGTATATATACTTAGGTGAATTTTCAACATAAGGACATATGTTTTCCTCATTTCTCATCTAAGTCCTTCCTTTCTTCCTTGGACGTCCCCACATTTTATTTCTAAGGACAAACTCTTTCTAAGGTCAAGAATTGAAGGCAAAGAGGATCAATCCATCACTAAAGCATTCACATAAAAGGGCTATTATACATACACCTTGATTATTCAATCACAAAGGTGTTCTTTATTATATGATTTTTCACATGAAGTGACCTTTTCATCATTTCTCTTCTAAATGATGTCAAGAGTCATAAAAGATGTTTTAGATGATGTATTTTATAAGTTTGCATCCCTCAAATTGGGTAAATTGCATTTTACACCAATTTAGAGTTCTCAAGTACAGGTGTTGCTTCCACAGCTGCACCTTGGTGCTCAAGCTTGGGAAATCCCTTAAACCTCATCATATTCATTCTTATGTTGTCTCAACATTAAAGGAACATATAAACATGTGAAATTTGCAGTTTAACCCCTCTGATTGGGCAAATTGCACATAGGTCCCTGTATTGCAACCAATACTTCAACATTGGTTTATAAGGGACAGAAAGGGAAACTTACGTTCCATAGAAACTTTAATTATATATATTAAAGGATAATTACAAACTTTTAATTTCATATTTAGGTAAAACACCTAGGGTTAGCTTATAACCCAGGTCAGGGGTGTTACAAATCATAAACCCCTAACAAGGATTTCGTCCCCGAAATCTCAGGAAGAAAAGGGGAAAGCAGATATTGTTTCAGCATACACATTGTTACATTCTTAGGTAACATACCGTTTTCAGGGAGATGTTATAGAATTTTGATCAACATTCTTTTAGGATCAAATTCAAGCCCTGATATTTATTCAAGACCATATAAGGGCCTTTTCACCCTGAGTCTATCATCACATCTGATAATTAGCATACTAACTCCCTTTATTATATTAATTAACCATCTTATGAGTTATACATTCTTATCATAAGGAAAAGTTTTCTTGTCAAACAAAGATTTACTTATCAGATATTCTGGAGAAGATGTGTTTATTTTAAGAACATAATTCCCTAACAAGGGATGTTCTTAAAATTCTATCTTTATTTAAGAACATAAACCCCTAACAAGGGATGTTCTTAACATTCTTTCTCTTGTATTTATTATGTGTGTTATCAACACTTTATATCTCTTTCTTCCTCTTATCATGGGGCATTGCTCATTACATATATTCTTTCAGTCACTACTAATCATGGTTGACCTTCTATACTCTCATTTTTCTTATCTTATGATGCCCTTTAAGTTGTTTTAGATTGACTACTTGATCAGAGTAATCAAAAGATAACAACTTCAAAGTTTCCATATTTTCTTCATCATCAGTAATTGTATACCTGGCCAGGGTATATGATTACTGAGGTAAGAAAATATGTACTTGTATATTACTATGTTCCTTCTCTTTTTCCATCCTTAAATACATAATTATTAACTTTTATTGAATCCTACATCCAGATCAATTCTTTAATACATTTTCTTCTTATAGAAGTAAACATGTATTATAAAATGATTATATCTGATGCATCATAGAAAGCTTTTATGAGACCAATCAAGGAATAGTTCAATAAACTACTATTTCAACTTGTCCAAAAGATCATAAAGAGATTTATAAGAAAAACCATTTATCTTGTCTAATCAATCATGGTTCGAGGATTTTATCAAACCCTTGCATATCAAGGTATTGAATCCACTCGAATGTGGTGATTAGAAAAGAAAAGGATGCAGGGAGATCATACCTCCTGCATAACAACCGACTCACTCAACGGAGTCTCCAATCAACAAACTATCTGCCCTTATGACTAACTGTCATATCGCAGTTGTGAATCACTCTTCGAGTGATAAAAGAGTGCGTAGCACCCGGGTCAATTAGAACAAATATTACACAGGATTTAGACATATCAGAATATCAAAGTTCATCTGACATGTCACAACCCGTGGATCGACCACTGCATCAGGTGGGTTCATAGCATAGAACCTCACTATCGCCTGTGGTTGATTTGGTGTAGATGATCCAGCTTGGGATGCTTGTCCACATCCTCGAGCTGCTCCTTGAAATTGCCTTCTCTGTGATCCCTGTTGCCCTTGTCTCGGAGGCTGTGTCACATTGAAAGGCTTAGATCGACAGTCCTTCATCAAATGCCCCACCTTTCCACAGTTGTAGCAGCGTCTCTCCAGTTGTAGTGGTTCAAAGGGTTCCTTACCCTTTCTGGATAACCACTGCCTTGATGTACAAGGTCCTGGTTGTGTTGGGGACATCAGAAACTTCTTCCTTTTGGGAATTCTAGGCCTTTGTTTCTGGATTTGAATAGGCCTTTTCTCAATTCTTCCTCTATATATCCTTTCTAGACAATTAGATCTGATATGTCCAGGCTTCCCACAGTTATAACAGGTCCTGGTCTCTGACTGTATTCTAATTCCTACATTACTGTGGACTGATTCATCAGTTTGAGGCTGAGCATAGGCTTGCTTTGAGTTCAAAGCTTCATCATTTACTTCTGCTCCAACCTGCTGCTGAGGGTTATATATCCTATGGATATCCAAAACATCATCATTAGGAGCTGGTAATCTGGGTTGTACTGCTAGTGTTTGATCCACTAGGTACATCATGGTTGCCCTAAATTCTCCAACAGTGATTCCTAAGGAAGGATTCCTTATCATGGTTGGCTTAACTAAGGAAACCTCAGGTAATTGTTCCTCTACTGCTTGCTCCTCTGCACTTCCTCTAGGTGTAGCATTGTTGCTTTCTGCAACAAAATCCTCGTCCTTATATGTCTTCTTCTCCTGAGGAGCAGAAGATTCTATTAGATGAGGAAGAAACACTAAAGACAGACTCGACATCCTAAGTCATATGTCTCTGTAGACTCGGCGAACCTAGAGCTCTGATACCACTTAATTGTGGGCTCCGATCTCCAAAACCATGGTATAAACACGATTTAAACTTAGCTGAAGTATTCGATTAGTTGCGGAATATGAAAAATTACTGGAAATTAAAATTTTTGAGACAAGATCTGGAAATTATAAAATTCCTTTTTATAAGAAACCAAGTAAACAGTTTACATCTCTGTTAAACCACTTCTTGAGTAGTTATGTACAACATGATTCAAAATCCTCAGGAGCCAACACCAAAAACTCAAACCACTGATTCCTAGAACCTGAGAGTACAGAGACGCATAGGACTATCTAACTACATAACTCAGCAGTCAGTATCTCCACCTGAGATTCACTGTTACCCCTGGTACTGTTGTTGTCGTTGTTGCTCATTCTTAAACGGTCTCCTTCGTCTTTGGCGACCACCTAAAAAGAGTTAAAATCTACAGAGTGAGACAATATACAAATTGTCCCAGCGAGAGTTATAACTCTCAACTAGAAGCTTTATTATAACATAAAACATACAACAGTAGGTTTAATAACAAGTGAAGCAACTTCTACTTAAGAAGCCATGTCTTTAAAGCATATAAAGGACATGTATACAAAATATCTGAACAGATCATTATTGTAAACAATGTAACACCAAACATTGTTCCTCGTAGTTAAACCTAAGCAGATATACTATGCGGTTGATTATGTTTTACAAACATTATTATGCCCTGTGGAGATGAGGCATACCACTCATACTCCAACTGATCGCTAAGAAGTCACATCAGTATCATACATAGGTCATTAAAAGAGCTGGATTCTTATGACCTCACCTTCCTCAGTCAGTTAGAGGATTGTTTGTTAGACATCTGGCAGGACGTCTTTTGTTATAGCTTACCAGGGTAAACTGGTCCTTTGCTATTTTAGAGTTACAGTGGCGTTCTGTACTCTCTTCGTCATCGGAAGATTTCTTGTTTATCTCTCACCGATGCGGTGTTTGTGTTTTCTTTGGGAGACTTGTGATACATCTCACCGTTTGGTTTTGTAATGAAGGATTGACGATATCAATTCCTACACTAGGATGTAAGGATTTACGCATCCATTTCCCCCACATACTCAAGAGTATGTGATCCAGGAGTTCCCTTGGGAAAACCTGTTTCACCATCATTTGGTCTCTGACAATGATGGATCTATGATCAGGGCTCTACATTTCACTTGATTAGTTGGTACATTCAGTATTATTTCAACATCATACATTGTTCTTCAAACAATAACATTGGCATAACAGCTATAAAATGAGAATACTAAATGTAACAAGCCTAACTCTTATCAATCATCATTTCTCAATACATTCATCACAAGTCATCTCTAAAGCATGACCTTGATGGTATTTATGGCTCTCACAGCCCATTTAATTCATAGGTTTCCATTGACAAGGCAACAGGATATATCACTATTCATAAAGCTAAAGCATGCTTTCAATGAATATAGTTTCATAACCCAAACCTGGATATGATCATCATCTCATAACAACTTGCATGGTTAATTCAACTGATAACAGTAAACAATTCATTCTAGAGGTTATACCTTCAAACTCATAGAAGAATCAGTTTCCCCAATTTTCATCAATTAGGGTTATTCATTTCCTTTACTTTTGATTAGGAATATTGTTTCCTCATCTCATACTTCAAACATGAGGATTCATGCTTAAAAGCACAACTGGAAATAGGGTTTCACCCTATACAAAATAAGGTTATGGAAATCTCTTTTTCTTATATGACATCATATTTGTTAACTTGTTCTCAAAGTTCCATACCTAAAGGCATGACACAGGACTAAGGTTAACATACCCCATCCTTCATTGATAATATTTCCTTTTTGGATTATTAGTCCAATTCTAGTATGCAACTCTACCATCCTTGGAAGCATACCAGGGTATGGTGAGTATTTGCCTTAAATATAACATTTATTGAACATCATAATGATTATCAATTCAAGGTATGAATTCACTTCTCAATCTTATCATGGTGTGAACACATCATACTCATTGATTTGACTATACTTTATTTAAAGGTATTACCTTATAAACATCTCCATAAATTAGGGTTTACTAATCACATCACATGTCATTACCCTAAATTTAGGGTTTACTATTCACCTCATGGTGAATTGAACTCATAACATCATCATGTATGAGAAACATCAACATTAAAGCTCTCAGATAAGATTAAGATTCACTAAACATCATAATTAGGGTTTCCATGATCTCACATAGGTGGATCATACCCTAATCATGCACATTCATGTGTATTGAAGGTATCTTACTTGAGTTTCCACCATAAATGGGTACTTTATCTCTCTTAGGATACTTTCTCTCTCTCTTAGGATAATTTCTCTCTCTTACTAGTAGATGGTGATAACACCACTCTATATTAAGTTGGGTTGAGTCCTCATTGACTAACATAAGCCAAAACATCACTATCATGTGATTAGGGTTTGACTAGAACAAGGTATTACCCAATTAAACCCCTTAAGGGTATTTTGGTAATTTACCTCATGATCACCATCATGGGTCAATTCATTAGTCACTTAGTCCTTTAATGACTTAGGTTACCATTAGGGTTTAGATTGGATCACCAATGAACCAATTACACCATCAATTGATTAAGTACAAACCACCTTGAAAACCTTCAAACGGTTTCAACCTTCAACCACCAAATGGTCTTGAGACCGTTTGGGTGTGTTGACCATTTTGACTTTCAAACTGTTTGAAGCTCATGCGGTTTGAAACCGTTTGATGCCTTGAGATCGATTGGTCCAAACGACCTTGAGATCGTTTGAGCCCAAACGGTCTTGAGACCGTTTGGACCTCCAAAGTGGTTCAAAAGTTACAATTGGTCATGGATATGTATGTTGAATCCCTCAATTAACCAAATCCATGATAACCACTTATAAATTGAGTTAACTAAGATTAGCCTTAATCAATTGGACATCAAATTGACCCTCAATTCAAAGCCAATTAGGGTTGATTCTAATTCAGTTAGGGTTTCAAATCGGATGGTCATCAATATTCAACAATGTGAATCAATTCAAGGTTGAATCTATCAATTGACCTACAATTGGGCCCAAACTTGGCCCAAACGGTCTTGATATCGTTTGGACATCATCCAAACGGTCTTGAGACCGTTTGCCCAAAGTTTGACCAAAAACCAAGTCGGTTGGACTAGGATTGAACTCCAATTAGGTCTAAGATCAGCATTTTTATCAATTCATCAACTTATTGCAATTGGACCTTCAAACCATTAGATTATCTCAACCCTAGACCTCCAAACGGTCTTGGGTTGTGACCAAACGGTCTTGAGACCGTTTGGAGGAACCCCCAAACGGTCTTGAGACCGTTTGGGTCCTTCAACCCAAAACTCAACAAGATCTATGTTTAAAAACAGCAATTTGATTATTTCAATAACCCATTGTAATTGGGCCCTCAATTGATCAAATTACCTTAACCCTAGACCTCCAAACGGTCTTGGGTTGACACCAAACGGTCTTGAGACTGTTTGGATGAGTTCCAAACGGTCTTGAGACCGTTTGCCCATCCATCCTTTGGACTCTAGTGAAAATTCATCTAGGTTTGATCTATTGAGTTGATCATCACATCAATACTCAATTGCAATATGATTTGGTACCTTTGGACCTTCAATTGGTCAACTATACTTGACCCCAGACCTCCAAACGGTCTTGGGGTGACCCCCAAATGGTCTTGAGACCGTTTGGATGATTCCCAAACGGTCTTGAAACCGTTTGGGCTAAACAACCCAAAATCTCAACTTAACTCATTGGAGATTCAGCACTAATTTCAATTAGGGTTTTCCCTATTAATCATCCTTCAACTCATGACTCGTTTGGAATTTATCCCTCAAATTTGGTGAGTTGTTAACTAACATCATTATGAACAGTAATCCCAAACGGTAAACGTTTGGTCAACCATCTTAAATGGTCTTGAGACCATTTGCCCAAAAAGGGTAATTTAAACAGATTGAAAATCAGAACTTAATTCAATTGGTTTTGCTAATTGATTTGCTTATATCTCACGATTCCTTTGGAGTTAACCTCTCAAATTTTGTGGGTGATTAACCTACATAATTATGAACAATATTACCATACGGTCTTCACTTGGTCAACGGGACCAAACGGTCTTGAAGACCGTTTGCCCTCACACGACCCTGAAACCGTTTGCCCACCAAACGGTTTGAAACCGTTTGAGCAATTGGTGGAGGTCGTTTGATAAAGTGGAAAACCGTGGATAAGCATAGGAATTAACGTCCTTATCTTCTATCTTAAGAACAGTAGCAGTTCTTCACGATTTTGCTTGCAAGGATGCAAGGGAAGATAGGGAAGAAGAAGAACTAGCAACTATATGCATAGAAAAGGATGTATAATCAAAGCATAAAGTTTAGAGTTATAAAACCCGCCTAAAGCTTGCAACTTGAGCTCCAAGCTTTCGAGCTCCAAGACTTTAATGGCGTCCTAGAAGCTACATAGGTCGGCCAAGGTGAATCCTCCAAGCAAAGTTGAGAAGAGATGGCTAGAAAGATAGAGCTAAGTGAGCTAGCCATGAATTTGACCTTGAATTCGAGTTTTATCCAAGAATTTAAGAAAAAGGAAGGATCCAAACCTACCTTGGACTCCCCTGGTCGTCCTCCTGAGCTCCAGAGCTCTCCTTAGTCGGTTTGAGCAAGGGGAAAAGAAATGAAAGGGAGAGGGTCGTTCCCTTGCTTAGTGGAAAAGTTGTATATATACTTAGGTGAATTTTCAACATAAGGACATATGTTTTCCTCATTTCTCATCTAAGTCCTTCCTTTCTTTCTTGCACGTCCCCACATTTTATTTCTAAGGACAAACTCTTTCTAAGGTCAAGAATTGAAGGCAAAGAGGATCAATCCATCACTAAAGCATTCACATAAAAGGGCTATTATACATACACCTTGATTATTCAATCACAAAGGTGTTCTTTATTATATGATTTTTCACATGAAGTGACCTTTTCATAATTTCTCTTCTAAATGATGTCAAGAGTCATAAAAGATGTTTTAGATGATGTATTTTATAAGTTTGCATCCCTCAAATTGGGTAAATTGCATTTTACACCAATTTAGGGTTCTCAAGTACAGGGGTTGCTTCCACAGCTGCACCTTGGTGCTCAAGCTTGGGAAATCCCTTAAACCTCATCATATTCATTCTTATGTTGTCTCAACATTAAAGGAACATATAAACATGTGAAATTTGCAGTTTAACCCCTCTGATTGGGCAAATTGCACATAGGTCCCTGTATTGCAACCAATACTTCAACATTGGTTTATAAGGGACAGAAAGGGAAACTTACGTTCCATAGAAACTTTAATTATATATATTAAAGGATAATTACAAACTTTTAATTTCATATTTAGGTAAAACACCTAGGGTTAGCTTATAACCCAGGTCAGGGGTGTTACATCTTTAGTCCCACATTACCCGGGGCTGAGAACCCTGACCCTGACCCTGACCCCTCCTATATATAGAGGGATACTGGGGGCTTCTCAAGAACAACTCAGAATATCAGTTGCTCTACAAAGTTGTCCTCTCTGGTTGTGGTAACTAAGAGAGCCCAAGAAAGTGCTACCCGACTAGGGAGGCACATCGAGGGAAAGACAACTGTAGGTTGACAACTGGTGGCGGGAGAGCATGTCGGTGACTAGTATGCCGACAGAAGGGGATGACTCCTTCTAGTGTCCTATAGGACAGGATGACTGGAGTTCCTGGTGGTCCGTGTGGACTACTACAAAGGCGGGAGATTTTTTCCACTTAGAGGATAGCCGTCAATCTGTCAGTCTAGGTGTGACCAGGAGTTGTACAAAGGTGAAGACCGTTCTAGTCATGAGGTAATGTCGCTGAGCAAGCCTCGAGACAAGGTACGTCTCTACAAATCATCCTTCCTACCATATAGATGTTGACGAGATCACTTTCGGTTCTGGGTTTGGGGAGAAAATTTTTGTTTTCGCTGCCATATCTGCCTCCCCTAAAACCCAATAGTAGTATCAATCACATCAACGCTCTATACTTTAGGATAATCGATAAATCATCCTTTCAACGTTCATTCACTTTCTTGATCTCAGAGCAGACAGGATGAGATATGTGTGATATCAATATCACATATTGATTCAAACATACATGTGCATGCCTTTCTTAGTCCTACTCATCAAGTGGCCATGGACATCAAACTCCCTCAGGAGGGAAAAATCCCATATCTATCACTCCCCCTCAAAAGCCCCATGTGTCAAAGTCATTCAATCATCACCTTTATAACAATCTATATTTCAGTATTGTGTTTGATGATGTCAAAGTGTACCCAACGACATGTGTTGAGTGTAGTGATTTTAGGTCAAAGAATCACACTCACCACCATCACCGTGAGAGTTGATTGTGACTACCAAGTCATGGTTCCATGTGTCACTCTCACAGTGGGTCTGTATGATACACTTGTTCTCTAACAAGTACCTATGTGCTTGGTTTGATATCACTATATCATGACTAATGAGATTCTGTCATCAACCAACACACAATCTAGTCTTATGTATCATTGTTGTCTATCAACCTTCAACAATGGCATCTGCTAGGGACATAACAAAAATGTATACTATTAACATACGTATGATCTCATCATTTAGGTCCTTAACCTAAAAGCATACGTCATTGAGTAAAACAATTCTTTAGACATTCAATCTATTATGTCATTATCTCATAACTGACTGAACCAGAATGAATTGGAAGCTTTCCTTTGATGTTTATCAAATCAATCTTAATGTATCCCACCAATCATCCCATGATTAGCTCTCAGGGCATACATACCAACACAATCTACCGTTATCTTTGTAGAATCTGTTTAGGGTTTGTACATTGTAACTTGATTGATGCAATATAAAAGACAACCAATTGGCTTAATTAATAACATGAAACCCTAATCATGTAGTTTTCCTTTGCCATAGATCCATTCCAATGTCAAAACTTGTTGGATGGTGAAACAAGTATTCCCGAGGGAAACTCAGAGCGCATAATGTTGAGTATGTAGGGTGCTTGGAGAGAACAACCTTGTCATCCAAGTCTCAGGTGATTGAGAATGACTACGGTTGTGTCTCAGATATTGGTATATCTGATTGTGTGATGCAATGGTGAGAAGAACTATGGTAATGCCTCAATGATACAGGTGTGTACAACTTGGTTTCTAGCGTTGTGACCTGTACCAATGCATTCTAGGTGTTTTCAGCTTGACTATATGTTGCTAGTGGTAGTTGACTATTATGTCTGCGCGGTGTCTCTCATACTGATCGAGAGGTGGAGGTGAGATTGTAGATTTTGGATCTTCCATAGATCTTATATGGCACTGATTTTGGCTTAGAAATGGTCAGTTGGATTTGGGTGGTATGACTCAAATCCTCAGGGCTAATAAAAGACATAATACAACCATGTAGTATACCTACTTAGGGCTAAACACGATTCACATCGATTTTTGCCCTTGCCTTGTTTCTTGTATTGCTCAATTGTTTTATAATGCGGTAAGAGAAATAAATTGTTATACATTTTCTTCATATTCCTTCTAAATGCATAACTTGTTCTACTTATCAGTTGTAGATGCTTAACTTGCTTATCCTATATAACAGTTTTAAATCATTCATTTAGTTGAATCTACTCATCGTGTTAATAATGTTATTTCCTTCTTGAGCATAATCTATGTTTACAATAGTTTTTGGAAAAGAGTTATATCTCTCGCTGGGACATGGGTCTCACCCTTGTGGTTTACCACATCTTTTTAGGTTGTCGTGCACGACATGGCGGTGATCGTGATGTTGAGGAAGAGAAGTAAGGAGACTAGTGAATGGAGAAGTTTGGATCTACTTTTGTTTTGTGTAGTACAGTCCTATGTGTTGTCCCTGTACTCTCACATCCTAGAAGGGGTGTTTTGTATATGTTGTACCTCGATACATGTTTTTAGATGTATGCCTGGTTGTATATAAGGCTTGTTCATGTGAGCATGTTATATTTTGTAATAGGTGTGTGGCAGTTAGCCACTATATATATGTACATAACTGCCCCGATCTGTGATATGGTGTAGCTTGTGGACTATGATGTAATATGTTTCCACACATCATGGTTATATAATATTGGTTTTAATTGAAATTTATTTGTGGTAATGTTCTTGTTTGGCTATTAATCGTGCTTTAGTTTTGAGTTATCTCGATCACGTGGTGTTGGTGTGATAGTTTGATTGATATTAAATCTCTAGGTTTGTTGAGTCTACATGGACATTGGAATAGGGTTGTGTATGTTCTTGCAATGTTTGTTCTTGCGTTATCCAATATATATGATTGCAGCTTCTGCTTATGCAGAAGAAGAAGAAGATATGTCTGCAGAACATGAAGAACATGTTGAGAGTAGAGTTATTGCACCAGGAAGTGGTGTTAGCAGGAAGGCAAGAGTATATTGAGTGCCTAAAGTGCCTCAGCTCGACCCAACAACCATGGCCAATCCCACTTTCTAGTCCATGTTTGGACAGTTTATGGCCACGATTCCACATATGGAGGATAGAGTGCATGTACCCCAAGCAAGGGAAGTTGTCCCCAATGTAGAATCCCAGAGTTTAGGGAAGACTTGTGAGAGGTTGCGGTGTGTTGGAGCATTAGATTATGTGGGTACGACATGCCCGACAGATGCGGATATGTGGCTGACAGAGTTGAAGAAGGCCTTTAAGATCCTCAATATATTGGAAGAGGATATGGTGAAGCAAGTGGTGTACCTACTGAAGGGCAGGGTTAGCCATTGGTGGTCCATTGAAGAGGAGAAGAGGCATAGTGTAGTGATCAGTTGGGAAGATTTTCCGTGGGAGTTTATGAGTTGATACTAATTAGAGACATATCTTGGAGTTTGATAAGATCCGATAGGGATCACTAACGATCAATGAGTATGAGGCCAAGTTCATGGAGTTGTTGAGGTTTTGTCCTCGCATGGAAGCAATGAATAAGGAGAGGATCAGACAATTTGAGAAGGGGTCAAGTAAGAAGTTGACGATGACCGTGTCTGCTTTGGAGAACCAAGAGTGGCTTGCTACCTTTGTTGAGTCTGTGAGACAAATTGAGTGCTCGGTTTTGAAGAAGCATAAGGCTAACGCTAAGTAGAGACCAACTTAGTTTCAAGGGTAGTCTTCTGGAGCCTTCAAGAAGCTAAAGTTTTCATCACCTCAGTCACAACAAAGATATGGTGTGCCATCTCAGTGGTCACTGACCAAGGGCAGAGGTCGAACTTTTCCTATGATGGGAGCTCACAACACAACATCGGTTTCAATGATAGGGGCCATCTAGGCCATGGTATGAAGCTGATTGAATGAACATTATATCTAATGATTGTTGTGGTAACACTTGTGTTATACATGCACGGTGTTTATGAGACTTGATGAGGCATGGTGAGATAATGATTCTTTGCAGGAACAATGAGAATGGTCTTATGATCTTGGTAGAGGCTTTATGCCTAATTGAGGTGATATCCTCCAGTGATGTATTGAGAGATTGTTATCCCACAATAATGTGATGATAGTGATGGCCTTATGTATGGTAGTGAGACAATACCATGTGATGATGTGATCAACTTTATGCTTTATACGTTTTATATCTTCTGAAGTTGCAATCTACCCTTATCTTTGTAGATTTTGTTTAGGGTTTGTACGTTGCAACTTGATTGATGAAATATAAAAGACACCTAATTGTCTTAACTAATCAAGTAAGCCCTAATCATGTAGTTTCCTTATTTCATAGATCCATTCCAATTTCAAAACTTGTTGGATGGTGAAATGAGTATTCCTGAGGGAAACTCAGATCCCATACTCTTGAGTATGTGGGGTTCTTGGAGAGAACATCCTTATCATTCAAATCTTAGGTGATTGAGAACCGATGCAATTGTGTCTCAGATATTGGTACATGTGATTGCGTGAGGCAGCGGTGAGAACAACTATGGTGATGCCTTAGTGATATAGGTGTGTACAACCTAGTTTCTAGTGCTATGACCTATACCAAGGCAAGCTAGGTATTTCATCTTGACTATATGTCGTTGGTGGCAGTTGACTATTATGTCTCTACAATGTCTCTTGTACTGACTGAGAGGTGGAGGTGAGATCATAGATTCCAACTCTTCCATATATCTTGTATTACACTAATTTTGACTTAGCAGTGGTCAGTTGGATTTGAGTGGTACAACTCAAATCCTCAGGGCTAATAAAAGACGTAATACAACAGTGTAGTATACCTGCTTAGGGCTAAACATGATTCACATTGGTTATTGCCCTTACCTTGTTTCTTGTACTGCTTAGTTGTTTTATATCGCAGTAAGAGAAAGAAACTGTTATACATGTTCTTCATATTCCTTCTAAATGCATAAATTGTTCTACTTATCATTTTTAGTGGCTTAACTTGCTTCACCTGTTTAATTAGTTTTAACTCATTCATTTAGCTAAATCTGCTCACCTTGTTAATAATGTTATTTCGTGCTTGAGCATAATCTGTGTTTACAATAGTTGGTGGTGGAGAGTTATATCTCTTGCTGGGACATGGGTCTCACCCTTGTGATTCGCCACATATTTTTAGGAGGTCGTGCATGGCATGGTGGTGATCATGTTGTTGAGGAAGAGCGACAAGGAGATCAATGAAAGTAGAAGGTTGGATAAGTTGTCATGTTGTGTAGTACATTCCTATGTCTCGTCTCTATACTCTCAGTCCTGTAAGGGGTGTTTTTTAGATGTTGTATCTCGATATGTGTTTCTGGCTATATGCCTTGGTCGTATATAAGGCTTGTGCATGTGAAAAGATTATCTTTTGTAACAGGTGTGTGGCAGTTAGCCACTATACATATGTAATTACCTGTCCTAATATGTGATATGGTGTAGTTTGTTGACTATGATGTAATATGTTTCTACACATCATGGTTATATAAGATCAATTTTAATTGACCCTATTTTGTGGTAATGTGCTTGTTTGGCTGTTAATCACACTTTGTTTTTTATTTATCTCGGCCGCGTGGCATGGTACCCCACAATTTTTAAGTGGCCTTTAAATTACCTCAATTCTTAAACTAATTTGTGAACTCACTCTTTTAGGAAGGTTCATGTCCCCAGGACAAGATAAAACTAATACTTGACAGTACCAATGATCACACAATCTTACTTGAATCCAAAGTTTATATAATTACAAGAGTACATGTTCCTTAAGAACATTTCCTTCTATTCAATCCATGCATTTTCTACCTCAGAGTTACATCATTGTACCATGTGAGTTACCATTCAATAATTGGGTCACTATCAAATTCTTTATTTCAAGTTTGGTTACACAATATTGTATTCCACATGCCTATAACTACATTATTTCATTAAGTCATATGTTTCTAATACAAGGTGTACTACAACTTTTTAGGGATGGCCACTTCTAGAAGTTGGTTTGTATCAGCCTGAGCTTCCTTGTCATCAGTGCAAAAACTTGAACTTGTTGGCATTCTTCAAAAATTGGGACTTCCCCTCATGGTAGTGCAACCACTGACTGATCAACTATGGGAGTTGGTCCTCGAGGGTCTGGGAGAGGAAAATTAGCCCGAATATGTCCTTCTTATCGACATTGTTAGCATAATTTATTCTCATAGCGACATCTACCGTGGTCCTTGTTTCTGCAGATGCAACAAGACTGTTTGGGATTCTTGCACTGGGGTTTTCTAATCCTATTCCTTCTGTGATCATGGTCCAACCCTTTTCCATTATCGTCTCTTGGGGCAGAAAAGCCTTACGCAAATCCCAGATATCCCTTAGGTAGGTTTTGAACAGGCATAACATTTTTCTCTATGTCCAGGGAGAAGTAGGCGGAGAAGATGGTATAGAATTCCTTCCATGACATCGGTTCTATGTTTAGACCTCAATTGGTGATGTAATTCTCTCATTGAAATTTTGTTGTTGCCTCAAGTAGATCAGTAGAAAAGAGAACATTCATGTTGGGTTGCACCCCCGGAATATGAAAACCATTTTCTACAACACGAAACCAGGATTCCACCTCAGAGTTGTCTTCACCCCAGAACTTTTCTATACCCAACTTGATGAAGTTGAGGACACTGACTTCATGACGAGGACAGATAGGTAGGGGTTCACCATTCTCATTTATGGAAACACATTTTGGTGTAAGAGCATTGAAACTCTCAATTATTTCATATTGTTGTCCTACCCAGAGAGCATCAAGGGTATGAACTTGCCTAATTGTGGGTGCAGGACTGGCATTATGGCTAGGGTCATCCTTGGGCTCATCTTCCATCATAGGTTTGTACTTAGGGTCTGGGCTATCTTCAAGGTTCAAGATGTCAGAGGGGGAAACTTTGGGCTCAAACCCTTCCTCAGTGGTGGCCTCCTCTGGCCTCTTTCATTTCTTGGAAGTCCTATCTTCCATTCTCTCCTGGTAGGAGGTCCTTCCCCCTTGACGGTCAAGGATGACAGTGATCTTGGTACGGGACATGTTGTTTCACATAAGCTAATTTTATTAACCTTAGTTTCATACTTAGGATATTAAAGCATCACAAAAATTATGTCCATGACATCTTGTTTACATGCATTTTATTATTTGCCAGAGGATGTCTTAATCCTTAATATATGTAACCCTAGTACTCAAAAAGCGATAAAGAGATCGTTGTAGGTACCCAAGATTTAAGGAGTGAAGGAGGTAGAGAAATGATGAAAGTAGATGAGAGATCCTAAAGGTATTTTATTTCAAGTGAAATCCTCTGATTTTGTCTAGGCTATATGCACGGGTTCGGGAGTCCTCGTAAGCCAACTAGTGGTGCAGATGAAAGTATTACTAGTCCCCTGATTGTGGTCCTTTCTAGACACCATTGTCTTTGGAAATTACTCTAATACTTCCCTTTGGACTCTACAAAACTCTTGAATTTTAATAATTGTTACAAGTTAAATGGTAAATTGGATATGAACCAAATGTAACAACCCCCTCCTAATGTTATCCTCTATTCAGGCGGTCGGAGAGGGAAAGGGCCATTACCATAAATACAAGGTTGAGGTTTATCAAATAACTAGAAATAATTAATAAATTTGCACTATATTGAAATGGGTTTGGTACAAGATAATATAAATTCTCCAACATAGTTTACAAAATATGGATTTCTAAAGTTTATCATATAAAGTACAACTATCTAACTATATCCTCTAGGAGTTACGATACAGTTCTTTGTTTTATGCCTTCTTCTTTGGGTATCCATCTTTCAACATCAATTGTAGGATATCAATAGATTTACCTAAAATGCCATGAATACAAAACGGCCAGCATAATAAGTTATACAGGTATGTGGAGGAAACAAAATATTTGCATCTAATTGTAACAATATATTCACAACAATTATTGTTACAGTAATAAAATTAACATTTTCTCCATAACTTCTCAACCCATTTTTACTCAACCTTTGGGATACCCTTTCAGGGTCTTGTCCCTGCAGTGGACGTTAGGCCACCTTCTCAATATAGAGTTAGGTGCCATGTTTGTTGGCCACCTCCTCAATCTAGAGTTAGTTGCCATGTTGGTTGGCCACCTCCTCAATCTGGAGTTAGGTGCCACATTTGACCTTCCAAATTTGTGGTGTGGTCAATATCAACATTCTCAGACTTTTAGAGTTGGTATGTGGGGTTCAATCAAGTTATAAGCATATAATGTGATATCCATAGTGACTTTATAGATTTCAGGAAATAAACAAACAAGCAAACATTTATTTACAATCCATTCTGATAATCCTCTGAAAACTTCAACAAAATAATTGGATTAGTCTTAGGCGTAACAACATACCTTTGTCAGGAGTTACTTGATGTCCAAGAAAAAGCAACAAGAGTAACCAAACAAGCAACTATCTTGAAAATTAAAGCATAATACTGATGTATTATTATTTCATCCATAATTCACCATTAAGACTAACTTAAGGTCCTAGATAGGGTTTTTAGGGTCAACTTAGGGCTTTATTATGGTTTGGATTTCCAAACTCTAATGATCACTTTTCATGCCTTAATGGTTTACAAATCCCCATATTATTATTTATGCACTTATAATCTCAAGGAAGAGGATGGGCCGCGGACGATGTCGAGGAGGAAGGGGGCAAGGGCGTGGGCGATCCGCAAGTTGCAGAGAGGGTGAAGGTCATGCCGCTGAGTCTTTGACTCCTCCACTTTGCCAATCGGAGGTAAACGGAGATGGAGGCTCTTCTGCCCAGATCACAACTCCAGATCCGCCGCACAAGGGAAACGAGCTTCCTCAAGTGTCCGCCGCCGCCAACCCTTCCAAATCGCCTCCCGATTCAGAAAGGGCTCCATCTTCATTTCGAGCCCAGGTCACAACTGTAGATCCGCTGCGCAAGGGCAACAAGCTTCCTCAAGTGTCTGTCGCCGCCAACCCTTCCAAATCGCCTCCCGGTTCAGAAAGGGCTCCATCTTCAATTCAACTCACTGATTGGTTCCAGTTTAGAAGATTGGATCGCAGTGAGATCAATTTGGAGTTGCTGGAGTTCGTTGAGCCGACAGTCAAGGATGGGAAGAGGTGCGCCTCCATTTCAAGTCAGGACAATGTCGAGCCTAACTGGGAGGAATACTGCTCCATCAGATTTGTAGGTCGAAAGCCGTTCGCTGGCCAGCTGCTTGGCTGGATCCGAAGGCAATGGAGACCAAGTGGTCTAGTTGAGGTTGCTCAGGAGGAAAGGGAGGGATACATCATCAAGATGCCTTCCCGCAGTGAAAGAGACAGGGTCCTGAATTGTTATGACCCACTTCTAAATTAATCAATAAACACCTTGATTAGTGTTGGGTATCTTATTAAATATCATGGTAATATGAAAGGTCTCGATATGAGATGTGGTGATACTTAACTATTGAATTGTATGCTTCTAGTGAATTTAACTTTATATGCTTGTTCTCTCTGAGTTGATATCTACATACTGCAGGGCTTCTTATTTTCAATACATATCTCGTAAATTGCAGGTGATGAGATATGACATGCCCTAGAAAGGGATGTTACTGAGACATGATATATGTTGAATACATGAGTTATGATGTTTCTTATGATATGATATGGAAGGCCGTGTGAGCCTTGTGAGAAATGTTAAATGAGTTATGATTTCTATTAAAAAGGTACCTATAATGTTAATGTTAGACTTAGGTGCCCTGAACACCGTAGAACCCCTTTGAGAGGTCTGCACCTTAGGGGTGAAACTCGTGTCCAACATCAACCGGTTGAGTAATTCTGGTGGCACGAGGACAGAAGGGTTATCCAACACCAACCGGTTGAGTAATTTTGGTGGTAACCCAGTGTTGACTCCCTGTGCCTGTGTACTCAGGTTAGAGGAGGAGTCTAGAGTACACTCTTTTGAGAGTGTAGTGAGGCCCTTGAGCGCCTGAGAGTCCTGTGCAGACCAGGACGAGAAGTCAGACTTAGTATTTCCCGGGTGTGTCGCTAAGTCTTGTACGGTGTGGTCGTAGTGCACTGCGAGTCTCTATGCAGAGTACTGTTAAACAATGTTACATGTTGTAAACTCTGTTTATGTTCTCTAGCCAGTTTAATTGAAATGCTTCTGCAATAGTTTATTATGTTTTAGTTTACAGTAATAATCCGGATATCATTACGAGGTTTTAAAAAGAAAAAGTTCTCAGTGATTTGTTTATGTGATAATCCCTCCGTCGCGCCCTAATCTCGTGATTAGTGGTTAGTGTGAGATCGGGGTGTGACATGAATGCTGCCCCGTGGTTCATGGATGGGTCATTGTGGCTCACTCGTGGAAACCGGGCGCTCCTCTACTTCCTCTTTCTTTCACCCATGCTCCGATTTGGTTTAAGGTTGAAAACCCTGGAATCCCCTGGACTCGCAAACACATTTCCTGTGTTGCAAGTACCATTGGAAGACATGTGGACGCAGATGAGCTATCTGTTACTACAGGATGCCTTGGTGATGCCCGGGTGTGCATTGAGATGAAGGTCGATTCCAAGCTTCCCAAGGAGACATTGGTGGAGGTTGACTCGAAGCCAAAATCTCTGAAGATCGAGGCTGTTGCTAAACCGATGATATGCCCCAACTGTAAGAGATTTGGACACAGAGCTACTTCCTGCCCTTTGAAGATGAGGAAAGCCCCGCCTGGAAATGATCTTCAGGTCCGGCTGGGGAAGTCGTCGGGTGCTTGAGACATTGCCAAAAAGACTTCTAAGAAGCCATCAACGTCAGGTCAAGGGGACAAGGTTTTGATCCAGAAGGAAGGTCATGTTGATGACTCTGCTGCAGTAGATAAAGCTCTTTGCAAATCCATTGCTCAAGAGGTCATAGATGTGGTTCTTTCAGTGGCTGGAAAGCAAAAGCCTCACCTCCCTCTCTATATCCCATAACATGATATGGCTGGGTCCTCTCCGATTTTTTGTGCTGGGAGTCTCAACCTCGACTGGGAACTGGAGCTGAGCAGGAGAAGTAGAGGTGAGACGAGTTCTTCTTCATGGAAGATTAATAGATTTTGGAATAGCAATGAACTCTCCACAGATTTCCAACTGGACAAGGAGAAGCTATTTGTTGAAGATGACGATTCTAATTTTGACTCGAACTCTGAATTGGACTTTGATCCATGGGAGGCTGACTCGCTGGATTTCAGCAAGTGTAGGCCTAATAGGAGGAAAAAATCTCCTAAGAAGAGGAAGGATGGGGGTTAACCTTCTTTCGCTTCCTCATGTTTATTCCTGAATACCTGCTTTTCAGTAATTTTTTCTGAGACGCTTGTTCTACTTCTTGATTTCTGGAGGCGCCTTCTTGGGTTCTTCATCCACTTTTTCTGTGTGTGGTTTAATGTCAGTGATGGGAGGCCTAGGTCTGGTCCTCTGGTGATCAGTGCAGTTGTTTAAGTGTTGAAGCCTAGATTGCTTGACTGGCTGGTGACAGGATGAGTGTTGCCAATGACAACAAAGTTCCTTTTGTTCTATCTGTCACTGTATAAGTTTCCAAGGCTTGGATTGATGCCTGATGGCGTGAAGTTTGAATCTGCCTTTTCTGTCTTCTACTTTCAATGAATGGTTTAATGCCAAGGAGAAGGGGAGTCTGAATCCTGTTTCTTGCTTTTGATGCAGCTGTTCAGTTTGCTGAAGTTTCTTTTACGGTTCAGTTTGGTACAGAAGGTTGATGCTAAAGCTTATATGTTTCTTGTGCATTAGCAGTTTGAAGGATATCGGTTTGATGCTAACATGGAAGTTAGAGTTCTGACTTTTATTGATGGTCTCCTCTCCAATAATAGACTCTACACAATTTGTGGGTGCACATAATGATAGTGAAGCTCCTCTACTGTTTTGGTGGCGTATTATTGGGATTAGTCTGTATGAAGATTTCCTTGTTATCTCTCTCTGTACCTTTCTTTCTATCTTTGGGTCTTTTGTTCAAGACTTGTGTCTTCTTTTGTATGAGGATTAAGGGGTTCACTCTTGTTTTTGTACCTAAAGTTTTGGAATCAATAGCAACAGAGTTTTTAGCCGACCAAAAAAAATCTCAAGGAAACCCTAATTTATCAATTATTGGAGTGTTAAACTAAAATTATATCCAAGATATCCTCTTTATCCAAAATATAAATCTTTGATTATTAAGATTAATTGAACATATTGAGATCATCAAAACCTAGAAATTGGGGTTCTTATGTATTAAACCCATTAAAGATGGAATCTTTGGGTACTTTTTGAACTAGAAGCAGATCTAGGTCTTGAATATAATTTTATTATATCCCTTGTGTTTTTATGATCACTTTTCATATAGTACATGTCATTTTCTGATCATGCTACAATTTACTACAATTTTTACAAATTAATTGTGTTTTCATCCAATCAGGCAAGGACACATTAGCAAAGACTACTTTTCTTATTATAGTATAAGCTAGCATGGTTTTTGGATGAAAGGACCATCATGCCCTTACATCTTACATATGCATGCTGGGTGGCTTGGTCTTTTCACTCTAACTCACCCCTAAGCTGCGAAAGGCTGAAATGCCACCCTATGTGAGTAAGAGTGGGCTGTCCCTATGGATTCCCAGACCACAAAGCCCCTAGGGGGCAGAAAGGATTCACCTGTCTTAGTCGTTCCCTAGCTGGTACCTTGTACGGCTGGAGATGGCCATATGTATAGGAAATCTGGTTCTTAATAGTCATGTGTTGCAACAACTTAAAGAATGAGAAGGAAGGTCGTGGCTCTTACCTTGGTTCCCAAGTGCGACGAGCTGACTATAATAGATCTCCCAGAGTTCCTCCACCTTCTGACCATGCTCCAAAACTCGACGTGATCCTGCCCATACTTGTTTCATCGTGAAGATGACGAAGCAGTGTCGTCGATGCTCCTCAACAATCCTTGGGTTCTATACCTTATAGGAGGGGTTCTTCTGGTCTAATTCTCCTACTCAAATACCTTCCTTGCTTATATAGGCTCAGGGTTTGTGAGGGAGAGAGGAGAGAGATTGGTAGAGTTTTAGGGCTATCAGTGAAGGAAAAGGAAAGGCTTTCCTAAAAGTTTTTCTTTTTTCCTTTTTAAAATAAAACCCTGATGCAAAAAATATTTATATCTCCCTCTTCATAACTCACTTTCCTCTCAAAACTTACATAAACCTTCCAAAAGACTTTACCTTTTTCTTGACAAAATATTGCATCCAAGATAAATGATTAATTAGTCCAAACATGTCTCTTCAACAAATTTTAGATCATTACACATTTAGTTTCCTTGATCACAACACATCTTGGAAAGTTCTAATTTTTCTCCCATAGTAATTTATTGGGATTATCTTCCATTTAAAATACATTGGATATTTATCTTGGGCACGAAAATCCCATCTTCCTATTTTGTTTTACAAGGTCCTATATGTAAACTTTTTATTAAGTAACACATATCTCTCTCTCCTTTTATCAAATTAATCCCACTTTTTGGAAGAAAGTTGTTAATGATTTTATCTAAATGTGGGCAAGGTTTGAGACCAGAACTTAAAACTAAAAACCAATTTTCTAATCTCTAATTTTTATCTTTTATTTCATTATTTAAGGTACAAAACAATCTTTTTCTCTTTCTATCTTTTCCATATACTTTATTTTGATATTTTTTCCCATTTGGATTAATGGGGAAACAAAACTAATCCATCAGTGTCCTTCAATGCCACCTTTCTAGAGGATTCCAAAAAATTCCACAAGTACATTATTATTTGTCCTTTACCTTTTATATTTTTTCTCAATATTAGATTTCATTTCTTCCTTTTTTCCTTATATCCATTGTTGGATCAATAAAATCAGTAGAAACCACGAAATTCATAGCAAATATTATTTTACAAAAGAAACCATACTTTTAAAACAAAGTATATCATATTTCCAATATGTCCTTTTTATTTAAATAATTGCATTTTCACTAAGTAAAATATAAGTGAAAATCATGTTATAACATGAAATGAGGTAGATATATCTCCATCTTTACTTCATTCCATTTTTATATAATTTTTTTACAATTTAATGATATTAAATACATTAATGATAGTTTATCCTTAAGCCTTGAATGAATTGAGAATTCAAGTTTGTGATAGCATAAAATCTTAATTATAGAAATTAATTGTTTCTCACATTATCCTTAAGCCTTGAATGCATTGAGAATTCAAGTTTGTGATAGCATAAAATCTTCATTATAGAAATTAATTGTTTCTCACACTTATAGGGTTTCATTAGGATGTACCATCACTTAGAACATGTAGTACAAAAAAAATTAGATCGCATTGATTTAGTTTATTTGATAGAGTTGCTTAACGCTTGTTGGATGACTCGAAAGGTAAGAAACACTCCAATGTAGAACACTACAAGGCTAGAATAATCCAACAAGTTAATCCAATGAAGTGTACAACATTGGATGGAAATCAACAAGAACTTTAAAATATTTCCAAACCTCAATGAAAAATAAATAGTGACGGCTGATTTTCAAAAAGTTATATTTAACCCTAATGACCAGTTATTTATTTATAGCACTCCCACGCCCCCACGTCCTATTCCCAATAAGACACGATCACACGATTGCATCGTACATGAAAGGAAAATAAATTCATTTAGGAAAGAAATAATTAATTAAATTAATAATTATACATAGTTGTATTCTTGTGTAAAAAAATATGGAAGACAATTCCCACAACCCATAATTCAAAGCATGTGCCCGGCCAGGCCAGGCAAGACATGGCACATAGATGAATACATATGGTGTGGTCACCATACTTACCAAGGAGATGAGCATATCCTTCCCTAGAATCTTTAGACACTAGTGTCACATCTGATCCTACAAATAAGGGTCACAAAAGTTATAGGAGTGAGCAATGAGTAAAGTCTTTTCTTATTTGCACAAGATACAAAATTGCATTTCCTCTATGTACTAGTTACCCTACATTAGGATTAAACCATGTTAAATAAATAGTTGTAGCAGTCATATATATCTAACATAATGATATGTGTTTCAATCCATTTATTCTATACTTTTCAATTTCTTTCTTCTGAGATGCAATCTTAAGTATTTCAATTGACTTAATGCATTCATTCAGCTCGTTGAGTTATGCAAGGTTGTGTGGAAATACGATGGTTCTTGGAGTTGAGAGGAATAGGGCCCCACTATCCGTCAACAACGTCGATATCCTAAGACCACTGTCGGCACCCTATTTGGCGGGCTCAAGGACCAAGACAGACATCCCGGTCCCGGTGGGTGCTCGTCAAGCAGTACCTCGGCAAGGAGCTCAATCTGGATGACTTCTTTAACGCATGAGGTGGGCTTCAAAGGACATCAAATAGGCGTGTGAGCTGATCCTGGAGTGGAAATCTCTTAGGCTGTCTTTGGTTTGCCGGAATGGATTTCAACACGATGCGATGAAGGACATGATGGTATGGTATACTAAGTGGTATTGGTTCCGTTATTACCAACCTGCTTTTGGGAGCTATAAGAATATAATCTTCAAAGAATATAGTCTGGACGAAGGGGGTCGATTTTTACGGGGTGGGCTCGGAGGTCGGAGTCACGCGGTATTGGGCTCTTTTACCAAAAACCTCCGTAGTACCGTGGGGTGAGGGAGCGGCATCGAGGCTACCCACGGAACTGAGATTCCTTCGGTATACTAGCGTGTTGCCCTGCCTCTAATCAAACATTTTCAAAGAACTTCAAATCAATCCTTATGAACCCTTCGTTTTTGAAAACCTGCAACTACTTCTCAATACAAATAACCACATTAGGCCTAAAAATCATGTTCGTCATGGGGAATTGCATCGGAATAATACAAGTAATTCCTTTGGGTCGGGGTGCTGTTAGAATGCTTTCACTCAGCGATTTATACATACCGTGAGCTACCCTCCGGCAGGGGATTCTTGCTTTTTCTCTGTGTACCGAAGGAAACCAAGACGAACGGTTCAGGTACTCTATGTTCCAACGAGGAAGACGCATTCTGTCTACCTTCCACCTGCTACAGTACTACTAAGATATAGCAACTTCGCTACAAGCTTGTCTGATGATCTTATGAAGGTAAGGCTAAACGCTACAGGTTTGATTTCCTCCCTCCTGGCTGCATCCACTGCTCCTCCCCTCTTTGTCGTTTTGATGGCGCCTCTAATATTGTGAGATTCCTACTGTTACTGAAGTAGGATACAAATATCTGCAAGTACGGCCGAAACAAATACACCAACATTGCCGGATACATACATAGCTCTCAACCACCGTATTTACACACTGAACGATGAGAACGGGGTTCCTCTTATAAGCCATCTGTCATTCGTGCAGACCACAAATTGATGCGGAACTGAAGACCTTTGCATACCATGATATTGTTAGGAATTGTACTGGGAAAGCGATAGTATTATGCAAAATTGAAACAGCAGGATTTAACGTGAAAAACTCTTCCCAAGACCAGAAGAGAAAAATCACGGGACAATATCAACCAACAAACACAGTGTAATCAAGATTACAACTCACACAGTCCATATTTAATTACCCCTAAATCAGGATCGTTTACCCCCACACGAGAACAAAGATAGAAAGAACATAATTACACCCAAATGTGTACAAAATATCCCACTTATCTTTTTCTCCACACAACACCTCTGTCGTTGTAGGGGATCAGACACATAGTTGTACTCTTATCTGTTGTCGCTGCAACCGATGACCGGGCCACCTCTACTCCTGATGAGGTTGCATACCTTGCCTGCCAACCAAAAAGCTCTCTCTGCCTAAGAGAGCAAACACGTCCTTCACTGAACGGACGGACTGCTATCGTAGTCGCTGCCGCAACAACAACATAGTGCCACCAACTGATGTGCGTCTTCCGCTGCTCGGATCCGCCGTCGTAGTTGGTACACCACAAATGTGTCGTTGACTGTCAGCCCAAAATCACTGACCCTCTCTTACCAAAAAGAGAGCACCACCAGTTGTTCTTATTTTCAGACTCTTCTACCACAGAAGGCACCAACAACAAACAACTCATGGGATAATCCGAATGGCCTCCCTTAGGGCCTCTATTTATAATCCTCCATCACTTGTAGTAGCAATTAGGAATCCCACTTCAATTAGTCCAATTCCTAATCCACTTTCAATGTTGCAAATAGAGAGCCATCTTCTCTCCTATTGGATTTAACTCCTACTAGGATTGGCAACACAAACCAACTCCTACTCAAACCCAAATCTAATTAGGACATGGGCCAAAACAATCCTATTCCAACGATCTCCCCCTCCGGCCCATAAGGGAGATGTTGTCTTCTGCAATCATCCAGAATAACTTCTGGATTCCATCACCACCTGTGATGGATTCCGATAGGTGGTCATTCTCCTCAAACATATCGACATCTTGTCCTTTTCATCCATTTTCTTGAAGTACCACCCTGACTTCACTTTGTTCCCAAGTAACTAAGAAGAAGTATCCTGACAACACTGCTTCTCTCTCCATGCCCACACTTGAAACTTTCTTTGCTCCCATTGACCGGTCTGTCGAGCCATCCTGGATGAAAATTGTGTTTCTAACCTTCTGCAGTAAGACTTAGAAACCTTCTTTTGACGCTCCCCCTGTCGATGTACCCCCACATCAAGAGCCTGACCCTCCATTCTGCATGCATCAACTACATGTCCACTGTATCGTCCTTCTTCCTCATGTGCGCACTGTCCAGAAGAAGTCTTTAGAGTGACCTTCTCTAACTGAGAGCCACCTGATGCTTGTAAAAACTTACCTTTCCACCCTTACTGACATCATTGAGAGAATCCCACAGCTCAAACCTGCGGCTATCTATAGGAGTACTTCCAAGTCCTCCTCGTTTCCTTTGAACCGGCGTTGGTCTGAGCGGCTATCTATAGGAGTACTTCCAAGTCCTCCTCGTTTCCTTTGAAATGGCGTTGACTTCTTGACTTCCTAAACCTTCTCTTTGTGCACTCTCAATGTATTTTTATATAGATTACAACACAATCTGCCTTGAGCTATCACTAAAAATCCTTTTGTTACCTTGCACATGCCACCACCGAACCCAAGATCATATCTGTTCCTATCCAACAAGGAATTAGAAATTACACTAAGCCTCAAGTCTGGAACATGAAGAACATCCTTCGGCATGATAGTACACCCAACATCTGTTTTGATGCAGACGTCACAAATTCTGATGATCTTTGAGTAGATAGCATTCTCCATCCTCACATTGCCAAAGTTCCCTCTTCTATATTTTATGAAGAACTTCCTGTGAGTTGCAGCATGACACGTCACTCCTGTATCTACAACCCACTCAATACCATCCTATGTGTTCCATTCCTGCTCTCAGACTGTCAATATTAGATCTTCTGCAATAACAGCTGTATTGCTCTGGTCATCATCCTCATGTTCTTTGGCAAGTTCTTATGACACCTTCTTCTAGATCTTGCAATCCTTCTTGAAGTGTCCAACTTTTCCATAACAGTAACATTCTTTACTCTTTATCTTTGACTTCCCGCGATTAGAACTGTAATTGCGACTCTGATTTCTTCCTCTACCTTAAACATATAGAGCTCAACCTGAAGAATCGGATTTTCCACATTCCCTTATCTGGATGTCTTCACTCAGAATCAAATCCCGTATATCGTCAAGCTTCAGCTTCATGCTTCCTGACGAACTACTGACTGTTGTCACTGTAGCAGACCAACTCTCAGGCAAAGAGGAAAGTAAGATAAGAACTTTGACTTCATCATCAAACACTATCTCCACTGAGTTTAGTTGAGTAATTATGACGTTGAACTCATTGATGTGATATGCTACTGAGGCACCTTCGCTCATCTTCAGGCTGAACAAATGATGCATCAAATATACTTATTTGCAGCTGTTGGATTCTCGTACATATTTGATAGCGTCTTCAGAAGTCCCGCCGTCGTCTTCTCGTTGGCTATGTTGAATGCAACATTTTGTGCCAATGTCAACCTGACCACCCCAAGTGCTTGACAATCAAGGAGATCCCAATCCTCCTACTTCATCTGTTCAGGTTTAGTCCCCGCCAGAGGTTGATGCAATTTCTTCTGGCACATATAATCTTCAATCTGTATCTTCCAGAAGTCAAAATCATTGCCATCAAAGTTGTCAATGCACACTTTTCCGTCTTCAGACGTCATTGTCACTTCCACTTCAACCTTCCAACATTGCTCTGATACTACTTGTTAGGAATTGTAGTGGGAAAGTGACATATTCTGCAAAACTGAAAGTGCAAGATTTATCGTGGAAACTCTCCCCAAGACAAGAAGAAAAAACCACGGGGTAATACCGACCAACAAGCACTATGTAATTAAGATTACAACTCATACCGTCTAGATTTAATTATCCCTAAATCTAGATCGCTCCCCCCACACGATAACAAAGATAGGAAGAACATAATTATACTCAAACGTGTACAAAATATCACACTTATCTTTTTCTCCTCACAACACCTCTGTCGTTGTAGGGGATCAGACACACAGTTGTGCTCTTGCCAGTTGTCGTTGTAACCGCTGATCGGGTCGTCTCTACTCCTGACGAGGTTGCGTACCTTGCCTGTCAACCAAAAAGCTCTCTCTGCCCGAGAGAGCAAATACGTCCTCCGCTGAATGGAAGGACGGCTGTCGTAGTCGCTGCCGCAACACTAACGTAGTGCCACCAACTGATGTGTGTCTTCCGCTACTCGGATCAGCCGTCGTAGTTGATGCACCACCAATGTGTCGTTGACTGTCAGCCACTACTTTTTTTCAAGGCAAAGTTGTTGATACTCTCTTACCAAAAAGAGAGCGCCACAAGTTGTTCTTATTTTCTAGCTCTTCTACCACAGAAGGTACCAACAACAAACAACTGATGGGATGATCCCAATGGCTTCCCCCATGACCTCTATTTATAGGCCTCCTTCACATGTAGTAGCAATTAGGAATCCCACTCCACTTCATAGTCCAATTCCTAATCCACTTTCAATGTTGCAAATAGAGAGTCATCTTCTCTTCTATTGGATTTAACTCCTACTAGGATTGACAACACAAATCAACTCCAATTCAAGCCCAAATCCAATTAGGACATGGGCCGGGACAATCCTATTCTAACAGATATTGCTGTAAAGGAACACAAGAGGACCAAGAAAGACATCAAGACAACAAGTGTAGATAAACCTCGCATCCATACCGATATGGCATATTTCAGGATTCATCTCCAAGTTCGTGCTGATGGAAGCACTACTGATAGGATAACCATCACTCGATCATGGAGATAGTATACAATTTCAACACGGGTTGGATTACATTCACATTAGGTAGTCACCATTATCGGGTACTCTTTCAGCCTGACGAACAACAGTGTATTGGATCCGTATAGGGTGGGACTTTATTATTCGAGAGCATGGTCTTCTTCATGGTTGGATTATGGAGCTCCGCCCAATAGGCAACTACAATATCTATATACATGTTTTGGACGATCATGGACACCCACTACCTCTATAGCCAGCTTTCTTTGATATCCGACAGATCATTTTTCATTGGGCCTCATTTCTGTAGCTTTCACCATCACACTCAACACGTACATCACTCCTACGGTCTTCGAATATGCTCTGTGGAATGGGATTCATGACCCTAACAATACACAACAAGATTTTGCAGAAGACCAACAACAAGAGGCAGACACAAACTCTCCCGAAGATACATCAGATTATACTGAGTTACCGAGTGGGGACATTTCATCCTCCGCGACATCCAACATCATTGCTGAGAGCTACAATGACAAAGACACTATAGACGACAACGTCGACAGGTACACATCACAAACCAATGTACTATGCGCACAGTCTCACGACTCTGTTTTCAGTTTACACGGAACACACCAAATGGACCACAGTTAAAGAAAAAAAAAACTTCGCCACTGTGTTTATTTCCATTTTCGATGATGTAATCATCTAGGACAAAAAAACACTACAATTGCCAATGCCCAAAATTTTTCTACGCCTTTGATGTTCTGATCACTTTTATGATAAATGCCCTTTTGAAGATCTACACCCTCTCTGCCCTTGACTGTGGACTCTCGGGCTCCTTCTTGGTGCTCATACGCTTCACGATTGGTCCCTTCGATCCCCATGACACACTCTAAGCACCTCTCTTACCATCATTTTGAACATACAAAATACACTCATTTACGTTCTCCAACGCTTCACCATCCCAAGTCAGAGCACAACACACAACCCCATGCAGTGGTTGCATCACTGCCTATCTCCACCTGTACCGTCGAGACTCCATGCTGCAGCACGGTAATGTTCCATCTCTCCCCTCTCCTACCATGCCATTTCAAACTCTCTCCTCCCTAGATCATTAGCCACATTATACCTCCCACCTCTATCTTCTTCTACCTCGACTGACTCTCCTATTAACCCGCCCCCTGCTTCCTCCTGTCTCACACACCCCATTTACTCCCAACTTTGACACCATGGATTCTCTCCCTGACCACCTAAGACCAGATACCATCATAGACCTCCATGTTAACTCCACCAGACTCATAAAGTCATCAGTACAATTCTCAGCATATTGGTTACTATCCAAAACAACCTTGACAATAACCGAGTTCTCACCATGGACCTCAACCACTCACTGGACCTCCTTCCTGGTTGCACTATTCTTAAACTCAAAATCCTATCCTCCAACCACCTCATTTATTCCCTCACTGGTGGCACTAAACTTGATCGTCTTGATGGTCACACTATCACCATTCCTTGTGGAGATAGTTTCGTCAAAGCACATATCACCAAATGGTCCATTGACATTGGTGTCCATCTGGCCAAGACTGGTGGATTTGATGGAGACTCTATCTCATACCTCCACTCTCATCTTTGGGATGTACATGTCTTCAAGATTATTGTCTCTGATACAATTTATCAGCCCTAACACACTTTACCCTACATACTACATTAAAACCTTATGTGTTTCCTCAGTCACAAAAGAGATCTGGTGGTTGGGTTCATTCATGATCACACTTGGTAATATCATCTACACTATTAAACTCTAGGGCAAAAACTCACATGGCATTTCATTTATTTTCCTGACCTTTCCAGTTTCCCTACAGTATGGTTGAACACCAAAGACCTACACAAAATTATGTAATATATCATCCAATAGAGCCATACCACACCACAAAGGTCATGCATGGACATGGACAGATAAAACAACCCATGACTCATTCCCTAAGATGAACCATAACACCAACCTTCTACAACACTACAACCCACATAAACGTCCCAATACATTATCACCGCCAAACCAATGACGAAAACTCTATGACAATCACACAAAACATGACAATACCTACCATCACGTTCTTGAGTATGTCTGTGCTATTGAGCTCTTTCCTCTTGCATCTATATCACCACACATCAAAAAGATGTGAAACACTCTCGAGATCCTAAAATTAGAGATTATTGGTGAACTTAGCGAAGTCAATCATAGCCCTCAAGATTCAGACCAGGCTAAACTTGATGCTCGCTCGAAGATACCACACCAAACTACTAATTGCACTCTAGATCATTTGAACAAATGAAACTTCCTTGCAACCAATGAACCGAGTAACCTCCCCAGTTCCCTACCTTCTTCTTTCAATCTATATTGTCCTTAGTTTGACCAAATTATGAATGTTTCATCATGGGAAGACGCCTCTGACTTTCCTTCTTTGTTAATAACTTTGGCGTTACATTTGCATCATCATTAGAGGTAAACATCACTCTTATAGATGTGGAAATGGATCTTAGATGGGGTAACTCAAGCCCACTACACTTGCTATAAACAACTTGAAGATCAATTTTTTGTTCCATAACTTTATTCTTGGGATTTTTTTTATTACTATACTCTCTCTAGTGAATATTCCTACTTGGAACGTTTGTGGTGTTGTCTAATGTTGGACATAGAAGACATAAAACCTTTTGTTAGAGGGAATAAGATAAACCTTATCAATACAAGAAACTAAAACACAACTGACCTCTTTTCTACTCAACACTATGGGGGCAACATATTATGGAATGGATACAAATTCATTCTTCTAGTCTTAGTGGTTGCCTTGTGGTTGGTTAGAACCCATGCACCTTCACATATGATGGACAAAAAATTGGTCGTTACTACATCACAATATCCTTTATAAATTTGGAAGATCATTATCAATGACACTTCACATGATTATATGGTGGATCTAGCCATTATAGAGGCTTATTTTTATGGAAGACTGAAGATCTGGTTTCTATATATTCCTCCACTCCTTGGATCATTGGGGGGGGATTCAACCTCCCTTGTGATATAAAGGAATGATTTTCACCAAATAGTAACACCCTCGATACACATCAGACCCTAGACCCCTGCTTTAATAACTTTAGCACGAAACACCAACTTATCGACCTGTCCACATCTAACACATTATACATGTGGAATCGTGGGCATATATGTACAAAATGTGATTGTTTTCTATGCATACAATCTTTCGATGATCAATCTCTTTAGCCACCGTCTCAGCCTCTATGAACCCATATCTGACCACTTCCCCTTATCATTAACACCAAGACTCGTATATGGGGACCAAAACCCTTCCACTTTGAAAAATTGTGGATTAGACATCCGGACATCACCAAGATTATCCAAGAACTATGGGTCAACCGCCACAATCTCATACCTAGATTCCATATACAAAAAACCTAAAGAGAATAAGAAATAAACTCTGACAGTGGAACAAAATTACATATGGAAACATGCAAGACCAATTCTTTAAAGATGACACCATCCCACTTATTGATCCCACTTACAGTTCAATGTTGAAAGTAAAATATGGCAAAATCAACTTGGAAAATGAAATTATGTGGAATCAAAGGGCCAAAACAATAATCATCATCATCTAAGACTCAATCCCAACCATGTCGGGGCAAGCTACATGGATCCTTCTTTTCCAATCAGATCTATTATGAGTCATATTTGGATCAAGAAATAAAGATTCCAAATTACTCTTTATAAGCTCTTCCCAAGTTAATTTAGGTCTACCTATGCTTATTTTAGTTGTGTTTGACTCAATAACCTTACTTTGAATAGGTGCATTTATCAGTCAACGTTTCACATGTCCATACCATCTTAGATGGCTTTTACATAACCTATCCTTGATGCTCACCACGCTTACTTTGTTTTTGATATAGACATTCCTCAAATGATATTTTCTCATATTCCCTCACATCCATCTCATCATTCTCATTTTGGTCACATTTATCTTGTTGAGACATTGTTTCTAAAATCCATGTCATTAGAAGAGTGACATAGTTTTATGGCTGGTTGCCAACCTACCACCAACCCTCCTCCATTACATGGGCTTGGGACCGACTACATTTGCATAGAATAGAATGTACAAAAACAAAGGGCCAAAATATAGTGGTTAAAATAAGGAGGAAGAAATACCATTTTTTCTACAAACTTGTAACTCTAATTTTTTTATATATATACACAATCTTAACATTCAAGATATACACACTACAAACCACACATACACATTATACAAGCTTTTGATACCTTCTCCAAAAACCTATTCAATCATGGTAGGCAGCTATCCACTCACATCAATATCGATTTCAGCACCCTTTCCCCTCACAAAATAATCAAAGCACACTCCCTCATTGGGTCGTTCTTGTATTATGAAATCAAAGAAGCCATAATGCACCTTGGTGTCAACAAATAACCTAATCTGGATGGCTTCAGCATGAACTTCTATCATAACCAATGTAACAACAACAAACACACTTGTAATATACTCTTCATATACATTTAACACCATGATGACACCACCCACCAAATAGGCACTCTTAAACAAACTTATTTAGATCTCATCAACAAAAAAATGTCCATCTCTTGTCAACCACTTCATACTGATTAGTATGATTAATGCATCGTATAAAATAATCAAAATAAATTTCAGTACATGCATCAAACTGAAACTTGTTGAACTGGTAGAAGTTTAGCAAAATGACTTCCCTAAAGGTAGATATATCTAGGATGCCTATATCATGGTGAACAAGATGATTCATACTTGCAAACTTAACAATATTCCACTCCTCACCCTTAATCTTGATTTTGAGAAAGCTTTTAACAAGTTGAACTGGAATTTTCTCATTTCATGCCTCCAAGGATATGATTTTCCTTATAAATGGAATCATTGGATATATTATTGCATAAAATCATGTCACTTCTCCACCATTATTAATCATAGAGCCTTTAACTACTTTACCAGCACAAATTGTATCATATGGGGGGATCTTCTCTCCCCCTATCTCTTCATTTGGTAACTTATATTCTTACCAATATGATTAAAATTCCTACTTCTACATACATGATTGATAGCCCATATAACAACTTTCAACTAATCATGCAATGTGCAGATGACACAATTTTTTTTAAACCCAACGACAAGATATCATCAATATCATCTTCATACTTGGTATCTTTTTGCATATGTCCAGTCTAGAAATTAACTTCCAAAAATCTACCATTATTGGAACACATATTCCCAAATATACATGGATAGAAACAAAAACTTTTGTAGTTTCAAGATGAAACATTCCCTTTCTTCTACTTGGGTCTTCTACTTTTTCCTTACCCTTACCCACTACATGTTGGAACCCAATTATCGAGTCCATTATGGACAAAATCACCCATTGGAAATAAATCATTTTCAAGATTGTATGTTTCCTCACTCTCTTAAATGCAAATCTCATGCCTAAGGTCGCATACTACATCAGTTGTATATCTATTCAATTTAACATCATCCAACAAATAGACTCAATTCTCAAAAGTTTCCTTTGGGCAGATAATCAGAAACTATGAAATTGCACCTAGTCAATTGGAATAAAATCTGCACTCCTAAACAACAAGGAGGATTGGGAATTATTACTGGTAATTTGAGATTTTAAGATAATTTTGGTGGTAATTACATCTTTATTTTACCTTATTAATGATATACATTATTAGCCGATTGATTTGTATTTTGCTTTATCTTAAATGTGTGCTTTGATAAGTTAAAGAAAACATGTGTTCTGAATACTTTCAACACTAGTTGATATAGTAATAACCCACACATGTATGTGGAAGAAAATTATAGATATTTGAGGAACTTATTTGATAAATAAATCATCAATTAATAATTTATCAAAATTGTATAGTTATAGACAATTAATAATAAATCCAACACAAAAAATGAATCAAATCGGAGTTAAAATGAGAAAGTTATGACACTTTTAGTTTTACCTTTGGTTGACAAACTAATGGTTTTAGAAACTGATGGCTTCCGCCAAAATATGGTTTCACAAACCAAATATTTTGACATGTGTAGTCATCTAGAACTACCAATCAAAAAAATGACTATAAGGTTTTCTGTACTTATTGAAATTTGATGAAATTTGATTCTTTGGTTTCGTGTTTCAATCCTAAACACAACCAAAGCCTTAATACACAAAAAAGATGAATGGGAAGGAGACTTATTAAGTGATCTTTAGGGAAGAACACGAAGAAGATAAAAAACTAAAGGTTTTTTTATATATTCGACTTGGTAATTAGTTTTCGACCGTTGATGTTTTATTCTCTTCTTGTTCCCTTGCTTGGAACTCTGTAATTCATCAACAATAGGTTTTCGTTAAGAGTTTTCCTTTGTCTTCTACCTCAAGTAGGATGCTTTTAGGTTTGTCCACCTATTATTAGGCCATTCAGAGTTGGTCTTTTACCTGAGCTTAGATCCAAGTTTTGTAGTCAATCCAAAGTAATCAAGTTCACGTATGAGATTAGTAAGCTAGAACATATACATATGAATGGAAAATCACCTCTAAACCTTGATATATAGATATCAAGTCCAAAAATCATATAATACATGAGTTATATGCGGAAATTGTTGTATTTGATTTGACCCAGTCCTAGGTCCCAGTATTGGTCCTTTGCATCCAACATACCTTTTGAATCAATATTAAGATTTCATTTAATTTATTTTTTAATTAAACATAATTGTGATGTCTTATGGGTGCTTTCATCTCTAGAATGATTTTTTTGAGACTGTAGTAGAGATTGATAGTAAAATTAGATGCACCCAAAACATGGGTTTGTCCTAGTTTCTGTAATATTGAATCATATTATGAATCTTTGATCTAGTTGATGATTGATTCTAGTTAGGTACTTATGAATTTCAAGGTTACTTCATTCCAGTATTTAATAGTATGCTCAGTTTATCAGTTCAAGAAGAATACTTTTTTGATGCCAGTGATTTAGTTTATGTTCACCATTTTGAAAAGCAAAAGTAGAAGCATAAAGGACAAAGTTAAGCTAAGAACAATGCAGTAGTATGACTATTAGTGAAACTAATGAATCAACTAGACATTAGATGCCCTAAACACCGTAGAATCCATCACATAGTTATACACTCTGAAGGAGGAAACATGCCTACTGGGTGGCATAGTCCAAGATGAGGTATGTGGAGTGCACCAATGAGGTACGGGGCACTAAGCCCAGTGAGTAAAATCTCCTTAAATTAGTTAGGTACCCACATTAATCAGAGATTCCAGTGGAACCCAGTGTAGTTTAGTTGGTTCCGATATTTCTAAGTAGGTTAGCCCTTGTGGAACCACTATTGCAGGTAGTTAAGCTAAGTGCTTTAACTATCTGCCGATGTACATAGGTTTATAGGAGCAATCCAATTTATCCGACTAGCTGTTTAGCCACCGAGGCTAGACATGGAGATCTTTGTTGTAGACTGGAGATCTAGTTTAGTAGACTTAGAGTCATGGGTCTACCTTAAGTATTATATGGTGAGATAGTAGCTTGTTTTCTTCCACATGTTGTGTACACTTCAAGTGGATATAAGGCATAAAAAGGGAATAACATGTTAACTAATGGACTAGTTTAGTTATCTATTGAATTTATTATTAGATGTATTATCATGTTGGATGATTTCCATTTTTCAAACACCATGCTTGCACTCTTCGGTATTTAACTCTATTAATAATATACATCTGAAATATCATGGTTTCTTGTTGACTTTCAGCGCACTAAGCAAGTAGCTCACACACTCTATTGAAATATTTTTTGAGAATTTCTCCAACTCATCTGGAGGATTTGGAGGATAGATATCATCAAGAGTATATCAACTGAGGTCATAAGAGGAATAGTTAGTTAGTTATTTAGTTAGTTAGATGGTCTCTTATCCTTCCTTGGGTCTTGGAAATGTGAGAATGAGGATTGAGGAGCAATTTAGTAATAACTTGTAATTGATGTAACTTAAAGCCAGAACTAGTTTCTTTAGTTGATTTTGATGTATGAGTTTAACTTAGATGTGAATGTATGATGCTTATGCTTATATTAGATGTTATATTTTGAGTTAATATGATGATTAAGAAAGTAAGAGAAACTTAAGGCTGATTTTTAACAAGTGATTTGAAGTGGATGGTTAGTCTAATCCCTCTTTGACAGACTTAAACCCTAGGTAGTGGGTTTGTGTCACATCAAATTTTGGTATCAGAGCTTAGGTTTGGGATTGAGGTGGTAAGAGACCAATAGGAACAATATGTTTTCCTCTTAAAACTACAATTTCTAGCAGATATGTTATGTGATAGATATGCAAATGGAAGGAAGAGGACATGGTCATGGTGAAGAATAGGCTGAGAGACATTATGGCCCTAACCCACATACAATGGCTCAAGGTGGAGATGTGGCAGCCAAGATGTATTACATATCTTTGAAAACAAAGGATAAATATAAGATGGACATGCAGGCTTCATCTTCTAGTATGAATCTGATGAGATCCTATGAGTTGGTGAAAAAGCTTGGTGGGTCTGAGTTTTTTAGAACAACAGACCTAGTTGTGGCAGATGTGTGGCTCCAATTGCTGGAAAAGGTTTTCCACCTAATTGAGTTATCAGAGGACAAGAAGATCAACCATTCTATCTATCTACTCAAAGGAGATGCTCAATTATGGTGGCATGTAGTAGAAGATAAGAGGAGAAATATGGTGATGACATGGAGGGACTTTGTGGATGGTTTTCGCCTGAAATATTTACCTCCTACCTTTCTGAGTGACAAAATTTGTGACGACACGTCTCGGAAAAAATGAGATAAACGAATTTAAACTAATGCAGAAGTGTTTCGTTAGCAGCAGAATTACTGAAAATCACAAAATTTTAAAACTTTTTGCACAAAGGTCCACAACCTATAAAACCCTTTCATAAAAGAACAAGATAGGTTATTTACAAGCTGATTTTCTATTACATCTCTGTAATATCACCTTTCGAGAGTCACAACATCAATTGCCATGTTAACTGTACAAGGCAAGATACAAAAATCTCGAGACATTACACCAAAAATCTCAGATCTATTTAAAACATATAAAGACTCCTAGGACCTGAGAGTATAGAGACGACACATAGGACATTCTATCTACAAGGCTTGATAGACAGTGTCTCCACCTGAGGATCAGTGTTGTCTCGGATGTTGCTGCCGCTGTTGTTGTTGTTGCTCACCCACTGAAGGGTTCCTTCATCCTCGGCGTCTACCTAAAAAGTCGAATCCCACGGGGGTGAGACAATTGAATAATTGTCCCAACGAGATTTATAACTCCTCGCCAGAAGCATTGCTATTGCAATAAAGAAATAACATAGAGCATTAGAACTATAATTATTCAACAGCAGGCAATTTATTGAATAAACTAAGTAGAGAAGCATTCTTTAAGAAATCATTTCAATTATAACTTGATTGAACAATAGAACATATAATCAATAAGGAATATGAAGAACATGCATACTAGTTATTCAACTAGAACACTATAAACAATGTATCATCAATCATTGTTTCTTGTAGTTCAACCTAAGCAATTATGCTATATGGCTGATTATATTTTTCAAACATATTTATGCCCTGAGGAGATGAGTTACACCTCTCATACTCCAACCGACCATTACAAAATCACAATCGTTACCATACATAGGTCATCAGAAGAGCCAGATTCCTATGACCTCATCTTCCTCAGTCAGTATGAGGAACAACATACAGGACATCTTGTGTCTCTTCCATAATAGCTTTCTAGGGTATTCTGGCAACTTCGCTATTAGATTTACAGTGGCATGTTGTACTCTCTTCGTCATCGAAGGATTTCTTGTTTATCTCACATCGATGCGACATTAACAACATCATCGGGAGATTAGTGATACATCATCCCAGCATAAACAAATAATGAAGGATTGAGAGATTAAATGTACATCTCACATCAATTCCCACATTAGGACGTAAGGATATTCGCGTCCATAACCCCCACATACTCAAAAGTATGCTCTCCAAGAGTTTCCTTAGGAAAACCTGTTTCACCATCATTTAACCTCTGACAATGATGGATCTATGGTCAGGGCTCTACATGATATCATTATACTTGATTAATTAAGTACATTATAGCATTCTTTTAGCATCAGGCATGTTTTCAAACATAAAATATTAAATTAACTGCTATAAAGAAAGAGTACTAATTGTATCAAGTTCATTTCACATCCAATTACCATTGGGATATCAATCCCTAACCATCTCATCATTATGATTCAGGAATATGGGTATTCAAACCCTTAGGTCATCAAAACACTTGTTACCAAGTAACATATTGATGACTTGATGGCAATGCAGATATTTCTCATGGCTCATACAGCCTATCAATCTCATATGTTACCTCTTTTTAGGCAATATAACATATCATTACTTTCAAAACTTATAAAGTGCTTTCAATGAATATGACATCATAACCCTTACCTGGCTATGATCACTTCTTGATAAAGACCTGCATGACTAACACAATTGATAACATGCACATTATATCTATATCAGCACAATACAAATTATTTCCAAATCAAGTATAGAACACCACATCCGTGCTATCTTGCACGGTCGTGCTACTGACAAATTACCACGACTGTGTTACATCACCACGTTAGGTTTCTAGGGTTAGGATTTCTTATTCAATTCAATTAGGGTTATCCAACCCCTTAACTTAGAAATGCATACTGAATCCTCATTTCATAATTCAATCATAGAGTTTCATGCTTGAAAGCATAACCCAAAATTAGGGTTTACTGTTCATATTATCACATTTCCTTAGATTAGGGTTTACTATTCACATTACATCACATTTATTAGAATTACTTCCATTAATGTCCTCAAATTAGGTTAAGATTCTTTAACCATCATAATTAGGGTTTCCATGATCTCACTATGAAGGATCATACCCTAATTGGACACATTCATTCATATTGGAGGTTTATTACTTGATTCTCATTCATAAAAGGAGTCTTCTCTCTCCTCTTTCTATCAGATGATGTTTACATCATTCTTAATTAGGTTAAGTCAAATTAACCTTAGCATCATGGGTTATGTCATTACTAATGTGGTCATTAAGGCTCACTTGATCAAAAGGTATTGATCACTTTATCTCATCAAGGGTACTTTAGTAATGTTCACCATTTGATCATAACATGCATTAATCAACTAATTACTTGATCTCTTAATCAATTTAGGTATCTATAAGGTTTAGGTTAATCAACTACTAAACCATTTTGATCACTAAGGCATCAAATGTTCTTAACCTGTTTAGACCTCAAACGGTCTTGCACACAAACTCCCCAAACGGTCTTGGATAGACCTTGAAACCGTTTGGTGTTGTTGACCATTTAGTCTAGTTTGACTTTTGAAACCGTTTGGTAAAGTGTACACTCAAGACCATTTGCCCAAGATGAGGTGAAGACCGTTTGGTCAAGTTTGACTTTGAAACCGCATGGACATAACTGATCTTGAAACCGCATGAGATCAAATGGTTTGGGATCATTTGGTCCCAAATGGTCTTGAGACCGTTTGGACTCAAACAATCTTGAGACAGTTTGGACCCAAACAGTCTTGAGACCGTTTGGTCCAAACCACCTCAAAACCGCATGGACCAAAACGTGTCTCAACCACTTCAATTGAGTTAGGGTTTCCAATGTTGAACCCCTCAATCAACCATGCACTTGCTAGCCAATTATCAATTGAATCAATTAGGTCAAACCTCAACTGATTTGACACTCAATTGACCCTCAATTGATCACTAGTTAGGGTTTGGATCAATTTAATTAGGGTTTGGAATCGATTACTCTTCAACATACATCAACATAAGTCTAATTGATTTGAAACCATTGAACCATCATTCAATTTGGTCATGACCTGACCCAAAATGGTCTTGGGATCGTTTGGATGACCTCCAAATGGTCTTGAGACCATTTTATCAAGTCAACATCAAAAACTAACTCAACCTATTAAGGTTTGACTCATTGATTTGATCATTAGGTCACTAATCAATTGCACTTCAACTTAGAGCCTTTGGATATTCCACCACTTGACCATAGTCAACCCTAGACATCCAAATGGTCTTGGGATCGTTTGTATATCCTCCAAATGGTCTTGAGACCGTTTTCCCATTATGTCATCAAAAACCAAGTCATTCTCTTAAGGGTTGAACCCTAGATTTGGTCACTAAATCATCACTTAATTGCTCAACAACTTGATATCATTGGACCCTCAAATGATCAACCTTACTTAACCCTAGACCTCCAAATGGTCTTGGGTGATCACCAAACGGTCTTGAGACCGTTTGGGTGATCCCCAAATGGTTTTGAAGCCGTTTGGGCCACTCAACCCAAACTTCAATTTCATTAAATTGTTGAAAACAACAATTAACCCGATTAGGGTTTTGATGATTGTTGTTCCTTCAATTGGTGATTTACTTGGAATTACTTCATGATTTTTGGTAGGTGATTAGTCCACATTATTTACAACAGACCTCCAAATGGTCAACGCCTGGTCAACGCATCCAAACGGTCTTAGATCGTTTGCTTCTATGCGGTCTAGTGAAACCGTTTGCATTCAAACGGTTTGAAACCATTTGCATTCAAACGGTTTGAAACCATTTGCTCCCAAACGGTTTGGGAAACCGTTTGCAAAAGTTGGGAGACCATTTGCTAAAGTTGCTTTTTGGATAAACATTGGTATTAACGTCATCATATTCTACCTCAAGAACAGGGGCAGTTCTTCACGGAAATACTAGCAAGAACTCTTAAAAGTGTCTAAAGGAGAAGTATAAGCAACTATTCTAAGAGAAGAAGATGCAAAAGCAAAGCTTAAGGTTTCGAGTTATAAAACCCACATTTAGATCTGATCTAGAGCTCCAAGCTTTGTATCTTTAATGGTGTATGAAGCTCCAAAGGTTGTCCAAGGTCTGTTCTTCAAGACTTGAATGGAGAAGATAGCTAGAAAGAAGAGTTGTATAAGGAAAACTAACAAACCAACCTTGTATTAGGGTTTCCTCCAAGAATTTGAGCTAGGTGATGATCCATACTTACCAACTTAGCTTGGTAACCTTCCTCTGTTCTAGAGCTCCCCCTTGGTCGGTCCAAAGCAAGAAGATGATGAGAAATAACTAAAGGAATGATCCTTTGCTTTGAGGAAAAAGGGTGCTTATATATTTTTGGGTAATATCAAGGCAAAGAAAAAGATAGTTATTTCTTTTATTTCTTAAACCCATCCACTCATGCTCGCTCCACCCTTGGACACATTTCTTCCTCCTTTTCACATGAAAAACCTCTCTCTTATCCAAGGTTATAGGAAAAGAAACCATATATCTTAATAAGCTATATATATGAAAGGCCATTTTGCTTAAAACTTGGTTATTTAGATATTAAGGTTATCTTTCTTATTTGATCATTCAAATGAGGCGCCCTTATCATTTTATTTGCTCTTCTTGATGCCAAGAAACATGAGAGATCCTTTAGAGGTATATTTTACATGTTGGATCCTAGGTTTTGGGTAATTTGCACATTACACCAAAACTAGGTTTTAATGCACAAGGATTGCTCTACAAGCTATATCTTGGTGCTCAAACTTGTGGAATCCATAACACTACATTATATTCATTCTTATGATTTTTCAACATCAGAGGAACATCTTAACATGTGCGATTTGCAAGTTAACCCCTCAACTTGGGTAATTTGCACTTTAGTCCAATATTAACAAAAGAATATTGCAACATTGTTTAAAAAGGACTGAAATGGAAATATAAGTTCCTCAAAAGCTTTAATTACATTTCATAAGATAACCACAAGCATATAATCACATATTTAAGCAAAACACCTAGGGTTAGTTCATAACCCAGGTCAGGGATGTTATAATTTATCCACCCCTTACAAGGATTTCGTCCCCGAAATCATTACAAAACATATTAAGAGAAAAGAGTAGGGTATTTCCTCCTCATCTATTCCTCTAGTTCCCACATGGATTCTTCAACACCGCGGTGATTCCAGAGGACTTTTACAAGACCTATGTCTTTCTTTTTCAACTTCTTAATTCTTCTGTCAAGGATCGATACAGGTCCTTCTTCATAAGATACATCATCATTCAACTCTATTTCCATAGGCTGCTGAACTGATTCTGTATCAGGATGACATTTCCTTAACATGGAAATGTGGAACACTGGGTGTAACTCTAACTTATAAGCTACCTTTCCAATTTGTTCAATGATTGGATAAGGCCCCATAAACCTAGGAGCTAACTTTCCTTTCCTTCCAAATCTAAGGACTCCTTTCCAAGGTGAGACTTTGAGGTACACTCTGTCTCCAACCTGGAATTCTAAAGGTCTACAACGTTTATCAGCATAAGATTTCTGCCTATCATGTGCAGTCTTTAAGTGTTGTTGTATTATCTTAATATTCTCAGTGGTCTGCTGCACAAGATCATGACCTAAAAGTTGATATTCACCAGTTTCATACCAACATAGGGGTGATCTACAACGTCTACCATACAAAGCTTCATAAGGTGCCATGTCAATGTTATGTTGATAGCTATTGTTATAGGCAAACTCTATCAAGCTTAGGTGCAAATCCCAACTTCCTGTAAACTGAAGAACACATGATCTAAGCAAGTCTTCCAAGATCTGTATGGTTCTTTTAGACTGTCCATCAGTCTGTGGATGAAAGGTTGTACTAAACCTTAACTGTGTTCCTAAAGCTTTATGAAGTCGTTCCCAAAAACGACTTATAAACTATGGACCTCTATCAGAAACAATGGTAACTAGGACTCCGTGCAGTTGTACTATCTCATCTACATACAACTGTGCCAGCTTCTCAGCAGAATAGGTTGTTTTGACAGGTAAGAAATGTGTTGTCTTTGTCAGCCTATCAACTATTACCCAGATGGAATCATGACCTTTGGCTGTTCTAGGTAAACCAACCACAAAATCCATGGTCACATGATCCCACTTCCACTGTGGTATGGGCAAAGGTTGCATTGTTCCTGCAGGCTTCTAGTGTTCAGCTTTAACTTGCTGACACACATGACACCGCATAATAAACTCAACAACGTCTTTCCTCAAAACAGGCCACCATACATATTTTTCAAATTTCGATACATCTTGGTGCTTCCCGGATGCATAACATACATTGAAGAATGATCTTCTTCCAGGACTAGCTTCCTCAAGTTATCCACATCCGATACTATCATTCTGCCATGATAACAAGCTACTTGATCATTTGAGTCATGGAAACATTCTCGTTTCTCATTGCCATACTCTGATCTAATCTGTTGAACTACTTCATCAACTTGCTATGCCTCCTTAATCTGCTCTCTCAGAGTAGGTTTTATGTGCATCTCAGCTAACAACCCTGATAACAACGATACTCTCAACTTTACATTGTCTTGTCTTAAGGAGATAAGCATATCTCTCCTAGAGCATACCAAGGAATTTAGTTGTGCTCTATCTAGGACTGGTGTTGTTGATTTCCTACTCAAAGCATCAACAACTACATTGGCCTTCCCTGGATGGTAATCAATTGTACAATCATAATCCTTGATTAACTCCATCCAGCGGCGTTGTCTCATGTTAAGCTCATGCTGAGAAAAGATATACTTAAGGTTCTTATGGTCTGTGAAAATCTGGAATGTCTCTCCATAAAGATAATGTCTCCAGATTTTTGAGGCATGGACTACAGCAACTAGTTCTAGATCATGTGTCAGATCATTCTCCTCGTGTTTCTTAAGCTGTCGAGAAGCAAAAGAAATCACTTGTTTATCCTACATCAACACACATCCTAGTCCATTCTTAGAGGCATCACAGAAAACTATATACCCTTTTCCTTGCTCGGGTAACACAAGCACAAGTGCACTTGTCAATCTCTCCTTCAACAGCTGGAAAGATTGCTGACACTTGTCACTCATGGTAAAAGGAACATCCTTCCTGGTCAACTTAGTCAAGGGTAAAGCTATAGAACTGAAGTTCTTAATGAACCTTCGATAATAGCCGTGCCAAACCTAAGAAACTACGAATCTATGTCGGTGTCTTCGATTGCTTCCATTGTAGAACAGATTCTACCTTTTTAGGGTCAACACATATACCTGAAGCAGATATTACGTGTCCAAGGAAAGATACTTCTGGTAACCAGAACTCATACTTGCTAAACTTATCATATAACTCATGCTTTTTTAGCAAAGTAAGAGCCTGACGAAGATGATGTTCATGCTGCTGAGCATCCCTACTATAGATCAGGATGTCATCTATAAAGACAACAACACACTGATCGAGATAAGGTCGAAAGATTCTATTCATGAGTTCCATAAATGCAGTTAGTGCATTAGTTAGTCCAAACGACATAACTGTGAACTCATAGTGACCATACCTTTTCCTAAAGGCAGACTTAGGTATGTCACCATCCTTAATACACAACTGATGATATCCAGATCTCAAATCTATCTTTGAGAAGATGGTTACACCACGCAACTGGTCAAAGAGATCATCAATCCTCGGCAGAGGATACTTATTATTTATTGTTACTTTATTTAATTGTCTGTAATCAATGCACAACCGCATTGACCCATCTTTCTTTTTAACAAAGAGGACCGGAGCACCCCAAGGTGAAGTACTCGGTCGGATGAAACCCTTCTCAAGCAAATCTTACAGTTGTTTCTTGAGTTCTTCCATCTCAGCAGGCGCCATCCTATATGGTGTTTGTGCTATAGGTTACGTGTCCGGAACTAGATTAATTTCAAAATCTATTTCTCGGGGCGATGGTACACCTGGAAGTTCTTCAGGAAATACATATTCAAATTCCCTGACTACTAGAACTTCAGTAGGTTTAGGACTCTCCATGGTAGTATCTACCACATGGGCCAAGGATGCATAACATCCTTGCCTCATCAGCTTCTCAGCAACCATAGCTGACACAAGACATGTGGGTAGAATCTTTCTTTCTCCTTGAAAGATCCATGTGTCACTTTCATCAGTGAACACAACTTTCTTGGACTCACAATCCAAGACAACCTTATACCTTTCTAACGTATCCATCCCAAGGATTATATCGAATCCATGCATCTCAAGTGGTATAAGATCCACTTGAATAAGATGTTCAGAAAAGAAAAGGGTGCAGGGAGAACATAACTCCTACAATACAGCATATCCCATCAAGGGAGTTTCTAACAACAAACTATCTGCTCTATGACTTGTAGTCAGATTGTAGTCAAGAATCACTCTCCGAGTGATAAAGGAGTGTGTAGCACCCAGATCAATTAAAACGGATACAACGTAAGATGTAGACATATCAGAATATAAAAATTCCATCTGACCTGCCACAACCCGAGGGTTGATCACTGCATCAGGTGGATTCATCACGTAGAATCTCGTCGTCGCCTGTGGTTGATTCAGTGCTCGATGACTAGGTGCTGACGATCTAGCTTGGGATGCTTGTCCACGTCCTCTAGCTCCTCCTAGAAACTGTCTCCTTTGAGATCCTTGCTGACTCTGCCTTTGAGGTTGTTGAGTTACACTCACTTCTCTGGCTCTGCAATCTTTCATCAAATGTCCCATCTTTCCACATATAACAACTATTATTCAGTTGTTGTAGTCTGGGTGGTCTTGTGACCGACATAGATGCTGAGCTATGAGCTCCTTCTAGTGGTAGGCTTCGTCCTCTACCCCTATTTGTCGTCCACTGCGTCTGGTTACTGAATCTAGGTGGTGGTGTAGGCGCAGAAAACCTAGGTTTCTTGAAATATTTAGATGAGGATCCTTGAAAATGGGGATACATCCTCTTGTTCTGGGTCTGTCTTTTCTCTGCCACAGACCTCTCTATCTTCCTGACTGACTCCACAAAGGTAGCAAACATTTCCCTATTCTCCAGAGCAGACACAGGGGTGGTCAACTCAGTGTTTAACCCTTTCTCAAAATGCCTAATCCTTTCCTCATATGTGGTTGCCATGTGCAGACAGAACCGCAACAACTCCATGAACTTAGCCTCATATTTGCTAATGTTCATAGGTCCCTGCCTTAACCTCTCAAACTGAGAGATTTTCTTGTCCAAAAATGTCTTAGGGAAGTATTTGTTGATAAATTCCCGTCGAAAAACTTCCCATGCAATATCCACACCTGGTCTTTTCTGTTCTTCCATGGTCCACTAGTGACCAACACTCCCCTTGAGAAGGTACACGACATGTCTAACCTTCTCAACTTCTGGGATGTTCAGGATTCTAAAGGCCTTCTCTAGTTCAGTTAACCACAAGTCAACATCTGCTGGGTCAGTTGTTCCAGCATACTCTGTGGCTCCAAATCGGCGAAGTCGTTCAAATGTCTTGCCGATTCCTTGTCCTTCAGGATGGGTAGGTGCCCTAGGTACAGGTATAGGCATCCTATCAGTCATATGTGTCATGGCAGTCATAAACTGCCCAAACATGGCTTGGACGGATGGGTTCCCCATGTCAGCTGGATTGAACTGGGGTGGTTCAGGTACATGTTCTTCCCTTTCTTGGTTTCTTGCACCTTCTCTAGGTGCAGCCACACTACTCTCTGCAACATGTTCCTCGTGTGGTCCATACATCTTTAATTTTTATCTTCTCCTCCTGATGAGCAGAAGACACTATCAGATATACTGGAAGACACTAGAACACACTCAACAACCCTAGTCCTATGTCTCTGTAGACTCAGCGAACCTAGAGCTCTGATACCACTAAACTGTAACGACACATCTCGGAAAAAATGAGATAAACGAATTTAAACTAATGAGGAAGCGTTTCGTTAGCAGCGGAATTACTGAAAATCACAAAATTTTAAAACTTTTTGCACAAAGGTCCACAATATGTAAAACCCTTTCATAAAAGAACAAGATAGGTTATTTACAAGCTGATTTTCTATTACATCTCTATAATATCACCTTTCAAGAGTCACAACATCAATTGCCCTGTTAATTGTACAAGGCAAGATATAAAAATCTCGAGACATTACGCCAAAAATCTCAGATCTATTTAAAACATCTAAAGACTCCTAGGACCTGAGAGTACAGAGATGACACATGGAACATTCTATCTACAAGGCTTGACAGACAGTGTCTCCACCTGAGGATCACTACTGTCCCAGATGTTGCTACCACTGCTGTTGTTGTTGCTCACCCACTGAAGGGTTCATTTGTCCTCGAAGTCTACCTAAAAAGTTGAATCCCACGGGGGTGAGACAATTGAATAATTGTCCCAGCGAGAGTTATAACTCTTCGCCAGAAGCATTGCTAGTGCAATAAAGGAATAACATCGAGCATTAGAACTATAATTATTCAACAGCAGGTAATTTATTGAATAAACTAAGTAGAGCAGCATTCTTTAAGCAATCATTCAATTATAACTTGATTGAACAATAGAACATATAATCAATAAGGAATATGAAGAACATGTATACTAGTTTTTCAACTAGAATACTATAAACAATGTATCATCAATCATTGTTTCTCATAGTTCAACCTAAGCAATTATGCTATACGGCTGATTATATTTTTCAAACATATTTATGCCCTGAGGAGATGATTTACACCTCTCATACTCCAACCGACCATTACGAAATTGCAATCAGTACCATACATAGGTCATCAGAAGAGCCAAATTCCTATGACCTCATCTTCCTCAGTTAGTATGAGGAACAACATGTAGGACATATTGTGTCTCTGCCATAATAGCTTTCCAGGGTATTCTGGCAACTTCTCTATTAGAGTTACAGTGGCATGTTGTACTCTCTTCGCCATCGAAGGATTTCTTATTTATCTCACATCAATGCGGCATTAACAACATCATCAGGAGATTAGTGATACATCATCCCGACATAAACAAATAATGAAGGATTGAGAGATTAAATGTACATATCACATCAATTCCCACATTAGGACGTAAGGATATTCGCGTCCATAACCCCCACATACTCAAAAGTATGCTCTCCAGGAGTTCCCTTAGGAAAACCTGTTTCACCATCATTTAACCTCTGACAATGATGGATCTATGGTTAGGGCTCTACATGATATCATTATACTTGATTAATTAAGTACATTATATTATTCTTTTTGCATCATGCATGTTTTCAAACATAAACCATTAAATTAACTGATATAAAGAAAGAGTACTAATTGTATCAAGTTCATTTCACATCCAATTACCATTGGGATATCAATCCCTAACCATCTCATCATTATGATTCAGGAATATGGGTATTTAAACCCTTAGGTCATCAAAACACTTGTTACCAAGTAACATATTGATGACTTGATGGCAATGCAAATATTTCTCATGGCTCATATAGCCTATCAATCTCATATGTTACCTCTTATTAGGCAACATAACATATCATTACTTTCAAAACTTATAAAGTGCTTTCAATGAATATGACATCATAACCCTTACCTGGCTATGATCACTTCTTGATAAAGACATGCATTACTAACACAATTGATAACATGCACATTATATCTATATCAACACAATACAAATTATTTCCAAATCAAGTATAGAACACCACGACCGTGCTATCTTGCACGGTCATGCTATTGACAAATTACCATGACCGTGTTACATCCCCACGGTTGGTTTCTAGGTTTAGGGTTTCTTATTCAATTCGATTAGGGTTATCCAACCCCTTAACTTAGAAATGCATACTGAATCCTCATTTCATAATTCAATCATAGAGTTTCATGCTTGAAAGCATAACCCAGAATTAGGGTTTACTGTTCATATTATCACATTTCCCTAGATTAGGGTTTACTATTCACATTACATCACATTTATTAGAATTACTTCCATTAATGTCCTCAAATTAGGTTAAGATTCTTTAACCATCATAATTAGGGTTTCCATGATCTCACTATGAAGGTTCATACCCTAATTAGACACATTCATTCATATTGGAGGTTTATTACTTGATTCTCATTAATAAAAGGAGTCTTCTCTCTCCTCTTTCTATTAGATGATGTTTACATCATCCTTAATTAGGTTAAGTCAAATTAACCTTGGCATCATGGGTTATGTCATTACTAATGTGGTCATTAAGGCTCACTTGATCAAAAGGTATTGATCACTTTATCTCATCAAGGGTACTTTAGTAATGTTCACCATTTTATCATAACATGCATTAATCAACGAATTACTTGATCTCTTAATCACTTTAGGTATCTATAAGGTTTAGGTTAATCAACTACTAAACCATTTTGATCACTAAGGCATCAAACGTTCTTAACCTTTTTAGACCTCAAACGGTCTTGCACACAAACTCCCCAAACAGTCTTGGATAGACCTTGAAACCGTTTGGTGTTGTTGACCATTTGGTCTAGTTTGACTTTTGAAACCGTTTGGTAAAGTGTACACTCAAGACCGTTTGCCCAAGATGAGGTGAAGACCGTTTGGTCAAGTTTGACTTTGATAACCGATCTTGAAACCGCATGAGATCAAACGGTTTGGGATCGTTTGGTCCCAAATGGTCTTCATACCGTTTGGACTCAAATGGTCTTGAGACACTTTGGACCCAAACGGTCTTGAGACCGTTTGGTCCAAACCACTTCAAAACCGCATGGACCAAAAAGTGTCTCAACCACTTCAATTGAGTTAGGGTTTCCAATGTTGAACCCCTCAATCAACCATGCACTTGCTATCCACTTATCAATTGAGTCAATTAGGTCAACCCTCAACTGATTTGACACTCAATTGACCCTCAATTGATCACCAATTAGGGCTTGGATCAATTGAATTAGGGTTTGGAATCGATTACTCTTCAACATACATCAACATAAGTCTAATTGATTTGAAACCATTGAACCATCATTCAATTTGGTCATGAACTAACTCCAAATGGTCTTGGGATTGTTTGGATGACCTCCAAAAGGTCTTGAGACCATTTTCTCAAGTCAACATCAAAAACTAACCCAACCTATTAAGGTTTGACTCATTGATTTGATCATTAGGTCACTAATCAATTACACTTCAACTTAGAGCCTTTGGATATTCCACCACTAGACCATAGTCAACCCTAGACCTCCAAACGGTCTAGGGTGACCCCCAAACGGTCTTGGGATCATTTGGATATCCTCCAAATGGTCTTGAGACCGTTTTCCCATTATGTCATCAAAAACCAAGTCATTCTCTTAAGGGTTGAACCCTAGATTTGGTCACTAAATCATTACTTAATTGCTCAACAACTTGATATCATTGGACCTTCAAATGGTCAACCCTACTTAACCGTAGACCTCCAAATGGTCTTGGGTGATCACCAAACGGTCTTGAGACCGTTTGGGTGATCCCCAAATGGTTTTGAAGCCGTTTGGGCCACTCAACCCAAACTTCAACTTAATTAAATTGTTGAAAACAACAATTAACTCGATTAGGGTTTTGATGATTGTTGTTCCTTCAATTGGTGATTTACTTGGAATTACTTGATGATTTTAGGTAGGTTATTAGTCCACATTATTTAAAACAGAACTCCAAATGTTCAACACCTGGTCAACGCATCCAAATGGTCTTAGACCGTTTGCTTCTATGCGGTTTAGTGAAACCGTTTGCATTCAAACGGTTTGAAACCGTTTGCTCCCAAACGGTTTGGGAAACCGTTTGCAAAAGTTGGGAGATCATTTGCTAAAGTTTCTTTTTGGATAAACATTGGTATTAATGTCATCATCTTCTACCTCAAGAACAGGGGCAGTTCTTCACGGAAATACTAGCAAGAACACTTAAAAGTGTCTAAAGGAGAAGTATAAGCAACTATTCTAAGAGAAGAAGATGCAAAAGCAAAGCTTAAGGTTTAGAGTTATAAAACCTGCCTTTAGATCTGATCTAGAGCTTCAAGCTTCGTAGATTTAATGGTGGATGAAGCTCCAAAGGTTGTCGAAGGTCCGTTCTTCAAGATTCGAATGGAGAAGATAACTAGAAAGAAGAGTTGTATAAGGAAAACTAACAAACCAACCTTGTATTAGGGTTTCCTCCAAGAATTCGAGCTAGGTGATGATCCATACTTACCAACTTAGCTTGGTCACCTTCCTATGTTCTAGAGCTCCCCCTTGGTCAGTCCAATGCAAGAAGATGAGGAGAAAGAACTAAAGGAACAATCCTTTGCTTTGAGGAAAAAGGGTGCTTATATATTTTTGGGTATTATCAAGGCAAAGAAAAAGATAGTTATTTCTTTTATTTCTTAAACCCATCCACTCATGCTCGCTCCACCCTTGGCCACGTTTCTTCCTCCTTTTCACATGCAAAACCTCTCTCTTATCCAAGGTTATAGGAAAATAAACCATATATCTTAATAAGCTATATATATGAAAGGCCATTTTGCTTAAAACTTGGTTATTTAGATATTAAGGTTATCTTTCTTATTTGATCATTCAAATGAGGTGCCCTTCTCATTTTATTTGCTCTTCTTTTTGCCAAGAAACATGAGAGATACTCTAGAGGTATATTTTACATGTTGGATCCTAGGTTTTGGGTAATTTGCACATTACACCAAAACTAGGTTTTAATGCACAAGGATTGCTCTACAAGCTATATCTAGGTGCTCAAACTTGTGGAATCCATACCACTACATTATATTCATTCTTATGATGTTTCAACATCAGAGGAACATCTTAACATTTGAAATTTGCAAGTTAACCCCTCAACTCGGGTAATTTGCACTTTAGTCCAATATTAACAAAATAATATTGCAACATTATTTAAAAAGGATTGAAATGGAAATATAAGTTCCTCAAAAGCTTTAATTACATTTCATAAGATAACCACAAGCATCTAATCACATATTTAAGCAAAACACCTAGGGTTAGTTCATAACCCAGGTCAGGGATGTTATAAAATTAGACATCTAAAGAGCATAAGACTAGGCAACATGATAGTTGGCGAGTATGAGGTGTATTTTGAGGTTGGTTGATTTCTGTACATAGCTTGTACCAGATGACATGGAAAAATGCAGGAAGAGGTTTCAAGTGGATTTAAGACCAGGATTTACTTAGAGAATATCAACAGTTGATTGAAGGGATAGTAAAATATTTTGAGAGTTTGTGGAAGTAGAAAGAAAGATTGAAGAGTAAGTCAATAATGATAAGAATTTTGAGGGTAGAAACAAATCTGGACATTTTAGTAGAGGAGGAAATATCAGTTGTGGATACAAAGGATGTGGTAGATTTTTTTCCAAAATAGATGTCATTTTGGTTGTTTTGGAAGGCAAGGATCTGGTTCTCTTAATGTTCTATATTCTCATAGTAGGAGAAGATCTAGTCCTAGCAGATGTAATACACCACCTAGGCTGGAACCTCCATCAAGGCCTTCAAGATCATCAATATCACTGAAAGGATAGTAAAGACAAGATACAAATATGTGTCACTTGTGGTAGGGAACATTTTGGTTAGTTTGGGGAACTGAATTTCAAGGATGTCACTAATGTGGACACATGGGACATTTTAAGAGAGATTGTGCTAACCTCCAGTTTACACCAACACAGAGTTCCATTCTTAGTTTCAAACTACCCAAAGGTAGATTCCAACTAGAGGGGAAAGTTCTTCAATGGCTTCAAGCTCTAGAAAGGGAGCACCTAGTAGCAATAGTATACCATGAGGACATTGTAGCAGAGCGAGATCTACTAGATGTTTCTTTTCTATGAATCCATCTGAAGGGGTAGTTTTTCCCAAATTTATTACATGTGATATGATTCTATTAAACATCATATCAAGAAAAATTTTGATAGATCCTTGTGTAACACATTCTTTTATATAGAGATCTTTAGTAAGTGGATTGAATATTTTGACATAGGATTTATCTTATGAATTCTTGTTAATATTACCATTAGGTGAACCAATAGTTTTGAAGGAAGTATGTCTCAGACATCTTTGGAGTTTCAATGAGTATACCATAGTGGATATAAAAATTCCCCAAACCTTTTATGGACACGATGAATAGGTTTTTTAGACCGTATCTACATCAGTTCATAGTAGTATTTATAGACAATATCCTTATATATCCCATAGATACAGAACAACATGAGCAATATCTGAGGATAGCTTTGTAGTTTTTGAAACAACATCATTTATATGCTAATTCAACAAATGTGAGTTTTGTATGTATGGAGTTTCCTTTCTTGGACATGTTATATCAGGATTAGGAGTCAATGTAGATACTATGAAAGTGGAATCTATTATTCTGTTGGTGAAACCCACAACCCCTGCTGAGATTAGAAATTTTCTAGGACTAGTTGGATATTATAGGAGATTTATAAGAAACATTAGTGTCTTAAAAGCACCTCTTACATGATTAATAAGAACATATATGCCTTTTGTTTGGTTTAAAACATGTAAGAAAAGATTTGAGACATTAAAGAAGAAGTTAACTACCTCATTAGTTTTTATTTTTATCAGAGTCGGATAAGGGATATTTAGTGTTCTATTATGCATCTAGGAGAGGTTTCAAATGTGTCCTTATGTGGGAAGGAAGGGTAGTGTCTTATGCTTCTAGACATCTCAAGAAGAATGAAGATAATTATCCAACACATGATCTTGAGCTTGCAATAATAGTGCATGCCTTACAGACATGGCGTCATTATCTTTATGGTAAGTCATGTCATGTCTTTACTGACCATGAGAGTCTAAAGTACGCTTTTCACAATAGGATCTAAACTGAGATAGTACAAATGGTTAGATATCATAAAATATTATTATGTTACCATTGATTACCACCCTGAGAAGGCCAATGTTGTGGAAGATGCACCTTGTAGAAAGTCTACATATCCTACAAAAATGTTTTCTATGGCATGTGTGAAAAGAGATTTTTTGGGAAAAATTAGAGAGATGAATTTAGAATTGAGTGTGTCACAATAGGGTGGGTGTAAAGACCTAGCGCACTGCCCAAGGCTCTAGCAGAGTTTCAGGAATGACGACTAGCCCCACAGACCACCACTAGCCTTAATTGCACATTTTGTCCTTACTCACGCACAAGTCAGGATCAACTTCCCAATTGGTCACCCATCCTAGTACTACTCCAAGCTAAGAATGCTTAAATATGGAGTTCTTAGTGATGGGCTCCCTGTAAAGGAGGTACACCTTGGTGAGATGGGTAGTCCAATCATTCCTTTTAAGTCCATTTTATTCGAGTCCTAAAATCCTAAGATGTTACAATCTCCCCCACTTAGACTCTTGACATCCTCGTCAAGGCTCAACTATATGTCATCATAATCTATCCCTATTTAAGTGCACAAATGGTTGATGTACACCCAACTCCTGACCAAGGCTACCAATGCAAGGGTGGCTCCATCAACTAGGTAGCCCTTTCTAACATGCTTGGACTGCATGGCTCAAAGACTGGCATGCCACAAACCCAAGTGGGCCTCACCTACTGGAGGGGTTTTGGATTTGATATCATTTGTAAAGACCTAGGAACACTGTCCAAGGCTCTAGCAGAGTTTCAGGAATGATGACTGGCCCCACAGACTACCACTAGCCTTAATTACATTCTTTGTCCTTACTCATGCACAAGCTAGGATCAACATCCCGACTGGTAACCCATCCTAGTACTACTCCAAGATGAGCACGCTTAAGTATGGAGTTCTTAGTGATGGGATACCTAAAAAGGAGGTACACCTTGGTGATATGGGTAGTCTAATCATTCCTTTTAAGACCATTTTATCTGAGGCCTCAAATCTTGGGACGTCAAAGTGGGATAATTGCACAGATGCATGTTAGACCTACATTCTATGAGCAAATCAAAGAGATTTAACATAATGATAATGAATCAAAGAAAATCATGCATGACATGACAAAAGGAAAGAGGATAGAGTTCAGATTTTTAGATAATGGGATGTTGTATTAGCAAGACAGAGCGTGTGTGCCAAATGACACTGATTTGAAGAAGCAGCTTCTTGAGGAAGCACACTCTTCCATGTATGCAATGCATCCAAGTAGTTCCAATACATACACCAACCTCAAGGAACTATATCAATGGTCAGGAATGAACAGAGTTGTGGTTGAGTATGTACCCTATAACCACTCCCTATTCCAATGTAGAAGTGGGAACATTACTATGGACTTTGTGGTGTGGTTTCCAAGAACATTACATGGTTTTGACTCTATATGAGCGATTGTGGACAAACTAACTAAGTCTTCTCATTTTTTACATGTTACGTCAACTTGTGAAGCACCCAAACTCAATAGAGTATAGATAGATTATATAGTTAGATTGCATGGAATACCAATCACTATTACATTGATAGAGACCTCAAGTTCACATATAGATTCTGGAATCAACTACATCATGCCTTGTGAACATGTTTAAAATTTAGCACATGTTGAGAGTATGTATATCATAGTTTAATGGAAGTTGGGATGATCACCTTAGCCTTATAAGGTTTGCATATAATAATAACTATCATTCAGTTTTGGGGTGGACCCTTATGAAGCTTCATATGGGTGGAAGTGTAGATCTCCAATTTGTTGGTATGAAGTTGGTGAGAGACATATTCTAGGTTCAGAGTTGGTGGAAGAAACAAAAAAAAAAGATATTGGTGATTAGACAATAGTCAGAAATTGTTGTAACATACTCAAATCTAGGTTCATATCTTGACCATCCCTATTCCAATCCCCTTTTGATTATATTAATATTAGTACTCTAAACGTATTAAGAGTAATTACAATCAAATTACATGATGTCATTTATATATTGTGTATTAGATTATATCATCAAATTAACTCAATAGTAAAAAACAAGTGTAAACACACTAATTAGTAGTATTGACTCTCTATAACAATTGTAGGAGCAAGAGATGATAGAAAACAAATTAATATGGAATTTAATTCAAAAATTGATTTATTGGGAGGAGTTAATGCATTAACTATGTGTTTAATATATCATTAATGAAATTTAATATCAAATGTTTTGAAATATAAAATAAATATGAAATTCACTTTCCTCATACCCGAACTACTCTACCTTACAATTTTCATCTTAATTAGAGGTCATTAAGATGCTCAATTTAAACTATGAGAAAAAGGGATTACTTATAGTAATCTAAATGAAAATTATCATTTAATTTTGGTTAAATTCACCATAGTGTGTTTAGTTGATTTCTTGTAACACCTTCTCCCCACGTTGGTTGTTGATAGCCTTACATAATTGTCGTATGTTTCTCCTCTCCCCACTTCCATTATTTCCCTCTAACCCCTTCATTACTCTCCCTTCCTTCCCCTTGACTGCACGCTACCACAAAATACTATGACAGTCATTCTCTCATCCTCTTCTCCTTCTCTTCCTCGCTTCCTACTCCTTTTTGCATACATATGGTGAAAAATCACCCTACAGATCTAATTCTATAATCATCAGTGCAACTGCATGATAATCATACCCCCTTTGACAACCTTCATACTCTCTTGTTGTAAAAGAGTGAAATCACCCCTTTACTAAAAAATTTGAAGAATTGACATCCATTCCAAACACTCTCACATGTATGATGGAATAGGAATAAATTTTCCAAACTTATTAAACATTGGTATACAAAAGACCATTAGAAAGCAGCGGAATAAAAAAAAACTGACTATATTCAATTTCATAAAAGGTTTACAAAAATACGTCAAATTCTCCCATTAGGGTTTACATAAAGACACACAATCAGGATCTAGATAGAGGGAAGTCTGGACTACTACAATCTTATCTCCAAGCAACATCTCCATCAACTGAGTCCAAGCCAAAAGCTAAGATCTTCCTTGTCTTGTCTGTCACCTTGCTTAACACCTGGGTGGTTGGGAAGTCACCCAGCAAAATGGGAAAGGGAACAAAAGTATGTGTCACAAAACTAGTCTAGGATATCAAGATAAGTAAAGCAAATAAAAATAGGCTAGGGTTCATCATATGATGAAGATAACAAGAGTATGAGGCTATATTCAAAAGAAACTTGCCATTAACAATTATATCAAAAAGGATTTGCATGTAAGATAATTATGTCTACCTAACTAAGTAGGGTTGAGGCACCTACCAGACCTCTAACCTTAGGTGAAGGGAGAATAAGACATTCCCAGTCACCTACAATATTATGGGGAGAATAAGACATTCCCCAGGGCGATTATTTACATGCCCTCTATGGGTGGTTGTACATAACTACTGCTACTTTAAATTAAATAGAACATAAATCCACATGCTAGAAAAAGTAGTCATGGCAAGAATAATCATATGAATCAATAAGCATGGCAATGGGGTACCAAGACCCAAGAATAATGTTCCGAAACTGATTTATGAGGAAAGTATAGAAAAAGATTCAAGAGTATATGAAATAGGGTTTAATAAAGCCTCATTATAGAAAAATAGGTTAAGGCACAATTATTCCCAACTTAAGGAGTAAATGCACATACATAAATAGGGATGGCACATACCTCTCTTAATGATATCAATTACTAACATTCACCACTTTAATTGAGTCTAAGTTCCACTTTGCCTCTAGGAAGGTAAGAAGGTTCAAATAGAAAGGATTCCGAGATTAGAAGGTCTTAGTTGCTCCAATCCAAGCTCCTTTCTTGAGAAAATATCACCTTCTCTACTTTAGAGGTGCAAACCTAGTTTTGGTCAAAATCACCAAGGAGGAGCTTCAAAAATCCTAAATAGAGAAATCTGGAACCCTAGGAGCTTTCTTCACCAAGGTAGGCACCCTCTTTTACCTTGGGACAACACCTTCATGGAAAAATAGAGTAGGAATGATGCTCTAAGCTAGAGGAAATAAGGAGTGAGCAATGATTTCTAATTTTGAGCTAGGAAGGGATATATATAGCTTCATGGATAGGAAAGGGGTTAAGCTTGAGGTGTACATGTGTCAATATCCTTGACATTTTATGTCCATGCAACACCTCCCTTAGTTACTACCCACACTTTCTTTCTTTTATCCATATACTTATCTTTATCTTTATCTTTATCCTTATCTTCATCCTTATCCTTATCTTTATCTTTATCCTTATATTCATCCTTATCCTTATCTTTATCTTTATACTTATCTTTATCTTTATCCTTATCTTTATCTTTATCCTTATCCTTATCTTCATCCTTATCCTTATCTTTTAAAGGGGAAAAACCCTAAAATGTCCTTGAAGAGAAATACTTACAAACCAAGTATAACTAGGAGCCCAAAAGCCCAAAAAAAATCGAAAATGATAAGGAAATATCTAAGGATTATAATGCATGTTAAAATTTTCAAAGAAAAACCTCCCAAATGGGTAAATGGTAGAAAAGTCCAGAATGTGCCTAAAATTGCATAACTGGCACAAACAACATCCAAATCGGACCAAACTTTATCCACAAGTTATCTTTGATATGTTGAATATGAATTTGCCATAATTTCCATATTGTGAAGTTATATAATCACATTATTCATTACTTATGTTGTTTACTAATTTTCTCTCTCCTAAACTTATCTTAATATTTTAAGGTTATCCAAATTAGATGAAATTTGACATGTAGGCTAATTTTGATATGTAGATTTTAAATTTGAAGTTTGTTTCCACTTTTGAGACTTCTTTTTATGAGATATGTCATATGGCCCATTAACGGAAAAATTTCTAAACTGTTCATCCAATTAAGTTTCGTATCTTCATATTACCATTAAAATGAGTTATGTGACATGTTTTATGTATCCGTTGTAAACCTAAGATTAATGTTAGAGCATTAGGTTACATTAAGGTGATCTATTTATGCATTAGCTCATTGGGATTATACTAAACATCAATTTAGGTCTAACCTTCAACCTTGTTTGGCTAAGTCCAAAGTGTCAACTTCTAGGGTAGGGTCTGAGATCTAGTATGTTACAGCACACCACCCCTTAAAGGGATTTCGTCCTCGAAATCAAAACATCCATATATAAGTGATTATTATCCACCACCCCTTAAAGGATTCATCCTATTAAGCCAAAACTACTCTTTACCTATTAAGATGTCTAACCTATCAAGTCAAACTAATCTAGAGGTGAGCATGTTACTTAAAGGAAACTATGCAAGTCTGAGGTTCTAACTAGGGAGACAAAATTGAAATAGTCAGATTCCGACTACCATGGGCTCTGATACCATGCTGTAAAAGAGTGAAATCACCCTTTACTAAAAAATTTGAAGAATTGACATCCATTCCAAATACTCTCAGAGGTATGATGGAATGGTCATAAATTTTCCAAACTTATTAAACATTGGTATACAAAAGACCATTAGAAAGTAGCATAATAAAAAAAAATAACTGACTATATTCAATTTCACAAAAGGTTTACAAAACTACATCAAATTCTCCCATTAGGGTTTACATAAAGACACACAATCATGATCTAGATAGAGGGAAGTCTAGACTACTACAATCTTGTCTCCAAGAAACATCTCCATCAACTGAGTCCAAGCCAAAAGCTAAGATATTCCTTGTCTTGTCCGTCACCTTGCTCAGCACCTGGGTGGTTGGGAAGTCACCCAGCAAAAAGGGAAAGTGAAGAAAAGTATGTGTCACAAAACTAGTCTAGGATATCAAGATAAGTAAAGCAAATAAAAACAGGCTAGGGTTCATAATATGATGAAGATAACAAGAGTATGAGGCTATATTCAAAAGAAACTTGCCATTAACAATGATATCAAAAAGGATTTGCATGTAAGATAATTATGTATACCTAACTAAGTAGGGTTGAGGCACCTACCGGACCTCTAACCTTAGGTGAGGGGAGAATAAGACATTCCCAGTTACCTACAATATTATGGGGAGAATAAGACATTCCCCAGGGTGATTATTTACATGCCCTCTGTGGGTGGTTGTACATAAGTACCGCTACTTTAAATTAAATATAACATAAATCCACATGCTAGAAAAAGTAGTCATGGCAAGAATAATCATATGAATCAATAAGCATGGCAGTGGGGTACCAAGACCCAAGAATAATGTTTCGAAACTGATTTATGAGGAAAGTATAGCAAAAGATTCAAGAGTATATGAAATAGGGTTTAATAAAGCCTCATTATAGAAAAATAGGTTAAGGCACAATTATTCCCAACTTAAGGGGTAAATGCACATACATAAATAGGGATTGTACATACATCTCTTAATGATATAAATTACTAACTTTAACCACTTTAATTGAGTCTAAGTTCCACTTTGCCTCTAGGAAGGTAAGAAGGTTCAAATAGAAAGGATTCCGAGATTAGAAGGTCTTGGTTGCTCCAATCCAAGCTCCTTTCTTGAGCAAAGATCACCTTCTCTACTTTAGAGGTGCAAACCTAGTTTTGGTCAAAATCACCAAGGAGGAGCTTCACAAATCCTAAATAGAGAAATATGGAACCCTAGGAGCTTTCTTCACCATGGTAGGCACCCTCTTTTACCTTGGGACAACACCTTCATGGCAAAATAGAGTAGGACTGATGCTCTAAGCTAGAGGAAATAAGGAGTGAGCAATGATTTCAAATTTGGAGCTAGGAAGGGATATATATAGCTTCATGGATAGGAAAGGGGTTAAGCTTGAGGTGTACATGTGTCAATAGCCTACACATTTTATGTCCATGCAACACCTCCCTTAGTTACTACCCACACTTTCTTTCTTTTATCAATATCCTTATCTTTATCTTTATCCTTATCTTCATCCTTATCCTTATCTTTATCCTTATCTTCATCCTTATCCTTATCTTTATCTTTATCCTTATCTTTATCTTTATCCTTATCTTTATGTTTATCCTTATCCTTATCTTCATCCTTATCCTTATCTTTTAAAGGGGAAAAACCCTAAAATGTCCTTGAAGAGAAATACTTCCAAATCAAGTATAAATAGGAGCCCCAAAGCCCAAAAAAAATTCGAAAATGATAAGGAAATATCTAAGGATTATAATGCATGTGACAATTTTCAAAGAAAAACCTCCCAAATGGGTAAATTGTAGAAAAGTCTAGAATGTACCTAAAATTGCATAACTCACACAACCAACATCCAAATCGGACCAAACTTTATCCACAAATTATCTTTGATGTGTTGAATAGGAATTTGCTATAATTTCCATATTGTGAAGTTATATAATCACATTATTCATTACTTATGTCGTTTACTAATTTTCTCTCTCCTAAACTTATCCTAATATTTAAAGGTTATCCAAATTAGATGAAATTTGACATGTAGGCTAATTTTGATATGTAGATTTTAAATTTGAAGTTTGTTTCCTCTTTTGAGATTTCTTTTTATGAGATATGTCATATGGCCGATTTACGGCCCATTATCTAAATTGTTCATCCAATTAAGTTTCTTATCTTCATATTACCACTAAAATGAGTTATGTGACATATTTTATGTTTCCATTATAAACCTAAGATTAATGTTAGAGCATTAGGTTACATTAAGGTGATCTATTTATGCATTATCTCATTGGGATTATACTAAACATCAATTTAGGTCTAACCTTCAACCTTGTTTGGCTAAGTCCAAAGTGTCAACTTCTAGGGTAGGGTCTGAGATCTAGTATGTTACAACACACCACCCCTTAAAGGGATTTCATCCTTGAAATCAAAACATCCATATATAAGTGATTATTATTCACCACCCCTTAAAGGATTCATCCTATTAAGACAAAATTACTCTTTACCTATTAAGATGTCTAACCTATCAAGTCAAACTAATCTAGAGGTGAGCATGTTACTTAAAGGAAACTATGAAAGTCTGAGGTTCTAACTAGGGAGACAAAATTGAAATAGTCAGATTCTGACTACCATGAGCTCTGATACCATGCTGTAAAAGAGTGAAATCACCCCTTTACTAAAAAATTTGAAGAATTGACATCCATTCCAAACACTCTCAGAGGTATGATGGAATGGGAATAAATTTTCCAAACTTATGAAATATTGGTATACAAAAGACCATTAGAAAGTAGTGGAATAAAAAAAATAACTGACTATATTCAATTTCATAAAAGGTTTACAAAAGTACATCAAATTCTCCCATTAGGGTTTACATAAAGACACACAATTAGGATCTAGATAGAGGGAAGTCTAGACTACTACAATCTTGTCTCCAAGAAACATCTCCATCAACTGAGTCCAAGCCAAAAGCTAAGATCTTCCTTGTCTTGTCCATCACCTTGCTCAGCACCTGGGTGGTTGGGAAGTCACCCAGCAAAAAGGGAAAGGGAAGAAAAGTATGTGTCACAAAACTAGTCTAGGATATCAAGATAAGTAAAGCAAATAAAAATAGGCTAGGGTTCATCATATGATGAAGATAACAGGAGTATGAGGCTATATTCAAAAGAAACTTGCCATTAACAATTATATCAAAAAGGATTTGCATGTAAGATAATTATGTCTACCTAACTAAGTAGGGTTGAGGCACCTACCGGACCTCTAACCTTAGGTGAGCAGAGAATAAGACATTCCCAGTCACCTATAATATTATGGGGAGAATAAGATATTCCCCAGGGCGATTATTTACATGTCCTCTATGGGTGGTTGTACATAAGTACCACTACTTTAAATTAAATAGAACATAAATCCACATGCTAGAAAAAGTAGTCATGGAAAGAATAATCATATGAATCAATAAGCATGGCAGTGGGGTACCAAGACCCAAGAATAATGTTCTGAAATTGGTTTATGAGGAAAGTATAACAAAAGATTCAAGAGTATATGAAATAGGGTTTAATAAAGCCTCATTATAGAAAAATAGGTTAAGGCACAATTATTACCAACTTAAGGGGTAAATGCACATACATAAATATTGATTGCACATACCTCTCTTAATGATATCAATTACTAACTTTCACCACTTTAATTGAGTCTAAGTTCCACTTTGCCTCTAGGAAGGTAAGAAGGTTCAAATAGAAAGGATTCCGAGATTAGAAGGTCTTGGTTGCTCCAATCCAAGATCCTTTCTTGAGCAAAGATCACCTTCTCTACTTTAGAGGTGCAAACCTAGTTTTGGTCAAAATCACCAAGGAGGAGCTTCACAAATCCTAAATAGAGAAATCTGGAACCCTAGGAGCTTTCTTCACCAAGGTAGGCACCCTCTTTTACCTTGGGACAACACCTTCATGGCAAAATATAGTAGGAATGATGCTCTAAGCTAGAGGAAATAAGGAGTGAGCAATGATTTCGAATTTGGAGCTAGGAAGGGATATATATAGCTTCATGGATAGGAAAGGGGTTAAGCTTGAGGTGTACATGTGTCAATATCCTAGACATTTTATGTCCATGCAACACCTCCCTTAGTTACTACCCACACTTTCTTTCTTTTATCCATATTCTTATCTTTATCTTTATCCTTATCTTTATCTTTATCCTTATACTTATCTTTATCCTTATCCTTATCTTTTAAAGGGGAAAACCCCTAAAATGGCTTTGAAGAGAAATACTTCCAAACCAAGTATAACTAGGAACCCCAAAGCCCAAAAAAATTCGAAAATGATAAGGAAATATCTAAGGATTATAATTCATGTGACAATTTTCAAAGAAAAACCTCCCAAATGGGTAAATTGTAGAAAAGTCCAGAATGTACCTAAAATTGCATAACTCGCACAAACAACATCCAAATCGGACCAAACTTTATCCACAAGTTATCTTTGATGTGTTTAATATGAATTTGCCATAATTTCTATATTGTGAAGTTATATAATCACATTATTTATTACTTATGTCGTTTACTAATTTTCTCTCTCCTAAACTTATCCTAATATTTCAAGGTTATCCAAATTAGATGAAATTTGACATGTAGCCTAATTTTGATATGTAGATTTTAAATTTGAAGTTTTTTTCCTCTTTTGAGACTTCTTTTTATGAGATATGTCATATGGCCCATTAACGACCCATTATCTAAATTGTTCATCCAATTAAGTTTCTTATCTTCATATTACCACTAAAATGAGTTATGTGACATATTTTATGTATCCATTATAAACCTAAGATTAATGTTAGAGCATTAGGTTACATTAAGGTGATCTATTTATGCATTAGCTCATTGGGATTATACTAAACATCAATTTAGGTCTAACCTTCAACCTTGTTTGGCTAAGTCCAAAGTGTCAACTTCTAGGGTAGGGTCTGAGATCTAGTTTGTTACACTTGTGCATTTGCCATGGCAGAATTTGACTTAGATTGCAACTCTTTAGCCCCTTCGCTTATGATGCCACAAGAGACGACTAGCCTCATGGGCCTCAACCTAGTCAGTTCTCGCTCCCACCAAGGGAGGTCTAGTGATAGTGGCCACTCACACTCACCTTTACCCAACAATTACTGCCTGTCCATAATCATAGTGGTTTGCTACACTCTGCCAACACCATGGTGATGCATCATCTGACATCAACATATTTATCAATGGTAGTTGGTCTACAACTAGAGAGAACCTCTTCTCTACCTGTTTGATTCATATTCAACTTCTAATGAATCATCAACCTAGAAAAGAGGACTACTTCAGATTCTTTAGTCCACACTAGAAACAAAATCATGTCCTACTAAAGGAAGGAGAACACACAACAAGACATTGGTCAACTGAATATCTTATATACTTGGGTATGACATGTACTTCAGATCCATGGATACCTGCAAGAACCAAGTTATTATAGGCCAGTTTCTACCTTCTTGTAGCATGTTTCTCTCATTATCTTATTTCTATATAAATAACACTAACAAGGTAAGGGGAAATAAAGATTCATATTTGTAATTACATAGTCTTTATGTATAAATCTAACCATTACGTAGGTTCTCTAGTCTTACAAAAATACGATATATATAAATGTGCATGGATACAAGTGATTTAAAAGGGATTATGTGAAATTTTTATATTGTAGATGATGTTAGAACCTATGGTATGCTAGACATAACATGGTAGTATTCTGGATATGTTAGCCTCCTTGTAACATATTAAAACTATGCATATATGTTATGTTCTTTTATGTAAGTGGGTAATTCAATCTACTAAATGGTCTAATCTCGTAAGAGTAATTAACACCTATGAAATAGAGAGGAAAGATAATGCAAATTGAACTTGTTATTAAATTATTAAAATCCAGACAAATGAGTCGGTTACCTACTGATCATTATACAAGGTTTTGTGTCTAAAATAATGGAAGGTTATGACTAAGCTAATAAGTAATTTGACTCTTTAACCATGCACTATATGAATATACATGCATGGGACATAGAATTTGAAGAGTAAGACATCCTATACATTATTAGTAGTATTACTATGATTTGATTTATGAAAAGAAGAATAGAATGAATAATTTAGAATATTACAACTAAAGAGACATATGAAGGTCTTTATGATTGAAGGGAACAATTTTAACTTCACATAAATGATAACCTTTTTTAATGGAAATATCTCACAAACTCAATTGAAAAACGAAAATCAAATCAGAAGCAAATGAAAAGATGTATCTATATAGGTTAACTATGGAGACTTTTTGTATCAATCTGGACACTATTCCAAATATCTACAGGTTTTTTCTTTGAACTACCAAAGATACATGTATTTCTTTCCAACCATAACTTCTATAGAATCAACCCTACAACAGTCTTCTCTTCATTCTTTAGACTAAGGAGATCTTGCATCCACCATGGTTCAACACCATACTCTTTTTTGAAAAACTTCCAGACCTCACGATTGAAAGAACAACCGAAGAAAAAATGACTCAATTCCTCCCCCTCCTGATGGCACAATTCACATCTTGTAGCAAGAGAATAGCTGATTCTCTTAAGATACTCACATGTAGGTAACTAGTTAAGGAAACATTTTTAAAGAAAATAGGAGCACCTCTTAGGGAACTTACTTTTCCAAACCCAGTTAGACCAATTAGTCTTAGGGTTCTTCCTCCTTACAAGGTCCCAACCATCTTTCATTTTAAAACAATTTCTACCTTTGAACAAAAAAAGATCATCCTTCTCATTAAGTGGATCCATATCACAGAGCAAGGACTAGATAATATTCCCACCTATAACTTCTAGAATTCTCCAAATACTGTCCAATACACAATAGAAGATTTTGCAGTTAGGACCTTTACCCATCCTAAACATCAACTGAGTATCAGAAAGATCAATCAAAGTGTTCTTCTTTGGCAGTCACTGATCCCTCCATAACTTAAAACTCTTGCCATCACCAAAACAAAAAATCAATGTGATTCTTCAAAAGGTTCCTCAGATCAAGGAGTCTTCTCCATTACCAAGATGAGTTGGTTTTACACCCAACTGACCAAATAGACTCTTGTTTAATGTAGCATTCATGTAACCACTTTACCCACAAAGATTCTTTATTTTTAGCAACGTCCCACATGTTTTTAAGGAGTCCAACCTTAGATCGTTCTTGATCGAATTCCTAGACCACCTTCCATTTTTAGTTTACATATCATCTCCCAAGAAATTGTATGTAAATGCTTCTGATTAATAGAATCATTCCAAATAAAGTCCCTCATCAGTTTCTCAATATCTAGAATTACTTGCTTTGGGAGAGGAAAGGCCGAAGACCAGAATACATGATAAGTGGTGAGAGTAGAGATCACAAGCTCAACCTGACCTGCAAAGGATATAAGTTTCCCCTTCCGGGAGTCCAGCTTTCTTTTGATCTAATCTATGATAGGAGAACACAAAGACTTAGTAAGACACCTAGTAAAGAGAGGGAGACCAAGACACTTAACTGGTCAAGACACCCTCTCGATACCAAGGATCCCAACAATGACATTGTCAGTGTCATCAACCCCTTTACTTAGAAACAATTGTCTCTTTGCATTATTAAGATTTAAACCTGAGATAGAATCGAACGTCGTCAAGACATTAGTGACATGTTGGGCATTAGAAGAATCATCTTTAGCAAACAATAGTAGATCATCGGTGAAGATAATGTGTGAAATACCTAAATTCTTAGAGGCCCTCATGGGTAGAACCATCCTTTTACTAACAAAGGATTCCATAATAGATGATAAGCCTTGCATGGCAATGACGAATAGAGAGGGGGCCAAGGGATCACCTTGTCTGACCCCATTTGTTGCTTCAAAACAGGTAGAAGGAGACCCATTAATCAACACTTGAAACAAAGTCATATTGAAACAAACCTATATCCAAGCTAGACAACAAGGAGGAAACCTGATCCTCTCCATAAGAAATATAACATAATCTCCCTTACTATATCATACACTTTAGATAGGTATGCTTTAACACACATTATAGGAGATCCATTAGCTACTGAAAATGAGCTCAAAAACACATTTTCCAAGAGAATCACATCACTAATGACTCTACCTTTAATAAATGCCACCTGATTTTCATCAATCAGAACAGGGAAAATGTCTTGCAGCCTGTTCGCAAGTATCTTGATAATTATCTTGAACATCACGTTATAGAGTGAAATGGGTTGAAAGTCCTTCAAATGTGTAGGTCCAGGAATCTTAAGAATGAGAGTTATAGACGATATATTACACTCCCTCAGTAACTTCCCTAATTCAAAGAAATTTGGAATAGATCTAGTAATCTCTTGACCAATGATAGGCCAACAAGTCTTATAAAACATTTCATTAAACCCATCAGGCCCAGATCCCTTGTCAACATTCATATTTTTAACTACCAACTCCACCTCTTCCTTAGTCACCCATTGTCTCAGTTTCAAAACTTGAGTATCAAACAACATAGGAAGAGCCCAAAAATCACACCAAGAAACATAGTTAGAAGGAGACGAATTGAAAACCGACTTATAGTGGTTTACAATATGCTCATATATGGCATTTGAATCATTAATTACTATGTCCTCTTCATGTAGAATATGAATACCATTATAAATTCTCCTTGTCTAGAGGGAGGCAAAGAAAAAAGATGAACTCTTGTTGCCTTCCTTCAGCCAAATAGCTCTCAAATTTTGTCTAAGAAACACTTCCTCTTCCAAAATAGCTTTATTAACAACCTTTCTCAACTCAACTAAAGAACACTGAATATCTGAATCATCTAGATGTGTATCAACCTCTCTTTGCAAAGCTAGAGCTTCAACTTCTAATTCATTTGCCTTAGATGAGAAATTACCCACATTCCTTGTTCCATTTGAGTAGAGCTTCTTTCACAACAAACATCTTCCTATAGAATTTAAACATATAAGCCCCTGTAGGAGAAGCACCAAACCATGCTTCCTTCACAACATTAAGAAACCTCGATTGAGTGACCCAAGAGTTAATGAAACAAAATGGCACATTTCTTCACTTAGAAGTCTAAAGATGAATGATTAAGACACGATGGTCGCTGATAAGATTGGAGACAATCTCTCCCCACATAGAAGGAGATAAACTCAAGAAACTGAGATTATAGAAAGCTCTATCTATCTTGGAAAAAGTACTCACCCCATGCTTGTTGTGACTGTCCCAGGTAAAGAAAGAGCCTTTAATGGTAATTTCAATAAGGCCAATAATATCAAGGGAAGCATTGAAACCAACCATACTCTTAGATGGAGGTGGTTGTTTCCCTAGATTCTCATTAGTAAATCTTACAACATTGAAATCTCCTAGGATACACCACACAAATGAAGCAGAGGAAGAAATCTTATTTAGAGAGTCCCAAAGAACATTCCTATCAGAATCACCGTTGGCTCCATATATAGCATAGAAAGAAAAATTAATACAACGACTATCAATAGAAACATTGCAGTGAGTAATTTCTTCATTGTTAAGAATTTTACTTATCAAAATGTCAGAATCACTTCACGTGATGATAATAAGGGCATAAGAGTAGAAGTCAACATTTGATATGTAACTAGCTCCTAGACAAATAGAATTGACAACAAAATCAACCTCTTCTTTCTTAGTTCTCGACTCAACAATAATGTAGACATCCCCCTTAAGTCTCACAATCTCATTTTGAATGCGAGAGATTTTATTATGAATCCCTCTCACATTCCATGCACTAATCGACAACGATCTATGCATTTGGAACAACAATGTCCAGACCTCCCACATTCCCCACAACACCCTCCCACTAAGATTAGCTAGCAAAGAAAACTTATTCTGGGAGAGACGTATATTACGCACTGCAGATCATCTTCAGAGAAACTCTTGGGGGGGATTTAGACCTCCTCTTCTGAGTTTCCCATTCAGGAGATGGAACAGGAGTTATATGACTACTAATCTTTTTCTCCATTGATGATGGTCTTGTAACTGTCACCACATCCACACCTCTACTAACAATAACTTTAGTGTTAGAGTTCATATCCTCTACAACATCATTGAAAATTTCTGGTTCATCTTCCGAAACCTCAACCCTGGACCTTTTAGGAACCCTGATCTATTTCCCCGTGCTCTCAAGTAATATCCTTTTAATTACCAGTACATAAACCAGATTCAGGGCTAAAATTGCCACAAGTTTTGCATTTACTAGGAACTCATTCATACTCGAACCGAATTTTGTCCACTTGGCCATCATCACTCTGTATCTCTAATCCTTCTGGGAAGGTATAATCGGCCGAGATAAGGACCTGAATCCTCACATACTACAATCTTGTGAACTCCATTGTAAGTTGATCAATATGCAGAGGTTTCCCAAGATAGGATCCAATCTTCATGAACATTTCATCGTCCCAAAGTTCTAGTGTCAAATCACATATCTTCATTTAGATTAGAATTTTAGAAATCTTGAGCTTCTCCATAGGTTCACCCCACTCCCATTTTTTGATTATCATAAGTTTTCCTACAATGAATCGGGGACCACCATCCAAAGCCTCTACTAGATTGTCATCATTTGAAAACATCAGAACAAAGAAGCCCTTGCCTCTCGATCTGATTTCTATAGAGCCTTTGATCTTCAATAGCTGAGCCAAATAGAGAATGAACAACGACCAATGTGGATTCATCCCGACAATGTAATTAGACGCCGTCCTACTCCATTTCTTTAGGTTCCTATCAACAATTCTCTTTGGGTGCGTAAGTTTCTCGCCATTAACCTGTACATCCATCTTCTTAAAATCAAGCTTAGAAGCCCCATTGTTCACTGACACTAAATCGGCCCAAGACTTTGCTTCTGGAGAGACTCAAATCGAAGAAGAGCCTCCTCGTGCAACGTTCTTTCCCGGATCTTTGATCTTAGCAATATTCCTAAGATCTATATATCCATCCACCAGAGTAACTTCTGACAATGTAGTCGACGATGCCTCCACCTCTGGAGTCACCTTCTGAATCACCTTCAAAATTGCCCTAGAGTCCGGAGCTGCCATCACTTCTAGATTAGTTCTGAAGGTTATCAATTGATTATCAACCAAAATCAAACCAGAAGTAAATGAAAATATCTATCTATACATGTTAACTATAGAGACTTTTTGTATCTATCCAGACAGTGTTCCAAATATCTTCATATTTTTTCTTTGAACTACCAAAGATACGTGTATTTCTTTCCAGACATAACTTCTATAGAATCAACCCTGTAGCAATCTTCTCTTCATTCTTCATACTAAGGAGCTCTCTTTTTTGAAAATCTTCCAGACCTCACCACTAAAAGAACAAAATTTTTGATATTTTCAGTCTTTTTTGGTTTTGCCCCGCTTTGCCTATATGGCAGGCTTTCTCATAGGCATTGTATATACCCATTTTTGATAGAGTTAATGAAGAGGCATGATGGGTTCATAAAAAAAACTAAAATCATGAATATTACTAATAATGACATTTGATATGTAATCACATCCCTCACCTAATAAATGACTAGCCTCATGGGCATCAACCTCATCACTTCCCACTCCCAGCAAGGGAGGTCTAGTGATAGTGGTGACTCACACTCACCTTTCCCCAACATCCACTGCCTAGCGATCATCATAGTGGTCCGCTGCACTCTACCAACAGCATGATGATGCCTCATCTAACATTAACATGTGTATCGAAAATAGCTGGTCTCTGACTAGAGAGAACCTCTTCTTTACCCATTTGATTTAGATTAAATTTCTGATAAATCAACAACCTTACAAAGAGGACTACTAAAAATTCTTCATTCCACACTAGAAGCATAATCACGTCTGACTAGAAGAATGAGAACACACAACGAGGCATTGGTCAACTAAATAACTTATGTGGGTATGTTCTGTAGTTCATGATCATGGATACCTGCATAAACTGAGTTATTATACGTCAATTTCTACCTTCTTGTGGCATGTTTATCTCATTATCTCATTATATATGTAACTAATAATTGTAGAGTAATGGGTAATAACGATTCAGATTTGAAAGTGTATAGTATTTATGGGTAAATATAACCATTCGGTAGGTTCTCTAGCCTTATAATAATATGATATATATACATGTTCATGTATACGAGTGATTTAATAGGGATTATGTCAAATTACTATATTTTAGATGATCTTAGAACCTATGGTATGCTAAACAAAACCTAATAGTATTCTAGATATGTTATCCTCCTTGTATACGTATCAAAATCTATGAATACATGTTATCTTCTTATATCTAAGTGTGTAATTCAATCTATTGTATGGTCTAGTCTCATAAGAGTAAACAACACCTACTAAATAGAGAGGAAATATAATACAAATTGAACTTGTTATCAAATGATTATAGTATGGAATAACGAGCTGGTCATCTAATGATGATTATATAAGGTTAGAAATTAGCAGACTTGGGTTAGTTAGTGTCTAAAATAATGGTAGGTTATAACTAATCTAGTAAGTAGTTCGACTCCTTAACCATGTACTATATGAATATACATGCATGAGACATGGAATTTAAAGAGTAAGAAGATAGATCCTACAAATATTAGTAGTAGTATTAATATGATTTGATTTATGTAAAGATGAATATAGTGAATATTATAGAATAATACAACAACAAAAGACACATATGAATGTATTTATTCCTGAAGGATAGAATGGTAACTTCACATTAATGAGAACTTAGTGTTTGTAATGGAAATCGCTCACACACTATATTGAAAACTTAAATCATGGATATTACTACTAATTACATTTGAATTAATGATATATATTCTCATCCCTCACCCTATCTATGGGTATTTTTTAGAGTTATAAACCCTAACTTCCCAAACTAGGTAACCAATACTAGGTTTAATTATGGTTTCAATTGTGAATGGGTAATTGTGGTTTGATGTATGTGTAAAACACTTCTAGGTCAAGAAAGAAGAATTGTGAAGTTCACCCCTAGAGATAGGGTTAATCGAGAAGATCAGGTATGTGCAGTCCCTATTTACATTTGAGAATTTCACCCATTTTCTATAATTAGACACCATTGAATATTTCTCCTTCTTGACACCATTTCCACACTCTATGAGATATATTTCTTTAATTGATTTTGAAATGTGGAACTATCCTTGGATGTTGGGTTATCACCCATTTTTTCAACTTTACATTGTTCAACATTATGTTCACAGAATCATTTCATCTTGTCCTATTATATTGCATGCATATTATACTAGTAATTTAGAGTAGCGGTAGTTTCTTAAAACCATACATTTTTATGTATATTGGGTATTGTGATTTTACTCCCCCCTTGCCCTAGGGATATCGGGGTTCTACTCCCCCTTATCCTTGGATCGAGGTTTTATCCCCCTTGCTCCCTTGATCGAGATTTATGGTTTCTTGGCTCTATAATAGATTCACTTAGTCAAACATGCATGCACATTTTTAATCGATTTGTGATTTATTCAATGAGATTTTGAAATGATTATATCGTTCTTATAAATTTTATTGCCTCATTCTTTTGTTAATTACCTTTGAGCTATATTCTCTTGAACTTACCTACATGTTGTAAGGCCCCTAATCATATTGGGAACAAACATCTTTCTTCTTACACATAAAAATTCTCAAATATGTTTATTATGCACATACTCAATGTTACTAACACATACCTATTGTTATCTCTTTCTAGGTGTTTTTCCCAAACAACCATGGTGTAGGTACCTTATAGGACAATGACTTGTGAAGATCATTTGTGGGAGTTTAGAGTTGGGGATAGATTGGGATGGATAAGTTTCCCTTTATAAGTGGTCTGATAAAAATTAAATGTTACCTTTTCATTTTACAGTGCCACCTTTAAGGTGTTGAACAATGTATATGGGATATTGATGATAATGAAAAAAAGTTTTTGCTTCATTATTTCATGGCTCTTTGTATCATACCATTTGAGTGGATCCCCAATCGGGTCTCACTCTTTACAATAAGGTATCAACGCCTAAGAAATCGATAACTTGACTAGAACAAATTATCCTCATATTTTTCCTTAATTAGTAAGTTAATGAACCTTTAGAGGTTGATGATATGCATATTTTTGAGTCATGGAATGCCAATTAGGGTTGCAATCTCGAAATAATTTGCTCATTTCCATATCCTAAACTACCTATGAGTTTGACACTCGATCATTTCTAACCCTAATCACATTATGAAGGTAGAATTGTCACCATGTTGGATTTGACTGTTGTATCATTTTTTCTCAAATAAGTGATCCTAGGTACTATGAATTGTAGGTTTACTTGAACAGACATAGATAAGAATAACCCTAATTTTGATTCTAAACCCTATATTTTGATTATCTTCTAGCATGGCATGTGTGAGTTCACTTCAGGGGATGAGCATGCATGTATAACAAGCATTGAACCCCATAGTTAGTTAGATATCACATATCTTTCATCTCCATAGTGTGATTATTTTACCTAATGATTGAATTGAGTAGTATGAATATATAGTACAACTTGTCTTGAGATCATGTTGTGGTAGTAAACTATTAAGTAAAGAAGAAATTATAATTTCTTTGTATAGTAATTAGATGATCTTATAGCTACCCAACATTTTGAGATGGCATGATATAAGTCATGTTTAGGGTGAGGTGTGGAATGATGGATGTAGTACCCTAGGAGGATCTATTATATGTAGAATGCATTACATAATAAACCTTTCTCCCTCCTCATTGAGATTTTAGAGATGCTTGTTGTATGCCCTGATGATGCACTTAGATTATACCTTTTAGGGATAATAAAGTGATGATCATATGATGATAAATGTTTAAGGTGATGAATAGTGGTTGACTTGGTTCTCAAATCAATTTTGGAGCCATTTTTGGACTTATAAAGCAAAGTTTTCTTCAAAAACTTATTTTCATTATTACATTATCTGTACAAATAGAAAAGCTTTTAGAGTTTGACGATTGTGTTTGGGACCAAGTGAAGACCATAAGAAAGTTTTGTAATAGAGAAAACCTTTAGTGAAGAAACCCTTGACTCTATTGATCAACCCTTAAATCCTAGGCCTTAGTGTGGCATAGTGGTTACTACAAATTATTTTTAGATATGTAAGACCTTGTTGATCCAACTTGGTTGCCCCTATGGATAATTAGTTGAGTTATAGATTATCCTTTTAAGGGGTGGAGTTTTGTACGCTTTACTTATTATGAGTGTAAACTAACTTAAGTTCTACCTTAGCTTAATTGAGGTTGAACAAAGAAATACTTGGGTAATTTAGAGAAACAATGAAAAACAAGTGTAACTACAACCTAACTAAGGTTTATGAGTGGGTCTTGCTAAACTGACAACCATGAATGTTACTCGAATAATATAAAATATTTTAAAATTTGTCTTCACTTTTATAATGATGAACATAACTAAGGTGGGACACCAAGTGAAAAGAAAAGAAAAACTTATGTTACACCTTATTTCTAATGTCCCACATAGAGTACATTGGAAAGAAAAATTAATTTTTTATGGTAAAATACATACATACATACATACATACATACATACTTTATAAACTTATAAATTCTGAAGGGATGGTGGTCAAAAAGTAGGAGGACCTTGAGGAACAGGCTATTGATTTCTACTCGTCTTTGTATAATAAAAGCTTCTCTGATGATATTGATGACAATGAAGAGGTTGGTTGGAAGTTCAGACTCACAAGTACCCACAACAATATTCTCACTTGAAAAGCCAACGAACAGGAGGTTAAGGACACGGTGTGGAGTATTGGAGGCAATAAATCACCCGGGTCAGATGGCTCCAATGCTTTCTTCTATAAGAAAAATTGGGATATCATTAAAGATGATTTTGCTTGCTTATGTAGATTTGTTTCTAGAGGGTGGGAACATGGTGAGATAGGTCAATCACTCCTTTCTGGTTCTTATTCCAAAAAAGAAAGTCACTTCTTCTCTTGCTGATTTTTTCCCTATTGCATGCTGCTCGGTTCAATACAAAATTATTGCAAGATTCTGGCCGCTAGTTGAAGATGGTCCTCCCCTACCTTATTTCTATAAATCAAGGCACCTTTGTCACAGGTAGGAGCATCAACGATTGTTCTCTATTGGCTGGGAAATTTCTTCTGGATTATAATGCCATGAGAGGTAGTAGGAAAGCCTGTCTAAAACTTGATATTTCTAAAACTTATGACAGCGTGAGATGGGAGAAATTATGGTGGATCATGCAACAAATGATATTTAATGAATAGTGGATTGGCTAGATGAAACAATGTGTTGGTACTACTAGCTACTCTGTTCTGGTTAATGGCACGTCCGGTGGTCTCTTTAGGGGTGGTAACGGGTTACCCCAAGGTGACCCTTTATCCCCCCTTCTGTTTGTGATTGTCATGGAGTACTTCTCAAGGAAAATGCAACAAGCTGAAGAGTGGAAGGAAATAAAACCTTACACAGTCCACGACACAAAGGTAATGACTCATCTAATTTTTGCGGATGACGTTCTGGTTTTTGTAGAAGCCAAGCAGCAATGTATTGAGAATCTTAAAAGTCTTTTGGGGAGATTTGTGAAGCAAATGAGGCTGTGTGTTAATGCAAATAAACCACATATCTTCTTGTCTAAAAATTGCTACCAGATGGAGGATAGACTCATTCAGGCTATGGGCATTGAGAGAGGTGAATTCCCAAAAAATTATTTGGGATTTCCCCTTGCAGGTGGCAATCTTCAAGTCAACAATTTTATTGAATGCATTGACAAAGTGGAGGAGATGATTAATAGATGGCCTACACAAAAGACTTCCATGGTAGGACACAGAACTTTGATAAAAGCTGCCATAGAGGGACTTACTCATCTTCTGGGTCAACAAGGTGAAATGCCTGTCTCTATTCTGGATAGAATTGAAATAAAGATGGCTAATTTTCTGTGGGGGAGTGAATATGATCCTATGAGGTATTCCAGGCTGGCTTTTCCTACAGATGAAGGTGGGCTAGATTTGAAGACTTCTTGAGACATTGCTAGATGGGGAACCATGAGGAGAATTGTTGCTTTCCAAGAAGGCACATCTACTTGGGGGAAGTGGATGAGAGACCGATATCCTAGAGGGCTGGATTTTATCCCAAAGACAAGAGAAGTCTATTCACGGTCCATTAATGTTATGAAAGAAGTATGCCTACAAATCAAACACTCATTTGTTGCTAATGATTTGGGTGCATTGCAGCTCAAAGACAAGAAGATAAGCATGTGGGAGGTGTCCCGGATTAGAGGCATAAAGGACCTAGTGGGTGAATGGATTTGGACCGGTAGGCCCGTGCCAAAATGGAGCACATGTGTTTATAAATTTCTGCACAATATCCTTGCCACCTTTGATAGAGTAAAGAGCTGGAATTATGATATATCTACTGTATGTTTGCTTTGCGAGGAAAAGGAAGAAAGTCACAACCATCTTGCAGGGGAGTGCAAGTTCACAAAGGAGATCTGGGAGTACTTATGCAAAGATTTCAGATTATAGATCCAACTCATTACTGAACCGAGAAGGATGCTTGCCAGATGCGGAGTTGATGTGAAGAAAAATATACAATTTGCGGTGCCAGGAAGCACCATGGAAATTCCACGAATGCTATAAGCATTGCTGTAAAAATGTGTAAAAGCATTAGATGTAGACTACGTATTGATTAGATGTGTGAGTTGTACCACTGTTTTGGGTGTATGGCGTTGGGCCTACATGTACTTTTTGACCCCCAAATATTTTTTAGGGGGATTGTCGGAATATACTTACCTGATTCTGATACATACATACATACATACATACATATATATACATTAATTATAAGAAGTAATCCTAATATTGGAAGGAAAAGAAAAGATAATGCATGTTATATCCTGATAGTACATTTACACATACTAAAAACATCATTATAGTTTTCAGAAGTGATACTAATCATGATAACTAGTGTAAGAAGTCACTATAACAGTGCATGTGGCCATAACTAATACAACAGAGTTAAGATAATTATGGGTTTTAATGTAATGGTCCTAGTTCAATATATTCACCTTTATCATGAACTATGGGTAAATGTTGTGTGGTATATTATGACATACTTTTTAACTTGAAAATTATAAATTAGTCATAAGATAAAACTCAATATACTGAGCTATAGCATGGTGGATTTCAGGGACAAAATCCTCTTTAAGGGATGGAGTGTTGTAACATACTCAAATCTAGGTTCAAATCTCAACCATCCCTTACTCCAATCCCCTTTTGATTATTTTAACATTAGTACGTTTTTCTATAATTCAAATCATATTAGAAGTAACTAGATTCAAATTTCATCATGTCACATATATATTAGGTATTATGATTAAATGGTCAAATTAACTCACTAATAACGCACAATGTGCAAACACACTAATTAATAATATTGATTCTCTAGAACAATAATAGGAATAAGAGATGATAGAAAACAAACTTATATGTAATAAATTCAAAATTTAATTTATTGGGAGACATGAAGTGTGTGTTTATTATACCATTAATAAAATATATCATCAAAATATTTATATTATTAAATAAATATGAAATCCAGTTTCCTCATACCCAAATTACCCAACCTATCAATTTTCATCTTAGTTAGAGGTCATTGGAACCCTCAATTTAAACTAAGAGAAAAAGGGATGATTTTGATAATCTAGATTAACAATTTCATCTAATTGGGTCAAAATCACCGTAGAAAGTTTAATTTATTTCTTGTAACGCCTTCTCCCCGCATTGGTCATAGCTAGCCTTACATAACCCACATCTATTTATCCTCTCTCCATTTCCATTCTTTAATTCTTCCCCTTAGGTTACTCTCCCTTCCTTCCTCTTGCCCTCACGCCATACCCCGTCGACGACCTCCGGACTCTCTTACCCATTTACCATGGTAGATTTCAACCTGGACCAAAACTCTTCAGCCCCTTCTCCTCTATTGTCACAAGAGACAACTAGCCTCATGGGCATCAGCCTTGACAGTTCCCACTCCCACCAAGGGAGGTTTGGTGATAATGGTGATTCACACTCACCTTTCCCCAACACCCACTACCTATCCATCATCACAATGCTCTATCACACTTTGCCAACACCATGTCGATGCTCCACCTAACATCAATATATGTATTGACGAGTAGGTGGTCTGTGACTAAAGAGAACCTATTCTCTACTCATGTGATTCGGGTTCAACTTCTAATGAATAAGTAACATGTCAAAGAGGAGTGATAAAGATTTTTCAGTCCAAACCAGTGGTAGGATCATGTGCAACTAGAGGAAGGAGAACACATAATGAGTACTCAGGTATGACATGTAACTCAGATGCATGGATACGTACAGAAACCAAGTTATTATAGGTCAGTTTCTACCCTCTTGTAGCATGTTTCTCTCATTATATCATTATCAATATAAATAACAATGGTAGGTAATGGGTAATAACGATCTAGATTTGTAAGTGCATAGTATTTATGGGTAAATCTAAATATGAGTGATTTCATAGGGATTATGTCAAATTACTATATTTTAGATGATCTTAGAATCTATCATATGCTAAACATAACCCCATAGTATTCTAAATATGTTAGACTCCATGTATATGAATAATAATCTATGCATACATGTTGTCTTCTTATATGTAAGTCTATAAATCAATCTATTGTAAGGTCTAGTCTCATAAGATAATTAACACCTACAAAATAGAGAGGATATATAATACAAAATTAACTTGTTACTAATGAGTCAATTACTTAATGATAATTATATAAGGTTAGACAATAGTGCACTTGTGTCAGTGACTGTCTAAAATAATGGTAGGTTATAATGAATCTTGTAAGTAGTTTGATTCCTTAACCATGTACTATATGAATATACATGTGTGAGACATGGAAGTTGGAGAGTAAGAACATAGATATCATGAATTATTGGTAGTAGTATTACTATGATTTGATTTATGAAAAGAAGAATATAATGTATATTATAGAATATTACAACAAAAAAGTCACAAATGAAGGTCTTTGTGCGAAGGACACAATGGTAGCTTCACATAAATGAGAACCTAGGGTTTGTAATGAGAATATCTCACACACTCTATTGAAAAACTAAAATCATGGATATTACTAATAATGAGATTTGAATAAATGACACATAATTGTATCCCTCACCCTATGTATTGGTATTTTTGAGATTTATAAACTCTAACTACCCACATTATGTAACTAGTACTAGGCTTGATTATGGTTTCAATTGCAAATGGGTAATTACAATATGATGTTGTGTAAAACACTTCTAGTCTGAGAAAGATGAATTGTGAAGTTTATTCCTAGAGATAGGGTTAATCGCAAAGATCATGTATATGCAATCTATTTAAATTTGACAATTTAACCCATTTTCCCATAATGAGGCATCATTGAATATTTCTCCTTCTTGACACCATTTCTATACTCAATGAGATATATTTTTTTTATTGCTTTTGAAATGTCAAACTATCCTTGGATGCTCAATTTATCACCCATTTTGCCAACTTTACATTGTTCAATATTTTGTTCATAGAATCATATCATCTTGTCATATTATATTGCATGCTTATTAAAGTAGTAATCTAGAATAGTAATAATTTTGTACAACCATACACATTTATATATATTGGGTATCAAGGCTAGACACTCATTTCCCTTAAAATATTGGGTTTCTACCCCCCCATCCTTGAAGTATTGGGGTTTTAGTTCCTATTTCTCCCTTGATCAGGATCCTATGGTGTCTTGTCCCTACGATAGATTCACTTAGTCTTAGCTACGTGCACATTTTTAGTATGATTGTGATTTATTACACAAAATCTTTGAAATGATTAAATTGATCTTATAAATTATTTTTTCTTATTCTTCTATTAATTACCTTTGAACTATATCCTCATGCAATTACCTACATGTTGTAAGCCCCTTGTCATATTGGGAACATCCCGATTTCTTCTTATACATATAAAAATGCTAAAATATGTTTACTATGCACATACTCAATGTTACTAATACATACCTATATATTGCTATCTCTTTCTATGTGTCATTCCCAGGCAACTCGGGTGTAGGTACCTTAGAGTACAATGATTTGTGAAGATCATTTGCAGGAGTTTACAATCAGGGATACCATGCCGGCCTCTGCAACTGGTCTGATGAACAATTAAATATAACCTTTTCATTTTATAGTGTCACCTTTAAGGTGAGGAACAATGTATACCTAATATTTATGATAATAAAAATAGTTTTGTTTTTATGCTTTTTAATAATTTCATGGCTCTTTGTATCACACAGGACAAACTAAAATTTATGCAGAGAAAAGACATAGACCACTTCAGTTTGAGGTTGAAGATGAGGTTTACTTAAAAGTTTCACCATGGAAAGGTCTACTGAGGTTTGAAAAGTGAGGCAGAAAAACCTATATATATCGGTTCCTATCCATTCATTCATAGGGTTGGACCAGTTGCATGCAAACTTGAGTTTCCTCCTTAGATAGACAACTTACATGATATGTTTCATGTATCCATGTTGAAGAAGTGTCATCTAGGTACAAAGAAGATCATATACCCAAAACCGGTATAGCTAAGAGAAGATATGTCCTATGTTTATGGTCATGCACAAATTTTAGGTCGTAGGATCTGGAAGATTAAAAATAGGGAGATGCACTTAGTGAAAGTTCTTAGGAGGAACCATGGTGTAGAAGAAGCTACATAGGAGTTAGAGTGGCATATGTGCAACACGTATCCCTTCCTCTTCTAGGAATTTTGAGATAGAATTTTTATTAGAGGGGAAGAATGTTACAATATCGTCCATTACTGGTAATTAGAGGGTTGAGATAATTTTGGCATTAATTACATCTTTATTTTACCTTATTAACACTTTATATTATTAATTTATTGATTTATATTTTGGTTTATGTTAAACATGTTCTATGATAAGCTAATGAAAATATGTGTTCTGAATACATCAAGGTTTGAAGTCTAGATGATACGTAATATCCCACACATGTATGTGCAAGAACATTATAGATATTTGAGGAATTTATTTCATAGATAAATTATCATTTATTAATTTGATCAAACTTTTACTATAGAAGTGTAGACAATTCAATTATGTATCCATCATGAAAGAATGAACCAAATAAGAGCTAAAATGAGAAAGTTATTCCACCTCTAATTTTCACACAAAATTATTTCATTTGACACCTAATGCTTTTGCAAAGCTATGGTTTCCACCAGACCATGGTTTCATGGATCGATGGTTTTCACTAATAAAAGATTTTGACATTCGCAGCCATCCACAATATCCAATATGAAAATGACCATAATGTTTGTTATACGTACTAGAATTTGACAAATTTCAATTCTTTGGATTCATATTTCGATCCTGTATGAAATTAAATCCTTAAACCACGAGAAAGATGAAACAAAAAGAAACTTATACGAGCTCTTTGGGAAAGAACACAAAGAATAATAGAAACTGAAGCTTTTGTTATAGATTTGACTTGGTAAATTGTTTTTTATCATTAATCTTTCCCTCTCTTTGTGTTGCCTTTCTTGGGACTTCCAGATTCATCAACCAAAGGTTTTCAATGACCTTCTTAACTCATCTTCTAACTCTAGCAGGCCGCATTTAGATTCTTCTACCTACTATCAGGTGTTCAAAGTTGGTTTTTGAGGTCCTTCTTAAATCCAAGCTTAGTAGACTAAGATCTGAAGTATATGAAGTTCACACATGAGATCATTAAGCTAGAATGTATATAAGTGAGTGGAAAATCACCTTGAAATGTTGGTTTTACAAAGATCACATCTGAAAATCATAATATACATGTTTTGTTATGTGCAGTGATTGTTGTATTTGATTTATTAAACAAAGATTTGAGATTTGGATTGAGTTATTGTTTGTTTAAACATAATTTCAATGTTGTATAGATGCTTTCACCTCTAGAATGAGCTATTACGATACTGTAGTAGAGCTTATAGTAGAATTACATGCACTGAATACTCAAGTTTGTCATATTATGTATAACACCGAATGATATTATGAACTATAATATAGTCCATGATTATTTCTAGTTAGATACTTATGAAGTTCAATGTATAGTTCATTCTAATATTTACTAGTATTCTCAGTTTATCAGTTCAAGAAGAATACTTCATTGATGCCAGTGATTTAGTTTAAGTTTAGCTTATAGAAAAGGTAAACTAGAAGCCTAAAGTACAAAGTTAAGCTAAAAAAGTATAGTCATATGACATCAGTGAGACTAATAAAAAACTAGACATTTGATGCCCAAAACAATGTGGAATATATCATGAAGGTCTACACTGTGAAGGTGGAAACATGCCAACTGACTAACAAAGTCCAAGATGAGGTAGATGGAGCATACCAGAGAGGTATGGGAAACTAATTCTAATGCGGATACTCACCTTAAATTAGTGAGGTGTTCAATGTTAACTGAAGATTCTGGTGGGACCTAGTACAATTCAGTTAGTTCAGAAATTTCATATCAGGTCATCCTTCGTGGAACCACTAATGCAGGTAGTTAAGCTAAGTACTTTGACTCTTTTCCTACATGCCCAATTTAGAGGAGCAAACCAATTTATCCTACCAATGGTTTAGTCACCAAGGCCAAAAGTGTTGATCCATGTTGCATATTGGGTAGCTAGTTTAGTAGACTTAGAGTCATGGGTATACTCTAAGTCTTATATAGTGTAATTGTAGCTTGTTGCGATGCTTCCACATGTTGTGGAACACTTCATGTGGGTCCACTGAATAATAAAGGGGATGAAAGGTTATTGAATGGATTAGTTGATTTATTTATTGTAGTATTATCAGATGTACTACCATGTTGGACAATTTATAGTTTTAACTACAATGCTTACATTCTCCAATATTTAACTGTATTAATAATATACTTATGAAATATCATGGGTTGTTGTTGACTTTCCACGTACTAATCCAATAGCTCACACACTCTAATAAAATGTTTTTTAGGAACCGATCTAGCTCAACAGGAGGATTCAAAGGCTAGATATCATCAAGAGTAGATTAGTTGAGGTTTTGAGAGGAGTACTTAGTTACTTAGATGGTCTATTATCCTTCCTATAGTCTTTGAATTGTGAGAGTAATGACCAAGAGTAGTTTTGATAATAAGCTGCAATTAATATCAAATAAAGCAAGAAGTAGTTTCATCAGTTGGTTATGGTGTAAGAGCTTAACTTAGTCATGAAAATATGTTTATTCTCAAAATAAATGTTATCTTTTGAGTTAACATGATGATTATTTAGTAGTATATAAATTAAGAAAGAAAGAAAAAACTTAAGGCTATTTTTTAGTAATGATTATAAATGGATGGTTAGTCTAATCCCTCTTTGATGGGCTTAAACCTTGGTTAGTGGGTTTGGGTCATGTCAACACTTGTTATCAAATATTAGGTTGAGTTTAGGTTTGGGATAGACGTGGTAAGAGACCAATAAAAATATGATATTTTACTAAAAAGTATGTTTGAATAGGTGCATATTATTTTCTCAAATGAATGTATACAAGACCAAATCATGCCATAAAAAATTAATGTAATGACTGTATTCAATTTCACAAGTTTACATAAAAATCTCCCACTTGGGGTTTACATAAAAGAAACAAATTCTATAATAGCTAGAGGTATGTTCAAACTATTTCAAGTCTATCTCCCATTTGTCAACTCCACTAAGTCCAAGTCCAAGTCATCATGTCAAACTTCATGACCTTTACCTAAGGGGTTGGAAGCATACCCCACAAAAGAAGATAGTTGGAAGTTGTTAGAATAAAAGATGGTATGTGCATATTAATAGGAGTTGAGAAATATCAGGGAAAAAGGACACCAATAATTATTCAAGGTTTCTGTCACGAAACTGTTTATTCCCCTAAGTCCACACCCCAAATGGTTACACTACCAAATGCAAGTGGACCTGGGTGTTCATAACTAGAATGCATCACATGACACATGCATGAATAAAAACACAACCAACAAGAACAAGATATGAGACAACATGGTATATTAAAAGGAACTAAACTAGTACCTACCAATATCTTAGTCCCATAAAAGAGCCCATATTAATTCCATTTGCATAACATTAGATATCATCAGAGTTGGGGAAACATATTATGACAATAGAGAATAAGCGATGATCATATTATAATAATCTTAGTGTACATGTTACCTAAATCATAAAAATGGTACACATAAGCACAACTGCCTTAAGTATGATATAACATACATAAACTCAGAAGTTTGAGAAACATACATTCTTAGCAAAACTTTCTTATTAACATTCAATCATGTTTTAGGTGCATTTCCATTATACTTGAACAACAATATATCACCATTGACCAACTTCCTCAAAGGAAGGGCCCGTAAGGGTGCTAAAGATTAGCAAACCCTTTTTATATGTGAGATACCTCAAGTCCTAAGTCAATGAGCTAACCCTATTTCAATATGCATGTGCCCTTAGCCCGATAACATAGGAAGGAACACAAGGTTTGTATAAAGGACAAGTTCAATTATGTTCAAGATTTGTTCAACATATTTCAAGCAAAACAAATGTACTAATCATATGAAACAAGTAGCTAAAACAAGTATATAAAGCCAAATAGTTTAAGCATACATTCATACACGGAAGTTCAATACCACTAGTCTATACAATAGGAGAATAAACTGTACCTTGAGTAGAAAACATGTTCAACAACTTGATTTAGAAAACCCTTAAATAGCAAGCTTGGCTATATCATTGCTTTAGAGTCAACCAAGTGATCTTGGGATAAGAAAAGTGTGTAACTAGATTAACATCAGCAAGGCTAGGTCTCATTAATCATAATCACATTGGTTGGATGTGTCGCCTAGATCTTGGAATAAAAACCTTTGCCATTTTTTTCACTATACTCAACTAGTCATGCATGCTCATTATAATATTACATCATACATCATGGACTCATTTAGATCTTAGGGTGACACATCCCTACCAAATTAGATATTTAACATTAAGGTTTCAAGATCTTAATTAGAGAAATCATGTGGTCCAAGTAGCATACAAAACGTTGGAACCAACAATGTCATACTAGTCATATTGAGTTATAGCCATGCAAGATTGTCACCATTAGAGTATAGATGTGGTCTACTTGAATAGGTGTCATAAACATAACCAAGCTACTGATCTGATATCATTAAAGGTAATGGATGACACTAGGACAAGGTTTACTAAAGATTAGATACACAGACATCAACATGCATACTAGATGACATTCCAAGTCAGGATTGGGGATATGGTCAAATTAGGGCACATGAATGCTCTATATGGAATTTAGGTGCAACAAGAAATATTGTAGTACTGATTTTGAGGTTACATAATTAGTTTGGACATAAAAGATCAACATTTGAGCAAGGTTGGAGATTTATCATCAAAGTATCCATGTAAGGCATGTTTCAAGGTTCAAACTACATCATCAAGTCAAATTAGAATGCTATCATGTACAAGTTCGAATTTTAGTTCAACATGCATCAAAAGTTACTAATTGGGTCAAGCATGAGGAATGAGGTACATTCAATCAATGTTAAGCATTCAAGAAGTGATCTTTAGCATATAGGTCCATGTAAGGTCACATAAACCACTTAAGATCATTCTAAGGTACAAAATGGATCAAGTTAGAATCTTGATGACTAGATGTATCCAAGAGACTGATATTAGGATAACATTAAAATTTGGGACATAAAACATCAAGATTATGTACTCAAATAGGATAATCATCATAAAAAGACTTAAAAAACATGTATTTGGGGGTATCAATAGAGTTACAAGCATAAAGAGGCTATAAAAGTATTTTTAAGTGATAGTTCTTGTTTTTCTAATCAAAATGGTAAATCGAATTCCATATTTGAAGCTACCATGGGAAAGATATGATTTTTCAAATTATATGCCTTGAAAGAGTGAATCTAGACCATTGTATCTTGATCTGAGGGTGAGATGAAAGGTGCTTGGGTGAGTTGGGCCTTCTCCACCTAGGTTGGGCCCATTGACGAAGGCTAGACCGTTGGTCCTGGCATTTATGGGCCCGCGGTTGTGTGCGGCCTACAACTGGTGGCTCGACGCTGCACCACCGACCCAATGAGGTCTCTCATCGCTACTTGCCTTTGGTACCGGTTTTCGGCGTTGTGGTGGTATTGTCCACTGGCCCACATTGGCTCTGACTTAGTCAGTGTATTGAGGACGGGGTGGATCAGGGTCGTCTGTGTTGTTGCACCCTAAGATCAAGGGCTAACAAGCATCATTGACCAAGGTCCAATTGAGGAATGAGGAGGGAAAGGGGCGTGATCGATTTGACCCTTGGTTGGCAACCGAATGATCGCACCAGGCCACCTCCGCCCTACTTGTGATGCAGGTAGGCTCTGTCCCATGTGCAGCGGCGCCCTCAACTGCTGCTCACCGGAGTAGATCCCAATTTGGGAAAGGAGTATTTGAATGGCTAAAAAGTTGCTACCCTTGTCTTCCTTGATGATGCAGATCCAACCATGGCCTTGGATCACATCAGTGAGGTGTGTACGGGAAAAACACAAGGTGGTCGTCCATGGTGGCAGACATGGACACAAGAAGGTGAAGGAGCATGGAAGTAAGATTTTTACAACTTGAAATGGATGGGAAAGAGAAGGGAAACAAAGATAAAAATGAAGTGAAATGGCATATCAATTAGGGTCAAGGGAGTGACAATGGATGGGATTGGCCATTGCAAAAGTGGTCCAAAGGATGTTGTACTTTTCCTGACACAAGGTAGGAGACAAACAAGGTCCATTAGATTTGGGTCCATCACAGACCACAAGTTGATATAAGGGCTTTGAGAGTATATCTACTGCTCATTGGTCAAGAGGGAGTGCCATGGATTGCTAAGTTTTTAAGTGACATAAAATAGTGTTTTGATAAACTTGTAAAATTCATATGTCCCAAATGATAACTCCAATTGATACATAATTTCATGGTCAATTCACAAATGTTCTCTACATCTTATATTCAAATTTTGGCCACCATATTATAATATTGAGCGAACTCAATTTTGGAAAATCATTTTCAAATGTGAAATTATGCATGTGACTATAGTCAATATAAGCAAACATTGACATTTAATAAGATCAATTCATCAATTGGGTATAATGTGACTCAACATCATCTAATCTCAGATTAGTTAGGTTACCAAATATAATAAAGCATCTAATGGGTCAAGATATACATTAATTTGATGAGAGAGAAAATCTAGATCATCATAGTTTCCAAATTAAGGAGGGAAAAAGTACATCCAAATGAATATCAAAGAAAACATTTAAATAAGATAAAAAATAAGCAATTTCTTTCCTTATTCAATATCAAAATAAAATATCACAATCATAAAAAGTACATGGTGAGTAATAAGTTGACTAGCATATACTAAAAAGTAGGGTAGAAACCTATATTTCCATAGCAAGGGTAGGAGGACTAAAACCTCAATGCCAAATAAATATAGATTTGGTAGGAGGACCAAAACCTCAATACATTGTAGGAGGACCAAAACCTCAGTACCTTGAAGGAGGACTATACCCTTAGTGTCAAAATTTTAATACATCGCAAGAGGACTAGAGACTTCATGCATTGGCAAAAGTACTAAAATCTCAGTGCCCAAATATATATGGTGTCATTACTTCTTTTTATGACTAGTAAATCACACATGAAAATGAGGCTAGTAAACTACACATGCTAATAAGGCAGGCAAGATAAAGTGCATTCATGCTCAAATGAGATATGAGAACATCCAAGTGAAATCAAGAGCGATCATAGGACCCATAAAAAATTTCCAACCATCTCCACAAATAAGATGCATCAAAATATCACAAGAGTACACATCTTGCAAATTAGGTATTCATTCACTTCAATATCTCAAGTTAGGGTTTCCATCTAAAACAATATGAACATATCCAACAAAATAAGAAGACTAAAAGATCTATTTTAGTAAAATTGATCCAACTAAGCCAATCCAATACGAAAGAGAAATTTCAATACACTAATACCTCATAGAGGTTCAAGAGAGAGAAACAAAAGTAATTTCTCAATATGACTCATTGGGGATGCAGCATAAATCAAGAGAGAGAAAAATTAGGTCAATTGCCCAATATAGAATCTAAGAAATGCAACATACCTCATATAGAATATACCAAGAATCAAGATAGCCATAAATTCACACCAAGATCACGAGCCACCTATTAAGATAAAACATTAATTACATAAACCCTAAAGATACTATTTTTATCATTAATAAATTAGATTATCAAACCGTATCATTTTGTAGATTATATTTTATTGGGTTCATAACATATTTAACTTTATGTTTTTGTCAATAGATTACTAGTTATGAGTTTTAGAAACTAGAACCAATTAGGAAAAATCATAAAATCACAATTTTAACATATGAAATTTAGGCAATGAAACTAATGCCATTAGATAAAGTAAAATCCCAAGATTTAAAAATTTATTTTTAAGTATTTTCTTTATATATCCATAATCAATTAATGGATTTTAAATAGTAATACAATTATTGAGTTTATAAAATGAGAAGTTTATTCAAAATGCAACTATACCCATAGATATGCTCTTATACCTTATAGGTGACATGTACCAAATAGTAATTTTCTCAAACATTAACATTCACATGGTTCTATTGAATTCAAGCAATGAAAAGATGAAAATTCCATCAACCATTATGAACACAACAAACCAAAATAGAGGGTAAACAAATAACTCAACTTCTCCCAAAGGTTGCAGACAAGATCTTTGTGTAGAGACAAAATACAACATCTAAATCTTTGATCCATGTCAAAAATTATGACATATTTGTGATTGATAGAACCAGAGGAAGTGCTAATGGCTTCATGAGATACTGACAGTCTTAAGGAGCCCAACAAGTCTGCTTTGAGGTGACCATGCCTCTAGCCAAGCCTGCTGCCATGGCTATCTGAAAGAAGCTAGAGGGAAAGTTAGAATGAAGTGGGAAAACAAAGAGGAGACTTGACTAAAAAAATTCAAGGCAACGTCCACAAAACAACCAAAAGCACAAACAATGACAACATAACTTTAACACATGAGTTCCAAGAATTTTTTTTTGATAAAAAAGCAACGAGCAAAAAGGGGAACATAGATCCTACCTGCAAATAAGTGCAAAATGAGGTATTTTAGCTTGTATGGCCATTCTGAGTCTTCATGGGTGGTCAAAAACTTCACAAGGAACTATGGATAGGTTCAAAACCTTTTTGGATCTTCGATGTGGTCAAAATCCCCGATCCCTAAATGAGGTCTTTGGAGCTGGTGGCTGCAAATAGGGTAACACATCCATAACCAGACGAGGTAGAATCAACAGTAGAAAATGAAGCTTGAAGATGCGTCGAGGGTCATGGAAGAATCTCTTGGTAGTTTTACTAGCCAAGGATGCGAGAAGATGAAGAGGAAAAGAAGAACAAGGGAAAGACATTGGAGGAAATAGTCGGGATCATGGGACATGTATAGGTGACGAGTAACCTTGCAAATAAGGCTTACATGAATCAACAAGATGATATAATTGCGAAGGAAAGGAAAATGCAAGGAAAATATCTAAGAGAGAGAGAGAGAGTGGGATGCATAAACAAGAAAGGGAAAATTGAGACCATTGTTCACACAAACACTGTAGAAAATGAGAGATAGAAGAATTGAAACTTGTCATGAGTTCTAAATTTAATGGACCATAAATGGATCCACATTTAGCATGCAAGAAACTAGGTATGACAGCCTAATAAGGTTCTGACTATAGAAAAGAAGTCACTTCAATTGAAAACATTGATTATTAAGTGTTTAGAATCTATTTTCTTTCCTTATTTATTCGAGGGCTAAAAAATTATTCAAATTATACCAAGTTTTACACCTAGCCTAACTTGGATAAAAAAAATCCAATTTTGACATTAGATTTCACTTTTGAAATTTCCTTTTATGAGTTCAATATAATTAGTGTTAGGCTATTTATCTGTATATTTATTATAATATTACATCATTATCACCATAATTTATTAATTAGAGTCCTACACAACTTTACATTTCTACCAAAAGGATTGATTTGTATTTTTATGCAAGAATTTGGTTATTTTACCCTATTACCTATTAGATCCACTAATATCAACACTAACTTATATAATTTCACATTACTCCTATCTATTTACATGAAACTTCCAATTGTTATTTTATTTTATATATTAAGCACATTAGACCTCTCATTCTTCATATTTTTGTTACTATGTTTGCAGTTGTGAACCATGAATCATATTTGACATAACTAATGTGATTACTCACATATCGAGCATCACTTATGTAATTAAATTCAGTTTAGGATTATTAAGGTATCTTATATTATCATGATATCTAAGGATTCTAATGAATCACATTTGCCTCATCAGCATGTATGAAGCCTTGGGTTAGGTTCCATATATTAAGGTCACCAACTTATTAGCGTTGACTTATCCAATGCATGGTTAGGGTCACCATTGGTTTATTCATGTTACATGCATGGAATGTGCATTAGGGTACAAACATGTGTATTAGGATACATTTTTAGCATTGTTTGGTCAATTCTAGATATCCAAGCATACCAACCTCTTATCTATGTGATTAGGGTTTCTAGAGTCAAGATGCTAGGTTTCTATATGTTACAACACTCCACCCCTTAAAGAGGACCTCAACCCCAAAATCTAGCCATCTTTAAACTACCAAATAACCACTCTCCACCCCTTTAAAAGGTTTAACCTAATAAGTAAAACTTATAATGTTTTTGGGTTACAAATTCAAGTTAATAGTTGTGTCAACTAGGTTTGTTTATGATGTACACAAGTATTGTATCAAACTAGGTAATCATGGCCACCTAGGGTTGAGTTTTAGGTCATTAAATTTCTAATTTAACAATCTAAGGTTCACATGAGCATCAAAAAAATCATAAGATACAAAAATTCATGACCTAACGATGTAAAAGAGGGCAATTCCCCTAAACCTTTATTACAAGACACACTTTTCTAAGTCATCACTCCATACACCAACCAGGGTTTAAGCTATCTACTCTAACTAACTTAGGATCTTCTCTACTAGAACTTCATGCATTCCTCCATTGTGACTTAGTTTGATAAAATACATATAAATCTAATGAAATTTTTCTTCTATACATATAGTATTATAATGAAAAATATTTTTTGATAATGAAACCTATCTGACATAAAACAAAAGATGGATTCAAAACCAATTGTGAGGACCAAGTCACAGTTTTCCATATATGATCTTCTTGTCAACTACTTTCTCATTCTCATGAGAAATTCCACCGTGTAGTTAGATCTTAACATCCAAAGAGATACGTCACCACAAACCTATATGGTAGGGTAAGAGCACCTAAATTCTCATTTCATTAGGGTTAACAACTTAAGATCCTCATATGTACTTCATCATTTTCAATATCCTTCATTTATTATCTCATCTAGGGTAAACATATGATCTTGGATTTTTACATAAGGTAAGGATTCAATAAGGAACTTATGGGACAAGATAGGAAACTTAAGGGAGTTAAAATTGAAATAGTCAAAATTTGATCACCATGGCTCTGATACCATCTTGTAAGGAGTGGGACCCACTCCAACTCAATTTGAAGAATAAAATCACTCCATTAAACACACAAAAAAGTATGTTGGGATAGGTGTATATTTTTTCTCTCAAATGAATTGTATACAAGACCAAAGTATGGCAACATAAATATATGTAACGACTATATCCAATTTCACAAGTTTACAAAATAATTTGCCACTTAGGGTATACATGAAAGAAACGACTTCTACACTATGTAGAAGGATGTTCAAACTATTTCATGTCTATCTCCCAATTGTTAGCTCCACAAAATTCAACTCTAGATTATCATGTCAAGCCCTCCATGTCCTTCACCAAAGGGGTTGTAAGAATACCCCACAAAAGAAGGCCTGTGGAATTTTTTAGAATAAAAGATGGTATGCGCATATTAATAGGAATTGAGAAATATCAAGAAAAAGGGACATCAAAAATTATTCAAGGGTTCCCAATTCAAGTGGGAAAAAGAACATCAAAATGAATATAAAAACATATAAAGGATATAAAAATAAGGTATTTCCTAGATTATTCAATATCACAACAAAATATCACAATCACAAAAGTTGCATGGTGAGTAATAAGCAGACTAGCATGTACTAAAAAGTAGGGTAGGAACCCATATATATCATACCAAGGTGATATAGATCTTTTAGGAGGACTAAAACCTAAGTGCATGGAAGGAGGAGTAAAACCTCAATGCCTGACAGGACAATAACCTCACTACACAAAATATAATATATATAGGAGGACTAAAACCTCAAGGTACTAAAAGGAGGAGTAAAACCTCAGTGCCTAAAATCAATATGATGTCACTACTTCTAGTTATGACTAGTCAATCACACATACAAATAGGGAAGTCAAGATAAAGTATAGTAATGCTCAAATAAGGGATTGGAAAATCCAACTAATAATAAGAGGGGTCAGAGGACCCATTAATAAATATCCAACCATCTACACAAATAAGATGGATGAAAATAATGTAAGAGTAGACCTCTTGCAAGTTAGGCATACATTTAGTTCATTCTCTCAAGTTAGGGTTTCCACATAGAACAATATGAACATATCCAACAAAATAAAAAGATTGTAGGATCTATTTAAGTAGACTTGATCCAACTAAGCCAATAAAATATGAAATAGGAATTTCAATATACAAATACCTCATTGAGGTTCAAAAGAGTGAAATAAGAGTAATTTCTTAATATGACTCATAGGGGATGCAACATACATCAAGAGAGAGGAAAATTAGGTCAATTGCTCAATATAGAATCTAGGTTATGCAACATACCTCATATACAATCTACCAAGATCCAAGATAACCCTAGATTCACATCAGGATCACAAGCCACCTATTAAGATCACATATGAAAACTCAGTTTAAGTTCTTTTTTTGGATAAGGTAAATTACCATCTCAAAAAATAGTGTATAGTGGAGGCTACAAAAACCTCTTATATTGTACAAAGGTTCACTAAAGATCCCACGTCCTGAGTACAAGGGACTCAAAAACCAAAAAAAGACCAAGATTATTTGGAAAACTAAGAAATGTTATTTCTAATAGCATCAAAAAGTCTAAGGGAGTCCATGCCCCTTTTTGCATGCAATCTACCATTCATTTCCCCCTATATATGGTATATTAGCGAGGTCAAGAACACCCCACCCAAGATTCTCATCTTCTTTTTCACACCTAGCCAAGACAAAAATCCATTATAACATGTCATTCATCTCAAGAGTGGGTAAACCATCCCAACCAAACTTCAGCCTGTCCCTTATCCACTAGTAAGTAGAGATCTCACATTTAAAGAAAAGGTGGTATATGATTTCGGCTATTTGTTACACAATAAGCATGTAGGATCACTGTTGAGGCCCTATTTGATGAGTTTGTCTTTGGTAGGTAGCCACCTCATTATATCCCTCTAGAAGAAGAAACTTCATTTAGGAGAATTTGGTATAACCTATGAGATGGAATCCCAAAGAACCGACAATTAGTTCTTGATGATCATCCACAGTTTATGATCTTAACAGGTTTATCATCCAAGATTAGAGATGTGATATTTGGTGTGCAAGTCCAACCAAGCTTTACATATTGATCTTCATATCTTGTAAGACCCTAAAGAGTTGTTTCCTAGTTGACAACTATAGCCTAGTTTCATCTAGTAAGTTCAGGGCAAGTCACTGGTTGTGAGGATGTTGTCAACTCTTCTTAATGTTGCTCTCTAGGTGATCCAGTGTGTTGGTAAGACCCAATCCACCAATGCGAAGAGGTTGTGTCATGGTAGTCGAGGCAAAGGCATGACCACCTCCACCCCAAAGGAAACTAGAAACAACCGATCTAATTTTCTGGAGGACAAGAATGGGAAGCTCCATCTGTCTAGACCAATATCAAATCTTCATATTTAGCATTGACCAGATGAGAACCGCACGCACCACCATGTAAACACATATCCCTTTCCACATCTCCACAATAGATCGTAGGCTATCCACATAGTCTTTAAAATTGGATCCTCTTCGAACCCCCTTGATAGGGGAATCGATAGATAGTTAGAATTAAGGTAACATGAATTACGTAAACCCTAAAAATCACCTTGTTTTCATTAGTGGATTGGGTTATCAAAACCAAATTGTCTAGTAGATTATATTTTACTAAGTTCATAACATATTTTACTTTATTCGACTTATAGATCACTAGTTATAAATTTTAGAAATTTCAACCAATTAGGAAAAATCATAAAATCAAAATTTTATCATATTAAATCTATGCAATTAAACTTATTCCTATAGATAAAGAAAAATCCAACAATTTAAAACATAATTTTACATTTTTTTAATATCTCCAGTATTAGTTATTGATTTTGTAAGATTTATACAATTATTCAATTCCACAAAATGTGAAGTTTATTTAAAAGGTGATTATACCCTTAGATATGCTTGTATACCTTGTAGTGTGATTGAAATGCACCAAATAGTAATTTGCTCAAAAATTAACACTCATGCGGTTCTATTGAACTCATGTGATGAAAAGTCCAAAATGCCCTCAACCATCATGAACACAAAAAACCGAAACAGCGGGTAAACAAATAACTCAATTTCTCCTAAAGTTCTTAGATGAGAACTTCATGTAGAGATGATATGCAACACCAAAATCTCTAATCCATGTCAAAAATCAAGAAACGTTCATGATTGATAGCACCAATGGAAACACTAATGGATTAATGAGATACCGACGGTCTTGATGAACCCAACGAATATGCTTCATGCTGACCAAGACTCTAGACGAGCCTGTCACATGCCTGGTCAAAAGTATCTAGGGGGAGTTAGAAGGATATGGAAAAACAAAGAGGATACTTGACCAAACAAATTTGAGGCTACGACTCGAAGACAACCAAATACAAATGATGACAACAACAGTTTAACACAGGAGATCCAAGAAAGATTTAGTAGATAAACAAGTAACGAGCAAAAAGGGGAACAAAGATCCTTACAAATCAAGTGCAAAAGAGGTCCTTTAGGATGTACGACCCCTTTGAATCTTCCAGGGTGGTCAAAAGCTTCATGGGGAACTATGTGAAGGTTCCAAACCGATTTTTATCTTTGATGTGGTCAGAAGCCCCAATCACAAACCAAGGTTTCCATCCCTGGGAACTGTAAATGGGGCAGCACACCCAGAGCTGTATGAGGCTGAATCAATGACCAAAAATGAGGACTGAAGATGCACCAAGGGTTGTGGAAGGATATCCTGGTAGTCCGATTAACTAGGGATGCAAGATGATGGACTGGGAAAGAAAAATAGGGGAGGGAACCGCCTGGATCACTGGACATATACAGCCAATGAGAAACCCTGCAAATAGGGATTAGACAAATGAAGAATCAAAGATGGATGTGAAGGAAAGTTGAATGTGAGAAATTACTGAGCAGAGAGAGGGGCATACACAAACATGAAAGGGAAAATAGGGACTATTGTTCACTCAAACACCATAGATGATGGGAGGTAAAAGGCATAAAACATGTCCTGCAATTTAAATATAATGACCTATAAATGGGTTTGCATTTAGAAAGCAAGAAACCAAGTGTGACATTCTAATAAATTTTGACTATAGGAAAGAAGAAGTATCCATAAAATAAATCTATTATTAAGTATTTAGAATCTTTTTTTCTTTTCTTATTTATTTGAGGGCTCAAACGTTACTTACATAATACCAAATTTTATACCTAGCCTAATTAGGGCCCAAAGAACAATTTTGACATTGTATTTCAATTTCGAAATTTCCTTTTATGAGTTCCAATATAATTAGCCAGAGGTTCATTATCTTTATGATTATTATAATATTGCATCATTCTCATATAACTTCACATTGTTATCAAAAGGGTTATTTTGTATTATAATGCATGAATTTGGTTATTTTTATCAATTACCTGTCAACTTTAAATATATAATGGCACATTATTCCTATTTATTTGCATGAAACTTACAATTATAATTCCATTTCATATATGAAGCACATTATACCTCTCATTAGTCATATTTAGTTACTATCTTTGCAATAGCAAACTATGAATCATATTTGACATAATTAATGAGTATCACTCACATATCAAACATAAATAAAGTTATGAAATTTATTTTAGGATTGGTATCTTATATTATCATGAAACATGAGGACTTTAATGAATCACAAATGCCTCATCAACATGTAAGAAGTCTAGGGTTAGGATCTGCATATTAAGGTCATCAACTTATTAGGGTTCCAATGCACGATGAGGGTCATCTATGGGTTATTCATCTTACATGTTAAAGCCCGTTACACTAAATGATATTACTCAAAACACAAAACATGATTATACATTAATTAAACACAAACCCAGAAAATAGGGTAAATAAAACCGATTTCAACATTTCCCTTTTGTTCAGAATTATTTACATAAAACCTTACAACTTGTTGTATTTCATATGATGCTCAATATCCTTTACCAGTGCTCTGTAGCCTTATATACAACATAAACTTTACAAAGTAACACTATCCACATATAAAAAGATCAACATGTTATCGAAAGCTTGATTCAATCAAAACATCATATACAAACTTTTCACCCAAACTCGAGAGTACGTGGATGGCTCTAGGACACACTAAACAACTAAACAACCATCTCTAGGGTTTATCACCTCAATATCTTCTTGTTGCCATGGTTTTTCTATTGCTAATTTCGATCACCTAAAAATGTGGTGACCCACGAGGTGAGACCCAACCCAACGAGAGATATAAGTCTCTCCAACAAATATTGATTACATCATTTTATATAGTAGATAACTGAGCAGTTGGAGCATTTAATAATCAATTGAACAGATTGAACAGTTCAAGTATTCTAAATAGATTAGGCAAAGAAGCTTAGAAATAAGTATGATTATCAATGTATATACATGTAACAAGTAAATCCATTTCTCTAGATAGATATTTACTCAAATTTCATCAGATTGCATCTAATAATAATCATCATCATTAATCTAACTATCATCATATGCCTTGCTAACATCACAAGCAATCTAGTAGCATAAGCATCCCTAACATCATGAATATGTCTGGTAACTTAACATGACTATCAATATTGGCATGTCAAATAAAGGGAACATATCTATATCATAAGTAGAACGAACATCATAGCACATTTAACTGCATAGGCATGATTAGAAATTTAAGCACTTCTAATTACATAGGCATGGCTAGTAATATTAAACATAGTTGGCAACATCATCTGAACTATCAGTGTCACTATATCTGACAACATAAGCATGTTTACAACATGAGCATAATTACAACATAAGCATATCTATAATCTCTTATTGTACTATACATGATCTCAGTAAAAAGAAAGCAAACGAGGGTTATCATCCAATATGAAGAATTGTGTATAACCCTAAGCATATATGCTTCACGGCTGTCTTACATCTTTTATTACGCCCTAAGGAGTTTGAGTCATACCACTCAAAGTCCAAATTACCACCACTTAGTCACAATTAGTTCCATATAAGATCTAGGAAGAGCCAGACTCTAAGATCTTCTCCATACTCAGTCAGTACGAGTCTGCATCGCAGTGACATATAGTCAAACTGCAAAATAGCGACATATAGTCCTATAACTCGCCCACCTTGGTACAAGTCATGACACTAGCACCCAGAGTATTCAAACCCAATCACTAACGTACAACAACAATTTTCTTCTAATTACATCATGTTATAATCACTGAGACCCAACCACAGTCATTCTCAAAAAGCGGGCTAGGTATGACCGCATCCATCCTCCTGAAACACTTTGTGTCAAGATGACAAGCACCCTACACACTCAATAGTATGCATTCTGAGTTTCCCTTAGGAATACTCGTTTCACCATCCAACAAGTTCTGACACTAAAGATGGTTCTATGGAATAGGGCACTACATAACTAGGGTTTCACTTGATTAGTTACCTCCAATTGGGTGAATTAAGGCTGCATCAAACAAGTGGACAAACAAACCCTAATTCATATCTAGCAAACATTGATATATAACAACTTCAGAAGATATAAAGCGTAGGAGACATGATTTTTCATCTCAATATCATAGGGCGCTATTCACATGTCAATCAAAATACTATACTTGTCATCACCTCATCATCACATGGTACTATTCAATGCCATTCAAGACTCTTCACTTGTCATCACACTATCACATGATATAAATCCTTCACAATATCAAAGGGTATCGACCCCTATCATCATAAGAGGATTACACTTCATTCAAGGATCAACCATGCCAAAAGGTCGTTAAGACCATGACATCATTCCTTTCAAGTTCATCATTATCTTTCCATGCCTTATAACAAGGCTCAACAAACATCACCACACATGTGATGCATGAGCTTAACATGATATTTCATTTAATAATTAAAATATGTTTACAAGATAACATTGCAGGGTTATCTTAGCATTAAGAGCATTCCTTTATTATATCAACAAATAAGGAAGATATATGATTGGTCATCATCACACTAATAGTGTACAAGTTTAGCATAAGAAAGCATAAATCATAAAGCTATGTTAACCATTAGTTAACACATTAGAGTTGAAATAAATCATTTAGAATGATATTACATCATTATATTAACCATTCAACGAAGGGAAACATAGCTAACTACAATCATCTATTATCACTAGGGTCAGGTTCAACAAGATAGGTTACTTTGATGTTACAAATCAAAACTCGTACCCAAACCCTAACTCATGGCATCCAGATTGGATCATGTATGCATGGGGTGAAACATCACCATCACATTCCACACCATCCTCAAGTATGGATTTACACATAACTCAAGATGTAACCATCAGTTTATAGCATACTAGGGTTCAACCACAAAAGAGAGTACTCCATGATTGTATTCGTGATTCAAGGACTATCCATAACCACTTACCAGCATTTTAAGACTCGTCAGAACAAGCTATACCTCATTAGAGTTACATATCAACACAATATGGTCATTATCCATTCTATTCATATCAGTGAAAAGGTAAGAATACCTTATTAAGGGTAACCCTCCATTTGTTCCATCATCGTTCAACCCATATCACCATACCACAACATCACACAAAACCATTGGTTGTTGAAAAGGTAAGACCATTGGTTATTTACATAAGTAAACACCTTAACTAACCATATGCAAATACATTGATTTGTGACCTAGAAAGAGTCAACGTTAAACCCTAAAAATCACTTATTTAATGACATGAAGGGGGAACATAGGTTGTGGGATTAAAACCCATCATCAGTTGTATATTTTAAGCAAGCCATCATGTCAACAATCAAGCTCTGTAAATTGATCACATGAGGGAAACCATCAAATTCAGATTATTAGAAATCATATGTAATACTATAGGTTTCAATAAAAACCATTGGATGTTAAAGAATCCAATCTCATCCATTGGAGAAAGTCTATTATTCAAAACTATTAGATGATGAAGTGTTAGATCCTAACCATTGGATCAGGTTCATATTTCAAAACCATCTATTGGAGTATAATTCTAACCATTAGCTCAATTGAACAAAGAAACCATTGGTTTATGGCTTAATTGAAGCTACATTTAAAGCCTTGACTCGCCATTAGTTGTGGTGACCTGATCTACCATTGTTTGTGACATCTTAGGTCACCATCGATTGATAGGATCAACACTATATTCATTTTACGACATCTAATATCAAGCTAATGTCATCATTGATTGATAGCATCATTAGAGAATCAAACCATTGCTTATTGAGTTTCCAAGAGAGCCTAACACTAACCTAAGGTGTGACTATCAGTTCACACAATCATTCATCACCCTTTATCACCACCTTCAGTTGTCATGAAGACCACACCATCAGGTCATGTGTTTAGAGAAGAAAACAACCTAGAAACCCTAATATGGACCATCGGTTGATAGGTTCTTAGCACCATAGGTGGTGATACCAACCTGAACTAAATCATCTCCTTCCTTAGGAATAACTTTCACATGATTACAGGTTCATCTATAACTAAAAAAAAATAGGTAACACCACAAAAATCGAAATCCCAAAAAGATTATCTTCTGAAGGCTTAAATCACCATTTTTAAGCAAGAACATGAGCTAACAAGCTTATAGTAAGCAATATAAGTAAAGAGGGTTATAAAACTCACCTCTAATGAGAAGAAAAAAATTATGTAAGCAAGAAACTTGAGCCAAGAAGGTAGAAAACCCAAGACGTAGCTCTGATCTTGTCCAAGTAGGCACCCTTCTTCACAAGGAATCAAAACCCTAGAAGAAGAAGCAAGAAAGGTAGGATCTTGAGCTGTAAAGCAACTTTTACCATGGAACATATGAGTTTCTACATGGAGGAAGGTACAAGGAAGCAGAAGAGCAAGAAAAATGGAGAACAAAGGAGGAAAGAAACTTTCCTTGGTCAAAATCCCTAGAAGATGACCTTGGAAACCCTAGGTAGGGCTAGATGGATCTCTAGGAGACCTTCATTTCCAAAAAGAGGTCATATTCTACCTTAGAGAACTAAGTCCCATATAACAATAGAGTGGAGTCTCTAATCCAAGTTAGAGGAAAGAGAAAGCAAGCAAAAGTTTTGTACTTGGGCAAGGAAGAGGTAGATATAGCCCATGGATAAGGATGGAAGCAAGCATGAGGTGTACAAGTAGCTTCCCCATGTGTCCATGGCCTTAAACTAAAAAGGATATGCAAGAAACCACACAAGAAGCTCCCCCAACGTTGATGGAGATCTTCTTAGGCACCGTTAGTTGAATTTACAATCCAAACAAGTAAACCATTGGTTGATAGCTCCTAAAGGTAGCTCATCCATAAAGGGGTAAACCCTAAAATACCATTAAAGAAAACACCTCCAAACCAAGGTACAAATAGGAACCCCATGCCTCAAAAAGCTCAAGAATGATAAGATAACATTCACCATAGTTCAAGTGACAAACTACAAAGAAAACCTCTCAATTTGGTAAATTGCATAAAAGTCAAAATGTGCATAAAATTGCATAACTTGCACAAATAAGAATTCAATTGCATAAAAGTTTTGTACTTGGGCATAAAATTGCATAACATTAATTACCATAACTGGACCAAATTCGAAACTTAAACTTATAACATGATAACAAAACATATCCCAAGATTATACTAGGGTTATAAGAATTCAATTATGGTAATTAATTATGTTCAACTATTTAAGCAAGGTTAGAGGCCTCACAATTATGGTAATTAATTATGTTCAATTATGGTAACATGTTCAACTATTTTTCCCTTGAAATCCAAGGTACACATAGATGGACACTTCTCATGTACATCATCCTAAATCTTACACATGGTTACTTTCATCAAATGGTGATGTCACCACATTGCCATAGAAGATGTATTCTTCTCCCTCAACTCTTGCATGTGTCACCTTGGTTCAACATAAGAACTATTGTGCTACCTATATACGTCTGGTAGTACCTTTCAACTTGGGACTCTAAATATTATCCTAGACTATACTATTTTTTGTACCACACACAAGAGGGCATACTTGCTGGTTCTTACCAAACATAGAACATCATGTATCTCTTATCATATGTAACTTTACAAGGTTTCATCTCTATGCTCCTTGAATGATTGTTGTAATTAGAAACTCAATCAATCAGGTGGGTATCCCCTAATTGTCAAGAACTGTAAGGCATAAGTTCTTCAAAAATTCTGCAATCATCTTAATGATCGACTGACCATCAGTCTAGTTGAAGAATCACACACTTGTTAGTAACTGTTAACAAATATAACTTCCTGGTTGACCTTGTTAGGGGTAGGGTAAAGACATCATCTTCATCTTCCTAGGATTCACACAACACACTTAGAAGGTGTACCATAACTCCAAGAGGACACACTATTTAACCCCCCAACTCACTCTTGTTGAACTTGTCATACATATGTATAGTTTCTTCAACCTTCTTAAGGTTTATCAAAGGTGTTAACTACAATACTGACCATCTCTAAAATACTTTGAGATGTCATCATTCAGAGCTTGTCACAACTTATGAGACTTAACATGATTACTTTGTTCCTCCTATTTATGAATTATATTGATACATTGGTTAGTCTAAACAACATAACCCTAAACTAATCAAGGTCATGTAACTTATGACATCCACTCTAACTATTATCCATTGATATTCTAATCCTAGGTTTATCTTAAAGGAACGCGGTAAGACATGTCCTCCGATCAATAAACCATCTATCATTGATAGTGGTCTTTCCCAACTATTAGCAGACCATACACAACATCATAGAATCACTCTTCTTTTCCCAAACAACACTTGTAAGTTTCACATCATCTCTCTCTCTATTGGAGAGGAACACGGGACATCTCATCTAACAGATATCTTTAACTCGTATTTAACTGATACACTCTGGATACTAGGATTCATTACCTTGGTATCCACTACATGTGTTATAACAAACTCATACCCTAGTTTCGTCCACTTCCTCAACATCATAATTGGATAAGAACATATAGGAGGAATCCCCCTAACTCTTGGAAGGCTCAAAAAGTATGCTCATAACAAAACATAAATATTTTGGAACTATAGTCCAAGACAATCACACATCATATCATGATATCCATCACAGGATTACAGCGAGTCCATTCATACCAAGTGGCATGAGATCACTTGAAGGATATTCCTAAAAAATAAAGAACATAAAGGGAAACACACTTCCCACATCAAAGCAACATTGCCCACGGGTCACTAGAAAAATGATAACCAATTCTATTTTTTTCCCATGAAGGTTACACTTTTTATGTATCATTATACCTATTACAACTTGGGTTCCTTGCCATTAGTATAGGATTTATTAAGATTATCACATCCTATCACTCTTTTTTCATTAACTCTTCATCATTCATATGTATTTAATTTCATATTATCATGTTTCTCAACCACTTATCAATGAATAGATCACTATATATCACATTTTCTTCATTAGACAGGAATCATTTCCCTTATTTTCTTTCATATGTCTTGAAGATTGTACATTAGCACTTCTTACACACATAAATTGGTCTTAGATTAACTCAGGTTCCACTTTATTCATCTTCCATTGTTCTCATTCATCTCTCATATTATACTAATCACATGAGTCCTCTCCATCTTATGTGAATTTCATACATTGAATCACTATATTAGCACAAACATATTTGTCTTTTACTTTATTATCTTCTTGAATTACAACTTCAAGAACACCTCCTTAGCTTATCTATATTCAGATTTAGGTTTCATGGTATTGTATCTTTCTCTTATAGTTACCAAATATTCAAGTTTTGACAGGTTATGATGTAATTCTCATCTTCTTTAGGGTAAGTTTGAGATATTTGCACCATGATTTCTGATTTGTTATTCTCTTTAGATTGTTTCAAAATGACTACTTGATCAGAGTATTAGAAAAATAACAATCTAAGAGTTCCATACTTACCTTTTCTTTATTACCTGAATACCTACCCAGGGCATCCAAGTACCGAGATTAGGAAGTATACACCATGTTTTTATGTCATATTCCTAACTTAGACATTATCCTAGTCCTAAGTCCTAGTTTCCCTATAGACTCAGTGAACCTAAAGCTATGGTACCAACTTGTTAGAATCCATTACACTAAACATGATTACTCAAAACACAAAACACAATTACACATTAATTAAACACAAAACCAGAAAATAGGGTAAATTAAAATTGATTTCAACATTTCCCATTTGCTCAGAAACATTTAAATAAAGCCTTACAACTGGTTGTATTTCATATAATGCTCAATATCCTTTACCACTACTCTGTAGCCTTAGCTACAACATGAACTTCACAAAGGAACACTATCCACATATACAAACAACAACATGCTATCGAAAGCTTAATTCAATCAAAGGATCATATACAAAATTTTCACCCAGACCTCAGAGTACACGGACGACTCTAGGACACACTAGACAACTAAACAACCATCTCTAGGGTTCATCAACTCAGTATCTCCTTATTTCCATGGTTTTGCTACTGTTGTTTTCCATCACCTAAAAAAATGTGGTTACCCACGAGGTGAGACCCAGTTCCAGCGAGAGATATAACTCTCTCCAACAAATATTGATTACATCAGATTAAACAGTATATAACTGAGAAGTTGGAGTATTTAATAATCAATTGAATAGATTGAATAGTTTAAGTATGCTAAATAGATTAAGCAAATAAACTTTGTAGTAAGTATGATTATCAATGTATATACAAATAACAAGTAAATCCATTTCTCTAGATAGACATCTACTCAAATTTCATCAAATTACATCTAACAACAGTCAACATCATTAATCTGACTATCATCATATGCCTTTTTAACATCACAAGGAATCTAGTAGCATAAGCATCCCTAACATCATGAATATGTCTAGTAACATAACAAGGCTATCAATATTGGCATACCAAATAAAGGGAATAGATCTATATCATACGTAGAACTAACATCATAGCACAATTAACTACATAGGCATTATTAGCAGTTTAAGCATTTCTAATTACATAGGCATGGCTAGAAATATTAAACATAGCTAGAAACATCATATTAATTATTAGTGTCAGTATGTCTGACAACATAAGCATGTTTACAACATGAGCATAACTACAACATAAGAATATCTATCATCTCATATTATAATATACATGATCTCAATGAAAAGAAAGCAAACAAGGGATATCATCCAATATGAAGCGTTGTGTATAACCCTAAACAAATATGCTACACGGCTATCTTACATCTATTATTATGCCCTGGGGAGTTTGAGTCATACTACTCAAAGTCCAACTGACCACCGCTTGGTCACAATAAGTTCCATATAAGATCTAGGAAGACATGGACTCCAAGATTTTCTCCATACTTAGTCAGTATGAATTTGCACCGCCGTGACATATAGTCAAACTACAAAAAAACAACATATAGTCATGTAACTAGCCCACCTTGGTACAGGTCATGATGATAGCATCCATGATATTCAAATCCAATCACTGAGATACAACCATAGTTGTTCTCTAATCACATCATGGTATAATCACTGAGACCCTACCACAATCGTTCTCAAAAAGCGGGCTAGGTATGACCGCAGCCATCCTACCGAAACACTTGGTGTCAAGATGACAAGCACCCCACATACTCAACAATATGTGCTCTGAGTTTCCCTTAGGAATACTTGTTTCACCATCGAGCAACATCTGACACTGAAGATGGTTCTATGGCACAAGGAACTACTTGATTAGGGTTTTACTTGATTAGTTATCTCCAATTGGGTGAATTAAGGCTGCATCAAACCAGTGAACAAATGAATCCTAATTCATCTCTAGCAAACATTGTGATATGACAAATTCAAAAGATATAAAATGTATGAGACATAATTTCTCATCTCAATATCACATGGCACTATTCACCTATCAATCAAAAGACTATACATGTCATCACATCATCATCACATGGTACTATTCATTTACATTCAAGAGACTACACTTGTCATCACACTATCACAAGATATAAATCCTTCACAATATCACAGGGTATCGACACTTGTCATCATAAGAGGATTACACCTCATTCAGGATCAACCATGCCCAAAGGTTATTAAGACCATGACATCATTCCTTACAAGTTCATCTTTATCTTTCCATGCCTTATAACAAGGCTCAACAAACATCACCACACATGTGTTGCATGAGCTCAGCATGATATTGCATTTAGTAATTAAAAGATGTTTATAAGATAACATTGCAGGGTTATCTTAGCATCAAGAGCATTCCTTTATTATATCAACATATAAGGAATCTATATGATTGGTCATCATCACACTAATAGTGTACATGTTTAGCATAAGAAAGCATAAATCATAAAGCTATGTTGACCACTAGTTAACACATTAGAGTTGAAATCAATCATTAGGAAGGATATTCCATCATTATATTAACCATTCAAGGAAGGGAAACATATCTAACTACCATCATCTATTATCATTAGGGTTAGGTTAAACAAGATAGGTTACTTTGATGCTACAAATCAGCACTCGTACCCAAACCCTAACTCATGGCATCCAGATTGGATCATGGATGAATGGGGTGAAACATCACCATCACATTCCATACCATCCTCAAGTATGGATTTACACATAACTCAAGATGTAACCATTAGTTTATAGCATACTAGGATTCAACCACAAAAGAGATTAGTCCATGATTGTATTCATCACTCAAGGAATATTCATAACCACTTACCAGCATTTGGTTATATTAAGACTAAGTATAGCAAGCTATACCTCATTAGGGTTACATATCAACACAATATGGTCATTATCCCTTCTATTCATATGAGTGCTAAGGTAAGACTACCTTATTAAGTGTAACCCTCTATTTTTTCCATCATCGTTCAACCCATATCACCATACCACAACATCACACAAAACTGTTGGATGTTGAAAAGGTAAGACCATTGGTTATTTACATAAGCAAACACCTTAACCAAACATATGAAAATCCATCGATTTTTGGCCTAGAAAGAGTCACCATTAAACCCTAAAAATAAAATATTTAATGACACAAAGGGGGCGCCATAGGTTGTGGGATTTAAACCCATTGTCAGTTGTCTATTTTAAGCAAGTCATCATGTCAAAAATCAGGCTCCTTAAATTGATCACATGAGGGAAATCGTTAAATTCAATTTATTAGAATATTGTAGGTTTCAATACAAACCATTGGTTGTTAAAGAATTGAACCTCAACCATTGGATCAAGTCTATTATTCAAAACTATTGGATGAAGAAGTGTTAGATCCTAACCATTGGATTAGGTTCATATTTCAAAACCATCTATTGAAGTATAAGTCTAACCATTAGATCAATTGAACCAAGAATCCATTGCCTTATGGATTATTTGAAGATAAATTTAAAGCTTGGACTCACCATTAGTTGTGGTGACCTAATCTAACATTGGTTGTGACATCTTAGGTCACCATCATTTGATAGGATCATCACTAAGTTCATTTAACACCATCAAATATTAAGTTAATGTTATCATTGATTGATATCATCATTAGAGAATCAAACCATTGCTCATTGAGATTCCAAGAGAGCCGAACACTGACCTAAGGTGTGACTATCAGTTCAAACCATTTTTCATCGCCCTTGGTCACCACCTTTGGTTGTCATGAAGACCACATCATCGGGTCATGTGTTTAGATAAGAAAACAACCTAGAAACCCTAATATAGACCATCAGTTGATAGGTGCTTGGCACCATAGGTGGTGATACCAACCTGAACTAAATCATCTCCTTCCTTAGGAAGAATGTGCACATGATTACTGGTTCATCTAGATCTAGAAACAAAATAGGAAACACCACAATAATTGAAATCCCCAAAAGCTTAGCTTCTTACGACTTAAATCACCATTTTTAAGTAGGAACATGAGCTAATAAGCTTATAGTAAGCAATATAAGTAAAGAGGGTTATAAAACTCACCTCTACTGAGACGAACAGACTTCTAGAAGAAAGAAACTTGAGCCAAGAAGGTAGAAAACCCAAGAAGTAGATCTGATCTTGTCCATGTAGGCACCCTTCTTCACAAGGAATCAAAACCCTAGAAGAAGAAGAAGCAAGAAAGGTAGGATCTTGAGCTCTAAATAAAATTTTACCATGGAAAAGAAGAGTTATGACATGAAGGAAGGTCTAAGGGAAAGAGACAAGCAAGAAAAATAGATAAGAAAGGAAGAAAACAAATTGCCTTGGTCTAAATCCCTAGAAGATGACCTTGGAAACCCTAGTTAGGGCCAGATGGAGCTCTAGGAGACCTTCTTTTCCAAAAAGAGGTCATCTTCTACCCTAGAGAACTTGGTTCCACAGAAAAATAGAGTGAATTTGTTGCTCTAGGTTAGAGGAAAGAGAAATCAAGCAAAGGTTTCGTACTTGGGCAAGGAAGAGGTAGATATAGCCCATGGATAAGGATGGAAGCAAGCATGAGGTGTACAAGTAGCTTCCCCATGTGTCCATGGCCTTAAACTATTAAGGATATACAAGAAACCACACAAGCACATCCCCCACGTTCATGGAGATCTTCTTAGGAACTTTTTGTTGAATTTAAAAGCCAAACAAGTAAACCATTGGTTGATAGCTCCTAAAGGTAGCTCATCCATACAGAGGTAAACCCTAAAATACCCTTGAAGAAAACACCTCCAAACTAAGGTACAACCCGGATCCCCATGCCTCTAAAATCTCAAGAATGATAAGAGAAAATTCAAGGACCATAATGAAAGTGACAAATTGCAAAGAAAACCTCTCAATTGGGTTAATTGCATAAAATTCTTAAATGTGCATAAAATTGCATAACTTGCACAAACAATGTCCAAACTGGACCAAATTTGAAACTTAACCATATAAAATGATCCCAAAACATATCACATAGTTAGATTAGGTTTATAAGAATTAAAATATGGTAATTAAGCATGTTCAATCATTTAAGAAAGGTTAGGGGTCTCACATTACATACATCAAATGTAGAGTACAAACATGTGTATTATGATATATTATAAGACTCATTTGGTCAGTTCTAGATATACAAGAATAGACACCTCTTATCGATGTGATCAAGGTTTCTAGAGTCAAGATTCTAGGTTTTGGTATGTTATAGTTGGACCCCTCACCTAAAAAGTGTGGAAAATCACTGACATGAGACCCCTATTTCCAACAAGATGATATGACTTCTAAAACACCTATGGCTTACAAGGATATATACATAAAGGAAACAATTATACAATTAATCTTGTCAGCTATTTGTGTATGAGGGAGTACACACCTACTCTTACTTTCTAATATAAAAAACAACATGCAAGAATTTTATAAAGCATATGTATGCATCTTATAGTAAAAATTATCAATCCAAGAGCACAACCATGTCTAGCGCCAAAGAACCTTGAAGAGTTATGCTACTCAGTTGTGGTATATTTTATGTGCCTTAGGATGATTGAAAGATACCACTCAAGAAGCCATCTAGAAGCTATCAAGCCATCTTAGCAATTCGTACAAGATCTAAGCATGTCTAGATTCCCTACATTTCTCCACGTAACCTCAGGTTGAAATAAGGTAAACAAAAGGTAGGGATCCCTTTGGATGGTCTATCATGGATATATGCGAAAAAAACATATCCACAAAACTCATACCCTCCTTATATACACATTTCATGATCCCAAACGTATGGTTAAATCCTCCATACCATATTTCATCTCATCATAACATTTCTCATACATTTACATCAAAATGGAATTTAAGTAGTCCCAAACATTATTTAAAGTATATAGGGTATATTAATGATCTACTCATTTTACTACTCCTCCTAACGACCCAGGGGAATAGATTTATAAACTCAAGGCCATACAACTTATGGTTTCATTCAAAGATCAAATTCATTACTCTAGGAATATACATAAAGAGTATAACATAAGCTAATAGAAATAAGAAAGATGTTTAGAATTGATAATTTCAATAGATATTAAATGTTTAGCCGTCATAACCAAAATTCTCAATGAGGCATATATGCTACTCCTCTAGTCCCATTGAGGTGTTTCACATGACTGAGTCCTTTAAGATAATGAAGATCTAACATATCTCTGAAGGAACCATCATTCAATATCGATATATAATTAGGTATTCATAGCCTAAGAGAAGGAAGATTATTTAGGACCCAACCTTATCCTAAATGCATCCATTTTTACACGATTCAACAACAATTCAATAATTGAATAGCTCAAAACGTGTACTTAAGGCTTCTAATAGGAAAAAACAGATTACAAGTTAACATCTTACAAGTACGAGGATCATAATTTGTCATCAAGGTAGAAGTCTTTAACTTCTCTTACAAATAGAAACTATGTTTCTACCAATAATTAACATATTATCTTTTGCATAAGGATGGGGTACCCATGGTATGTAACCTTTACACACAAGTGGTAAACCCATCGACCTAGACTCAAAGTACATAAAGATACCATTTTTAGCATTTAAATGTATATAACAACAAAATCTATGACATGCAAGTATATAGTAGGAAATAAATAACTCAAAGGTTATATCACTTGCTTGACAAAGGTAGAAATAGGTCTAAACATGTGGGACAATTGTGAAGCTACACACTTCACAACTAACTCTGACATTGGAGTAAACTCTCCGATATCTAAGCTACTTCCTTAAAACCATGCTCTATTGCTACCGGTTCATGGTTGAAGGCAACTAAGAAAGAAAGAAGAAGATGGAAACAAGGTGCAAAATCATCCAGCTAGATAAAAAAACACTTATAAAATGTTGAAGATGAACAAAAGCCAAAATATCACCAAAGGATTGTCAAACTGAGTCTCGACTTACTCAGATCTAAGCTCAGACTCCACATGATGTCTCTCCATGAATTAGTAGGAATTGGAATGAAGGTAGATGGCATCAAAAATGAAGAATGATTAAGATAAGAATCTCACTTATTGTTGTCAGCTTATGGTGTCTCTCTCTTTTGTAGAATCTTGAGGTTTAGCTTGCACAAGTGAGACAAGAAGGAAAGACTAGGGGGAGTCTATATAGCCCTAAAGGAATGATATAGATGTCAACCTATCACATCATATATTGGTAAGTTGTGCCTATGTAGGCAAGTCTTATCATTGGTGTATGGGCCCTGACATTCTATTGGTACACATGGCAAGGAATATCATCAATAGAGATTAAGTAGTAAAGTCATTAGTTGATTTCTTCGGTTCTAGCACTCTAAAAAACAATTATAAAAAACATAATGAAGCTCCAGTGGTAGACCACATGTATAAAACCATCACTACACACAATGTAGGTTTCCAATCAATATTCAAGTGATGGAAGTTTCCCACATGATCGACAAGTTGTTTCATTGGTAGATGACCCAAAGAAACACATACAGTTGCACATCCGACTACTTCCTTATCCCTCTGCCAATGGAAAGACAAAATGATGTCACCAGTCTTCAACCAACAGAAAACAAAGCATGCATGAAAACCAATATGAAAATAGAGAGATTTCTCATTTCTCAACCGACAAGAAGTTGGGCATGCTTCCACCTATCCTCTACTAATGGAAGGTCAGACCACTCCCACCGGTCCTCAGTTGATGGACAAGAAGCATGGCTAGGTTAGACCACCAAAATGTATCCACGAAAACTAAGATAAGAAGATAAGAATACAAGCAACATGTTTGTACATATTGCAAGAAAACCCTCATCCTAGGGTAATTTATACATAAGACCACAAACAAGATCCACTCTAACTAAGCATGTTCTCCAACAATACATTAAATGGGTGGTAAGGGTAAAAAATAGGATTAAGGAATTAATCTAGGTCATGGGTCTTACACATAAGATATAACATTTTTTTTGCATCAATAGATATCAAATTTCCTTTATTGATGCCTCAACAAGGACATATAATGTAATGACTTCACTTTTCAGCAACCCCCAATTAAGGAAGCCATTACCTACAAACCCAAGGATTCATATTTTAATAATATAAATACCAGATAATTTCATTCATTTCAAAATATTATAAACATGATTCTAACATGAACTTTCTATCATTAGGACTATACTTTTGAGAAGAAACAACTGGATAAATCTTCCTTTTAAATCTTTAATGCTTTCATGACGTTTCCATCTTGATCTTCATGTCCTAGATCATGTATATCATCTTATACCTAAAATGGTGTGAGACAAATATGTGTTCAGTATGTTTCCATACTGGTATGTGGGGTGCATCCAAAATATGCAAGTAAATAACAACATATATTCCAACAAATACTTGTAAATATAAACATGCATTTTCTTCACATAATCTTTCTATTATGTGATATTCATAGTGGCATTATAATTGAATGAAACCAAATAAATATCCAACAATTGAATTCTTTAATACTCAAGAAACATGCGGAAAATGCCGACAAACTAATGATGTTATTCTTAGTCATAACCACGTACCTTGATGGTGAGCCACGCAGATTATGGTTCAATTACATTCAAGCAATTCAATCAACAATGACGATTCTAGGTAATCATATTATATATGTGGGCATGTAAATCTTAAAGTGTCACCAATCATATTAATCACATTAATCATACTAAACCCTACTCGATTCAATCTAGGGTTTAGGTATCCTTGTTATCGAGTTATCGTTAGGGTTATTCCTCAAAACTCTAATTCCCATGATTAATATTTTAATAAGTTAAGAACCCTAATGCATATTAGGTGTTGTCAATATTATTCAATCTACCAAGTTATTGTATCATGAGAAATAATATCAAATTATCTCCATTAACATAGAAAGTCATGATCTCTAATCACTATATCTACATATGAATTATATTCATATTAGAAACCCTAATTATCTCATCACCATTATCATGATCATCTTGGTTCATCATTTTGTTCATCAAATCAATTATTATAGTAAAGGAATCACATTTAGCATATTCAACCATCTTTTTACACAAATCTAGGGTTTTTATGCTTTAATCACCACTTAAAACCATATTTGTGCTACTTTGGAAATATGAAACATAATTAGGTCTCAATTATATTTTATTTGGATTCCTCTCATTTTGCTGATCAATTTCATATGTACTTTCCTAGCATCCCAACAATTTGTACAATTATTTTAAGATTAACCCCAATTGGCCAATAATAAGGTGCCACATTAGCAAAAAACTTTTATCTATTTGGGCCACACAAGATCAGAGTAGCCAATTGGATTCCACCTTCGTGGCAACCCGTGCTTGCATGGCTAGGTTGAAGAGAAGGAATAATAGAGGAAAAGGGACATTATCTTTCCCACTACCTTCATCTTCATCCCTCGTTCCTTTAGTTCTCACAACACAGCAATAGGGCCGGTCAACTGAGGGGTGACTTCCACCTCTATTTCTCGAAATTCCCAATAGATGGCTCCTCAAGGTCTGTATACCTTTGTCTGACTCAACCTGCTCCATCACGCCACCTATGGGGGTCGAGGTTGCCCACCTCATTAGCCAGCCTCAAGGTCTACAGTAGGACATCCTTGACTACTTACATTGGAGATGGGGAACTCTTCTAGAAACTCTCACACACTAGAAAGGGTTTCTAATCCTTTGTAGGATCCCAGAGGACCTTCGGGCCAAGTGGATTGGCCGAAGGTGCTTGCTACCACCGGGCCATCGCCTGGTTTGCTGCCCAAAAAGACTAGAAACTTAGTGATGGTTTTGAGAGTTCCAAGGCAATTGAAAGGATAGGAGGTCGTGCGAGATGAGGGTAGACTCCTTGATGCTTTCTATAACCCTAGGGATGTGTCTACATGAGGTTATTATTCAGCCCTAACTCCCTTATAGGATGGGGATTTGGGTTCTTTTTGTACCCAGTGAGTTAGAGGCCATTCAATGGCTTGTCATCTCCTCCATCTCCTAATTTTAGCAGGAGAAGAAATAGCTTGAGAAGTAGAGGGGAATGAGAGAGACGAATGAGAGAGGGGTTGCGATCCTATTCCCACTGGCTTCCTATTATGTCGTGAGGTAGAATATGAATGGTGTTTCGTTCAACCCCAGATCAAGGGTCCTGATTGTGTGTGACACATAAATAGTGTGTGCATTCTCTTATTAAAGTCAGACTTTACCTAATCAATTTCCAAAAAGGATTCATATGAATTAATTGCATTGAAGATCCTTTTTCTTCTTGAATTTCTTTAGACTACTTGGAATTCCCTTTCGATTCCAAATTTGGAGGATAAGTCAATATTAACTTTACCAACATACATATAATTTTTGGGAGTCATTGGAATAACTTAATTAGTCCAATGTTGCTCTTTTAGCAAACTTTTAACTAATTACTTACACCACAAGAAAACTCCTTTTTCCTTCAAATTCTAGAATTATCTTCTCTTCATTATTATTTTGAAGTCTCCCAAAAGCCATACAGAGATATTCATGTTTGATGCCCAAAACATTGTGTTGCCAATAATGACTAAATAATTACTATTTTAGTTATCTAACACACCAAATACTATATTTTCTTTTAGAAACATGTATATTATCTTATATTTTAGTAGTCTAATAATCAACAAAGTCATCATTCGATATTTACATACAAAAACTCTATTTTCTAGAAAATTCTATATCAATTGTCCATTACTTTTAGAAAACCCTTTATTATTGGATTTTCAATTCTTTCTTTTGTCCAAAAGTATTAATGGATAATTGCAATCCATAAAAAACATGAATCTCCTTTTCTTTCTTGTTCCATAAGGACATCATTATTCCCCCAATAATACTATTTTGGGAAAAATATCATTTCATGCTTTAAATTTATATAATTTAATTTTACCAAAATTGAGGATATTACATTTAACCCTCCTTAAAAAGGAATTTGTCCCCAAAAATCACACCCAACAAGGTTATGGTGAAAGATAACTTAACTTGATTTCTAACCTTAGGGTTAGAAAACCTACTTAGATATCTTTAACAATCTTTTATTGTTATGCAAATTCCTCACATCATTTCAAGGATTGGCACCCAAATTCAATTCAAGGTATATCCACATCCATAGTAATTACATGATATCATATCTTGGTGATTGCATGTTCATTTATTATTTCAATTTCAATTGGTGATTAAATTTTCACCTAGGTTTCCAACCTATTATTCATTTATTTTAACATAAGGGTGAGGTAACACCTCTAACCCTAGGTCATCTCATTAACTTTTCAACTTAGGATATTCATTCTTATATCTCACTATTTAGCATAATATGTATCCACCCAATCTCTCTAACTCATAATGGGATGAAATAAGCATTTGACTGCAACCCAAACAAAAAGTTCATTCCATTCCAAGAGCAGAGATCGTATATCCACACATTAACTTTCCACTTTATATTTAAAGTTGAATCATATCAACAAGACCCTAAACATAATTGCTTTTAATTCCTAAAGTCAAATATCTTTTTCACTCTTTAGTTTGTACACAACTCCTCTCATCATAATTACGTGAATTCTTATGTTACACCTCATATATTATGAGCCTTAGTCACTTCCTTAAGGTCTCTAGGGGTATAGGTACTCTTTGGAGTGATCTTAACCTTATCATCTAGGGAGTGCTTCTCAAATTCACCCAATAGGCCGCATGATCATCATGAATGTAGCTAATCTCCTAAGTCATGGACCTTGGGCAAATCTAGTTTTTACCTCCCGGCCACATGTTCTTATGCATTCTGGGCACAATCAACTCCTAATCCCATCGGTCATATGTACCTTTAATACATCCTTCCTGACCTTAGGATTGACTTAGGACTCTACCCTTACCAAGGGTATCTTTGAGATGTTACAACTTTAACCATTTTCAAAAACATTATTTTCATATGTTATTCTTTAAACCAGATTTCCTCCATCTCTTATGATGCTCAATGTTCATTTTATATCCCCTTATTGGACTCAGGGCAACATTCTCATCCGGGCTTGGTCTCATACTATCAACCACTTCCATAGTGACTTTTCCCTCAGAAATGGCATACTTGGGATCAAAGAATCATACTCAATATATGTGCTTTCATATTTTATATCCTTATTGTGTTACACTTTAGGTGACATTTAAGGTGACCTTAGTCATTATATTAATTCAGTCAACTTACCTTTCTAGGGAAGGTCCTAACCTAGGGTTCCTTCATGGTTCATAGGAGGAAGTTAGGCTCTGTTAGACACAACCTGACCCCACATGTTTTGAGTTTGGCCTCCTCCTTTGGTCATCTTCCCACTCTTGGGTTGAACCACCCTGGGTTGGCACACTAGACCTAAAGGTTCCATATTTTCATTTTTATGCATGGTTTTTATCATAACATCTCAACCCATTTTTACTCAACCTCTGAGATACCCTCTCTTAGGGTCTTGTCCTTGTAGTGGATGTTAGGCCACCTCTAAATCTAGAGCTAGGTTCCATGTTGGTCTTCCCAATCTTGGGCCTGACCTTATATGACCTTCCCGATTTGGGGCCTGGTCCAACCTCATATGACCTTCCCAATCTGGGGCCTGGTTTAATCCTTATATGACCTTCCCAATCCGGGGCCTGGTCTGACCTTTGATGTCTTCTCCTATTTAAATGGATGACCTTTGATGTCTTCCCATATTCAAGCGGATGACCTTTGATGTCTTTCCCTATTCAGGCGGATGACCTTTGGTGTCTTTCTCTATTCAAACGGATGATATTTGATGTCTTCCCCTTTTTAGGAGGATGACCTTTTATGTCTTCCCCTATTCAGACAGATGACCTTTGATGTCTTCCTCTATTCAAGGGGATGACCTTTGATGTTTTCTCCTATTTAGTTAGATGACCTTTGGTGTTTTCCCCTAATTTAGGGGGTGACCTTTGATGACCCTCTGCCCCATGGGCTTAATCATCATTATTTCATACATCCAGAGGTGGTATGAGGGGTTCAAACAAGTTATATTCAGATTTTCATTTTCATATAAAACCTTTGATTACCTATGTTTCTCAAAGTTTTTCTCATTAGTGCCTTGTTCCACATGCACATATGCGTGGAAGAGTGAGTTACCTAACTCATTTTTTTAACTTCTCAACCTTTATTTGCCCAATCTTTGGGGCATACCCACTCGCTGGGGGTATTCATACTCACTCACTGGGAGTATTCTCAATGATATACCCACTCTCTGGGGTGATCTCCAGTCATATCCACCCACTGGGATATTCTTTATTCATTCATTCCTCCTGAGATAGCATTAGGGCGATGAGAAAGTTATATTCATGTTTTCATTTTCATTTATAACCATTGGTCATTTATGGTTCTCATGTATATTCAAATCTTTTCCGCATGCATCATGCATAAATTTCTCCACATTCATACATGGAAATCTATTTCATATAGACTTATTTGCATTTTTCTTAATTCTCATTACTCTTACCCTAATTAGGCTTCATATGGGTGGGGTTTCCATTTTACCCATTCTACTCCCATTTCCTAGGATTAGGGTTTGGGTTCAGGTTATAAAGACTGCACCTTTCCTCTTAAGGTTTCCATGTCCCTTGACCCACTAGGGTCTTTCCAACCAACCCTAGTTCCATCTTGGGTTACCCTCATAGGGAAAACCCATAAAACATATTTCTTTAATATATTAATTTTTTTCATGTTAGATGCAGATTTTTTTTCACATTACATGTACCTTAAATTTCATGTGCATTAATTGGTGGAGGATGCCTTAATTCTACTTCTTCTAAAAAAAACCCTAACTTTAGATGAGTAGGGAAGTTCGCTTTAAGTCTTATTAAAAAATGAGGAAGAGAAGTGGATAAATCAAGATGAGAAGAACCTAAAGGTATTTTACTTCAAAAAAGATCATCCAACTTTGTCCAGGAAGGATGCACAGGCCCGAGAGTCCTCGTAAGCCGACTAGCAGTACGGAGGAAACTTTTGCTAGCCCCCCGGGTCATGGTCTCTTCTAGACACCTCAGTCTTTAGAAAATGCCCTAATAATTCCCTCATATTTCTACAAATTACTTGGTATTGTAAACTATTAAATATTATTTGAAAAATATGGTCCTCTGATACCAAATGTAAAAACCTTACTTTTCAAAAACCCCAATTAAGGAAGGAAAAAAAGAAGAGATATATTACCTACAAAAGTTATCCAAGGATCTAGATTTTAATCAAATAATATACAATAGCAGATAATTTCATTCATTTCAAAAATTATAAACAAGATTCTTACGTCAACTTTCTATCATTAGGATTGTACTTTTGAGAAGAAACAACTAGCTGAATCTTCCTTTTAAATCATTAATGCTTTAATGACATTTCCATCTTTATCTCTGTGTCCTTGATCATGCATATCAGCTTATACCTAACACGGTGTGAAACAAATACGCGATCAGTAAGTTGCCATACTGGTACGTGGGCTACATCCAAAATGTGAAAGTAAATAACAACATATATTCCTAAAAATACTTGAAAAATATAAACAAACATTTTTCTTCACATAATATTTTTTTATGTGATATTCATAGTGGCATTATAAATTGACCAAAACCAAACAAACATCCAACAATTTAATTGTTCAATCCTCGAGAAGCACTCAGAAAATGCCAAAAAACTAATGCGGTGATTCTTAGGTGTAACCACGTACCTTAATGGTGAGCCATGCAGATTATCATGAAGATTACACTTCAATTATGTTCAAGCAATCCAATCAACAAAGACAATTCCAGGAAATTATATTATATCTGCGGGCATGTAAATCCTATAGTGTCACCAATCATATTAATCACATTAATCATATTGAGCCCTACTCGGTCTCAATCTAGGGTTTATGTATCCTTGTTATCGATCTATCATTAGGGTTATGCCTCAAAACCCTAATTCCCACGATTATTATTTTAATTACTTAAGAACCCTAATTCATATTAGTTGTTTTCAATATTATTCAATCTACCCGGTTATAGTATCATGAACACTTACACCAAATTATGTTTGTTAACATAGAAAGTCATGATCTCTAATCCCTATTTCTTCATATGAATGTATATTCATATTATAAACCCTAATTATCTCATCATCATTATCATGATCATCTTGATTCATCATTTTGCTCAACAATATCAGTTATTATAGAAAATGAATCATATTAGGCATATTTAAGCATCTTATTATGCAAATCTAGGGTTTTATTCTTTAATCACTACTTAAACCCATCTTTTCACTACTTTTGAAATAGGAATCATAATTAGGTCTCATTATATGTTATTTGGAATCCTCTCATTTTGTTGATCAATTTCATATATAATTTTACTATTTTCCGAGCATCCTAGAAATTTCTACAATTATTTTAATATTAACCCCAATTGGCCAATACCAAAAAGCCTTTATCTATCTGGGCCTTGCAGGCTCAGTGCAACCAATAGGCTTTTGCCTTTGTGGCAGGCTGCCCTGCATGACTAGGTCAAAGAGAAGGAATAATAAAGGAAAAGGGAGAATATTGTCCCTACCTTGCTTTGTTAATCCCAGGGAAAGAGAGGTCTTTCCCACGACCTTCATCATCATCCCTTATTCCTCTAGTTCTCGTGACACCATGCCAAGTCCGGTCAACTAAGGGGTTGAATTCCACCTCCCATGCTCTGAACGCCCAACATATGGCTCCTCGAGGTCTGTCTACCTCTATCTAACTCAACCTAATCTATCTCGCCACTTGCGGTGGTTGGGTTTGTCTGCACTGCTAGCCGGCCTCAAGGTCTGGAGCAGGGCATCCTTGGCTACTGACAGTGGTGATGGGGAAATTCCTCCAAACACCCTCACATCCTGGAAAGGGCTTCTAATCCTTCGTAGGCTCCCATAGGACCTTTAGGACAAGTGGATTGGATGGAGGTGCTTTCTACTACTGAGTCACCGCCTGGGTTGCTGCCCATAAATACTGGGTAGGTAATGATGGTTATGAGAGTTCTAGGGTAATTGAAAGGAGAGGAGGGTTGTGCGGGCTTAGGGAAAACTCCTCAATGCTATATATAAGCCTAAGGATGTTTCTAGAGTTTGTTGTTTAACCCTAACTCCCTCGTAGGATGATGACTTAGGTTCATTTTGTACCCAGCGAGATAGTGACCATTCAATGGCTTGGAAAACTTGCATCCCTCTCTCGATTTCCGTGGGTGAAGAAACATGTCGAGAAGTAGAGGGGAACGAGAGAGCCAAAAGAGAGAGGGGTTACGGTCATGTTCCCATCACTTTCCTATTATGTCATGAGGTAGAATATGAATGGTGTGTTGTTCAATCCCAGATCAAGGGTCCTCATCGTGTGTGACACATAAACAATGCATGAATTCTCTTGCCAAAGTCAGACTTTACCTAATCAATTTCCAAAAAGGACTCATATGCATTAATTGCATTGAAGACCCTCTTTCATCTCAAATTTCTCTAGCCTACTAGGAATACCTTATTGATCCCAAATTTGGAGGATGTCATTATTAACTTTCCCAACATACTTATAATTTTTGGGAGTCATTGGAATAACTTAATTTGTCAAATCTTTCTCTTTTATCAAAACTTTTACTTAATTTACTCACACCATGAGGAAATACCTTTTTCCTTCAAATTCTAGAATTATCTTTTCTTCATTATTATTTTCAAGTATCCTAAAAGTTAGACCGAGATATTCATGTTTGATGCCCCAAACATTATGTTTCCAATAATGCTAGATAATTACTCTTTTAGTTATCTAACACACCATATACTTTATTTTCTTTTAGAAATTTGTATATTATCTTTTATTTCAGTTGTCTAATAATCAACAGAGTCATCATTCTTTATTCATGCATGAAAACTCGCTTTTCTAGTCAATTCTATATCAATTGTCCATTACTTTTAGAAATACATTTAATTTTGGATTTTAAATTCTTTCTTTTGTCCAAAATTATTAATGTATTATTGCAATCCATAGAACACATGAAACTCCTTTTCTTTCTTGTGCCATAAGGGCATTATTATTCCACCAATAATACTATTTGAGGAAAAATTATCAATTCATGCTTTGAATTTATATAATTTAATTTCACTGAAATTGAGGATATTACATATATTCTTGCCATGTCTTTGCAAAAATAACATTGGTGTGAACATCAATGTGTCTTACAAAAACTATAATTTAAGATGTCACTAATCATCCCACACAAAATATATGTTCTTCTTAGTTAACTTGGCCTGTGGTATTTTTTTAGATCTCAAATCCTTTATAATATATTAGTAATATCCAACTAGACCATCATAAATCCACACCTATAGAATCATTTTTGGTTGTTCCTACATCACCTTAACTTTCTTGATATTCACAAAACCCCTTTTTAGTTATGACATGACTAAGTAACACCAGTGAAGTTAACAAAAACTCACATTTATTGAACTTAGATACAATAAATATTCTAGTTAGATTGAGAAAGATCTATATAAAACATGACTTCTACCAGGATGCTATTGTTGGGCGCAGTAACTACAAGCCATTCTGAGATGTCTCTTGTTTTGTGTTGCTTTGACTATATATATTGTACGTTTTCTATATATGTGACAAATTGATCCAATAATTGTTTGATCTTCTATTCATCAAATAACTAAGGTTGTTGGTGCATTATTAACCCTAAACAACATAGCAAAGAACTTGTATTATTTGTATCTGGTTATAAAAGTTGACTTGGTGCATCATCAACCCTTTACCCTCAAATGGTAATATCATGACCTTAGATCTATCTTTGAACATAATATTTTATCCTTTCAACAAGCCAAACGAATCATCTATACTAAAAATTGGTACTCATTTTTAATTAACACCTTATTCAATTGTCTATTATTTACGCATAATCACGTAGATCAATATTTCACCTTAACAAATACATTTGAGTGGTCCCCGTTGGGATGTGGGAAAATTTATGAAACCCTTGTGTAGCAATTCATGTAACATTTCATTTAACCCTGTCAATTAAGTTGGATCCACTCTATACGGTGCATGCAAATGTTAGTTGCAATTTTAATTATATTTTTCTCAAAGGAAATCTCTCTCAATGCTGGTATACTAGATAACTCTTCAAGGAACATATTGTAATATTTCAATATTGTTGGTACATCTCTATTTTATGATATTAAGCTTTAGTATTATAAGGAGGAGGCCAGAGAGGAGAACCAATACTTAATTAAAGAATAAACCTATCCAATCCAGACACTCTAAAAAGAATGATGGATTAGGTCTATTTTTTATTTCTCAAAGGAATGGTATACAAGAAACATGCAAACACTGAATTTGAACAATGATAACTACACAATATCAAAAAAATAATCCATTTACATTGTTTGTCACCTAATAAGGATGGGATGACATACATGTGAAGCTATAAACTTAACATATACAAATACTAATTGTAGAGGGAAACCTGGACATTCCAAGATATCCTCAAGATTCTACTATATGGTACATGAACAACTTGAGCATCATCTCTAACATATATATATTTGGGTGGGTTAGGAACACCACCTGAAAAAGATGTAAACAAAATAGAAAGGGAATCAACATAAATAAAATATATGAATTATAATCTTTAGGGAATTAGTTAGGTCAAAGATGATAAAAAATAAGAAGACTCAATTAACAAGATAGTCAAAGAGAAATACATTCAAGAGATATACAAGGTCAAGTAGATGAGTCATTTAATTTATTAAGATAACATCATGATTTCAAAGAAAACTTGCTTTAAAATATTTCGGTAACATCATGATTATCAATAGTGCATGCAAACAATCATAGACTAAGATTATTTATGTAGGGAGGGATAGACACCATACGATCACAAAACTAAAGTGTGGGTGGAAAAAGAACACCCTAGATAGAAATACATGCACCCTATATAGAAATGTGTGGAAAAGCACCTTGTGGGTAGAAAACGTGTGTCCTAATGTATGTTCTACACATGTACCACTACTATAAATAACATTACTGTAATCCATGCACAATAGGGAAGGCAAGTGTAAGTTTAGTCAACACAGTTTTGGTTCAAGTAATGAGGCTAAGAACATCCATACATTGGCATATTTAGGTCAAAATACATCAGTAATTGAGTTCAAAATTTAAGTAACATGCTAGGAAAATAATATCATAATATAAGGATTATCAAAATATCATAAGAGATAAATGAAGAATGATTGTATCTTATGTAGATGTATCATATGGGAAATCATTGTTTTAGTTAAAATAATGCCAAAATAAACCGAGTGCATAGAAATACCTTAGACGCTTGTGTAAAAAATCCAAAAGAGCCTTGGTTGGGGACAAGCTTCCTAACAACACATAAAAATTTATACAAGGATTAACACTAAAAAAATTACATGTACTAACCCTAAAAATTGACTTTTCAAGTAAAGAAAATTAGGTCATGAAAACCAAATTAACTGATAGGTGTATTCTTAGTTTTAAAACATATATTTATTACTTTAATGAGATCTAAAAATTATTTATTTATTTATAATATTATGATATTGATAAGGATTTATACAATCGCCTTATAAACTCGATTATTCTATATGTTGGAAAATGTATAGATAATTTTTATACTTTTGGGATTCTAAAACCAATTTTATGTATTTTTATAACATTCCTATTATTCTTATTTAATTATATAATATTAATATGTCTCTTGTACTAATGAAATGAAAATTGTTTCAAAATATAAAATTTCTATCCCACGCAATTCAGAGACCTTGTCGTGTGATAGGACAAGATGGTAAAACCATGATGGCTATAAACTTGGAGACAATATCTGTCCATCCTATCAACATATTCATATTGAAGGTAAAAGTCAAATTTATTACTTTAGATCTTTTCTTTATCATGTGAAGCACCAAAAGTACCACCAAATTGATATAAATCTCTGTGTGCACGGGAAAGCAAAGACCAGAGTGAAGAACAATGTTCCCTCATAAGGGATGAACACACGACAACTTGACGAGGCCCACCAGCCAAAACCTATGAGAAGATACTATCAAAAGGCTCTAGTTCATTTATAATTTCAGAAGACATGTAATAATAGGGTCATAGTGGTTCTTTCTATTAGTTGAGCAATGAGCTCCATCCGAATAAATTCATGAGACCATTGTAGGTCATTTATCATGTTTCTAGTTTCCTAAGAAGACTTTTACGGTTCTTTCAAGGAACTCCAATAGGAAGTAGCCACTAGATGGGATGAGGTTCCAAGTCATTTCATTGTTGGATACATAGAGGAAACCACACATAAAGGGATTCATGAACGTGCAGTACAAGAAAAGTTTTCATGGAACATGTGGTATTCATTGTGTATGTACATGTAATGGAGAGGGATTTATATATATTAACCTTTTGGCATGGATAGCTAGAAATTTCACTTTTCACTTACTGGAGAAAATACCTAATGTAGATCGTAGAGGAGGGAAAAGATAGAAAATGTATGTATATAAAACTAAAAATAATTTTGAAGATATAGAAGAAAACATATATTACTAAATAGAGGAAACATGAATGATGAAGTGGAAGAGAAAGTTTAGTTAATAAATCTTAGAAATTACTCTATAAATAAGGAGAATTGAAGCAAACAAGCAAAAGATACAAAAAAGAAGCAAAAATTTATATAATATTTTGAAGTATGGCTAATGGAAGAAAAATTTTAGCTGATATTGATTCATTAGTAGAGAACTGAAAGCAATATGATAAAAGGAGGGGGAAATAGACAATAGAAAGTTAATAGAAATAAAATATAATTGAATGATGATGACAGAAGTTAAGAACTTTTTATACATAGACTACTAAACATAAATAAATGTCATTGTCCTTCCCTTTCTTTATATCCACATTCTTTTCACTATTTTATCCATTTTTATTCAACAATATTATGAAATACGTATTGAATACAACATATACAACCAAGAGACATCTAAATATCTCTTTGTTGTAATTATCTACGAATGGAAGTCTGCATTATAATTTCGTTTACAATTGTGTAGGATAAATTTACCGAGATTCTTTTCTATCATTCTGCTTTCAACATCTTATCTCCATTTATCATGTTATTAAGTAATAGATTTATTACACAATTTGTATTGTCACTCTAGATTCATTCAGCACATGTATTACAATTTTATCCTGGTAAATTTTTATTTATTTAGATAATATGAATTTATATCCAATTGTGACTTCCAACTTTCCAAACTTGGAGAAATCATGTATCTCCTAATATAATTTACATTAAATATTCCTGAAGTAGGTGACAAAGTAAATGGAGTTTATATTTGTGTCATACTATGTTTATATCAGTTTATATTTCGATGTCTCATATTATTTTAGGAAACAACTTCCATTATAGGATTTTCCACCATTAAAAATTTTCCATAGTTTATCATGCATGTACAAAAATTTTTTCCTTTGTCTTATACTACAATTTTCTTTATTAGAACTTCATCTAAATAATATAATTATAAACCAAACAATTTTTTTAACATTGATTTCATATATATATATATATATATATATATATATATATATATATCTGTGTGTGTGTGTGTGTGCAAAATACATACTTAGGGTCATTTATTTATATCAATCTATTATATATATCATTAATGTATTAATGAGATTTAGTGAACAATTGGATAACATCTTGTTAAACTATCCATTGATTTTCTCTTATTCCAACCATATTGTCATGGTCTAGGGATATGTACAGTTAGGTTTCAATATGTTACAACACTTCACCACTTAAAGAAGTTTTTATTTTCAAAATCCAACCAACTATATCCTTGTATACAAAGTCACATATTAAGCAATATGTAACTATATCAATCCTAAGAATCATGTCACTCTATTTCACACTAATTTGAGCTAGATAGTTTAACCAAAATCAAGGATTCTCTTGACACTTTTGTACTGATTAGGGTTACCTACTTTGTGATGGTAGTTTCATTCTCACTTTAATCAATACTATTTCATAATATTTTCTAAAGTATTCAAATTTCATATATGTGGTCACTAGGGTTTACTAAATCCTCTTATCTTCCATGACATGAGCATGAGAAAACCAAATTTAATAAATAAGTTCCCCAGGGGATTACTATTTTTTCTAAAGGATTAGGTTTTTGCGTACTTGAAGAGTTTGACAAGTATAAAGGTCTTCCTTTGGTTTTAAGTATTAGGGTTATCTCCTAAATGAGTGAATCAGCTTTGGAGATATGTGGCGTAGGAAGGTAGGGGAGCGCTTCAGATCCCCTTATTTCTCCTTTATGATAAATGGATGCAAGAAGAGGAATGTGACTCTGTCAAGAGAACGATGACATTTCTCCCTATTTATTCTTGTTATGTGCTGATGTCTTCTTAGAGATTTTGAATGGAGCTTCTAGGGAGGGAAAAATTCACGGGATCATCGCTTGTCGAGGGGGTCCTAAAATCTTACACCTTTTCTTCATGGATGACAATATTCTTTTTACGAGGGCAAACCTATAGGAGGTTGCTATTATAGTTGACATTACTAGCTGCTACGAGAGAGATTCTAGGTAGAAAAATAACTACACAAAGTTGGAGTTTTCCTTTAGTAGAAATGTGAACCTGGAGAACATGAGGGTCATTCTTAGTACCCTCATCATGAAAAAGTCGACAAACATGATAAGTAGCTTCGCCTTCCTACGGTGATTGCAAGATCAAAGAAAGTCATATTTAGTGTGTTGAAGGATAAAGTTTGAAGAAAGCTTAAAGGATGGAAAGAATGATACCTGAGCCAACCAGGAATGTAGGTCCTTATTAAATCTATGATATAGGACATTCCCTCCTACATGATGGGTATGTTCCAAATTCCTTGCAACATTATTGATGATCTCAACAGATTCATAGCAAATTTCTAGTTGGGCAGTATAGACAAAAAGAAGAAGATTCACTGGGTAGCATGGGAGAAAATGTGCAAGCCAAAATATGAAGGGGGACTCTGATTCAAAAACCTCAAGATTTTCAATGTTGCCCTGCTTGCTAAATAGGCCCGGTGCCTGTATTCAAACCTAAACCACCTTATTGGGCAACTTATGAAGTCCAAATACTATAAAAATTACGTGTTACTTGAATCTTATAGAGGGAACACACCTAGATTTTCCTAGAGCAACATTTGGGGTGCAAAATCCCTTTTGAAGGAGGGTATCAGATGGAAAGTAGGTGATGGGTCTAATATCAACATGTGGAATGACATTTGGTTGCCCAATTGCAAAGGTAGATGCATAAATGTGAGTGAAGAGGTGGGTTTAAATGACCTCAAGTTTAAAGTTCTAGTTGACAAACACAAGTGGATTTGGAAATCTGAGGTGCTGATTGAATACCTCTCTCTGAATGATGTTGATAAGTCAGGGTTATCCCTGTATGCCCAAACAACCCAGATGAAAGGTACTGGAACCCAACAAAAGATGGTTGTTTTATAGTCCGATCTGCCTATGCGATCGAGGCTGACCAAGGGGCTCCAAACTACCTTCTCCAGGAGAGCAGGATTGAAAACAAATGATCCAAAATATGGAAGTTGAACACCCCTCCAAAAGTCAAACACTTCGTTTAGAGAGTGTGCTCGGATCAAATACCTACAAAAGCTAGATTGTATGACAAACATATAGTTGTGGATGTTGCATGCCCTTCGTGTAATGAAACCATGGAAACCCTCTCCCACACTCTATTTTAATGTATTTATTCTACTCAAATATGGGTTCTAGGAAACAACATGATGCATGTCATCACAATGGTAATGGACAAGGAGCAACCTCTTTTGATAATATGTGGAACACTGCAACTGAAGATGAGATCACTTCTTTCTTCATATATTGTCGTGCCACCTAGAAATGCAAAAATGAAGCTATCTTCAGCCAGCCCAAACCTAACCCTATTATAGTTGTGTAAGGACTGTTGAAGTGGGTAGAAAATCACAAAGAAGGCGAGAGGAAGTTTGCTACTGTGAGACAACCAGTAGAAGTTAACAAAACACCTTCTTCATGGTCCCCTTAGAGGGCCTCTTGATCAAGATGAACACTGATGCTGCGATCTTACCTAATGAATGGGCATGCTTCAACTCAAGTTTCAGAGATAGAATAGGGAATATAGTAGCCATGTCTAGTTATACAAAGGAGGGAAAGTGGTCACTGCTTGTTATCGAGGCTTATACTAATATTAGTGGGCTGAAGACTTCCATAGAACTAAATATAATTGACATATGTATTGAGGTCGATGTTCAGAATGTTGTTCAAACAATCAACAACACTATAAGTGGAGGAGGGATGATTATGTAGCTATTCAATTACATAAATGACCTGAAGGAGAATTTGAACATGGAGGCTTGCACAAATTTAGGTAGGGAGGGAAACATGGAAGCTCACAAACTTGCAAAATGAGGGGTCTTAAATGATGTAAATGAAATCTGGGTGGATCATTTTTTATTTCTCCACAATAGCATGTAATACATCTTCGTATGAATGAAATCCTTAACCGCAAAAAAAGTATTACAGTTATCTCCGAATGTTGAGTATTTATGCAATTTAACATGGTGAACTAATTGTCTTGTGTCAGATGAGAAAGCTTCTAGATATTTCTATTGGTAAGACTGGGGTGAAGATGTAAGATTGCAATTTTTATAGAAAACACATTTCACTATCCATATTTGAGTATAAGTGTAATGTATGTAAGTTATTAAATGAGTTACCTAGTGCAAAAAATAGACACACACATTATAAAAACGATGTATTTTTTCTTTTCAATTTATCTTATCATTATCTCTTAGGCTAAGGATGCTCATACATTACCTAAAGATTACTAATGTATTTGATGTGGTTTCCAAACTAGAGTTATCCATAGATCTAATTATTTGTAGCAAGTCAGGGTAAAGGGTAATTAGGTTAGGAGAGTGTTTTTTTAAATGTCCCCGGATAAAGTGTTTGGTTCAGATGGGGTTCATAATGAGTTTATTTAGTCTAATTGATAGCATGGTGAGCAATCAGTTATACACATGGTATGTGATTCCTTTCCAAGTGGTAACTTTGCCTCTTATATGGCCGATTCCTTAATGGTCCTAATACCCAAAACTCCATAAACACAATTTTGTAGTGACATGTAGCCCATCTCTTTGAATAAATGTTGTTTCAAACTACTCTCAAAGATTATTGTTGAGAGGATTAAAACTTTGCTCAATACCTGGATCTCGGCGAACCAATTCAGCTCCATACATGGGCGCGACATCATTGACAACATACTATTGTACATGAAGTTATTTACACCATGAAGAATATAAAGGAAGGGAATATGTGGGTCAGTATTAAGGTTGATCTCTCAAAGAAATTTGATAGAATGCAATGGACCTTCATACAAGATATGTTGATCGAAGTCAGTCTGCCAAGTAATCTCATAACCTTGATCTTGCAAATCATATCCTCTAGGCACACATCCATCCTTTGGGAAGGTATTCATATAGAGCCCTTGATTGGAACACATGGTGACCACCAGGGAGATCCATTTAGTCCATATATCTTTATCCTCTACATGGAAAGATTCAGCAAAGCCATCTCACATTCTATAGAGGATGGACTTTGGCAACCAATTTTGCTATCCCGCAAGGTTACCCTTATCATGCATGTGATTTTCACTGGCGATATCCTTCTAATTTTTGAAGTCTCTTACAAGAAAACTACCATCATTAACTAGATCTTAACTAACTTTTCTTTTGTCTTTGGGCAAATCATATTCAAGGACAAGTTGAGGTGCTTGTTCTCAACAAATACTAGTTCCTCATAAAAGCATAGGTTTCACATACGTCTTGGCACCCTCAACACCACTGATCTTGGCAGATATATTGGTGTCCCATTCCTTCATCATCTCCTTAATAAAGGTACCCACACTAACATCCTTCATTCAATTCAAAGAAGGATGGACAACTAGTTCGCTCATCACATGTCACTTGCTAGCTATATTATCCTCACACAATTGTGCCTCCAGAAAATCCTTGTGTATACCATGCAAATGGTTAAGCTTTACCCTTCTATGTGTGAATATATTGATAAGAATATTCACAATTTCATCTCAAATGGGAGTAGGGAGGAGCACAAGCTCTCTCTAGTTTCCTAGAGTAAAATCACTTAACCTAAGGAATTTGGCAAACTTTGAATCAAGCAGGAAAGGGACCACAATGAAGCAGTAATGCTCAAGAATGCTGGCCTTTTCTTAAATAGCCATTCTCTCTCTGGGTTAGAATCATGAAGGATAAATACATGTATAATGGTCGGATTAGCAAACACCCTTTCTCTGCTACATGGGCCTTCATAAAGAAGAATATGAATAGCATTCAAGCTACCAGCTAAAAAGTATTAGTTCAGGACTCTAACTAAATGTATGGAATAAAAAATGGATCCATGGAAAGTCCATCATGCAACTTGAACTGAACACCCTTGTGCCTCAAGGTATGGAGGATCTCTGTGTGAACTCAATGGCATAATGCAACTCTGTGTGGGATTGGGGTTTCATCTAAACTTACCTCCCTCAATGACATTAACTAAGGGATTGCACAATCAGTAAACTAATCTAGGTTGAGATAAACATGGGAAATAACTTCTTCACTATTCAAGAGGATTGTTGGATTAACACTATCACCAATCCCTTGTCACATTCATATAATAATATCCTCAGAGTAGTTGCATGTTGGGCACTATGGAAAGACTGCAATGAGCTAACTCACAACGGCAAGGAAAAGTCTAAATCAATTCTTGCTAGCTTCATCAAGGAATGGACACAAACCATATTTAATCTTTCAAAGCATATCTATAAGAATGCACATTACATTTCTTACTCTATCAAGTGAAATCATGGAGGGTGAAACACCTTCTATTCGTCAATATAGAATTCTAGGGACACTCCCTTAGAATAAACTCAGGTATTTATGTTGTTGACTCATTGGGAAAATGTATCTTGGGTAAAGTTCAACCCATGTACACCTTGTGTGCCTTACAGACTAAAGTAGATGTCATACTTCATGACACTTAGCTCTATAAAGAACATAACTGGGACAATGTCATTATCTATATGGATGCATCCTTGGTGATAGAAGTTCTTACAGGCTATCATTCTAAATTATGCAAATTGGAACCTCATGATAGGCAGTTCCTAAAACTAAATAAGGATGGCAAAAATCTTAGCATTTCCTTTATCCCGTGCAACTACAATAGAATAATTGAAGCAATTGCAAAACACTCTATATACTCTTTGTCACCCCCACTTCTTCCTTGATGAGAAGCCTCATTGTCTATGTCTAGGCATTCATGTTGATCTCCGATCATTTTGGCTACAGTAGAGAGAAGTATGAATAAAACATAATATCTATAGGTTTTGGAAAAAATAGTTTAAGCCCATACTACTTCTTCAAGTTTTTCTTTAATCCAATTATGACCTTACCTCTCTTATAATCACCATTTTAGTTATGTGAGAAGTACTTTTTAGAAGTATATTTTAGTCATTCAACTAGTCATTCATGGTAGTCCACTTATCAAGGTTTACTCATTTTCATTATTTCAGTGGTTGTTATTTACATTTGACATAATGGGGGAAGTTAATCCATTCTTTATTAAGTCCAGGTATCCCTAATGCTAGATTATAATCCTAGAGAGTACATTACAAAACTCCACTTCTTAAAAGGACCAATCTATAAACACAAAGAGTACATTTTACCAAACTCCACCCTTTCAAAGGGTCAACCTATAATCTATTGGACATCAAAGAAATAACAAGGGGTAAACACACTAAGGCATACAATTCTAAATCATCTTCTCATCATTTCTCCACACTAGATCTAGGGTCCCATGGTTGAACTAAACAATCTAGGGGGTTCTTCTCTAAATGGCTCTCCTATTATAGAAAACCTCACAAGGTGGAGACTTCGGTCATGAAAAAATCAAATAAAATCTAGAAAACCTTTTTGGTACATCAAGGATGCTAATAAAAGTAATTTGGAAATTGGGCAATGTAAATCCAAAAAGGGATCCAAAGTAAAACTGAGACCCAACTCGTCACCATCCATCATATCCAACCTATATTGAAATTTTTGTCATTATTTCATTCCATCAAGGGATTCTAGAACCTAAAATATCTAGAAGGGAACATCAAAGAGATTCTCTATCACATAGAATAGGAAGGGGAACATGGTTCTCATGATGCCAACTCCTACCACACACCTAGGTAGAGAGCTCTCAGCAAAATTATTGAAAAATATTGATGTTGTAGGCAGGGGCAACCTAACCCTAGTGGAGTTATTTCAAGTTATCACTTACAAAAAGGGAGGCATCTTCCACCTAGAACTTAATATAGTATCCTAGGGTCTATATCTAAGCATGATAATTCTCAAGGAAACCTTAGTTGAGAGAATAATTAAAGAGACCTAAGAGGAGAGTTGTAATGACCTACACTTTTGAGTGTCTAAAAGACCTTAAAGTCACAAATCGTCACTCATAAATTCCAGGATCAGATTCAAAAAATAATATAGAATAGTAAACAATTTTCATTATTGAACATAATACTTACATGTTTACATATAAAGCTCCTCTAAGGAGTTACATACATTTTTAAACATGATTATCTCTTACAAGTGAAGGTATACCATTATGACTAAATAATCAGGAATAACTCTAGTGTCTTCAACATCTTTATCTGTACCCTCATGTCCACGATTCAAGTATATTTGATACCAAAAATGCCGAAAAACAAATATGCGGTTAGTATATTTCTATACGGGTACATGGGTTCATTCAATAATCGCAAGTATACATATAAGCAAACATCTTTATCTTGCATATAAGAACATAAACTTATTTCATATTCTAACCCATATCTGGTCTACTACCTCAGGTGTGATCATTGTACCTCTGGGGATCATGTGCATTACCCTTAAGATCAGTCTAACCCATGGTTCAGAATATTGTTATTTACTTTACATGATACTCATAGGAACTTTATAATTTGCAAGAAGTAAATAAAGAAGCAAGTAGTTTATTTGTCGTTCAATCTCATTGAGAAACATTAGCAATATTTGAATTCGATATAGGTATTCATAAGTGTAACCACATACCTTATGCCATCACTGAAACCATGCAGAACATCATATACTTTAAGAGTGCATCCAAACATCCAAGCAACAAACCATTCAATCTGACATAATTTGAAACAAGCATACTACATATGTGTCACCAGGTATTTGCATTACATTACTCAGATCTAGATGCACTCCTAGACTACAATTTAGGGTCATCTTGTGTTTGGACCAGGGATCAGGGTTACAAAACCCTATTTCCAACATATTCTAGTTTCTAAGATTACAAACCCAGTTATGCATGTCAGGTGAAACCCTAATTATCATCTTAAACATATTAAACCAACCATGATACCTAGATCAGATTATCAGCATTAGATCATAGCAAGATGATGACATTGATTTTAACACCCTAAATAGCATGAATAAAACTACTAATTTGGAATCATCCATTATCCATCATTATCAGAGATTTGTTCATTTTACATGTTTAGATCATGAATTAACTTAATAAATGAACCTATTCAATTAAGCATCAGATTAAGACAAATTTAGGCTTTCCCTTTATTCTAATCAAACCATGTACACTTTGAGAATAGGAAGCATATCTAGACTCTAAAACTATTTTAATTGGATTCCTCTCGTTCTCCTGATCAATTTTCAAATATTGTATGTTGCAATCTGAGTTACCAATAATTAACTACATAATTTGCAAGTTAATTGGATTCAGACCAATAACATGTTGACACGTCAGTGCTTGCTACCACCTAATGCGCCACGCGGGCCCAGGCGCCGGCCAATGGCCTTGCGCCCTGTCAACGGCCTATCCACATGGGTGGGTTACTTAAAAACATAACGAAATGACTTAAATGCTCTTACCTCGGCAGATCAGGTTCCTTGCGTGTTGGGGGTGGTTTGGTCATTTAAGTCTTATTCTCCTTAGAACTTACATAGAGAGGCCCCGACACCCGTCCGCACAACGCGACTCCACGCCAGTGTTGCCGGAGGTGCCTGGCAGTGCCCACCCTCTCTCGTACATCGCCATTGCTACGAAATTGATCGTGTATAGGCATCGTAGTCAGAAACCATGCCCTCAAGTGTTGTCTCGCACCTCTCCATCTCACGAAGAACAAGGGCAGACCATCACCCATCGTGTTCATCGCACGGCATCGCCCTCCAGTGTGCTTCCACCCAAGCCACCATCTCTAACGAGGAACAAGCATGATGGTGCCACTGTCTCCCTCTTCTCAGTCTTAGTCTCTCTGCATATGGGGAGTCCCATCTCCTTCACACGAGGACGGACTGACCACATGACTCTACGACCTCGATGCCTGGGGTCCTTGACCTCTACCAACCATCCCTGGACGGCTGTCCTCGATCTCTGCTGGCGGCAGTCCGTGCGGCAGGTCTGAGTGTAGCCCCCTTGGGGGTGCAACACCTCTACAGAGACCGCCTTGGCTACTGCGACCATCCCCTTTGCACCCAACTCTCATGGTGGCACCCAACCAGAGTCCAGCCATGGTCACACGAAGGAAGAACGTGGCAAAGAGGACACCTCCTATTGTCCCTGGAGTTTCCCTCAGACATGTAGGCCAGGAACTTTTGCCACCTAGGAGAAGAGGGTTCTGCAGTCCATGCATGTGTCCTAGGCAAAACCCTAGGTTAGGAAAAAGAAAGACAATGAAAGAGAGGAGCATGGGGGTGGGTTGGATGTTGAGAGAGAGAATAGGGTTGGGTTGTGTGTGGGACTCCTTACCCATATATATACACCTTTCCTCACAAGTCTCCCGAATATACAAAATAAATCTCCTCTTTCCTTTTATTCCAAACTCTTCCTTTGCGTAAAAGAATTATGTGAAGAGGCAAGGCACATCATGACTCTCTTCCCAATTACCCTCTCATTATCTTATATTAAGATTACCCATCATTTGTGACTATTTTTTAATACCTATTATGATCACAAATATCCATATTATCCCAAAGTCATGTCTCATGGGCCCATATGTACACTTCGATTATCTAATTGGGCTAAGAAGTGACCCTGAGGCCCATGAACCACATCTTGGGCCTTCCAAAGGCCCCATGATCTTAATCACATTCTTTTGTTACCAACCTAAGGCTCTGATCATCATTGCATCTTGTATGAACATCTATGTTCAAAAGTACATTATTGAGTTAAATAGATCATTCATTATGAGTCTAGGGTTGGAAATCATCAATCAAGACCCCCCAAACATTTCCTTATCATATGTTCTTCTAATTCATTTAGGCTTGAAATCCACGAATTTCAAGGATGTAACATTCACCCCTCCTTAAAAGGAATTTTGTCCTCAAAATTCATTCCTACTAAGACTCGATGAGTGATACCCATCATCTTCAAATCTTGGGGTTACCACCCCACTTAGATTTCAAATCTTAGGGTTACCACCCATCATCTTCAAATCTTAGGATTAACAACTTTTCTTTAGTATATCACTTTTCATTTTATTACTAAGATTGGCACCTGAATCGAAATTCAAGTATATCCACATCTCTAATATTCACATCTTATCATCACTTGATGATTCTATTCTCATTGATGATCTCATTATTACTTGGTTATTTCTCTTTCCACTTAGGTTTCCAACCTATTATTCATTTTTTTCTCACAAGGGTGAGGTGACACCTCTAACCCCTAGTTCAAGTCATTACACATTAGATGTAGGATATTCATCCTCATTGTCTCAATTTTAAGCATAATGTGTGCCTATCCAATCTCCGTCCCTCATAATGAGATGAAATAAGTATTTGACTGCAGCCCAAACAAAAATTTCATTCCATTCCAAGAGCAGAGATAGTACATTCACACATTACATTTCTATTTCACATATTAAGTTGAATCATACTCAATATGACTCTAAACTTACTTGATCTTAATTTCATAGCATACTTATATTCCATGAAGTTAAGTGTCCCTTTTCTTACTCTTAAGTTAGGACACAACTTCTCTCAAGTTTTCATGACTTCCTTATTTCTTTTTTATTTACATCTCATGTATCATTATGAGCCTTAGCCAAATCCTTTAGGTCTCTAGCGGTATAGGTACTATTAGAGTGATCTCACCCTTATGCATTAAGGGAGTTTCTTTACATTCGCCCTACTGGGCCACATGAACATCAGGTAGGTGGCCAACCTCCTGAGACATGGGCCTAGGGCAAACCAAGTATTACCTCCTGAACACTTGGTCATGTGCATTTAGGGTTTTTCCACTCCCAACCCATCGGTTCTATGTACCTCTAGTACACCCTACTTGACCCTAAGATTGCATTAGGTCTGTCTACCCTCCCTAAGGGTTTCTTTTGAGATGTCACATCTTTTAAGCACATTATTCTCTTATATAATTCTTTAATCCGGATTGCCTTCACCTCTCACTTTCGAGTAGACATTATGCAGTGTTATCCCAACATTAGGCTCGAACTACCTTCCCTCCAGGTTTTGGTACCATGTCGGTCTTCCCTCCTGGGCTTGACCTCTATGATCTTTCCCCTCCAGGGGCTTGATCCTAACAGCTGCATTGTGGACTTAGGCCACCTTCCCTCTTGGGCTTGGTGCCTCTCTGGTTTTCCCTCCTCAGCTTGATCTTTTCATGACCTTCCCTCCTGGGCTTGGTCATCCACTTAGGCGACCTTCCCTCCTGGGCTTGGTGCCTTAACGGTCTTCCCTACTGGGTTTGACCATTTCATGACCTTCCCTCCCGGGATTGGTCGTCTACTCAGGCCACCTTCCCTCCTGGGCTTGTTGCCTTCCTGGTCTTCTAAATCCTAGGCTTGACCAGTTGTTACACAGAGATGACATCCTTGGGTTCAAAGAATGTGAGTGCTTTCATTTTTATATCTTTAACTCTTCACTCCTCTAGGTGAGGATTAAGGTTATCTCAATACTTTCATACATTTATTCAATTACCTTTTATGGGAAAGTCCTAGCCTAGGGTGCCTTCTTGGCTCATAGGAGGGGGGTTAGGCTCTCTAGTGATCCCAAGATCTAAGGTTTGGCATCCTCCTAGGTCTTCCCACTCTTGGGTTGACCCACCCAAGGTTGGCACACTAACCCTAAAGGTTCCATAGATGCTATTTTTTGTTAGGCATAACCTTTATCCTTATAACTTATCAACCCATGTTTTCTCAATTTCTAGAATATCCCTTCATGGATTATGTCCATTCAACCAACTTAGGTTACCTACCCCTCCAGGGGCTTGGTGCTACCTCGACCTTCCCCTCCAGGGACTTGGCCACCATCACTAAACTTTTAAATACAACATAAGGGGTTTGAGCAAGTTATATTCAAACTTTCACTTTCATATATATATATATATATATATATATATATATATATATATATATATATATATATATATAAATTGGGTTCATATATTTCTTAAGACCTCTTACATAAGTTTTATGCTCCTCATGCACACTTGCATGGGAGACTGGGTTACCTAAACCCATCCCTTTATCTTCCTTATTCTTGATTTTAAGTTTCACATAGATGGTGTCCCAGACCACCACACCATATTCATTATTTAAGATTAATGTTTTAGAGTTAAGGTTAGGGACTATACTCTACCTCTCAGAGTTTCCCTGTCCCATGACTCACTAGAGTTTCATACCTTAATCCAAATCTTCCCTCTAAGGAAGGGCTTACCCATACATGTATCTTTCTAGTGTCTACCCTATCTAGAGGGACCTACATGAAAGGTTGCATCTTTTCACATTTTTACTTCTCTAATTAACAATTTCTATTTAAGGCTTATTATGCAAAGTCATGAGAAGTAGACGAAGTATGAGATGAGAAACCTAAAAGATACTTTAATCTTTACTAATTTTTCTATTAAATTTTCTAAGGATGATTTTGAAATTATAAACTATTAGGTATTAGTTGATGAATCTGTGCTCTGATACCAAATGTAACGACCCGCACTTTTGAGTGTCTAAAAGACCTTAAAGTCGTGAATCAACACTCATAAATTCCAGGATCATATTGAAGAAATAATATAGAATAGTAAACAATTTCCATTATTGAACATAATACTTACATGTTTGCATAAAAATCTCCTCTAAGGAGTTACATACATTTTTAAACATAATTACCTTTTACAAGTGAAGCTATGCCATTACGACTAAACAATCAGGAATAACTCTAGTGTCTTCAACATCTTTATTTGTTCCCTCATGTCCATGATTCAAGTATATCTGATACCTAAAATGCCGAAAAACAAATACGCAGTTAGTTTATTGCTATACTGGTACGTGGGTTCATTCAATAATCACAAGTACACATATAAGCAAGCATCTTTATCTTGCATATAAGAACATAAACTTATTTCATATTCTAACCCATATCTGGTCTACTACCTCAGGTGTAATCACTATCCCTCTGGGGCTTGTGTGCATTACCCTTAAGATCATTCTAACCCAGGGTTCAGAATATTGTTATTTACTTTACATGATACTCATAGGAACTTTATAATTTGCAATAAGTAAATAAACAAGCAAGCAGTTTATTTGTCGTTCAATCTCATCGAGAAACATCGACAATCTCAGAATTCGATACAAGTATTCATAAGTGTAACCACATACCTTATGCCATTCCAGAAACCATGCAGAACATCATATACTTTAAGAGTGCATCTAAACATCCAGAAACCATGCAGAACATCATATACTTTAAGAGTGCGTCTAAACATCCAAGTAACAAATCATTCAATCTGACATAATCTTCAACAAGCATACTACATATGTGTCACCAGGTATTCAAATTACATTACTCAGATCTAGATGCGCTCCTAGACTACGTTTTAGGGTCATCTCATGTTTGAACCAGGGATCAGGGTTACAAAACCATATTTCCAACATATTCTGGTTTCTAAGATTACAAACCTAGTTATGCATGTAAGGTGAAACCCTAATTATCATCTTAAACATATTAAACCATATGTGATACCTAGATCATATTATCAGCATTAGATCATAGCAAGATGTTGACATTGATTTTAACACCCTAAATAGCATGAATAAGACTACTAATTTGGAATCATCCATTATCCATCATTATCAGGGATTTCTTCATTATACATGTTTAGATCAGGAATTAACTTAACATAAATGAACCCATTCAATTAAGCATCAGATTAAGGCAAATCTAGGTTTTCCCTTTATTCTAATCAAACCATGTACACTTTTAGAACATGAACCATATTTGGACACTGACACTATTTTAATTGGATTCCTCTCGTTCTCCTGATCAATTTTCATATATTATATGTTGCAATCTGAGTTACCAATAATTAACTATATAATTTGCAAGTTAATTCGATTCATACCAATAACATGCTGACACGTCAGCGCTCGCTACCACCTAATGTGCGACGCAGGCCCAGGCACCATCCAATGGCCTCACGCCCTGTCAGCGGCCTGTCCACATGGATGGGTTACTTAAAAACATAACGAAATGACTTAAATTCCCTTACCTCGGCAGATCGGGTTCCTTGCGTGCTGGGGGTGGTTTGGTCATTTAAGTCTGATTCTCCTTCTATCTTGTGTAGAGCGGCCCCGACGCCCATCCGCAGAGTGTGGCTCTACGCCAGTGCTACCGGGGGTGCCTGGAAGCGCCCACCCTATCTCGTACATCACCACCACTATGGGATTGATCGTGCATAGGCACCGTAGTCAGAAGCCATGCCCTCAAGTGTTGTCTCGCCACCTCTCCATCACGTGAAGAACAAGGACAGACCAACACCCATCATCTTCATCGCAAGGCACCGCCCGCCAGCATGCTTCCACCCAAGCCTCCATTTCCAATGAGGAACAGGCACGATGGTGCCATTGTCTCCCTCTCCTCAGTCTTACTCTCTCTGCAGATGGGGAGTCCCATCTCCTTCACATGAGGATGACCTGACCACGCGACTCCGCGACCTCGACGCCTGGGGTCCCTGACCTATGCCAGCCATCCCTGAACTACTGGCCTCGACCTCTGCTGAAGGCAGTCTGTGCAGGAGGTCTAAGTGCACCCCCTTGGGGGTGCAACACCTTTACAGAGACCGCCTTGGTTGTTGCGGCCATTACCTTTGAACCCAACTCTCATGGCGGCACCCAACTAGAGTCCAGCCATGGTCACACGAAGGAAGAACGTGGCAAGGAGGACACCTCCTGTTGTCCCTAGAGTTTCCCTCGAACCTGTAGGCCAGGAACTTCTTCCACCTAGGATAAGAGGGTTCTGCGGTCCATGCATGTGTCCTAGGAAAAACCCTAGGTTAGGAACAAGAAAGAAAACGGAAGAGAGGAACATGGGGGCATGTTGGATGTCGAGAGAGAGAATAGGGTTGGGTTGTGCGTGGGACTCCTTAACCATATATATACACCTTTCCTAACAAGTCTCCCAAATATACAAAAGAAATCTCCTCTTTCCTTTTGTTCCAAACTCTTCCTTTGCGTACAAGCAATAAGTGAAGAGGCAAGGCACATCATGACTCTCTTCCCAATTATCCTCTCATTATCTTATATTCAAATTACCCATCATCCATGACTATTTTTGAATACCTATTATGATCAGGAATATCCACATTATCCCAAATTCATGTCTCATGGGCCCATATGTACACTTTGATTATCTAATTGGGCTAAGCAGTGATCCTGAGGCTCATGAACCACATCTTGGGCCTTCTAAAGGCCCCATGATCTTAAACATTCTATTGTTACCAACCTAAGGCTCTGATCATCATTGCATCTTATATGAACACCTATGTCCAAAAGCACATTATTGAGTTAAATAGATCATTCATTATGAGTCTAGGGTTGGGAATCATCAATCAAGATCCCCCAAAACATTTCCTTATCATATGTTCTTATAATTTATTTAGGATTGAAATCCACAAATTTTAAGGATGTAACAAGAGTTAAGGTTGAAACTAGGTTTAACCTGGTTGAGGATATCCAAGGTAGTCTAAAACCCAAATAGTGGTTGAACTAACTTTCCATCAAGTATAGAATTTGTACCTAACCACTAAAAGTATCAAGTCATACATAGGTAAAGTTGTATCCATTAATGAGAGGTTATAGGTAGTAAGGTTTATCATAGGTTGAGTTACAAGCACACAAGTGGTTTGTGAAACATGAGGGACCAAGTTAAGTGATGATCAAAATCCTGATTAGTATCATGTGGCTCAAATGTAAAAATTGTCACTAGCATCTATAGGTCATCTAACTACCTACACAAGGCATATGCATTGGAACAAGTCATAATAACTTGAAATAGTCAGATCCACTGACTACACATGCTCTAGTAGGACTTTGTAAGTAGTGGATCTAAGAGGGGATCCACTCATTACTTAATTTAGGAACAAACCCATCCAATCCAAACTAACTAACGATATGATGGATTAGGTATATTTTTTATTTCTCAAAGGAATTATACATAAGAAACATGAATACATAACATCAAAAGAAATCACAACTATTAGGTTACCACAAAAATATTCCACTTACATTGTTTCCTACCCATTAAGGGTTTGGTATAAAATACAATGGAAGATAAAACTTATCTTGTACAAAAGGACCAATTGTAGAGGGAAATCTGGTCATCCAGATCTATCATCTAAGTTCTACTTTCTAGTACACATCTAAATTTAGCCATCATCTCAGGTATACTTATATTTTGGTGAGTTAGGAACATCACCCATAAAAGAGGAAAATAAAAGAGAAAGGGAATTAGCATAAATAGGGCATTTATAGTATAAAACATTAGGGCATTATTCAGGTCGAAGATGAAAAAACAATAAGAACATTCCAAATAGGAAGTTTCAATTAAAAATATAGTCAAAGAGGAGTATATTATAGAGTTTTACAAGGTCAAGTAGACGAGGCATGTAATTTATTAAGATAACATTATAATTTAAAAAAGATTACCGAAAACATTTTAACATCACAATATCAATAACGCATACAAAAATGACAAACATAGATTATTTAAGCAGGGTTGAGACATCATACGATCTCAAGGCAAAGTGTGAATCAAAAAAGCACACCTTAGATGAAAATACACACCCCTATAAATAAATGAGTGGAAAAACATAGTTTGGGCAGAAAAAGCACACCCTAATGTGTGGTTGTACACATATACCACTAAAATAATTATTATTAGTCTAATCCATGCACAAATGGTAAGGAAATTATAAGTTTTGTCAACATCATTTTAGTCCAAGTAGAGCAAAGGAGAACATCCATAAATAGTCCATATTTAGCTCAGAATATGAACAACATGTGAGTTCACAATGTCATTAACAAGCCATGAAAATAATATCAAAATAAAGGGAGTATCAAAAGCATTATAAGAAATGATCATATCCAAGGTAAATGCCTAATATGGGAAATCATAGTTTCATTTGTGATAATGACCAAATAAATTGTGTTAATGCACGTACCTTATATCATTATCTAGGAAGTCCAAGGTCAACACCCTAGGTCAAGTATACGGTTCCTAAGATATCATAACATCTTATAAAAGGAAAATATGAAACTAATTAGATGTTTTCACTAAATCCATTTAGGTCTTCAAAACCACACCAATAGATAGGTATGTTCTTCTTGATTTCAAAACATATTTTTATTAACATTCTGATATCTAAATAATTAATCATTAATTATAATAATAATTTATTTGTAGGAATTGATAAAATAAAGTTACAAACACAATTGATTTATATCTCAGAACATTTCTAGATAAATTTGTTGTACGTTTGGGCTGCCAAAACCCATTGTTATGTATTTTTCTGACATTCCTATAATAAGTTATTTATTTTATAGGAATAATATGTTTCATGTAACACATTAAAAGACAAATTTCCCTCATGTGAAATTTATAAACCTTGTAGTGTGGCATGCCAAGATCCAAAAACATGAGGAACAAAAGTCATTCAACAAGACCAGACCATCCAATGAACATATCACACAATTGGATATTTCAATTGAGGGCAAAAATAAGAATCATTACTAGAGATCCTCCCTTATCATGTGAAGCACCAGAGTACCTCCAACTTAATGCAAATATACTCGTCCTTGGGAAAGAAAACACCATAGAAAAGAATGATGATTGCTCAATTGGAATGAACACACGGCAATATGATGATGTCCACCGGCTAAAACCCATGAAAAGATACTATTGGAAGCCTCTAGTTCATGTATAGTTTTAGAAGACACATAAGTAGACGGAAAGTGGAATAGTGATTAATAATGGTGGTTTGGAAAAGAGGCCCATCTGAGTAGTTTCATGATACCATTGCCATTTATGTTTCACATTTCTAACTGACTAAGAAGGATTTGATGGCTCTATCAAGGAACTTCATTAGGAATAAGTCATTTGAGTAAGGCAAGAGGTCAAAAGTCATGTCATTTTAGTTATGTAAAGGAAATTACACATAAATAGAAAACTTTTCATGAAGCATTTAAAGGTTTATGTTTATGTATAGACTAAGGTGAGAAATATGTATACATATTTGTGTCCACATATATATATATATATATACATATATATATATATATATAACTTTTGATGGAGCGTGTAGAGGTTTCTATGCATATATAGATAATGAAGAGTGATATATATGTGTGTGTTTATGTGTGCGCGTGTGTATACATTGCCTTAGATAGCTAGAAAATTAATTTTTCATTTACTATACAAAATATTTGATATAGATTGTAGAGGAGGTGAAACAAATGGGAAATGTATATAATAGAAATTAAAAGGAATTCATGGAGATAAAAGGAATTGTATATGATGGAATGGAGGAAGCATGAATAATACATATTAAGAGAAGATTGAGTCAATAAATAATCACCAAAACATAGAAAGCAAAATAGAAATATAGACAAGTACATCACATGGATAAAAGACATAAAAAAGAAGAAGAAACAACATATATAATATTTGAAGTATTGTTGATAGAGGAAAAAGTTAACCTGATATTGATTTGTTAGTAGAGAATGGAAAGAGGATTGATTATTGTAATGGGGAAAACATATAAGAGAAAGTCAAGAGGAATAAAATGTAATTGATTGGTCATGAAAGAAGTTGAGAAGAAGTTAATACATAGAATTGGAAAGCATAATAGAAACGTCATTTTCCTTCCCTTTCTTTATGGCCACATTCTTTTCACTATTTTATCATTTTTTATTTAAGAACATGATTAAAGACAGATTGACTACCACATCTACAACCAAGAGACATCTAAATATCTCTTTGTATAATTATCTATTCTATAGAAATGTGCAAAATAATTTAGTGTACAATTGTGTAGGATAATTTAGTAGAGATTTTTTTATTCTTTTTATCACCCTCTTTTATCCACTTATTCACCCATTATTTAACAACTTTTTCACAAAGTTTCTACAATCTCTCTAGAGTCATTACCGATATGCCTTACAATTTTGATCCAATAAAAGGCATCTATTTAATTATTATGAAGTTAGATCTAATTTTATGTACCAAATTTCCAAATTTGAAAAATCATGTATATTTTGTAAAGAGTGGGACACAGAGGGATCCATCCCTACTAAAATTTGAAGAATAAAACATCCAATCCAAACAAACTCAAAAGGCATGCTGGATTAGGTGTAAAATTTTCAAATTTCATTAGAGGTATTCAAAACAACCAAAGTGTAGCAGCACAATTAAAGTAAGGACCATATACAATTTTACAAAAGTACATCGTCATCTCCCATGTAGGGTTTACAAGGATATTACAACATAAGGATCTAGTAGAGGAAAATCTAAACCATAACAAGTTTGTCTCCAAGCTTCAACTCCTTAAGCTAAGTCCATGTTGATTGCCATGTTCTCCTTGACCTATACCTGGGGTTGGAAGCATACCCCAGCAAAAGGAGAAAAGGTAAAAGACATCCCAGCAAAAAGTTGGTATGTGTATACTAAAAAAGAACTAAGCAATTTATGGAATAAAAGGACATCAAATAAAGAATGCTTCCCATAGGAAAAGAAAAGGACTACCCAAAGGGTCATAAAATGAAACAACAGCAATAAAAGAGACAAATAAGAGCAAAGTATAAGAACAAGGCATCTATGTGTTTCACCTGTGACAATACTAGACAATATAAAACATGTAGGTAGGAAATAACACATCTACCAAAAATGTGGATGCGAAGGGTCTTGTATACATCTTCTCTAAAATATGGGGTGGCAAGGTCTGTCAACATCTTCCTGGGCAGGAAATACACATCTGCCCTTGATATTTTCATATGCATGAATTTTCACATCTGCATTCATATGTGGGAATTTTTTCTTCCACATAAAAAGCACATGTACATTATACTAGTAGTCACCACATGATGCATAACAAAATAATAAACATGACTGAACCAAATAAGAGAGATGAGAACATCCAACAAATACATAAAGTGGATCACATGATCTTAACCAACATCCACCTTAAATGTGGGCAAAAGAAAATATATCGCCAAAGAATGTTCCACCATGGATAATGTATAAGGAAGAGTCCAAGAGAATGTATAAACATGATAATATGATCACAAGATCAGTAAAAAACAAAGTAGTTCACATGAACCAAAATTTTCAAAGACAAAGAGATAATGTGTAGGCTAGTGTCCATAGGACCAAGAGAAAAAGAAAGTAGGTTATTGAACAAAAGGAATAATAGGGGATGTAAACATACCTCACTTAAGAATCTAAATAGTCTGGTCCTAGATCCAAGTCTAGGTCTCCAAAGAACCTATGATGCATATATGTAGAATTAGGGTTAGGTTTACATTAATCAACCCTAATAGTAACCTTTTTCATTATATGTGATTTAGGTTATCAAACCATGCCATATATAAGATTATATTTTTTTGAGTTCAAAACATATTTTATTATATATTTCTAACTTTTAAATAATTAGTTATGAATTTTACAAATCACAACCAATTCGGAAAATCTACTAAAGTTCATATATTAATTATTTTGGGATTGGGAAATAAAACTAATACCATTAGTTATATAATTGTTTTATGATTCTAGAACATATTTTATTTTATTTTTCCAAGCAATAAATTATTTATTATGGTTTTTAGAAAGTCAACCAATCAGAAAATACTAAAATCACGTCAATAGAGAAAGTTCGGTCAAAAAAAACCTTTGCTTAGTTGGCCCAATCAGGCTTCGCCATCTAGAGCGGCCCACCATAAAACTAAACAAAACTCAGCATTGCCAAAAACAAAACGAGAAGGGTGAAAAGACAAAATTTCCCCTTGATGGAAAGAAAAGAAATAAAGAAACAACGAGGTAAGAATTGGGAAAGCATAGGGGTCATCCCATTCGTAGGCTTGTTGTGGCAAGACAATAGTAGCTTGAGCACGGATTTGGGGAAAATTGCCTCGAGCAAGAAATCCCAATTTTGGAGAAACAGAAATGAAGAATGATAGTCGACGTTTCTTACCTCCAAGTGGTTTTGACTACGATGAATGGAATCACCATTGAAGCTTGCCGAAAGTCCCAGCTAGAGAACGATTTATAGCAACACAAAGAGCAAAAATGCAAACCAATTAGCTTTGGTGAAAGATGTTGAGGCTTGCGGCAAAAACCAAGGTTGGTTTAGTTATTTATAGGGTTGATCTTAGGTCATATGGGATCGGATCTCTGATAGGTCAGTGGAGAATAAATTGGGTGAAAGTCAAATAACCAAAGATAGGTGTCGAGTAATACATCATAAGATGTAAAATTTGATGAGAAACTTAATAGCGAAGAAATCTTGGGGAGAGATGGATTGTGGAAGGAGAAATAGAAAAAACAAATTAAAGTGTACTGTGTTGCCGATTTCCAAAACCAGAATGAGGAAGATGATGAATTATGAGCCTTTCGATCGTAGATCCAACAGTCCATGTTACGTGTGCAAGTTCAAAATCAGTGTGACATATTAAATGTTTTCCCAATAGAATTTGAATAGAGTGGTGATATAAGTATGTAACTTTTTTCTCTCTTATTTTGAGGGTGCAAACAAACTCCAAAAGTAATGAAATTTGACACTTAAGCTAATTTGAGTATGTAGAATCTGAATATGCAATTAGATTTGCCTTCTGAAGAATTTTGATTTATTAATTAAGCAAATCTTATTTTCTCTTTCCTTATGCATGAATGACTGTAGGATTCTCCAAAATTAATGAAACTTCACCCACAAGTCATATGAAGTACGTTTGATGCAAATTTTCCATTAATTTTATCTTTTCATATTATTTTACTCATTATTTAATATTTTGGACTTTTTCATACTTTCTCTCTCCTAATCTACACATGTATATAAAAGATTATCATAATTACATAAAATTCACACATAGCCTTATTTTAACATGTAGATTTCCAAACTGAATTAAATTAATTATTATTATATAAATAATGTGAAACTTGACTCCCAATGCAATTGGGATCCAAGGAATTCGAATTTCACATTACAATTCACTTTTGAGATCACTTTCTATGAATTAACATTTTTGGCTTAACATCATTGTATTTATTTCATCATCCTTATTATTTATTTAATTGAGTCACCTTACATTCAATCTTATTACTGAAAGGGTTATATTTCATTATTATGCATGAGACTTTATATGTACTTATCTTTTATCTCATGAGGGTATTAATGCCATATTTATTTGGATATTATTCCCTGTTATGGAAATTTTAGTTCTTATATACATATTATCTCTCTTATCATCAATTTTAATCAACATTGTCTCATGTGACATATTTTAGGCATCCCTTATTGATCTAAGGATTAATTATGAAAGACGGATTATATTTTTTTACTTGTCTACATGTTAAGGTTTCAATTAAGTTACTAATATATATATATATATATATATATATATATATATATATATATATCCTTGTTTGGATAAGCCCAAAGAACCAAGTTGACAATCCTTTAAGACATAAGATCATGGTCAAGAGGCTAGGTTTCAGTTTGTTACATCACTTCATCAGTTAAAAGGATTTCATCCTCAAAATATAATCATCCAAACCTCAACAACAAACTACTCTCCATGCTTGAAAAGGATTTCATCCTCAAAATCAAATCATCCAAACCTCAAAAACCAACTACTCTCCACCCCTTACAAGGTTTAACCTTACAACTAAGCTAAACAACATTAAAGTACTATGTTTACTCATGCACATTTTAGTTGTGAATATTTTAAAGGTTTTTGTTATTCATGTATCTAACTAACATGTCATATCAGCCTAGGGTTGTTCTTTAGGTCCTTGTGTCTCTAACCTAACAAACCTAAGATACACTTCAACAACCAAAGGTCATAGAGAACAAAAGGGTAGGTCAACTAAACATTTATTACAAGACATGTCTTCTTAGTCATCACTCCATCATAAGAACTAGGGTTTTACGATTGAAAATTCTAGGGTTTCTATTCCTCACATATCTCTTCGTTATGACTTAGTTCAAGAAAACTTCAATAAATCAGAAAAAAAATTCTTTGTACATATAATAGTATAATGGAATTAATTTTTGTTGATGAAGTTTATTTGACATAAAACAAAATATGGATCCAAAATTAATTGCAGAAATCAAGTCACAATTTTGCATATTAAGATCTCCTTGTCCTACTAGTACCTCATCCTCATATATTGATTCCATCCTCAAGTAAAACCTTATTGTGTCCAAAGATACATATCACCATAATCCTATATGGTAGGGTAAGATTACCTAAAACCTCTTCACATAAGGGTTCACTAATCATGATTCCAATGTGCATCTCATATCAACCTTTCATCAACTCATGAACAACTTAGGCAAATTCTAGGGAAGACATATCACCTAGAGGGCAACTACCAAGGCAAAGGTTCTAATCTGGGAGGCAAAATTGAAATAGTCAGATTTCGACCATCATGGGCTCTGATACCATGTTGTAAAGAGTGAGACCCAGAGGGATCCACTACCTACTACAATTTGAAGAATAAAACATGCATTACAAACACACTCAAAAGGTATTCCGAATTAGGTGTAAAATTTTCAAATTTCGATAATGGTATTCAAAACAATCAAAGTGTAGCAGCGTAATAAAAAGTAATGACTATATTCAATTTTACATAAGTAGATGTTCATCTCCCATGTAGGGTTTACAAGGTTATTACAACATAATGATCTAGTAGAGGGAAATCTAAACCATAGCAAGTTTTTCTCCAAGCTTCAACTCCCTAAGATAAGTCCATGTTTAATGTCATGTTCTCCTTGACCTATACCTGGGGTTGGAAGCATACCCCATAAAAGGAGAAAAGGTAAAAGAAATCAACAAAAAGTTGGCAAGTGCATACTAAAATAGAACTGAACAACTTAATAAAAGGACATCAGATAAAGAATGATTCCCATAGGAAAAGAAACGGACTACCCAAAGGGGCATAAAAGGAAAGAACAACAACAAAAGAGACAAATAAGAGCAAAGTATAAGAACAAGGCGTCCATGTGTTTCACCTGTGATAATACTAGACAATATACACATGTAGGTAGGAAATAGCACATCTACCAAATATGTGGGGTCACCAGGGTCTTGTATACATCTGCTCTAAAATATGGGGTGGTAGGGTCTGTCCACATCTGCCTGGGCAGGAAATACATGTCTGCCCTAAATATTTTCATATACAAAAATTTTCACATCTGCATTCATATGTGGGAATTTTTAGATCCACATAAAAAGAATATGTACATTATACTAGTAGTCACCACATGATTCATAACAAAAGAATAAACAAGAATGAACCAAATAAAAGAGATGAGACATTGAACAAAAACATAAAGTGGGATCACATGATCCTAATCAACATCCACCATAAAAGTGGGAAAAAGAAAATATATCACCAAAGAATGTTCCACCATGAATAATGTATAAGGAAGAGTCACAGAGAATGTCCAAATAGGATAATATGATCACAAGATTAGTAACAAATAAAGTAGTTCACATGAACCACAATTTTCAAAGAAAAAGAGATAATGTGTAGGCTAGTGTCCATAGGACCAAGAGAAAGAGAAAGTAGGTTATTTCTCAAAAGGAATAATAGGGGATGCAAATGTACCTCACTTAAGAATCTAAACAATCCAAAATCAATCCTACATCCAAGTCTACATCTCCAAATCACCTATGATGCATATATGTAGAATTAGGGTTAGGTTTACGTTAATTACCCAAAACCCTAAAATCATTTTTTTTCCTAATATGTGATATAGGTTATCAAAACCATGCCATGTTTTATATTATATTTTTCTGGGTTTAAAACATATTTTATTATATTTTTCTAACTTTTAAATAATTAGTTATGAATTTTATAAATTACAACCAATTAGGAAAATCCAGTAAAACTCATATATTAATTAGTTTGGAATTTGGTGATAAATATGATACCATTAGTTAGATAATATTTTTTTGATTCCATAATATATTTTATTTTATTTTTCTAAGAAACAAATTATTTATTATGATTTTTGGAAGGTCGACCAATCAGAAAATACCAAAATCACATTAATAGAGAAAGTCTGGTCAATAGTCAAACCTTTGCTTAATTAGCCCAATCGGGCTTCGACGTCTAGTGTGGCCCATCAGAAAAATGAACAAAACTTAATGTTTTCAAAAACAAAATGAGAAGGGTGAAAAGATAAAATTGCCCCTTGATGAAAAATAAAGAAAAGAAGGAACAACGAGGGTTAGAATCGGGAAAGCATAGGGGTCCTCCCCTTCACAGGCTTGCTGCGCCATGGAAGAACCAACTTGAGCATGGATTTGGAAAAAATTGCCTCGAGATCAGAGCTCCGAGAGGTCAGTGAAGAAGAAATTGGGTGAAAGTCAAATAACCAGAGATAGGCGTCGAGTAATACATCAGTAGATATGAAATTTGATGAGGAACTTAATGGTAAAGAAATCCTGAGGAGAGATAGATTGTGGGGGGAGAAATCTGAAAAACAAATTAAGGTGTACTGTGTGGCCAGTTTCCAAAACTAGCATGAGGAAGATGATTACCTACTAGCCGTTAGATCGTGGATCCAATGATCCAGGTTACACGTGTGAGATCAAAATAAGTGTGACATATTAAATGTTTTTACTAATAGAATTCAAATGAAGTGGTGATATAATTATGTAACTTTTTCTCTCTCTTATTTTGGGGTGCAAACAAACTCTAAAATTGATGAAATTTGACTCCTAAGATAATTGAGTACGAAAAATCTGAATATGCAATTAGATTTGCCTTTTGAAAACTTTTGATTTATTAATTAAGCAAATCCTATTTTCTCTTTCCTCATGCATGAATGACTCTAGGATTCTCCAAAATTAATGAAACTTCACCCACAAGTCTTATTAATTATGTTGAATATGAATTTTCCATTAATTTTATATTTTCAAATAATATTACTCATTATTTTATATTTTGGACTTTTTCATACTTACTCTCTCCTAATCTACACATGTATATTAAAGATTATCCAAATTACATAAAAATTCACACATAGTCTTATTTTCACATGTATATTTTGAATCTAAAGTTATTTTCCTCTTTTGAAGTCATTTATTATATTATTTGATATTTTGGGGAAAACTCGTATCTTCTTTTTCAAATTGAACTAAATTAATTATTATTATGTAAATAATGTGAAACTTGACTCGCAAGACAATTGGTATCCAAGGAATTTGAATTTCACATTATATTTCACTTCTGATATCTCTTTCTACGAATTAACATTTTTGGTTTGACATCATTGTACTTATTTCATCATCCTTATTATTTATTTAATTGTGTCACCTTACCTTCACTCTTATTACCAAAAGGGTTGTATTTCATTATTATGCATGAGACTTTATATGTATTTATCTTTTATCTCATGAGGGTATTAGTTCCATATTTATTTTAGTATCATTCTCTGTTATGGACATTTTAGTTCTTATATACATATTATCTCTCTTATCACCAATTTTAATCAACATTGTCTCACGTGACATATTTTAGGTATCCCTTATTGATCTAAGGGTTAATTATGAAAGCATTGGAGCATATTTGTTTATTTTTCTACATGTTAGGGTTTCAATTAAGCTACTAATATGCATATTTTTATCCTTATTAAACTAAGCCCAAAGAACCAAGTTGACTATCATCCAAGACATAAGATCATGATCAAGAGGCTAGGTTTCAGTTTGTTACATATTCCCAATGTATTCACATTAAATTATTTGTGAGAGAGATATGGGCTAATATTTTTATGATATATAAAATTATATCAAATCGACACGTGGATTTTAAATCAAAGGGTGAAGACGTTATCTATTGAACACTTTTTTTTATTGTAGAATTTAGGAAGTTTAAGGGAGTTTATCAAGGAAAGCATTTGTTATAGACTATTGGGTTAATTGATGAATTATAGATATTAGGAATATTAATTAGATTTTAAATAAATAAATACTTCAAGTAAAATATTTGTTTCCTTTATGACACATTAACATAATTTTTGTTACTTCTTTAGTATTTGTAAGACATTAAGAAGGGAGAAGTAGTTCTTAATTTGATTTTGTTATCATTTATTATATTATCTAGTATTATCACATGTTGTTGTGTTTATCTCATTTTATATTTTGCTATCTCATATTATTTTTGAAAAGTACTTTCGTCTAACAATTTTCCACCATGATAGATATTCCATAGATTTACCATGCATTACAAAATTGTTATCCTTTGCTTATATTGCAATTTTATTTATTACAGATTAACCTAAATTACAACTTATTTTAAATACTTCTTTATTATATATTAGAATTTTTGGTGCAAAAATGCATACTTAGGGATATTTACTTATATCAAAACTCATACATATTTTTTTTGGATGACGTGGGAACCACCCCCGAGGAAGCGCCACGATTGTGACCCCCCTGGCGGCGTAAACCCCCAACTTTTCCCAACTACCCGCACATCAGGGTCAGCAAGGTAAACTCACGTAGAGGCTGATGTGCATGATGGGACCAAGGATTGCTGAAGCTGCACATCCGGGTATTCAAACCCGGATCCCTACTCTGGGGAGACCGGGCCTTCTCCACCGAGGTACAACCCCCTTGGAAAAACTCATACGTATTACTAATGTATTACTAGGTTTTATTTCACATTAATATAACACATTATTAATATTATCCTTTGACTGAATTTTATTCAACCATTTTTTCATGGTCTTAGGGATATGTATATTTACATTTTGGCATCTTACATGTATCACTACATGTGCTAAGTAATATGAATGTCTCGCAATACACTCTACAAATGTAGATAATTTTGAAAATGTAGGAATAATGTTCATGAGTCGTTAGAAACTCAAAGCCATTCCATATTTGAAACACTAAAATTTTGCAGATAACAATCCATCTTAATTGTGTACTACAAATAATATATTCCAAGGATGACCAAAAATCATGCATCTCAAGTGGTAACAAATCTCCTTCAGTTTTCTTCAAGAAATGTAAGACATGGGATAACCATACTTCAATTAATATTGTTGAACCCAATAATGGTTTCAAGAAAGATCTTCAAGGACATAGCATAGAAAGAAAAAAAAGAACTATCACATATATAATGATAACTAAGTGTGTCACACTTGGGTCTACTAAGAATGAAGCAAAAGATAATGCATATAATTTAGAACCAAATATTTCGTCTGAATTGTTATCATATGTGGTGAAAAAAACCTTCTAGTGGAGTCCACATGAAGATTGGACCTGTCCTTTTTTAAAGACAGTTTCCTTAACTGTTATTGGTTATTCCTGACAAACTAACTTATGATATCTAGTCTTGCCATAATTTTTTTTGCATTTTGATATTGACTCAATTGTTGTGATTGGCTCTTTGTCACTTTTTGTCCTTGCTAAACCTATGGGGAAAAAGTCCTCACATGCATGTATTGACTACATTCATAAAATTATCTAGTTTCATAAAGGCATACTCCGAAATGGTGACTAGTACACACTGGGCATTATCAGTTTTGTTGTTATCAAGGAATCCATTTCAATTACATTGAAATAGTACCTTATTTTTAGATGGTGTTACACCTCGTCCCCTACTTCTTTGACATGATAAGGATGTTTGTTCCCTTGGTTGTGATATCGTTTTCCTTATTTGTTGTTGTGAGGCTACATACCTTCATCTCAAGAACATGCTACTAGGATGCTTATATTATTGGGTTGAACTTACGAGTGTCAAACTGAATTCTCACTGCAATATATCTTTTAATACATCTTACTAATTCTATGAAAGAAGAACTCGTCTCTTCACTTTCCACTGTAGATTTCAAATATTGGAGTCCAATGTTCAAACCCTCATCAAGACATTAGATTATTTCATCATTGGAAGTTCCATCTGCAAACAAAAGCCTTAACAAATCTATGAATTGTGTCTCAAATATATTTGTTGATTGTCATTTCCATTTGCCTCAAATCTCAAAAATGTGCATCTTTCCTAGGACTGGCATAAATACTACAACCCAACCCGACCTAAAAATAGGGTTTTCTAAGTTTGAAATAGGGTCCAGGTCATAGTTCGGCAAACCCACATTGGGACTTTTAAGTCTGGGTCAGTCGGGCACAACTTTGTCCTATAAAATCTACAGACCCGAAGGACCCAAGTGCGGAAGACCTGCCAAGTTGCAGCTTGTGAGTATGATGCTTTGAACCTGACATCTTCTTGTGGTACTTTTTTTAAAAGGGCGTTGTTGCATGCCAGACCGGGATTTAGAGGCAGGGTTGGTTGTGCTGGTAGAATGAAGCAAAAAGACTCTCAAGTCACTGTCCTCCCCAACCAACCCAATTTAAGTAACTACTACTTATCCCAATTTTGATAAATCTCATATTCTAAGTCAGAATGTGATTATAATAAAATAGAAGGTAGACGGACAACAATCAACTCCGCCAGCCCCTTTTGGATGGCACAACCAATCCTTTGAAATACAACATCTAGAAACCCCCACCCCACCATGATGGATATAGCGATCTCGATGGCACAATGTAGAACAAACACCCAAATTTCCCTTCCTATTATTCCTCTTCCTCCTATCATTCCTCCCCATTGCCCTCGCATCCGCCATCCTTCCTTGTTCCTCGCCAGACTACACAGCGTACCTGTTCTACAACACCACCCTCCCACTTCCAACCCACACCCAATCCCTCATCTCTCTCCTCTCCGATAATGGATATGGCATCCCTCTACTCGACATCTCGCCTTACCAATAGTAGTCTGAGTCCTTCCACGGCATGGTGACCAACGGTCCGGGGGTCACATTCTCCTCCACTGGCGTCGACGAGATCCCAGCTACGACCATGTTCCTGTAGGTCATTCTTACTGTTGCGGCCTTTAGTAGGATGATGTGGTCCCACCTCGCACGTGCCATCGCCATTGAGGCTGGTGTGATGCCGAAAGTAAGACAGGTAAGGCTCACATTCTGGGCACCCAATATCAACATTTTCCGTGACCCGAGGTGAAGGAGAGGGCAGGAGGCTCCAGGGGAGGACCTGATAGTGTCCATTGAATACTTGCACACATTCCAGGCGAAGGAGGAAGAAGATGATGGTGTCTCAGATGAGGGTGATGGGAAAAAGAAGGTTTTGAGTGAGCTAAGCTACGCATCCCCACCCACCCACCTGGTCATCCACCCAATTGTTGGGATCTGTGGTCAATGCTGATGTGGCAGAAAAAATAAATACACTATGAAAGAGAGAGAAAATTGGAGAGCAAAAAATATTTTGCACATAACTCTTAAATCGTAAGGAATTTTAGGTCAAAATAAACAACATTAGGTTCACCATAAAAATACTTTCTATCAAGACCAATGTTGACATACATTGGAAAAAATAATATTAGAAGTATATTAAGAGAGGAGAGAAGTATACAAAAGTACAATACGTTATTGGGTACTGTACTCAGATTGACCATTCAGGTATAGAACGTATTGCCTCTTTATTTCTTCATATTCCATATTTTGTCATAAATTCATACGTACTGTACATTTTATCATTATATTAATTTTCACATACATTCAGACTATAGCATTCGACAAACATCATATACAAAGATATCCATGCATTCTACAAGAAGTACAATACTAACAACCAAATTTTGCAATAAAAAATACACTACTAGAAATACAATACTAATAACTACATTATATTTTTTTAAAGTATTCACATTTATAATATGTACCGACGTACAATATTAATTGTCTCTTTGTTTTTCACACTTAATATTTTGTCACAAATCCCTAAGTATTGTACATTTTATCATTTAAATTAATTTTTGCATACATTCAAAATGTAACGTTTGACAAAAATTGTATACAAGGAAACACACACATTCTACAAGAAGTATAGTACTAATAACCACATTTTGTAATACATAGTATAGTACGAGACGTATAGTACTAGAGGTATCGCACGAGACATAACAACAATACATTATTTGATGATCTTGTTAGTACAGTACAAGACATGTCATGTATAAAAGAATGTCGATAACCACATACCATACCTATATAAACTAATTCACATTTCACTAAAAACATACACATTTTACTATAAAGTACAATACTTTCAACTATTATTTAAAAATAGCTAATCCTTGATCCCATTCATTCAAAAGTACAGTACTAAACTCATTGCTTCTATTATCTCAACCAAATCCATAAATGAACAAGTAGATATTGTACATGATTTGGGGGAAATACGAAGGTGATGTACTGTACTCACGAGTACTATACGTCTGTACCCAGAATATGTATGGTATCCTAAAATATGGATACTATATTTCTCACGTATTATCATTATTTTAAAGTATGTCAACACTAGTCTTGTTAGAAAGTATTTTTACAAGGATTCTAATGCAATTTATTTCATCAAAAAATACGCTCCAGATTGAAAGTTATGGACAAAAATATTTTCCCACTCTCTTCTACTTCCCTCATCCTTTATTTCTTTAATTGTTGCTGACAGTATGAGAGCATGTGTCAACTCTCATTCCGTAAAATCAAGTAGGTGAGCGGGTTAGGTTCGAGAAACACATTCATATTTAATTGTGATACACAAAGGGACTTTATAGGATTGCAGAATTGAACATCCTACAGTTTAGGTTGCAATCAATTGAGAAAGATTCGGGAAATGCCATAAAACTAAAGGCGATTATTCATAAAGTAACCACATACTTGTTCAGTCAAATCAACAAGTTAATACTAATCCAAGCAAGGAAGTATCTAGGCAAGCAGTTCAATCCACACACACAAGCAAGAATCCTGAAAAGTACATGTACTCTATTTACTATTCACTTTATCAGATTCTATTCATTTGAACTCGCTTCCTAGGGTTTCCTACTTCCTTTTAGGGTTTCATTAGGGTTGATCTTCATTATTGACACTATAAACCCTAAAATAGAAAAACTAATCACAAACCCAAAGTAGCTTGTTAAATCCTTCCTAACAGGCTTAGGATCAACTCATAATTACATTATATCAAAGAATTTCAAATTAATCATGTTTATCACCCTTTTTACCCTAGATTAGGGTTTCTATATGCATTATCATAGATTCATGAGTAAAACCCTAAAATAAGCAAATCATTATCTAATATCATATTCAAATCTTACTTTTCCTCTCAACAGGTTACTCAGATTAACCCATTAAAGACCTTAAATCTGATTTCCAAACATAATTAGGGTTTTTAGTCAAAGTTTAATGCATCATATGATCAACTTTAGGGACTTTTGGAATTAGAAACGAAATTAGGCTTTAAATCTATTTTTATTAGATTCCTTGCGTTCTCCTGATCAATTTTCATATTTTACTTTTCTTAATTGGAGTTACCAATCTTTTACTATGATTTATTGTAAAATACTTACCTCTCGGCCAATGGGACGCCACCACATCAGCCTGGCGTCTTGCTCTATTCTTTTCCACGCAGGTAAGGGTACGGCGAATAGGACCTTGCCACCTCAGCCACGTGCTCCACACGAGCAAAGGACTTTGGACCCGTGACTGTACCCTTTTCGCCCCCTACTCTCCTTCACACGCGTCGGGGGTAGAATTTAAAAAGCCGCAGACTCACCTTCAACCTCCCTTCGCGTGGTTCGCGAGCCTACTTCTCGACCGAGTCAATGCGAGGGTTGACTCCTGGCTTCTAGGCCTCCGAGCAGCGGGAAAAGGCAGCGGAAGCTCCACCTCCACCCACCGAACTCGCTGGGGAGACTAGCTCAACTGGTGATGGTCCAAATCTAACAGACGGTAATGAGCTCTCTCCTCCACGGAACCTGATCTAGTAGCAAATCTTCATGCTGAATTGGAAGTAGAGAGGAGGGTCGGATGCTTCAGAAGCATTGTGCGGACATCTCAGAACCCGCAGGAGGGGCTCATCTCCCTTAATATATTGATCGGTCTCAAAAGGCCCCAATGGGAGTCCTGGGAATTGGGGAAGCATGATTCCCTCTACCAAAACCACCGAAACTCGGGGTCTATCAACTCAGAACGGAGTCCTAATCGTGAAGGGACTGTGCTCATAGGTGCTCATGCATCTGGCAACGAGGAAATCGGCCTAAAAACCTTGTTTCCCTATTCTTCTATTTTGTTTTCTATATGGTGTGTGCAAAAAATAGCCACCGTCGGATCCCAGATCCAACGACTCCCAGCCACGCGCCAAGAACAAGTATCCTGATTAAATTGAATAAATGTGACATTTAATACTTTACAAGGATTATCTCCTCACTTTAGGATAATTTGCAAAATCCACAACTCTTAATCCGTACATCCTTTTTCAACCAAATTTTAGGGAAACTTTTATCTTGGTGTTATCTACTCGTGTACCTAATTTGAGTCCCAAATTCCAAAGGAAAAGGGCATTATCTTCATGTGCAAGTTATCCTTTAATAAAACTTATTTATTTGGTATTTTCTATTTCTTCTCCTATTATCTTTGCAACTTGGACTCCTTGGAACCCAAGAAATCCCAAAGATACGAAATCCATCTTTGAAGGATAATTTCTAGCCTTCTATATGCTTCTACATCTTTCTTTTCTCATTATCTTAGTTATTCCTTTATTGATTTGTTCCTTTTGCTTTTTATTTCCTTTTTCTTATCATTGGGCCCAATAGCCAACAAGGCCCACAAAATCAAACACACAAGGCTATTTATCAAACGAAACCTCTCAATTAACTTAAATCATACAAATTGCAAAATCATATATTTATTGGGGAAATTGCATTTTCAACCAAAAGAACCCAAAAATTGGGGTCGTAACATCCTTCCCCTCTTATAGGAATTTTTCCCTCAAAATTCCACCAAGCAAACAAACAAGATAAGACTTTCTCATGTCCATCATCGACTCCCATGTGGCTTCATCCTCTCCAAGGTGCTTCTAAAGAACCTTTATCATATTATATTCTTACATCTGAGCTTTCTCTCACCTTGGTATAACGTACCCTAGTAGGTGACTTAGGATATTTCAGCCTCCCTAGAAGCTTAATAGGTTCATGGTTCAGCACATGGTTCGGGTACATCACATAGCACTCTAGATCGTACTCATGGAACACACCATACATCACATTATCTTGAGGGGTAAGGCTACACCTAAGAAACTCCACCAATCCATCTCAAATGGACCCATGTATTGGGGAGTCATCTTTAGCTATAGCTCAGAGGTGTCGGGTTTCCATAACACATATTCTTGCACAGTGAACTACATGTCAGTCTGCTTCGCATCAGCTCACGACACATGTTGCCCCTGGGGTTTCTCAGCCATTACATAATCAAAGCGACTTCATCTGCACACATTGTGGTCTCTCTGACCTCCCCAACGTCCTTTCACCAACATCGTCCTAATGAAGCAGTGACTGACACGACCTCCCTTATAGAACTTCTTACATCCTGATACTAGTAATGGTGGCTATCATCACAAACTCTCATAGGACAAGAACTATCCCCAGATATCACCCTGAAGGAGCACACACGCTCTCATCAGACCCTCTAGTCTAGATCATACTAACTATCACTTAGGGGTGATAAGATGTGCTAAACTTCCAACTGGTATCGAGTTCCTACTTCCACCGCATGGAAGTGAACTTGAGGTCATGCTCAAGATATTGAACTCAGATAATGGTGTAGTTGAACTATCTCTCTCTCATATATAGTTCTACCAGATCTATCACCCTGACAGTGCTCTCTCTTAGGCAAGGGATTATGACATCTTGGTAAGGTGATCTACCATAACCCATATTGCATCATGACCTCTCTCGGTCCAGGGAGACCCACCACAACGTTTATGGTGACCTACTCACTTCCCCTCTCGGGGACTCCTCATTCTCTACAGCAACTCACTGGGCTACTGGTGTTCGGCCTTCACCTCCTGACATGAATGGCGACAAGCCACATGCAACACCATCTACTTCTTCACCTCAGGTATTCAAAGTACTACTACAAACTTTAACCATCTTAGTAATAGCACGTTGTACGATGTACTTAAAATCATGAGCTCCTGCATGTCATGATTTTCACAAGGTTGACACCTCAAAAACCCTAAAACACGCTAATAGTGGGTTTCACTACCTCCTTTTCTCAAGAGGTGTATTTGAGGTTCTTACGACCATCCTTCTATCTCATCAAGCTCTAGGCTGGCTAACTAAGCAACCACCAACTCGACCAATGGGTCTAGTTGTATCTGAGTGTTAGCCATACCTATTTCACGAACTTAGGGTTCACCTAAAGCCTCTTCTAGCCTCTCTACTGGCTAAACAAGGTAGCTGCGCCTCGATTAAGAGCATCTATTACCACATGAAATCTTTATGTGCTAGGTAAGGTGAAAACATAACCCTCATATCCTTCACTCATCATCCTCATCTCGGATTTAGGTCTAACTGAGCTAAGAAAATTCTGAGCTCATCATCTTTGTTATCAAACTCAAACTTATATAACTCATAAATTCCATGTTGCCTTAGTTCTCTTGGTGTTTGTAAACCATCCATTCAACATACTCTTCAAAAGTTATGATACTTTCTCTTTCCTCAAACATCATAGCAATGTTTCCACTCACATCATCTTTATCCTTAGTGTATGGCATGTGTTTTGCCTTATCTCTCACACTCATAACAAGAGGAAATAAGCATTTGGTTGCAGTCCAAATACATAGTTCTTCCCATTCTAAGAGTAGAGATGGTGCATCACACCTTGCCAGTACACTTTCCAATCTAAGTTGAAACGCGCATCACGTCTCCACATCATGAACATCTCGATTATAGGTTTAGTTCTAGGGAAAATTATTCCCAAACACACTTGGTTCGTCACATTATCCTTAGTCATCTCCTCTAGGTTTGTAGGGTGCCAGTATTTTTGGGGTCATCCATCTTCCCTTATGCATCTAGGGAGTGCCCACCTCATTTGCCCTTCGTGTCCCATGAGCTCATGAAGGTGATCAATCTCCTAACCCATGGTCCTCGGACAAAGATAGTTGTTACCTCCAGACCCTATGGTCTAGTGCATCTAGGAAAGAGACAACTCCTACACCCATCGGTCTTATCCCTACCTGACCTTAGTATGGACTTAGGATCCTAACATTGTACATCTCAAACTTGACTCCATCATCTCTCTGGGCATATGTGGTCAAACATACATCCTTACATAGGGATCATGGTGACCTACCTAACTTGGTCTGGCCCCATAAGGTTACCTCCATGGCAACATATCTTTATGCCCCTTAGAGATGGTCATACATGGGTCCATAGATTCATGCTCATACTATGTGTTCTCCACTTAGCTCATCAAGCTCCCATGAGAGACCTTTTTTTTGTTATCTTGACCATAAACAAAAGTTGGTACTCACTCTACTGAAGGGTCCCTCCCTAGGATTGGAGAAAACTATCTTTTGATAGAAACAAAGGTCACAAACGTCCCTACGTCCAGGGTTTACATCATCATGTGCATGCTTAGCCCTATCAAGCTACTAAGGTACACAGCTAACAAGAAGACCACCTACTAAACCATACTAGGTTTCCTTGGTATGTCATACCCGTTCCTATTCCTCATAATTGGACCAATATCATACATGCAAAGGTAACCAACCTATGCATGAGGGGTTCATCAAACATATACCTTGGTCCAAGGGGTTACCATTTCCTCTAAACTTGAGGGGGTGCCATGCTCGAATCTATAGGAACTCAACCATCTTTTTGAGCATCAGGTGCACCAGGTACTACTACTCCCCCCTAGGTCAAGGAACCCTAGTTTCAATTCTTATGCATCAGTTGTCCAACCACAACCAAACATGCACAAGGTAGGGCATACACTTCCCACTATTCTTCAACGTGAACGACATAGAGCCCTATGTAAGGGAAACCAACTCGGTGTGAGACCTCATAACTTATTTTCATACCTCCTCAGGGTCTAAGCAACTCTCCTTTCTATACCTATAAGGTAAGGTAGGCATCTACAACTTCTGTACCTCAGTTCAAGTAGCATCTTTCTCCTTCTAGGGTTTGGTTCCTCTAAAGGAAACCAAGGTATGACGAGTCTCCAAGGATCATGCATGATGAAACCATATAGATCTACTTAGGGTCGTCCATCTAGGTCATATCATACCCAACTTCCCATGATTCCTCATGTCTCAGAGTCTAAGCTTCCAACCTTCTTTCTCGGGTCTTTCTCTCTCTCTAGAGCAAACCCTACCACCAACCTTACCACAGGAGGTTCTCTCTCTAAGGAGGTGGATCAATCTCTTAAGGATACATGCATACACCTACATGGGTGAGACGTATGATCCAAACCTATGTTTGATCAAGATTATCCAAAGCTTAGCATGTTCATCTCCTCACCTGTCAGGCACAACCCTTCTGACCTAAGTCCCAACCTACTGCCAGCATTGCTGACATTCTCTCCTATATAGATGCATGCTCTTCTATGCTCATATATGCCCATAAGGGTTTCTATATTGTCACCACTATCCTCTTCAATGAAGGAGCTATCCTTCACCCTAATAGGCACGACCCTTCCAAGGTCGGGCTACCAAAAACACTAGGTATAACCTAGCTCCTGCTTTCCATGGGTACTCAAAACCTATATGCATGTCATCCCCCATACAACCCTACATGGTAAACTGTGATATCCAACTCATCTTGTCATCTCTCTCTCTAACAACCACTTAGGGTTAGGGTTAGCATCGTCCTCAGAGGATGTGTCAGGTCTCTATCTCTTTCTGGAGGCCTCTGCCTCCAAGGCTAACTCTCAACTCAACCTCCTGACAAGAAGGTCTAACCTCAGAGCTCTCTTGAGGGCATGACAACACACGTCATGCAACCTAAGCATATAACTAATCTTTAGTTTATGCTTTAAACTATTAAACTTATGTCCATGACATCTTGGTTACATGCTTTTCATTGATTTGGTGGAGGATTTCTTAATCCTTATCGTACTTACCCTAACCTCAAGAGGGTGGGGAAGAGAGAGAAAAACCCTAAACCTTAGAACCTTAATTGAATTAGGGTTGAGAAGGAACAAAATAGATGAGAGAGTCCTTAAGGTATCTTACTTAGAGTCAAGACCTCAGACATTGGCCAAGCAGTCACACCACATCCGGGAGTCCTCGTGACCGACTAGTGGGGCGGAGGAAAATGTTTCCAGCCCCCGAACTGTGATCCTTTTCTAGACACCTCTGTCTTTGAAAGTTCCTCTAATAACTCCCTCAATTCTATAGAGTTTGTAAAATTTAATAACTACTAAGGATTAAATAAGAAACCACTTCTCTTATACCAAATGTAACAACCCCGCCTCCCAGTAACCCCCAATCAAAGGAGACTAAGAGGTCAGAGACATTATCCCAATATTTCAGGATCCATGGTTTGACATTTAATAAAAAATAATTATCAAATTCTACTAATACTAAACTGGAAAGCTGGAATAAAATAAAACTTTGTACATACCTTGTAAAATTCGGATTTTAGACTTCTATCCTTATAAAAAGTCTACCTAACTAATCCTCCTTGATCAAGTTAGTTATATCTTCACTTAATTTTGATTTACTATTTGTCCATTTTTAGAATTGTACCTAAAATGTCGAAAAACAAAACATCGATTAGTATATTGCTATACTAGTATGTGGGGGACAAGCACAATATCACAAATAGTTCCGAACAACCTAATTATAGCAAGTAATTGATTAACAATCCAAATTACCTTTCAACATGACTTCTCAACCGCTTTTTCCCTAAACCCTGGATTACCCTCTCTTAGGGTTTTGTCCTTGCAAGGGACATAAGGACACCTTCTCCATTCTGAGCTTGGTGCCTGGACCTTCCCTCCGGGGCTTGACCAACTCAGACCTTCCCTCTGGGGCTTGGTTTTGCATCATACGTCAGAGTGGCATGTAGGTTTAAGAAACACATTCATATTTAATTGTAATACACATAGGGACTTTATAGGATTGTAGAATTGAACATCCAACAGTTTAGGTTGCAATCAATCGAGAAACATTAGGGAAATGTCGTGAAACTAAAGGTGATTATTCATAAAGTAACCACATACCTGTTCAGTCAAATCAACAAGTTAATAGTAATTCAAGCAAGAAAGTATCCATGCAAGCAATTCAATCCACACACAAGAAAGAATCATGAAAAGTACATGTAATCTATTTACTATTCACTTTATCAGATTCTAATCATTTGAACTCTCTTCCTAGGGTTTCCTACTTCCTTTTAGGGTTTCATTAGGGTTTATCTTCATTATTGACACTATAAACCCTAAAATAGTAAAACTATTCACAAACCCTAACTAGCTTGTTAAATCCTTCCTAACAGGCTTAGGATCAACTCATAATTACATTATTCCAAAGAATTTTGAATTAATCATGTTAATCACCCTTTTTACCCTATATTAGGGTTTCGATATGCATTATCATAGATTCATGAGTAAAACCCTAAAACAAGCAAATCATTATCTAATATCATATTCAAATCTTACTTTTCCTCTCAACCGGTTACTAATACTCGAATTAACCCATTAAATACCTTAAATCTGATTTCCAAACATAATTAGGGTTTTTAATCAAAGTTTAATGCATCATATGATCAACTTTAGGCACTTTTGGAATTATAAATGAAATCAGGCTTTAAATCTAATTATATTAGATTCCTCACGTTCTCTTGATCAATTTTCATATTTTAGTTGTCTTAATTGGAGTTACCAATCTTTTACTATGATTTTTTTATAAAATACTTACCTCTCGGCTAATGGATGCCACCACATCAGCCTGACGACTTGCTCTATTCTTTTCCACATGGGTCAGGGTCTGGTGAATAGGACCTCACCACCTCAGCCACGCGCTCTACATGAGCAAAGGTCTTTGGACCCGTGACTGTACCCTTTTTGCCTCTGCTCTCCTTCACACACGTTGGGGGTAGAATTGTAAAAATCCACAGACTCGCCTTCAACCTCCCGTTGCCTAGTTCGTGAGCCTGCTTCTCGACCAAGTCAACACGAGGGTTGACTCCTAGCTTCCAGGCCTCCGAGCAGCGGGTAAAGGCTTCGGCAGCTCCGCCTCCACCCACCAAACTCGTTGGGGAGACTAGCTCGACCGACGATGGTCCAAATCTAACAGACGGAAAGGAGCTTTCTCCTCCGTGGAACCTGATCTAGCCTCAAGTCTTCACGCTGAATTGGAAGAAGGGAGGTGGGTCGGGTGCTTCGGAAGCATTGTGCGGACATCTCAGAACCCGTAGGCAGGGCTCATCCCCCCTTATATATTGATCGGTCTCAAAAGGCCCCAGTGGGAGTCCTAGGAATTGGGGAAACATGATTCCCTCTCCCAAAACCAGTGAAACTCGGGGTCTATCAACTCGGAACGGATTCCTGATCGTGAAGGGACTGTGCTCATAGGTGCTCATGCATCTGTCAGTAAGGAAATCGGCCTAAAAATTTCCCTATTCTTCTATTTCATTATCTATTCGTTGTGTTTGAAAAACAACCACCATCAGATCCCATATCCAACGGCTCTCAACCACGCTCCAAGAATAAGGATCCTAATTAAATTGAATAAATGTGGCATTTAATACTTTACAAATATTATCTCCTCACTTTATGATAATTTGCAAAATCCATAACTCTCAATCTGTACATCCTTCTTCAACCATATTTTAGGGAAACTTTTATCTTGGCTTTATCTACTCGTGTAGCAAATTTGAGTCCAAATTCCAAAGAAAAAGGGCATTATATTCATGTGTAATTTATCCTTTAATAAAAATTATTTTTTTGGTATTTTCTCTTTCTTCTCCTATTATATTTGCAACTTGGACTCCTTAGAACCCAAGAAATCCCAAAGATACGAAATCCATCTTTGAAGGATAATTACTAGCCTTCTAGATTCTTCTACATCTTTCTTTTCTCATTATCTTAGTTATTCCTTTATTAATTGGTTCCTTTTCCTTTTTATTTCCTTTTTCTTGTTATTGGGCCCAATAGCCAACAAGGCCCACGAAATCAAATACACAAGGCTATTTATCAAAGGAAACCTCTCAATTAACTTAAATCATACAAATTACAAAATAATATATTTATTGGGGAAATTGCATTTCCAACCAAAAGAACCCGAAAATTGGGGTTGTAACATTCTAGGCCTTAATATCTAGTTTTTCGGGTCGTGATGGGTCTGGACACTAAGGTATTTGGGTCAAGTCGGGTCTCCAAAATCTGACACATTGTCAGACCTAGTCTTCTCACACAGATATAATTGTGTAAAGTACAAATACTCAAACTCTTTCCCAAGTTAGACCAATTTGTTTGTTTTCTTAGTCTTTTATCATAACCATGACCTATCGTTGTTTGTTCCCTACTTTTCTCTTCTCAATGCTCTTCAGTTGTTGCTAGTACAAAACCACTTACCTTGTCCTTCAAATTTTTAGTCATATATGCATCATAATGAAAACGATGATGAGATATTTAGAAAAATGAAGAACATATTTGTCATTTTCTGACCCTATAAATTTAGTCAACCTAGGCTTTGATACCATCAAATATGATACAAAAACCCTAAACCAGTGCATAAGCACATCCTAACTTAGGTTTGATGCAAGTAAAACATGATTTGACTAAAACTGAAATCTTTTATTCTATATCAGAGACCATGATCCATGTTAGGAAAATATGAGAGATAAAATAATTCCTTTGTAAATATATTAACATAAAATTGGGGGCTATATGAGCATTTTTTCATTCATGTAATATGAACCATACATATTACCTTATGTGAGACCCAATTTCTATATACATATATTATACAAAAAATCATTATGTTTTTATATAGAAGATTTGCATCTACTACTACAAAATAATGAGTCATAAGTACATCATTTAAACACAATGCATTACACCCGAGTTATATAGGTATAACTCTCTATTACAAATTGATTAAATCAAACTCACACCTCAAAGTGAGTACTTCTTCTTATACTCACCTTGTTAACCATGTGGGCTCTGTTGAGATCTTCTTAAATCGCTAGCATGAGACAATGTTTCCATTGAAATATGAAAGTCTTATGGAGATATAGAAGTACAAAGTTATACATGTTTTGAATAGTCAAGTATGTAACACAAAAAATAAAATCAAGAATATAGATTAATACCAGAATCATGCAAAATCCACTTGAAAATAATATATATATATATATATATATATAGATTAAATCTATTTGCACTTATAATCAGTTTCGTAACTTATCCATAGTTAACTTCAAATTACCGTCCAACTTACAACTATTGAATAAAAGTCAACATATACCCTTGTAAAAGATATTAGGGTTAGCATTCTCTCTAGTATATTTCTATACATTGGACTATGCGAGTATGATAAACTTGGCTCATAATTTTGATACAATACATGTATTTTAGGTCCATTTGGAAACTTAAGAACTATTAAATAATCATATCTCATGTAAATATTATTGAAGTCTAGGTATGATAATCACCATGTCACCCAAGGTCATTACACTTGGTGGATATGTTATTAACATCTAATTCCCTTCATAACATCTCATCATCATGAATGTTGTATCAAACGGAGATACTAACTTGTCTGAACTCATATATGGTTGATTTCTTTGGAGATGAGGGGGCTCCACTTGATAAAGATCCTCAATCTCCGACATGCATTCAACAATACATGACTCCACATAACTTATCAACATTCCCTACAACTAGATAGAACATGGTTTCCTAGATATATTTGTATTTATACTTAAATTGAAATTGTATTTTGATAGAGCAAGATTTATGACAACTAAGATGCATATTTAACTAGCATTGGAAATCATTTATGATGTTTCACTCATCATATTTCACATTGTAAAAAAATTATTATGCGTGTGAATTTCAATTTTTACCTTTTTAAAACCATTATAACTTGTCTTCAAATTCAATATTTCTATTGAGAATTGTAAGTAATTATGTGTTGTCTTTTAAGTAGATGTAATGGTACCCATTGCAAACTTGTGCTAGATCTCTATTTTGGTACACCATGGATGATATTTTTCCAAATTCAAATCAAAGGTCTCATATGATATTCCTTATTTTTTCTTCAATGGAATGCATGCATTTAATGTGCATAATTGGTTTATGGGTATAGTCATGACGAAAAATGGTTGAGTTAGAAAATATACTCAGTGGAAGATTGCTTTAATTTTTGCATTCATTCAATTGACATCCATCTCTTATTTCGATTGAATGAGATATCTTTGTGTTAGTCCTACCTATCATTTTTAAATAATTTCATTGGTGAAAATATTTTGAATGGTATATATCTTGGTACCAATTCGTTCATTTTAGAATTTAGGTTCTCACTCAAAAATATTTCTACAAATTATTTGATACCTTTATTGATAGTTATGATAATTTATATTATTAAATGGACTTTCATATTTGATGAAATTGTAAAATATTCTTAACACATATATTTTGACATCCCTGGATTTGCAATTCCTTGATCTCGCGTATGACGTCCAAATTAGAACCCTCATCTCAGCAAAAATTCCAATTCAAAACTGCACACTAGGCTAAAAAGAATAAAATCAAGGGAGTAAGAGGAAACAACATTAGAATCCGCACATCAACAAGAACAAAACTACACAACACATGTTCACCATTCAACATATAATTACAAAATGTCTTATTACAAATTTATAGTATACAATGAACAACAAACTTTTACATATGCACATACCACATCTACAACGGGATCTTCAGACAATAGGTCCATTTGTACATGTGTTCGCCACACAACTCCCTACTATCAAGAGTCTTCAGGAGCATATGTTCACATCACCTAACCAAGAGATTACAAGTTGTACACGTCAACCCAATATTCTAAAATATTGTATTGAGTACACCTAGGTGTTTTATATATACTTCTTTCATACTATGTCTAGGCAATAAGTTAAAACTAATACGAAATAGTAATAAAAAATAACAAAAGCATACTTGAACAAAGATGTTTATTAACAAAAGAGAACACATATCTTAAGCACATTTTCCAATATATGATAGCACTAAATTTTTTTAGTAGAATAGTGCATTGATGGAAGTACTAAATCTTTTGGTAGAATAATACATGAAAGCACTAAATATCTTTGGAGTGAACCTTTAGGGTTCTTGGATATCCATTTAGATCGCTAGATGCAAGGTTTGGGGAGAAGAATTACTGTGATACCACTTGTGACGTCCCCGGATTTTCAACGCCTTGACTGTGTGTGTGACGTCCAAATTGAAACCCACACCTAGGTGAAGATCCCAATTCAAACTCACACACTTTGCCAAGAAGAAGAAAATCAAAGAGTCAGAGGAAACCAAAGTAGCACATGCACATGAATAATAAAAAACCACAACAACACAAGCTTACTATTCAACATATAATTATAAAATAAATTATTACAAAATGATATTACACATTAAATAGAAAACGTTTACATATGCACATACCTCATTCTAAATAGGATCTTTAGACAATAGGTCCACCTGCACATCAGCTCGTCACATAATTGTCAACTATCTTGGTGTTCAAGATCATATGACCACACACCTAAAAAGAAGATTACATGTGGTAAACATCAACATAATATTTTAAAATATTGTACTGAGTATCTCTACATGTTTCATATATACATCTTTATACTATGGCTTGACAATAAGATAAAACTAATACATGAAAGTAATAAAAGATAAGAAAAGTATACTTGAACAAAGTTGTTTATTACAAAAGAGAACACATATTTCAAGCACATTTTCCATTATATATCCATGCATTGACCGCCAAAGGTTTTGATGCATTCTCTCGACTCTTAAAGAGTTTGAGATTATGGCCTTGATCTCCAACTAAAAAGTTAGATCATATGTATAATGTAACTGAATACCAATGAGAAGTCACGTATGAGCATTATACTATTAAAGAGTTTAGTGTTTTCATATAATGGAACAAATATATTATGTATAATGTGTTCAAAATTATATATAGAAAATTAAACAAGGTAGCATACAAGAGTAGTTATTTCATCCAATATCATATGCCAACTATTTTGTATACATATAATATAATCATACTATATAGACGACCAAGTAAGAGGTAAAGTGTAGCTTCAATCAACATAAATCTAATCATCACATTCTTGAGTCCACTCTAACCTTGGTCAAGCCCTGAATAAGATGATGGTACATGTACTCTTATCTTAATCAGGGCTTGATCAAGGTTAGAGTGGGCTCAAGAATGTGATGATTAGTTTTATCTCGGTTGAAGGTGAAAACTACTAGAGGGGGGGTGAAAAGAGTTTTATAAAGATTTTAATAATTAATTAACTCCAACAACCAACCACAAAAATATTGGACAAGGGGACAAGGATTTAGAGTGGTTCCAACTTTAGCAAATACTAAAGTTGTCAATCCACTACCCGGTTGCTTACCCAACCGGGATTTGGAAAGAATTTAATTTTATTACCTCGCAAGGACTTTACATAAAATTACAATTCTCTCCCTAAACCCTTCAAGCAGCCTTCACCTAGAAGTAATCACCCAACCTTGAAGCAGCCTTCACCTAGAAGTAATTGCACCACCTTGAAGCAGCCTTCCTCGTGAAGTAGCTTCCCGTTGCAATAGCCTTCTTGAAGTAGCTTCCCGTGCGATAGCCTTCTTGAAGTAGCTTGAAGTCCACCTTCTCCTCTGAGAAGAACCTTCTCCAATCCGCAGCCTCCAACCCTAGGAGTAGCAAGGAGAATACAAAGGATAAAAAGGAACAAGAAAGAAAATAGAAATTACAACTTATCCTTTTAAGCACAAGGCTTGATTTGCCTATATCAAGCGTATTGATCTCCTAACCAATGAGTGTAGAAGTGTAAGTGCTGTGGTAAGGAGATGCTAGCCTATAGGACACGAATTTGAGCTAAGGGAAAAGTAGGCCAATGATCACAGTGCTCAATTTGCTTGCAACAGATTGCTCAAGTATGCTCAAGTATTTCTCAAGTGTAACAAGTGTAAACAAGCAAGTTTAGATGTCCTATGGCTTGTCCTACTTATAGGAATGGCCTAAGGATGCTTAAGGACATTCTAGACAACTTCTAGGGGTTTCTAAGTGCTTAACTAGCCGTTAGGTACAAAGTTGTTGCTTTAACAACGGCTAATTAATTAATTCTGCAGTTGCTGTCAGAGACCATCTCGGTCGACAAATGGTCGACTGAGACACCTACTCGGTCGAACTTTTGTCGACTGACAGGCTCTCTGGAACAAGTGATTTGCAACGTCTTTCATCAACTGCCAACTAACTTGTCTGTTGTGTCTAACGGCTACTTTGGATCTTTCTCGGTCGAGAAGATTTTCGACCGAGAGTGTCTCGGTCGAGGAGTTTGTCGACCGAGATTGATCCTGTTTCAAGGTTTCAATTTAGGCACTAATTATGTGTGTAAGTGTGCATAAGTAATCCTATTTGAATGGGATGACTTGTCTAACTGTGGTGTTTAGCTAGGGAGAATCTAACGCTTGATTTACATGCAATTCTAAGTACTTGTACATTATACTTTTGTACAAGTTTTTATAATAGTGATTACATTGCATGAAAAGATAAATATGTAAGCTTGTAGATTTTCCCTTGTTGCTTTGTCATCCTGCACACTCAAGTAGCTCGTTAGATTAATAAGAATGAAATGTTTGTCATAATCAAAACAAAGGGATTTATAGATGTCCATTTAGCCAACAATCTCCCCCTTTTTGAAGATGACAAACATTTCCAAAATATAAATAAAGGAAATATAAAACATATGAGTTTCATACCTTTAGATTACCTTTTGTAGCTTTTTCTCTTGTGTATAAAATGTGTGCTTATTATTCCCCATGACTTATGGAACATGAAATCCAGATCATTTGGGAATATAGCAACTTTCAATGTAAAGCCAAGAGTTTATTTATGAAACTCATTAATTGAGTTTTTCATAATTACTAAATTTTAGTTTTATATTTATCTCTCCCCCTTTGTCATTTTAAAAAGATAACCGTTAAGAGTAAAAACTCCCCCTTAATTTGATATCCCATCAAATTGAAAGAAAAAGATGTCCATTTAAAAGCCAAAAATGTAAACAAGAGTTTTTGTTTAAGTAGCACAAATATCAAAGAAAACATCCTCCAAAGGAGTGATAAGCAATTGCTTCCTAATGTTGTTAAATTGATCTAGTGGAAGCGGTTTTGTAAAAATATCAGCCAATTGATCTTCAACATGATGGAGAAAAATATGATTGATTTGCAAATATAATCAGTTTTATTGCAGACTTGACAACAGAAACCTGCTCGGTCGACGATCTTTCGACCGATAGTGTTCTCGGTCGAACAGTTTCTCGACCGAGAATGTGTCTGGATTTGTTTCATAACTGTTTTAAGTAATTGTGTCATAGATCCTTGTCAATTTTGCCACAATTTTAAAGGTTGCATTTTTTGTTTATTACTCCCCTTATTTTGTATGCTTCTACAATGATGATCTTATAATCAATATTTTGAAGATGTCTCACATGCTCTTTATAAAAATATTCATTGGAATCAAGTAAAGATGGCCAATTTCATTTAAAAGCATGTATTACAAGCATAGAAAGATAGACACATCATATAGAGATGACCCATTACAATTATTCAAAAGATATCATTACAATAACTCCAACACTTACTGGAAAGACTTAAGAATTACATCAATATCAGGGTCTTTCCCAAGAAAAGGCTAAGTTCCATAATACTGGACCAAAGTTTGCCAATCTAGAGCACCTGTCTTAGTTAAAGCATATGCTCCCAAGAATGTAGGAACTCGGTCAAATCGGAAATGAGCGGCAATATCTTGCAGTTGCATGGATGAAAACTGAGTGTGTGTAAGATCCACAGATGGTGGAGGTGGAGTTTGATAATAGTTGTACGAAGGATTGTATGGATTGAGCATGCCAGGATTTAAAGAATACGGATATTCATTAGGTTGGTTTGGTGAAAGGGTTTGCATTCTTTGGTTTATATAAGTCATGGCATGATGGTTATAGTCTAGTTGCTTGCTAAGGTGATATTGGGAGCCAGCAATATAAGTAAGAGTGTTTTGAATGGGATCATGTGATAGGTTAGTAGGAGGAGGAGGAGGTGGTGGTATGTCTTGATGAGATGTTTCTCCTTCTACTCTAGCCTTTTTATGACCAAAATCAATTCCCATTTTTTCTACTGTATTCTTACTTATCTTTTGTGGTCTACGCTCCCATGTATATCCCATATCTTCAAGTTGGGTTTTAAGGAAATGTTGAGTAATATGGCATACAAAATCAGCATAAGGAGGATTGCCAGAAAACTCAAGCATGTTTTTAAGAATGAAGCGGATAAAATTTGTAGGAATACGTTGGATAATGGCATATATTAGACACATACGAAAAATAGGAACTTCTGACTTATTGGCTCTAGGATGTATGTTTGTTGAAACAATAAGGTTTACAATCCTAGCAACTGGTTTGAGATTTATAGCATAGTATGTGCCTCTATCTTCGTGACAGGTTGTATTGGATTGAAAAATGGTTCTCTTAATTTCACTAAGACTAATGGTATGGTCATCTTGGGTAAATTGATTAAGTGGATTTCCGGAGGTAAGATCAAGGGAGTCTTTATATTCATCTATGTCAATTTCTAGCATGTCAAGAATATCCCCTTTAGTAAATCGGAAGCTATGCCCATTGACCATGGTATAGAACAATATGGTTTCATTTTCAGAGTGGGAGATGAGGTTAGCATAGAATTCATTCACTACCTTGATGGAATAGGAAGGGAAAGAAGGGTTGATGAATTCTTTTAATTTTTCATTCACTAAAGAGTTGCACAAAAATGCACTAGAGAGAGTCTATGGAAGCAAGAGTATGCAAGTGTGAGAGAGTGACCCGTTTTGGTTCCTTTTATAAAAATCCAGCGACCAGGTTGGTCGACGATTCGTCGACCGAGCGTCCGCAACGGTCATGTTGCAGACGCGCCACTCGGCTCCCCAACGGTCATATAACGGTCATAAACGGTCATAACGGTCAGTTTACAACGGTCATTTCCAACGGCTATTTCTCGGTCGAACAATTGTCGACCGACATTGTCTCGGTCGAACATTTGTCGACCGAAAGTGTGTCCGGTACTAAATCTGTCTAGATTCTGTCGGTCGAGAGAGAGAGGCTGACCGAAAGGTTTTCGGTCGAAGAGTTTGTCGACCGACAGACTTACTGAGTACGAATTTGATGCTGATTTTTAATGTAATTGATAGACTACATTTGTAGAGCACATATATAGATCTTCTAAGGGAGTAATATTGTGTTTATTATTGACAATATTGGGACAAGTTGTGATCATAAATTAATTATTCTTTTAATCATAAAAGGATATCCAAATAGTTATTATGTCAAACTTATTTTAGGTCGAATTTGACTACGACCATAGCGCCCCTTGGTCAAATTTTATTTTGACCAAGAGGCAATTTTTTTGCAGATTTTCAGATTGAATATATTGAGTATAATATCTGCATAAAATTTAATTAAATGTCAAGTTGAAGCATAATACTTAATATGATTCTTAATTGAAGGCACAATTAATTATTTCAAAGATACTAATTTAGAGATTTTTATCTTGTTGCAAGCAATAACATATAACCAATAAATCATTTTACTTTCCTATATATTTTTTTATGGATCCATACAATTTTCATTATTTATGCGCACCCAATAATGAAAGTACATCCATGGTGTAACAATAGCAGCATATAATGATGATTCCATCACATGATTTGTAAATAGATCAGAAGATACTTTTAGGAACAATCATGTGAAACTATGAATTTTCCAAATTTGTAGAAATGATTTTAAAAAAAAATATATCCAGTCATCAATCATAAGTAGATAGCAATTGGATTTAAAATAAGTGCAGCAATTTTTGTAGTAGACTGGAGAACAGTAATGTGCTCGGTCGACAATTTTTCGACCGATGATCTTTCGGTCGACAGTTTTTCGACCGACAAGATTCCTGGAACTGTTAATAAAACATATTTGTGTGAGTTAACTGTTTAGATATTTCTTTGTAATCTCATTATGTTGAGTTGAGATAGACATAGAAGTATGCAACTAATGTCTCTGGTCATATCTCAACTTGATTCTGTTCATTTAGTTTGGAGGTTTTGGAACCCAAACTAACTTGACATCTTTTCTCTTATAAGGACATGAAAAAGAGTAATGTCCAAGACGTGAGCAATAATGGCAACATATAGAATCAACCTCAAGTCGTTTTCTATGGTTTTGTTCTAGGTTGTTCTTTGGTACAAATGTATTTGTTCCTTTAGGTACATATATATGTTGATGGGTTTGTGACTTTTTCCAACTAGGTTGATAGGACTTCCCTTTAGGCTTATAACCTAGTCCTCTTCTCCCAATTTGATGATAGGAATTATCTAAGATTTGATCAAGAATGCCATTATTATTTAAATTACTAACTTTTTGTTGTAACTTGGCAATCTCTTCCATTCTCTTCTTAATATCTAGTTTCGCTTGATCTAGATTAGATGACAATAAATTTCTTTCTTTGACAATAGAATCATAATCTAGATGGTTGCACAAAATGGGTTGTTTTTGAAGATCGTTTACTTGAGTCTGCAAGTTTGAATTTTCAACAGAAAGGAGCTTGCAATCGGCTTCCATAGATTTTAACTTAAGATCAGAATATTTATTTCCCTCTTTGAGATCCTCATTTTCAGATGCAAGAGCAAGAACTTTAATATTTAGATCATCATTTTCTTTATTTGATTTCTTTAATTTCTTTTTGCACTCAACATATTTATTATGTGTCTCTTCAATAATAGCAACTAGTTCTTCTTTAGATAAATCAAAGAGACTTACCTCATCTTCTTCTTCACTAGTTGTAGCAATAAGACATTCTTTGTGCTTATCCTCTTCCTTTGATCTCCATGGGCATCTGGTTGTTTTGTGGCTTGTTCCTAAACACCAATTGCAGCCTGTTGTGGTTTTGTCCAAACAGCACCTTTCACCATTTTCCTCCATTCTTCAAGACCTGGTTAGGGTTCCTTGAAGCCTGCTCTGATACCAACTGAAAACTACTAGAGGGGGGGGGTGAAAAGAGTTTTATAAAGATTTTAATAATTAATTAACTCAAACAACCAACCACAAAAATATTGGACAAGGGGACAAGGATTTAGAGTGGTTCCAACTTTAGCAAATACTAAAGTTGTCAGTCCACTACCCGGTTGCTTACCCAATCGGGATTTGGAAAGAATTTAATTTTATTACCTCGCAAGGACTTTACATAAAATTACAATTCTCTCCCTAAACCCTTCAAGCAGCCTTCACCTAGAAGTAATCGCCCAACCTTGAAGCAGCCTTCACCTAGAAGTAATTGCACCACCTTGAAGCAGCCTTCCTCCTGAAGTAGCTTCCCGTTGCAATAGCCTTCTTGAAGTAGCTTCCCGTGCGATAGCCTTCTTGAAGTAGCTTGAAGTCCACTTTCTCCTCCGAGAAGAACCTTCTCCAATCCGCAGCCTCCAACCCTAGGAGTAGCAAGGAGAATACAAAGGATAAAAAGGAACAAGAAAGAAAATAGAAATTACAACTTATCCTTTTAAGCACAAGGCTTGATTTGCCTATATCAAGCGTATTGATCTCCTAACCAATGAGTGTAGAAGTGTAAGTGCTGTGGTAAGGAGATGCTAGCCTATAGGACACGAATTTGAGCTAAGGGGAAAGTAGGCCAATGATCACAGTGCTCAATTTGCTTGCAACAGATTGCTCAAGTATGCTCAAGTATTTCTCAAGTGTAACAAGTGTAAACAAGCAAGTTTAGATGTCCTATGGCTTGTCCTATTTATAGGAATGGCCTAAGGATGCTTAAGGACATTCTAGACAACTTCTAGGGGTTTCTAAGTGCTTAACTAGCTGTTAGGTACAAAGTTGTTGCTTTAACAACGGCTAATTAATTAATTATGCAGTTGCTGTCAGAGACCATCTCGGTCGACAAATGGTCGACCGAGACACCTACTCGGTCGAACTTTTGTCGACCGACAGGCTCTCTGGAACAAGTGATTTGCAACGTCTTTCATCAACTGCCAACTAAATTGTCTGTTGTGTCTAACAGCTACTTTGGATCTTTCTCGGTCGAGAAGATTTTCGACCGAGAGTGTCTCGGTCGAGGAGTTTGTCGACCGAGATTGATCCTGTTTCAAGGTTTCAATTTAGGCACTAATTATGTGTGTAAGTGTGCATAAGTAATCCTATTTGAATGGGATGACTTGTCTAACTGTGGTGTTTAGCTAGGGAGAATCTAACTCTTGATTTACATGCAATTCTAAGTACTTGTACATTATATTTTTGTACAAGTTTTTACAATAGTGATTACATTGCATGAAAATATAAATATGTAAGCTTGTAGATTTTCCCTTGTTGCTTTGTCATCCTGCACACTCAAGTAGCTCGTTAGATTAATAAGAATGAAATGTTTGTCATAATCAAAACAAAGGGATTTATAGATGTCCATTTAGCCAACAGAAGGGACGTTTTACCTCTTACTTGTCCTACTATATAGTATGATTGTATTATATGTATATAAAATATTTGGCATATGATATTGGATAAAACAAGTGCTCTTGTATGCTACCTTGCTTTATTTTTCTATATATATAGTTCGGAACACATCAAATATAATATATTTATTTCATTATATGAAAACACTAAACGCTTTTGTAGTATAGTGCTCGGAAGTGACTTAACACTTTAGTAGTCAGTCACATTGTACATATGATCTAACTCTTTGGTAGGAGATCATAAAGCCCTTACTCTCAAACTCTTTAGGTGTTGAGAGAATGCATCAAAACCTTCGGCAGTCAATGCATGGATATATATTGGAAAATATGCTTAGAATATGTGTTCTCTTTTTTTTAATAAACATCTTTGTTTAAGTATGGTTTGTATCTTTTATTGCTGCCAAGTATTAATTTTATCTTATTACTAAGTCATAGTATAAAGAGATATATTTGAAATACATAGGCGTTGTCAATAATATTTTAGAATATTGTGTTGACGTGTACTACATGTAATCTTCTTCTTTAGGTGTGTGGTCATATGATCTTGAATACCTGGATAGTTGACATTTGTGTGACAAGCTGATGTACCGGAGGACCTGTTGTTTAAAGATCATGTTTAGAATGTAGTATGTGCATATGTGAAAGTTTGTTATTCAATGTGTAATATCAATTCATAATAATTTATTTTGTAATTATATGTTGAATAATGAGCTTGTGTTGTTGTGTTTTTTTATTATTCATGTGTATGTGCTACTTTGATTTCTTCTGGCTCTTTTTATTTTCTTCTTCTTGCCCTAGTGTGTGAGCTTGAATTGAGTTCTTCACCGAGGTGAGAGTTTCAATTCGGTCGTCACACGCATAGTTAAGACGTTAAAATGAAGACGTCATACACACACACATACACATGCGCGTGCACACATACAAACACACACACACATGTGTATGTTTGCGTGCGTGTGTATCCTTTGCAAATATTACTTGGCTTTGACCAGCCTTGCTTCGTTTCACAATCATATTCTCTATTAGATGAAAATTTTCTTGATATATTTTAGGTTGATTTAATGGGAGAAAGGAAATAGAACTCCAACATCTCTCTCATTATATCCATTGCCGTTGTTATTATATGAGTATATTCACTTGTATGAATATATACTACATGAATTAAATTTATCCATTAATACGTTAGCAGCTTGAGATTCATCACATATTGTCACTCTCATAATTATACATCTCATTCTTGCAAACATCCATCATCTTAAAATAGATACAGATCTTTACAAATCTCAAATTTTTGCTTATGTACCGAGAAAAATTCATCCAACCTGAACTCGAATAGAAAAAACAAGCAACGGATGAAATCTGCTAGCGGTGTGCGAGCACGTTTTAGCATGTCGGTGATGCATCTCGGTTTAACAATTCTGTAACATCTGGTAAGATGCTATTGTTTAGTCGGCGTGAGAAGGAAATAAAGGCATTGTTATTAGTCATCATAATCAGTTACATTTGGACCCATTCGGTCTATACTGGCAACAACCTATACTGGCAACACGGTCAACGGGCCCAAACGTTGGTAGTTTTGTTTTCTTAAGCAATGATTGATTAGGATACTAGTTGGTGATAAATTGAATAGGGCGAAATTACTTGAGGGGCCGAGGGATATTTTCAAAAGGAAAGAAATCAGAGCCATCCGTCAAAAAAATACGCAGTTCCAGCGTTAGCGTTTCATCACATCAAATACCCCTTGTTCCAAATATTTTGCTTCTAAGTTACTGTTATTGTAAATATTTCATAAGAAATGACAAAATAGTTGATCAAATTTTTAATAAAGATTATGAGTTTATATGATTATGAAGAGTGAAGGCTAGTTACTTAGATCATTGTTGGGAACACAAAATCCACTACTCCCATGTATAAGTTTCACCAGCACTTTGCCTCCAAAATTCATTCACCTCCAGCTCAGATACTTCTTCCCAATGCTAGCAAGGTACAATGTCCTTTTGTCCTTTGGACCTGGCATCTTGCTGATGAAAACAGTTATAGGGGCACAACAGTGAATAGCACCAATTGGAATAAGAAAGGTGAAATTTACATGCAGCAGGCTATGGCAAAATAAAGAAACTCAAATACAACTTTAGGAAATTTACACACTATGGTAACTAGACAGAGAGCAAGATTCCACTTAAACGTTTTCGCATGTGTCTGAAAATAGTCAAGACATGTACATTTTATTGATGGATGTTGCCACCAAACAAGACTCCCAATCATCTATATTTGCTCCGTGCAATAAGTGATGTTCGAGTTGCTATGCACATGGTTTATTGGGTGTACCCAAATAGAACCAAGGAGACTTAGACCACTAACAACTAAAGAATCTATATGGGAAAGTGGGTATGAGATGATTCAAACGAATTAATCCTTGAGCAGCTTAAGGAATACTTTTTCAAATTACTAAGGTGGAAAGTTGTGAGTCATTGGCATTGCAAATGATAAAAATTAAAATGACATTTATCCATTAGAAAACAAAGCATTTTTTTATTTTGAAAATCATTATGTGTGCATGAACAAACAGTGTTGGGTGAGGCAAGGGATGAGAAGATGTGTATGTGTGTGTGTGTGTTTGCATATTTACTTCAAAGCCCAATAGACAAATAAGCCCAATCAGGCTTAAAATCTTGTTCCCCTATAGGTCGATGTGGCCTTTGGTCTTTGCTCTCACTTAAGTATATCCATCTCAATCAAAATTGAGCAATGTGGGAATACAGACAGATCAAGTGATTTTGAAATATAATGATAATTATGGATAGAATGCAAAATGTGTCCACATATTTCATAATCTCAAAAACTAAAAAAAAAAGTAAAAAGGCAAGTAAAGTATGTCTTCCAGCATAGGTGGCATGCAACTTTTAATGTTACCTGATAACAATTCATATACATCTACAGAGAACTATATCTTGAACCAAACTCTCTGATACATATTTCAATAAACTATGGAAAAATAGTAAGGGTGTGAGGACATGTTCATATCGGTATGTTTATGATGGCCTTCATAAGAACCTATCTCACAAGCACTCTTATGAGTTTGTCCAATTCACATAAATCATGGCTTAGAATTATACTCACATAGTAGGGATCCTCCAAGAATGTACTATATAGTACTGATCCATGTTAGTATATGGCCTCAACCCCATTCTGAATAATGATATTCCTCTACCAAGATAAAATTGAAGCACAACACACTATAGGGAGAGGGCCAAAGTAAAAATCCAAGGTTGTGATTTCATTGAACATATACTCATCTTCATTATTCATTTGAATAATTTACCATAGGATCTTCAATTTTGGAATAGTTAGTATGTCGATGTGGTGTTTAAGTCATGGTTAGAAGACTCATCATTGTCGCCACAATGTGTACTAAATTTCTAGCTAGACCCTTTGCGAGAGGATTTGTAATACTCTGTAAAGATCTAACAAAATATAGAGATATACTATCATGGGTGATGAAGTATCTCACCTCTTCATACATTAATCTCATAAAGCACATTCTCGGGTACCCTTACATTATTTAGCTTTGTCTATGGCAGACTTGTTGTCCCAACAAATTGAGATAGGAGGAAATATCATTGAAATTGTGGGTAAATCAAGTAATATATTTCTAATCCAGAAGGCCTGGCAACAAGCAAATGTTAAAACTATAAACCATAGTGGATCATTCCCTTACAATTTTCTTGGGTGATTTTTAGGAAACTACAAATCCACCAAGGAAACACAAATAAACACCAGTTGGCTTATCTCATTGAAATCATAAATCCAACTTGCATTAGTATAGCATTTTAGTGACAGTGAGAAGCCTAGATAGTGAAGATCATAACTCATGGTACCTTTCATAGACTTGAACACTCTGACCAAGCCTTCCGGTGATTAGCATCAAGGCATCTAATGTATCAACTCAACCTAACACAAACATAAGAAATATTAGGTATATAGAAGTTGATCAAGTATATTAAGCTTTCCCTAAGATACAAATTTTTGTTTTGATCAACATGATTGCTTTCGTGTGCCTTAAGGTGTAAAAATGGGTCATACAACATACTAACAGGAAAACAATGGTGCACATCAAATTTATGTGAAATGTTTTCCACATAGTGAGACTAGTTTAAGGAATATCTAGAAAGCATGTACGCTAAAATTTGAAACAAGAATAATAGCATCAATTCCTAAATATTCATATATTTATTCTTGTAAAGAAAACATTTACAATCAACAACTATAGAAATATTGGATCAAAATATTATAATATTATCAATATACAAGCACATAATTACAATATAATATCAATAGATATGGGGTAGATTCATCTGTCATATTCATTAGCAGCAAAGCCATAAGATAAAATAGTTTTATCAAACGGATCATTCCACTTCGTAGGTCCTCATTATAGATCATACAAAGATTCCACTAGTCTAAAAATTATGTGTTCTTTTTCTTGGATCATGAAACCCTCAGGTTGATTTGGAAGGACCTCTTTATCGAGGTCGCCATTTATAAGTGTCATGTTTACATCCATTATGTGGATTTTAATATTATACATTGTAGCTAAGGAAATAAGGACACCGAGAGGTGATCTTGTAACATGAGCATAGGTGTATAAATAAACAACTTCATCTTGGAATTTGAAACATTTGCCTACTAGTTTGGCCATAAAGTTATCAATGCTACCATCTTCTTTATCTTCTTAATACATACACATTTACATCCAGTAGTTTTACAATCTAGAGTTGGATCAGTCAAAATCCATGTATGCTTCTATATTGGGTTATACTTCACTATCAACAATTTCCTTACATAAACCAACATACAGATTTCATGCCATCTTCATAGGTCTTAGAATCTTCCCATACTAAATAGGAATAGAATTTGAGACCCATGTTCTTTATCACTTTGGCCTTCCTTGAACAAAAATCAGTTGTAGGCTCAACCACTTCAATGATTAAGGGTTCTGGTTTTGATCTAGGTTGGATGGTGATAAATTTGAATCTTCAGTGAATTCTAAAGGCTTGACATTTTAAGAACCTTCACCAACTTGTTTAGCAGAATTACACTTGTTATCATAGTGTACACCATCTACAAGTCTCATTTCTATGATGTAGATTGTTCTAATGTTATGGATATCTGAATTATGACTAGAAATTAATTTACAATTCTATCATAGCCTATGAAAATCGTAACAAATAATTTGGGACCAATCATTTTATTTGTAATATTGGGGTTTTTTAACTTTGGCCAAGTGCCTCACACATTAAGGTAATTCATATATGCTTTTGAAACCAAAATTCATACAATGTTTTATCTATGGATATTTTTTATGACATGTGAGTGGTTAAAGAGACCTTCCCTACATCCTCTGGCATAAATGAAATTTGGTCAACATTGCACGAAAAATATTGGTCGATGTTATGTTTTTTTTCTTTTTGCTACATAATTAGATTGTGGATTGTACGGGAAGTGATTTCATGAATCCCGTGATCCTCATAGAACATATTCAATTCATTAAAGGTATACTCATCATGTCTATAAGATCTAGTCCCCTTAAGTTTATGTTCATTTTGGTTTCATGTTTATGAATGAAAGATTTTAGTTAGTTCATTTTCTTGTCCTTACAAGTTTGTAAGTTAATGCATCAATATTTGAAAATTGACATCAATAAATGTTGGTGCATACCATCACGAGTACAAATACTATTTATATCACATATGGTATGCGAAAAATCAAGAAAATATGTATTTTTCTATTGATCTAAAATTTTAATACATTTCATTTGAAGATAAACTTGGCATTCAACATCACTTGAAGTATGAGTTGTGTAATCAAGACAGTGTGAATCATATGCTTCATAATATTCTTTAGAATCAAGGCAGTGTGAATCATATGCTTCATGATATTCTTGCCCACAAGTCTGAAATGAGCATTCAACGCATAAATAGATATGGAAGTTGAAGGAGTACTATTGCAATAGTCACTCATATAAGAAGTGTCATTACACGAAGAAACATTAAGCATATTTAAACACATGGGTACCTCAACACCTATGTAGAACCTAACTGTAGATACTACAACTATGTTACCTTGATACAAAGGATGCATATTCATCCTAGTTTTAGTCACTTTTCTATCTTACATTCAGATTTAGATTTCACATTCTTCTTTAGAATCAATTCCATTTAGTTTCACTTATTTTTAAGTCAATTTGTTAAAATTTTGACATGATTCCTTGATTTTCATGGAAGCTGTGATTTTATCTCTATGCACCAGATTAGGGAAGTGATCCCTCTGATCCACTTGGAGCAAATTTTGATCCATGTTAGAGTTTTTATCAATCTAGTCCCACATCGGCCTCCTTGGATTCTAATTGGTCTAAAACACTAGAAAAATGACACACACTAATTTTTCCCTATTTCCCACTGGTATATGGTGCCATCACTCTATGGTGCCATCGGTATGTAGTTCCATCAGTAAGCATCTGCATTGATTGATGACACATCCACTGATAAGGTTCTTTCATTTTTTTTCCAATTGTTGAGAATTATGAGCACACATCAGCAACAAAACTATGTGTATCTACAATTGATGGTGTTGTAGACTAACTAGGATGCAATGCAAGATGGGTTTATTTACTAACGACAATCTTACCACATTATGAGACATCTTCTTGGGTCAACCAACTGATGAGATCTATTGACTGATGAAATAACTGTCGTACGAGGCATCTGTTGACAAATGACTTGCAACATATGGTATTTCTACCCGACGAGGATTGTCCATTGATGGCCCTGTAGAGTGATGGATTGTTGCCTAATCAAAGTGCAACTTGATGGGGATTATGTAAAGCATGAACTCCTCATCATCCACCTACCTCCTCACTTGCATTCTTCCAAACAACAACATTACTATAGGCCGACAAGGAGTTCCGAACCCTAATCCAAAGCCTACAAATATTAGTCTTTATGTCATGCCAAGGCATCACTTCTAGATGTTGGAATACCACTCCTCTCCAAACTGAAGATTGACATCTCCATTGGTTATGATTATTGATTGTCACCACCTTCCCTAAATGTCAAAAGTTTGACTTCAAAAGAAGCAGTCCCACTGTGCCTCTACCACCTTCAGTGTCATTGCACCATCACTCTCTTCACCTCTAGACTCCTTCTTCCTAGGATTACATCAGAGATGGAAAGACTAATAAGAAGGAGGGTAACTTGAGGAACGTATAGGGTGATTCTCTGCTACTGATGTTGATCTGTTTTATTGTTGTGCACAAAGGAAGTTGTTACACACCATGACTACACTTCTACTTATCATAGAAATAAAGGCCATCTATTTCCCCTAACTTGGTATTGTTAATATTTTCATGAGGAGTGAATAGCTTCTTAGTCTAGGGAGTGGGGAGCAGCCCACTACTAGGTATTTCTCTTTTTACTACATCTTATCATGTATGAACCTTGTTGCATTTGCATCAATCATTTCATGTTGGTAATCTTGTTTTATCAGCAAGTTTGCATGTTCATTAGATCGTTGGTGCAGACAAACTTTAAACATAGAATCTAGAATGTTGATTTTTTATTACTAAATCCTTGACGAGAACTTTGGACATGTGTTTCTAAGGCATGGGTACATGATCTCTAGGTAACAAGATGATGAGTCTAGATTGGTATTTCTTGGGGTTTCATTCTAATAAGGGTGCATTTGCCCATCTTAAATGTTATGTATTCATGTTTATTATGATTTATTGAGAGATTGAATGTAAGAAACTATAGTGAAACACACTCACCCTAGTGTTTCCATCCATCGATAATCTTAGGTTTACTTCAGGTTTTTGTTCTCACACTTTCATTGTAATAAAAATCCATTAATCTTTTGTGTTAAATACTCTTCCTAGTCTGGTTAAATCAATCAACTAAATCTTAAAAAGATTGTTATTTGTGCTCAATCCTAAAATATATTGTGATAAGAATCATCCTCTTTCGTATGGGATTTTCATAAGCTTGGTTAAGGATAAATCCAAGGATCCATGTTTCATTTATCCTAGACAATGATGCTAAAATTTGATGCAGGATTTTATTGCACAACAAATTCACTAGGGATGAAATCCTTAGTTTTTACCTTAATTGAAAATACTACCATCCCACCCACAAGTACATAGATCTATTATTAGTATATTTTAGGATTGAACCCAAAGGACAATCTACTTATGTATTGATTGATTGATTCAAATTAGCTAGAAAGATTATTTAGAAAAAAGGTGGTTGACTATTTTATTACACTAAGTGCAAGATAAGAAAGATTGATTTAAAGATTATGTTATCGATGGATAAAAACACTACGGTGAGTGGATATGACCACCACTACATATGATCATTCTCTATTGCTTCCTAAACTGGCATGAATAAAGAATAATGAGGCTAAGGAAATTCACCCTTTTGGAATCAGGATTGAACCTAAATGGATATCACACTAGGCTTGTTCTCAATTTACCTAGATATCATATACCTATCACCTCAGAAAACACCTATCCGAAGTTATCATTGTGAGTCTAATGAGAAATAATTGGAATCCTATACCTTATATTCAAAATTATATACATACATTATCTAATAAAAAGTCAATATTACTAATTAAATAATGTTACAAGCCTAAAACAATCGATTGAAAATGCAAAAAGGTACATAGAGGCTAAGATGTAGTAGAAGGAATAAAACTAGGTACTAGGGATACTCTCACACCCTAGCGTAAGAAACTACTCACTCACCATGGAGAAATGAATAATAACAAGGGAATTGTAACGACCCCGCCTCCCGGTAACCCCCAATTAAGGGAGACCAGAAGGTCATAGCCATTATCCTAATTAACAGGATCAAAGGTTTGACAAATAATCAATAAAAATTATTAAATTATACCAACCATACTGGAATATGGTAAAAAAAAACTTTGCATACCTTTTGAAAACTTGGATCTCTAAACTTCTATCCACATATGAATTCTACTCTAACTAATCCTCCTTGTATTTTAATTCATGTATTTCACAATATGACGATTTACTGTTTGTCCTTTTGGCTTGTACCTAAAATCCCGACAAACAAAACATCGGTCAGCATAAAGCTGGTATGTGGGGGAAACAATAATCACGAAACTATGATAACAATGTAATCAGTCAATTATGATTTAAACAAACAACTTTACATTTTCTGCATGACTGCTCAATCCCTACATACCCTAGCCTCTACGCTGTCCCTATAGTGGACATGGATGCTACCTCCCTTATGGTAGCCCACTCCTTAACTCATGGCATGCTAAAGAGTCTCATGGCACTACATGTAGTTAGCCCAATATCTAACTCATGATAACCTAGACCTTGCTCTAGGTTACCCCTTTTAGCCTTTGCAAAGCCACAGAGGTGGACCAGGATCTGATCCAGTCATGTACACACATTTATAGTGATAATCATAGTCACTTTATAGTTGCATGAAATAAATAGGCATCCAACAATTATTTCCAAGCAACCGATAAAACATTCGGGAATCACCGTGAAACTAGAGCGATTATTCATAAGTGTAACCACATACTTGTCAGGACGATTTGAGATAGAATAATCCATGCAAGTAAGAAATCCACACAAGCACACATAATAAGATCCTAAAATAATCATACAATTTCCTTTTATTACTCAGGTCATCAAGATCTATTAAACCTAGCTCGCTTCCTAGGGTTTCAAGTTCACTTTTAGGGTTTCCATTGAAATTAGGGTTTCCCTTCATCTTTTACTATTTTAAACCCTAATTTTATACCATTACTCATAAACCCTAATCATCTCATCTATTCTTCAATATTAAGGTTATTTTAACAACATATAACCCTATTTTCGGATTAAAGGCACCATTAACCATTAATTAAGTTCATTAATCCTCTTTGACATTAAAGCTACTATTTTTATCCTTTTAATCCATGACAAGATCATTATGAACATTTACCATTAATTCATAATTCATTATGGTCCAATTCACATATGAACTCGATTTGCCATTCATTCTTCCTTTATTCATTAGAAAAACCCTAATTACTACATTAAGGGTATTTATCCACAATTAGGAACTTTTATACTCAAAATAGCTTAAAATCACCATATTTTAGCTTTACTCATGATTTTGAATAATTAAAACCATTAAGAGTCACTTTTACTAATATTAGGGTTTCAAGGCCCATTAAAGCATATTTATGCGCATGAAACTCTAAATTAAACTAATTACATGCAAAGTTCATCCTTTTTTCTTAATGTTCCTTTTTGCAATTAACATGTTAATATCAACTTTAATCATCAATAAAACACTTATAAACACATTAATCTTCTCAAAATAGGGTTTCTGAACCTTTAATTCATTAAAGGTGATAAGTTACACTACTTTTCGAACAGAAAGATGAATTGTCTTCTAAATATATTTTTATTGGATTCCTCTCGCTTTTTTGAGAAATATTCATGTATTATGTGTATCCATCCGAGCTACGGTTAACTAGATATGAATTTTGCAAACATTACCTTTTTGGACCAATTAGAGCGCGCTACGTCACCCATTGCATGCAACGTTGTCTGGCTCTTTGGAAAACATTTCAAAATGACGTATTTGCCCTCATTTAAGTCAGAGATTCTTCATCCTGTGGAGGGGCATATCGGTCTAATGCGACCTTCATCTTCTTCCACCTTACGCATTCGTGATGCGCTGCCCTAGTCGCGATGGAGCGGCTCTTCCTCCTTTTCCCTGGCCTCGTCGGCCATCAGAGACCCCTCCACTGCCTCTGTCGAGCCTCTGTGCCCCTGTAGATGCACTCAGCGCTCGACCAGCACTGCTGGTTTAGGTAGGTCGGGCCTGCCATCCATGGCCAACCTTGCAGTTGTGTTGCAGCTAGGGTGCGACGCTTAGGGCATGGCGGCTCTGGCTAAACCTTGCTTTGGCATCGCCTCGTGACCAGCTACCATCACAACCCCACCTGGGTTCCTCATTGCTCCAGGATCACGTAGCTACTCATGGTTAGGGTTTAAGGATGAAAACAAGGAAGAAGAAGATAGGGAAGAGAGAGGAAGACATGGGTTTTCTTCTTTGAACTCGAACCAAGGGGTCTACCCCTTTTATAGGGGAGGATATCCTCGCCCTAAGATGCCCACCTAAGAGGAAACAAGTCCTCTCCTATTAGGAATCATATTCCTTCAATGAGAAGCAAGTATCTTTCTCTCTCTTAAATTAATTCCTTGTTTCGCCTTGATCCTTGGTCATTAAGGAATTCGAAATTCTTTTCTCTTATTCTCTTTATGTTTGCTTTTTAATCCATGGGCATGAATTTCTATTTTCTTTTAGTAGAAAATATTTCCTTTTTAACAATGCTACATAATCCATTAATTATGTATTCACATTATCTTTTTATTTTCTATTATTGGTATTCCCTCTTTCTTTTCCTTCATTGGGCTCCTTGGACCCCAAGAAATTATAATATTTCAACATTCCTTTTCACGGATACTCATTATCCTTCTAGATGCATCTATATACATTATTTCTCGTTATCATGTTTATTTCTTATTAAAATATCTCTTTTTGAGGGTTTCTCTTTATTTCTCTTTTATTTTCCTCATTGGTATTCCTTTTATCATTAGGAATCCTTGGGATACGAAATTCCACCAAGGATAACTCAATTATACCTCTTTTCACTTATTTCCAATATTTTATCATTATTTTCAATTTCTTTCTTAATAAAGAAATGTTTAATTGATCTTTTCTTTTCTTATTGCACTCTCTATGCAACTTTGGACTCCTCGGAACCCAAGGAACCCAAGAGGCACAAAATCCCTCTTTGGATTTTCCTTCTAGAGGTTTCCACATTTTTCTCTTCTTTATTTTCTTATTTACTCAATAATGGAGTTTCTTTTGTCTTTTCCTTGTTATTGGGCCCAATAGCCAATAAAGCCCACAACACAATCATCAAGGCTTTGTAAACAAAATCCATTTATTCAAAACAAATTGTATCATTATTTGTCCAAATATCTTTTATATGAGAAATTACATTTCTCAACAAATGAACCCAAAAATTGGGTTGTAACAGGAATGGAAGGATATGACCTTTGTTGTGAGAAGAAGTGTAGTCATTTTGTGTGACAATAGGTTTTTTGCACTTTAACGGGGCAGATAAACATCTGTAGCAGAAAAATACCCTACATGTTTTTTGTGTGACCCTTCTTTGTTGTCTTCCACTTTCTAATCTAATCCAATTTAGAAGGAGTTTGTAGGTGGATGAAGTGATGCCACAACGACAGTGGGGGTGGCACATGCATTGTCTAACTAATTCTTTTGAAGTCATACTTTGAGCTTTGGTTGAGATGGAAACAATTGATGATGAAAGCCGATGGAGATGATCAATCTTAAATCTAGAGAGGAGCAACTTTTTGACACCTTGAAGATGACCGATTATGTGTCAATCGATGAGGTTCCAACGTGTTTGCCAACTAATGAAAATTATGCACACTTGTCAATTGACAAGAACTCTATACATCCACAATTTATGATGCCACAAATTTGATAAGGATTTAGTGCTCGATTGGTTTCCTACCCAATGAATATCTTTTTGTCGGGCGCAACCTCTGCTCACGTCAACCGATCAATAAGATCATCAATTGAGAAAATCCCTATCTGACGAGGCATCTGCTGACAAATGACTTGTCAACTGATATGACTTTTCCATGATGGGGCTTCTCAACTAAATGTTTCACAGATCTATGATTTTTATCTTGATGAGAGTGAAGCCAAACAGAAGTTTAGTGTGGCACTGACTCCTCATATTCCTCCTGCTTCCTCCCTTGCATTCATGGCGATCGATGAAAATATTGTAGGAATGTAGTGAGCTCTAAACCTAATCAAAAGACTATGAGTATCATCCCTTGCCTCATGGCATGGCATCATCTTCTGGATGCCAAAAGGTTTCTCCTCTCTAAAGTGAATATTGGTTTCCACCATCGAGTGTTGCCACCACCACAAAATTTTAAAAGTTTGTCTTCTAGAGAAGCAATTCAATGACACCTCTGCAATCTCCATTGCATTTGCACTATCACTCACTCCACCCATAAACTCCTTCTACCTTGTATTAGATCAGACAGTGAAAGATAACTAATAAGTATGATCATCTAATAAATGTCCATGGTGAAGCTCCGATAATGATGTTGATCTGCCCCATTGTGTTGCAAGAAGGTTGTTGTCACACACCATGATTGTACTTCATCTTCTAAAAAGCAACAAATTCCATTTCTTTCACTTCCATTGTTATTCTTGATCTCTCCATGAGGTGTTATTAGTTTCTTATGATATGGTGTGGGAGTAGCTTTGCTACCCCATTTTGTTCTTTTTACTACATCATTGTCGGTAAGAACCTTGTTGGAATTTGATTCAATTGTTTATGCTTGTAATCTTATCTAGATCAGTAGGTTTGCATGTTTATTAGATAATGGGTGTAGATAAATTCAAACTCAAGGTCTAGCATGTCAATTGTTTCTTATTAACCCATCGATTATAAATTTAGACATGTTTATTGAGGGTTTAGATATGTGATCCTTAGCTTAAGGGACAACAAGTCTAGAGTGATATACATATGTGATTAATCCTAATTCATAAAGAGTATATTTACCCAACCTCATTGTTATTTATTCATATTAGTTTATAATGCAATGAGATAGCAAGCATAGGTGGCATAGTTGAAACTCACTCACCCCTAGTGTTTCAATTAATCAATAATTTTTAGCTATAGTTCAACCTTTTTACTCTTGCAATTAGTGTAATAAATAAATGAACCACCATATTTGCTAAATACTCATCCTAGTTCCGTTAGATCATTCAATCAATTATAAGAAATTTATCCTTTTGATTTGATCCTTAGCTATATTACGATAAGATCCACTTGCTTATAGATGGGATTGTTGTACACTTGGTTAAGGTAAAATCTAGAAATTTCATCCCTAGTGATCGTCTTATGCAATAGAATCTTCCAACATTTAACCAAGAGACATGCCTATGAATTCACTAACTATGATTTTCTTAAATGTAATAGCATATAATACATTGTCAATAGTTTAAATTCCACATGTCTGTGGTCTCAAATTTGCTTTGGAAAGACATTTTCGCACCAATGAATCATATATCTTCCAACATATATGATTGTTGGTCCCACAATGCTAGGTTAGGTCTAGCGATGGAGGTGCATTCGAGTCCCCCCCAGTGGTGTTGGTGGGAGAGTTGAGTCCTTTCACATGATGGCAACAAAGTTTGATAAGAGCTTCATCAACCCAGTGTTCATACTACATTGCAGTAACATGGTAGGCGAGACCACAAACCAATGCAGAGTGATCAACATAACAGAAGTGGAGGAAGGACTAGTGGGCTTCACCGATGGATCAGTGGAGTTAAATGAAGCTGCCGCAACATGGGAGATAGCATCCGAACTTCTCAAAGACAAAAATTTCATCTTTGTGGTTTTGCAAAGAACATGACGCAAGTCTAGAACCTTGCAAGAGAAGTCACGTTTAAAATGATCAACCATAGTATCATCTTGATATAATTTGAGCTAGAAGAAATTCTAAAGGAAGGCGCTAGAATTTTGACAACATGATCTTGTTGATGAAGGTGACAAAGCCAGGCGATCAACCATTTGAAATAAAGTTCAAACAATTTCCCCCATGGATAAGATTCTAAAACATACCTCTAGGATACCCCTCTATTGAATAAATCCAAAAAATATTTGAAAAGGTGGGAATAGTCCTGGAGGTCGAACCTAAAAGAACGGAATGGGTAGAGGCGAGAAGAGCAAGGATAGTTCTAAACATACATAAACTGATAAAAATCTTGCAAAAGGATAACTATGTGGAAGGAAACATTGTTGATGTATAATTGAGGTGAGAGAAATTGCCCCATTTCTACTTTCATGTGTGGTTGTATGTTGCATACTACCAAAGAATGTCCTCTCAATGAAGACGATGACCAAGTAAAGACAAAGAAATGGGGGGATGGGTTAGGGCCTCACCAAGAAGGTCCCCAAGGCTAGAGAATGTAGGACAATCATATGAAAAATCACAGAGAGCTCTCTTTAATGGAAAAGGAGAGGATGATGCCTGTTGGAAACACGACACAAGCCTCATAACAAGGAAGAAGGATAGAACCATAGAAGGTGAGTAGGTAGGAATATATTTGTGAAGCTGGTCAAGAGGAAGGACAGTGAAAAAGAGAGGGGAATAATCTTTTGGGTTGGCTACGAGAAGAAAAGGTGGGCCAGAGAGCAGTAAAATCATGGCGAGTAGCTAGGTTGGGGTCTCAGCTATTGCACCTATGATTCAAAAAGAGCACATGTAAGGTACTCAAGGAAATTTTCAAACCAAGGAACTTGACATCCAAAATAGGGAAACACTGAGGACCAGAAAGGTCATTGATCTCGAGAAAAGCAGCCCAAAGAAGACCTAAAAACACCATAAATCCAACATGCAAAAAGTGAAGTAGATAATGCCTGACACTGGTCCAACAAGGAAACTCAAGAATATGGAAGAAATAAACAAGTTGAGGGGGACCCAACAGAAGAAATAGGAAATATAGAATTGAATATGGAAGGAAAGAGGCATGATACTTACATAAGCGAACGACCTGGAAGGAAATGCAAAAATCAAAGAACAAATCCTTAGGAAGAACACAACACAAGTAACAAAAGGAGCTTGAAGGGAACACTAGGAAGTGAACTAGAGAAACCCAACAATAGAGGCTCATAGGAAAGGAATGCAAAAATGGTCAGAGGTGAAGGAACAATGATGGTTTCGGAGGCCTACTTTCTAGTAAAAGTGTTTGGCAAGGACCGACATTGTGAATAGAAATGAAAATTTTTTGCTAGAATTTCCAGGGGATGCACAACCTTAGCACCATTCATACCCTCCACAAGTATTGTTGGAGGGAACGTCCATAGCTATTCTTTATTATAGAGACAAAAATACATGATAGGGACTTGGAAAAAAGAAGGGGGAGTTGTGGTTTCCTGAATAAAGTATGTTTGAACAACATTGTCTAATCGATAGGTATGGGCTTGTGGTGGTGGATATTGATGTTTTCATTATATCATTATTGCATCATAATGTCCTAGATGAGATAAATGAGGTAGGAAATAAGTAGATTTTTGTAGGAATTCATGTCTTGTTAGATAATCCTAACAAGTTTAGAACATGGGAGCTTATGGAGAAGATCCATACAGACATGCATTTCCAATCATATACATGGGGTATTTTAACGAGATCCTGAACATAGCTGAGAAAGAGGGAGGATCCAAAAATAGCCTAAGATATACATACAATTTAAGAGAGTTTATTGTCCATTTCTACCTAATGATTTGGGGTTCATGGGGAACCAATTTACCAGGATGAAAGGACTTTATGAAGAAAACATCATACAGGAGAGGTTGGGTAGAGATCTGGATACAAAGGATTGGTGTGTTATTTAGAACAATGTCTGGGTAAAGCATTTACCTTTCCTAGAGTTTGATCACTCACCTCTAATGTTGAACTCAAAGAAGAACCCTAGTAGAAGGGAAAACGATTCTAAGTGGGAAGCATTATGGTTTTGGGATGATGAGTGCCAAAATGTTATCAAAAAAGCATGGGATGATGCAAACAACAATACGATCCTGAGAAAATTAAGCAATTGTGATAAGGAATTAAATAGTTGCACAAAGTCAAAGTTTGGGAAAATTCAAAAAACCCTAAAAAAGGAGTGGAAGATGATACAATATCAAAAGAACCAAATGTCAAGCAGCAGTATAGAAGAATGCAAAAATCTCAGTGAAGAAGTTGAACGGTTGCAAAATCCCAATGAAAGTTATGGGTTCATGTGTACCAAAAATAATGCAATGAGAGATAGGGATCAAAATACAACATATTTCCACAAGAAATCTTCACAAAGGAAGAATAAAATGAAATTAGGCACCTAAAAGACAAGGATGGAACTCTCAAATAAGAATTAAACAAATATTAAAATCAACTATATATGATTTTTGTCTTGCTATTCGGCTGATGCTCCTTTCTGTATGATTCCTTGGGCCGTTTCTTTTTCTGTTGGCTGCTGTTGGGTTGGTTCTCTGGCTTGGCTTGAATGGATGAGTTTATCCTACAGGAGTGGCAGAACTCATTCAAGCTATTTTTCTTTTCTATTCTGCTCCTGATGGTTGCGTTTTGGTTATCTCCTCCTCTGTGGTTGGTTGATTTTCTATGGAAGTGATGTCTGTCCCCGGTTGATGTCGGGTGCTGTGGTTTCATGAAGGCTCAGCCTTTCTTTGTTGTGGCCCTCTATTTTTGTTCCTTCTCCTGTTGTGAGCTTTTGGTTGATATGTTTTGATGTAAAGATAGATAGTTTCTTCTATTTTGAGTTAGTTCCTCTTTTAGAATTAACAAGTTTTGTACAGACACTAAATGAAAAAATGAAAAAAGCAACAGGAGTTTTGGTCGACCAAAAAAACTATATATGATTTTTATACCAACCTCTTCACCTCAAAATATACCCAGTGTAATGATGTTGTAAAAGCATGTATACAATGCGGCATCAATGAGATTATGAACTATCATTTGCAAAAAGAACCAGGCAAAGAAGAAATAGGACAGGCACTACAATAGATGCATCCATCAAAAGCCCTCGGGCCTGATGGGTACCACGATGGCTTCATGCAAGCCTTTTTGGGAGACATTGGTGAAGACATTGTAAACTTTGTACATGAGTGATACCTATGTTGGAAGCAACTTGAACAAAAGTTGGATGAAATTATCAAGACAAATGTTGTCCAGATACCAAAGGCAAACAACCCTCAAACGGTGATGGAATTCCTCCTGATCAGCCTCTACAACACCATCTACAAAATCATTTCCAAAATGGCAGTGAATACACTCATAGGATACCTTGATTTCATCTCACCAAACCAGAGCACGTTCATCCCGGGGTGAGTCATAGTGGACAATGCCTTGATTGCCTTCCAGATATTCCATGCCATGAAAAGAAAGAGCAAAGGGAAAAGGGGGGTTACGGGAATGCAATTTGACATGAGTAAAGCATACACTGGGTGGAGTGGAATTTCATGGATACAGTTTTGAAGGATATGGGGTTTGGTGAGCACTGGTGTAAGAAGATCGGGGAATTCTACAAGATGGTGACTTTCTCCTTCATTGTGAATAGACAGAGGCATGGGGCCATTACACCACAAAGAGGGTTAAGGCAAGGATATCCAATCTCTCCTGACCTCTTTAACCTCTGTGTGGATGTGTTCTACAATCTAATTAATATCTTAGTTTGTAACATGTGATTAAGAGACAAATATTTCTCCCCCCTCTCCCATGCTTGTGGCGGAGGGTGAATGCCCAGGAGGTTGGTAAATCAAGGTGGCAACTGGGATTTGAACCCGGGTCCCTTTGTTAGGGGATATCGTGCTTGACCACTTGTGCCACTCCTTGTCTATAGTTTAGTTTGTAACATACTGAAACTTGGACATATTCTCTTTTTGGCCCTCTTTCTAAGCTTTGCCTTTCATTTCTATACTTTTTGGATTTGATGTTTAATTTGTGGAAATAATAGTGTTTTGATGAAGATTTGTTCATTATTATTGCCAACATGTGGGTTTATGCACAAATACCTCAGTAGATGTTTTTAATAAGGGCCTAACTACAAATTTACCACATATGTGAGATATTGACAAAATAATTCGTTCTAGATCCTTCCTTATCCTTTTAGAGCAAGGAAGGGAAAAAGGAATGAAAAATAATGCTTTAAACATGTTAATGTGATATAAAATTAATTAATAAGGGAAAGATTAGTAATATTGGATAATGGGCTAAAACTCATAAAAGGAAAACTAATTGGTTAAAGATAAGTTGAGATTCATTTTTCTTGGGTTTGATTTGGCTTGGAAGCCAAGTTTCATAATTTTGGGATGTTAATAATTATATCCCTTTTATTTTGAAAAGAAAAAGTGATTTTTCATCAAAATGTGAAATAAAATACTTAATGACTCAAAAAGTGGAAAAATTCTTGGATTCGTAATCTACACATTAAAATATGCCTTTGGGTGAATTTTCACTCAATCAAAATTAGGCGTGGTGTCAATTTTCATTTAATTCGGAATATGTTTGCCCCTTCAAATGAGGAGAGAGAAAAGGGGAATTAAAGCATTAATACACTATATTCCAATAAGATTGAGAGTTTGATTAATGTATCACGTGGTGACCTTTAACCTGTGCAATTTCGATCGTTGGATCCGCGATCCAATGGCTCACATGTCATTACCTAGATTGCACCGATGGGGAAATAGGGGCAATTTTAGGTGAGATTTTTTTTTCTAGATTTCACGTTTGTTTCTCGATCAAATTGCGTGAAATCTTTTGTAACTGATTATAAAAATGAAATCGCATCCAAAGATCCCTTAATTTTGTGTTTTTGTGAAGAAACGAGGAAAGTCCCAAACCTTGCTCTCCAAGAAAGTTTGGGCAACTTCCTTCTCACTTCCCTACACAACCCCACCTATAATTACCCATACCCAAAGCTTGTTGCACACCTTTACAACTCATCCCTCCTCTTAATTTCCCTCGTGCTTGCATGGTTGATCATCGATGATCATTTTTGCTCTTGAGTTTACGGAGTTCACCCCTCTCTCCACACACCACCTCCACTCAAATTAAAGGTACCATCTAGTCCGGTTTATTTTGATCTTTCTTTCGGTATGTTGATCGTCGAGTTTGGTCAAGAAATGTGAAAATGCCCAAAAGCCAAGCTTGCTCCTCACTAGCCATGGCGCGAGTAGCTGCGGAAAAATCCCAGTGGTGATTTTATTATTTTACCCCCACCCTTTGCTCTCTTTCCCTCTCTGAACGCGCGAAGGACATTTCTGTCCTTTTAATTTTTGCTTTCTTGGCTTTGACCATCGCCACTTAAGCACGGACTGATGACTTGACTGTCTTTCATTGGGCCAAGTCACGGGCCGGGCTGGTCTCTCTCCCTCTCTTCGCGTTTTGCAATCTGTTCACATACGTGGCATTTTTCTATTGGTTGTTGTTGATTAAATCATAACTAAATATTCCTATGTCCAAAATTAAAAATAAAATATCATCTGAACTCATAAAAACACAATCTTTCTAATAAAAATAATTTTAAAGGTTGATTTCAAGTTTTACCGAAAGGGATTTTCAAAAAATAAATTAAATAACTAAAAATTACCAAAACTCACCTAAATATTCATAACTCCAAACTATACAATATTATCTGTTTTCTTAATCAGAAAAACCTAACTATTTTAATTGTGATATTTTTAGATTCAAATTTGAGGTTTTGTGCAAAAATTCCAAAAGTTAGGGCTTCCTTGCCTTTATACATGAGTAAACCCTAATTTATGTTTGAACATTGGAAATAGGAAAGTGGGCTTTGGAATTGATTAAATTAGTGGAGAAGAAGTAATTGGATCTCTTAAGAAAGGTATGTGCTTTCCTTACACATAAGTTGGGAAAATTTGTAACCCATACCTAATTTCCCTAATGAGGCTTCCATGAAACCCTAATTTCTCTTTTGACAATTCCTTAGCTATATTGGTCTCAAAACCAGTTTTAATATTTATTTCTTGGGTCTTGTACCCCACTGCCATGTCTATATTTACTTGATGCTTATTCTTTCCATATTTCTTAGCATGTTGATTTTATTAGACTATTGAACTAGTGTAGTGGTACTTTTGTACAACCACCATTAGATAGGGCATGTGTAAATTCGCCTTAGGGAATGTGTTAATATCCCTAATATAGAATATTTGTAGGTGATTGTAATGTGTTACTCTCCCTCATCTATTGGTTGAGGTTAGGTAGGTGCCTCAACCCTACATAGTTTAGGTAGTCAATATTAATCATGCATGCAACCTTTTTACTATTTTTTTATGGCAAGTATCTATTTACTTATGCATCATTATTTTGACTATCTTCATCTTATGATGAAATCTTAGGCTTTATTTTCATATATTTTCTTTATCTTTTATCCTTGTTCATTATCTCTGACACATACATTGCTCCTTTCTTTTTCTGGGTGTCTTCCCAACTACCCAGGGTTTGTTCAAGGAGTTGAGCAAGGCCTAGGATCATAGTTGTGCAATAGGAGCATGGAGGACCATCCTAGGAAAAGGATAAGGAGTACATGGTTTTAAGAATGGAACTATCTCATGAAGTTGTTTTCTTGGAGACAAAGTTGGTGTAGTTTAAATTTCCCTCTATCTAAATCCTTTTGTTATATCTTTCATGTAAACCCTATACGGGAGAATGATGATGTACACTTTTATAAAATTGATTATAGTCATAAAATAATATTCCACTACAATGCTCGTTCATCTTTTATATACCATATATATAAAGATTTGAAAATTTTACACCCGTTTCAGATCACCTTTTGAGTATGTTTGGAATGGATGTTTTATTTTCAAATTTTTTGTAAAGAGGTTATTTCACTCTTTTACATAGTTAGTGAAGGAGAGATTCATAGTGTAAAAGAAAGCTGGTTTGGAAACCCTATGTCCCATCTCTTCTTTATGGATAATAGAGTCTTCTTCATAAAAGCAACTATGTAGGAGGCTACCAAGATAGCTATGTTAACCAGCTTCTACAAGAGTGCCTCAAGCCAAACAATTAACTACTCCACGTCTGATGTTGTACTTAGTAAGAGCATGGAAGAGGAGAGAAGAGAGAAGATCATCGTAGTTCTCAATATGGAACGGTATGAGCAAACATGGGAAATAGCATTTTCTACATACTGTTATTGGGATATTAAAAAAAGTTATCTTCACAGTCATAAAGGACAAGGTGTGCAGAAAAATTAATGGGATGGAAGGAGAGATATTTGAGCCAAGAAGATGAGGAAGTGTTACTCATGTCCGTCATACAAGAACTCCCCACATACATGATGGACGTCTTCAGGCCACCTAAGATTATTACAGATGATATAAACAGGCTCATGGATAACTTTTGGTGGGGTAGCTGACAAAGCAAGAGGAAAATAGACTAGAGATCCTAGAAAAGGTGTATATTCCTAAACCTAGATTAGGGATCTAACCATGTTTACTACAACCCTCCTTGACAAACAAGCCTGGCACCTTTACACCAAGAAAGACTCTTTGGTAAACAAAGTGGTTGGTATGAAATATTATAGAAATGGATATGTCATCAATGCTTAGGGGGGACACAGCCTGAGTTATACTTGGTGAAGTATTTGAGGATCTAAGCACTACTTAAAGAAGGAATTAGATGGTATATTGGTGACTGGAGTCAGATAAACATCTAGTTGGATCCTTGGTTTCCAAACAAGAAGGGCTTATGTATGAGAAATGAGGACTGGTTGTATCAAGCTCTACAGAGGAGTGGAAGGTTAAAGAGTTAATCAAACCTGATGCGGAAAAATGAAGTTGGGAACTCGTTGATGATTTCTTATCTAAATAGGATAGAGAAGCAATTAGCATGATCCCTCTAAATACCAAAGAACAAAGGGAATGCTACTTGTACCCAACCAAGAATGACATGTTCTATGTTAGAACGATGCACTGGCTTGGCAGAGACCCTAATACTGGGTGGGCCAGGACAAACCACCTGTGGCTCCACTAATTGGGATTATATATGGAAGCTACTAGTTCCCCCAAATATGAAAATATTTCTATGGAGAGAAACCACCATTATTCTACCTACCATGACCAGACTATGCTAGAAAAACTCACCGGCGAAGAGACTTGTTCCATCTACAAACAAACTGAAGAGGATATCTTTCTATCAACCTTTGACTATCATTTTGTAGCTGATGTGTGGAGAAATTCCATGTTCCACCAGATACAATCTGGTATCCCACTAATATCCTTCTTGAATTCAATTATATGGGTTAAAGTTGGGTCAATGCTAGAGACTTCTAAACTTTCTTAACCCTATGTATTGCGACATGGAAATGCAAGAATGAAGCTTTGTTTAGTACATAGGAGGTTATTCTAGTAATTATTGTATCAGGCCTTCTGAAATGGAATGATTTGCATTCATAAAGGCACCCCCATATGTTCAGAATCAGAGAACACAATTAGAAGGGAGGAAGGAGTGGTTGGCACCTGATGAAGGTTGTTATAAACAAAACATGAATGTGGCTTTCTCTGTTAACAAGAAGATCTACTATGATGCAATCATAAGAGACAATGAAGGAAGACCAGTTGCAATGACTACTAAAACATTTGAAGCATCTTGGTCGGTGAATGTTGTTGAATCTATGGTGATTAAGTTTGGATTAGATTTGGTTTTGTTGATAGCAATACATGACCTAAAGGTCGCATCTGATTTCCTAAATGTTATCCAATATATCAAGAAGAACTATAAGGGAAGAGGACTGAGTTTGGAGATCTATAGTAGCATCAAGAAGATGAAGAATAGAATAGAAAGGATTGATTTTGGTCATATCATGAGTGAAGCAAATGGTTCTACCAATGCCCTGTCCAAACATGGCTTAGATTTGTATAGAAATGAAATATGGTTTCACAATTTTCCCCAACTATGTATTAGCCATATGCATAACAACTCAAAATTTAACAATATATGTACATTGTGTTTAAAAATAGGGTATTGTAACATACTCAACTCTATCTATCCATCCTAATCCTCCCTTACCTTATGCTTTTTAATAATATTGACCTTAATATTATTCTCTTAACTTAGAGTAGACTAGGTTGTCTAGAATCTAGATGGTGTTGAAACTAATAATCAACTTATTTGTGTCTTTTGTATACAATTAGGGGTCAATTATAATATTTTACAATGGTAATAGATTTTAAAGTTGGTTATCTAGAATTTCCCTATAGTTGGATGAGACAAAAGGAAGATTCACAAATGAAAATTGGGAATTAAATGACTAAAGAGATAAATGCAAGAAAAGATTACTTCACCTTCAAATCATATGTTCTATATTTAAAATTGTCAAAAGTAGAAAGTTGATTAAATATTGAAAAAAGACAAATATAGTTTTTAGGGGAAATATTTAATGGACAAGTAATCCCCAAAAAATGATAATTTTCAAACATGGCATTCAATTCATATCCATAGTAATGTTTATCTATATAATAGTAAAAATTCCTACCTTACTAGATATCTTAACATATGGTCTCAAAATAGGAAATATATGTTAAATTCATATTATACACATCATAATTAAGCAAAAAGACACAATCTACTAGATTTGGATACTATTTGTTTCCTTAAATGAGTTAATAAGGAAATTCACAAGTTGATGATAAAAGATAATATTTCTAAAAGTGGATATTATTATCAGAATCCAACTCTTTAAGTATCTTATGTGTGAATTTTGATCTTAATTGGAGATAGGTATCTAAACTAAATAATTTAGAGAAAAAGGGAAAGCATGTGAATTTATTTTATTTATATCGATTTCATGCTTGGATTTATCATGTTATCATGCTATGGATCTCTAGTTTATGAGTTTTCATTATGCACCTAGCTCTACTCGTAGTTGGATTTTCACCTAGCACCTCTCAGGCCATCTCCTATTTTAGGTAGGAGATCTCTCCCTCATAGCTTGTCCCTCACTATTCAATATATCTTCTATCGTGAATATCTCCCTTGTCTCTCATTCTTTTCTCATGATATTTCTCCCTCACTTTCCTTAGTTAAATATGAACCCATCCTACCCTAAGTTGCATCAAGATTTACAATATATAGTGGATTCCATTTTCCCCATTCTCTCCTTTCTCATACAACATCCTTGAAATCATGGGAACCCACTTTGATGGAAGAAGTTCTTCCTAGAGCATTTATGGACCATGAGGAAAACATAGACTCTAAAAATTGAGCCTATCCACATTTGACCCTTCCCATCAAACCTCACTTTCTTTCTTCACCATTATGGGTTTCTAATTCCTAGTGGAGGAGTCTTTCTTAAACTACTCGTGTATGCACCATCTGTGTGTTTCTTCTAACCTTGTATGGTATTTCTTGTGGATGGGTTACAACCATTCCCTTCCCCAATGAGGCAATGAGAGAGCTTGATGGAGCTTTATTAGCAGACCAATGTGGGAGTCTGCCAGACAAGAGACCCAGCCTAGGTTCTCATGGTGATCTTTTGATTCTTCTATGACCTTCAAAGGAGGTGAATCCTTGGTGATTTCATTGGTCCTTTATTCCCACTTCAATTGTCGATACTGGTTGAAGGAGCTAATTCTAGCAAGTTTTGGTGGCATTTTAGTTGCTTATCATCTCCCTATCTCTGCAAGGTTTTAATGAGTGCTTCCAACTCTTTTGGGGATTTATTTTTCTAGTTTGGGTGAACGTGTTGAGAGGGAACTAGGTCCTTCTCCTTTGACTCCATTGTAGGATTGCTCCATGGAGCTTCTATGTTCTCTATTTGCTTTGCAAAAGGTTGTTAAGTCCATTGTGACCTCAGGAAGCTAGTTGTGGGGTTACTCACTAGAATCAATGCCTAAGACACTATTATTGATACATGTCTGGAAGCCTAGGTTACTATTACTCATCTAATTATAGATAAACATGCATTTGTAATGACCTTCTGAATATGCCCTTATATGTTTTTTTGCTCATTTTGCGGGACAATGGCATTTTGGTTTTTCTCCTCTAGACTTGTTGATATCTATGTCTCTTTTGACTGCATACTTTAACTAAACTATCCTCATAACATCTATGGTCTAAAAACCATAATTGATGGTCATATTTGTCATTTGTCCTTTTTATATAGTTTTAGTCAAAGCAATTCACTTGTAAAGTTCATTGTAACTAATCTATAAGTCATAAAAATAGAAACATATATATGATTATGAAATTTAAAAAAATACTTGTCGATTGGTTTAGGTTTTACACCCAACAATATTGGAAAGGTCATTGTTAGGGTTTTGAGTATATGAAAGAATGAAATCCTAATTCTTATATTAAATGACAGAATGTGTGATATCCCAAGATTTGAGCCCGCATATAAATAATCTTAAAAGGAATGATTGGATTACCCATATCATCAAGTTGCACCTTCTTTTCAAGGATCCCATCACTAAGAACTCCAAAGTTAGCATGCTCAACTTGGTGTACTACTAGGATGGGTGCAATAAGAGTCTAAATAGTTAGTATCTTTGTAGATTTAGTTTCCTTTCGGAGAACTAACTATGCGGAGTGTGGGAATGTTGCAAAGCCAGCCATCCCCAAATGAATGGTCACTTACTTTACATCATTCCCTTCGCAAAGTGTGTTCCTTGACTTATCAAGGTTGTACTTTTATACGTCAACTGATTCCATTTCATAGTATGAAAGTACAACGATGGAAGTGAGTTTACTCCACTTCTTGAAGAACACTCCTAGATACCGAAATAGATGCATGGTGACTACATGCATCAAGAACCAACATTCAATCGAGATTCGAATCTAATAGTACAAACGTAGACAATTCATACTAATAGATAATAAGTAACACAAGTTGGTGATCAAGAAACAAGCATTCAATAAATGATTGATGTTGAAATGAAAAGAAAGTATATCTCTATTGCAAACTTATGAATTACATTGCATGAAATGAAAACATGGGTAGCGGGGCTACTCCCCGCACCCTAGCGTATGAGACTACTCGCTCATGGCAAGAACAAAGAAGGGGGAGAGAAGAGAGAGAGTGTGTGTCATCTCCACGAAGGAGGGAGGAAGGTCGACCCCTTGGAGGAGAGAGAGCAATGATCTTCACACTTCGTAGCTTGCTTGATGACGAATCCTCCTCTTCCCACCTTCTTTATTGATGAGAGAGAAAGTAGCTTGGAGATGGGGTATGGATCTTAGACCGGCAGCCTCGGGGCAGTGGGTGAAGGATGGAATGGCTCTGGAAAAATAGAGGCAGCCTTTGGACGTCTGAAACTTGATGGTTTGTGAGGACCCTTCGGGTCTTATTTATAGGCTTTGAGTGGAACTCAAACGGTTTGGGAGATTTGGGCCCAAACGGTCGTGAAGACCGTTTGGACTCTCTCTCGGTTTGGAGACTGTTTGGACTCTCTCGGTTTGGAAACTGTTTGAGTCCTCATGGTTTGGAAGTGTTTGCCTTTATTCGGTCTTGGGACCATTTGACTTTATACGGTCTTGGGACCATTTGGCCTTCATTCGGTCTTGGGACCATTTGGTGTCCATTCGGTCTTGGGACCGTTTGATGTCCATTCGGTCTTGGGACCGTTTGATGTCCATTTGGTTTTGGGACCATTTGGTGTCCATTCGGTCTTGGGACCGTTTGGTGTCCATTCGGTCTTGGGACTGTTTGGAGCTTTTGTAATTTTTTTGTGCTTTTCTGTAAGAAATAAAAGGGGAAAAGTTAGTCTGATGGTATATTTACAATAAAGAGGAAAGTTAAAGATTCTATCTAATTTATCTAAGAAAGAGTATGGAAAACTGAGGAAAACTAGTAAGATAACATCGTAAAATGGGAGGTTATCACCCCCCTAACTTAGAGTCTAGCCTGTCCTCAAGCTAGATAGAGCTGAGGCATGTAGTGGCGAGGAGATTTTATTTAGTGAAGATTTCCATACTCCTGCTTCAATTCTAAACCAGAGATCTCCTGAAGTTTTATCAGGCTTCTGCTTGCACTAACTCTTTCAGGTATCGAGAGTTGCTTGGATCTCAGGTTTCTTCCGTGTCGTGTAGCTCGCATTGAGACCACCTTTTCCTTAATCACATTCTGTGCATGTTTTTGACTCCAATCAGTTTTATACTTCTTCAGAAATCCTACTGGAAGCTAAGATAGGCATGAGGGTTGGCGAAAGGCTGATGTGTAACTCCCCCTTTTTGTGGGGGAGGGTTTATCTAAATCTTTTAGGATCTCACTACCGGGCGCGACACATCTGTCTTTGTGAGGGCAGCTAAATGTTCCGGTCAGGCGAGTCCTTTATCAACTTTTTCATATATTCAAAGACCTTAGTATCTTATTACCGTGCGCGACACATCTGCCTTTGTGAGGGCAGATGAATGTATCGGCCGGGTGAGACCTTTATTGGTTCTTCATATAGGTCCTTATGCATGGCACAACTCTCATGTTTTTATTCAACGCTCGGGCTTTTATTCTTATACTCACAGGATTAGGAGTTGGATATTTAGGGATTTTGTTTGGGTTGCTAGGCGTCTTTTTGAAAGAAGAAAGTTGTTCTTGGAGTCTTCCGACATGCACTTATTTTAGTTTTCGTACTTGGTGGTCCACTTGCAAAGTTCCTTGATTTGGATTTCACCTGGTTCCCTCCCGTCCTTGAGAGAGGTTTGGCTGACTTTGGCTATGATGTTAACTTGTGGAGGGTCTGAAACAGAATTGAAGCAGAAGCATGAAAATTGAATGTGAAAGTAAATTATTTGTTCACCATTACATACCTAAATTCTATGTCTGTTATTGCTGTTTGAGGACTACTTTGATTCTGAATTTAGTTGGGGGTGACTTTTTCTTATGTACAAGAATTATTCTATCAAAGAAATTACTGGAAAAAAAACTAGATGTGAAAAGAAAGATAAAAAATAATGCATAGAAAAACAGGAGTGAATAAAAAGAGCAGAGGGAGAAGGGTTGAAAAATGATACCTCGCCCTTGTCCAGTGTACCTCCCCCCAAACTTATCACTCACTCTATCCTCAGAGTGTCAAAGTGATAGGTTGAGAAGTACATGGACAAGGGCATTAGGCTTCTGTTAGTCGTTTGTTAGCTCCATGCATTCAGAGAAGATTAGCTGTGAACTTTCCACGTAGAGCATGGTAATCCACATACGTCATATCCTCTACTGGTCTTCTAAGAACAACGAGGGTGTACATCCAGTAGAGGATGTGGAAGCCGCAATCATTTGATTCTCGGAGTTGCTGGGGGCATCTGTGGCTGAAGGCGGGGCGATGAAAGTGTTCTTTATCCTACGCCCTTGTGTGCTTGCTTAAAAGATCTTGTAGTTTGTCAGCACATTCCTTTGCCACTTCCTCCGTGGGTGTGTTGGCTGACACAGTATACTGGTTTTGGTTAGGATTAAACTGGCTGTCGGAATCGTTATAGATGATTGTTGTTCCTTCAGGAATATTTGTCGCCATTAACATTCAGTGCTCTGAATGAAGGAAAGGGAGCATTATGAACTTCAGAGTTGTATTCTGGAGAAAAGAGATAAGCGCCTCTGTGGTTCCGAAGTTCTTTAACTTGAGAAGGTCGTCCTTCATGTAAGTTGATGCCATGTATACCGTAGGATAGTTCTGTCTGAGGAGATATTGATAAGCAGTCATCAGGCTCACAGATTGGGATCCTTGTAATTGTACGGTTTCACAGAGGGTATCTTCCATGACTAGAATATCTCTCGCAAGAAAAATGAGCTCATCTTTCTTGGCATATAGCCTAGACATGATGAGTCAGAGTTCATTTTCAGAAAGACTCTTGCAAGCTGCAAGGTCGAAGTTAGGAAACGTCGGTTCAATGGTAGGTAGGGGCACCATTTGTGTGGAAGGTCGGTTGATGGTGGCCCCTGTTAATAACTCGATGTCCCCTTTGACTTTCACCATATCGAAACTGTAAGGGTCCCATTTTCTTTTTTCGGGTACCGTGGCGGGTTGTTGTTTCTCCAACTCCTGTAATGTTTGCCGGAACGGCTGTTTCTGTGGACGTTGGATAGCCAAGTAGAGGTAGCGAGGGACGTCGTCTGGTGCCATAGTCGGGTCCCTAAAGAACCTTCTGTCACAAATGAGCTCCATGGCATAACGCCCTCGTAGAGAGTGAAAATCTTCTACGGCCAGCTCGGTGAAGGGGATTTGTTGATTAAGCACTTGTATGTGGCGTATAGTGCAAAAAGTGCAATCCCTGGATCCGTCTTGTGTTTGGACTTGTGGGTTTATGATTCGGAACCATGGTTGGTTCCAACCCTGTCGGAGTGATGGATTTGCAGCCCAAATTAATTTTAGAAGCTAGAAAGGGATGCATCTTGCCTCCCCGGCTCCTAGACCAGCAAAATTGATGATTCCGGCTTTAAGCTCACTGGCGCAGAAGTTGTACACTTTGGTATCGCGAGCCTTGGTGTCAACGATCATGAGCAGCCAGTGGCCGGAAACTTGGAAGGGTACTGTGATATATCGTACCTTCCGTTCAATCCCCCTATGAAGCCGCTCAATAGACTTGTTGTGTAAGTTCTTGTACATAAGACTTAGAGCCAAAGTAGGTGAAGCATTGAGAACTGGCTGCAGCCTTTTTGAGCTTCTATATGTTTCGATAGCATTGGCAAGAAGGACACGGAAGATTGTCATCTTCACTTTTGATTGAGGTCGAAGGATGATGCGGAAATATTCATGTGTCATCTTGCGCTTAGTCTTTATATTTGTGTAGATGATGTCCCCCCCCTTCTTTGGCATCATCTATGATAGTGTTCAGGATGAAGATATCCTAGACATCTAGGGTAGAGATGTCCGCCATGTCTAGGTCGTGCATCTTCTTAGGTAGAGGTGGCGGCGGGGGGAGCTCTTGCAGCGGCGGAAAAGAAGTATGCTCTAGGTCATCCATATAGTGTTGCAGAACTTCATCTTTTTCTGATTCAGAATCAGAGTTGAGTTCATCATCTATGTCTAGACTCACTCTGTCTGACTCTTCTTGCTCTGGGGGTAAAGGCACTGATTGTTCTGGTGCAGAGGAATGATGAGCTGCTGATGTTGGTGGACTAATGCTGGTTCCTAGGATACATTGCTGGAACTCAGCAAAAGCTGCTTCTTTGGCAGCTTCCCCCATAGATCCCACGACAGAATAGTCAAGGAACTGATCCCCATATGACATGTTAATATTGTCATTGTGATCGGGGGATTTGGGATCTTGTCCACCTTCTTGGTGGTCTTTGTCTGTTGCCTTCTTTGAAGGTTCTGTTCCTCGACTGGTTCCCTCCCCAGCATGTCCTGGGTCATCAGGTTTGTCATCTGAAGAGGAGTTGTCATCGTTGGATTCAGCGGAGGAGTCATAATATTCTTCTTTGTCTTCGTCATCTTCTTCTTCTTCGTCATCTGCCGCCTTATCTTTTATTTGTTTTGGCGTTGTTTTCTTGCACTGCCGGTGAAGTGCTTGTAATTCATCAAGAGCCACTTGCACATGCTCGTGTGTCTCAAGCAGTGCGTCGTGGGTTTCTTTGAGATCAGAGTATCGTGCCTCGGTAGAGAGGAGTCGTGCAGAAAGGTCTGTGACTTGGGGTCATAGGTGATTGATTTTGTTATTTGATGACTCCTCTTGGTGGCTATTGAGCTGTGCAAGGATGTTAGTGATGTCGTCCAAACATGTGCTGAAAGCAGTTTGCTACTTCTTAAGCTCGTGAAGGCTCTCTAGCAGAGGTTGAGTCTTTGTAGAGATCATATCAACTTGTTGAGCCAACGTTGCTTGTTGGCTTTTCACCTCAAGCACCAACTGTGGCAATTGTTGTAGGCAGTCGCCGATGCGTTCGACTTACGTGGCCGCTGCTTCCTGCCATTGGTTGATGCTTGAGAGGATGCCAGGTAAGGAGCAGTTTTACTCATCGATCTTGGCGACCTGTTTAGTAAGACCCTACACACAAGACAAAATAGATTGCATTATGTTATAAGGGTCGGTGAGGAGGTTTTGGATGGCGTCAAATTAATGTCTGAATTCCTCACTGACATTTGTAAAAGGGACCCCAGAAAAGGATGGGTGGGATGGCAGGGGTCGGGGTGGAAGGGTGGTAGTGTCTTGCGAAAGAGACACTAATGATGGTCCCACGAACTGCGTGGTGACTGTAGATGGAGTCACCAGTGGTGTCAGGGTGGTGGCGGATGCGAAGGGTGGCGACATTCTAGGAGAAAAGGGTTGATCCGTAAATGTCGATGGGAAACCGGTGGAGGTGGAGGCGAATGAGGTGAAAGTGAGGTCGGGCGTTGATGTGAATGGAATGCACGATGAGAAGGGGATTTAGGCAGAGGATGTGGGTGGAGGTGCAGATGTGGGGAAGGTATTTGTTGGTGGTGGTGTTGTAGTGGTGATGGTGGAGAAGACAGGAATAGTGGTGGTAGTGGGAATGGTAATGGCGGTGGTGGTAGTGGTTGATGGAATGTATCCCTCTAGGATTTGTTCCCTTGCAGTGGAGGGGTGGACCTGCTTCCTTGCCTATTTCTTTGTAGGTTGTTCTTTGGCAGCTTCCTGGGCCTTCCGTTTCCCTTTGGACTTTGTAGTTGGGGATTCCTCCTCGGGGGTTGGCTCGTATTCTGAGCCTTCATCACTGGAAGAAATTTCTTCCACTTCTTGATCAGGATCCTCGGTTAAGCACATGTTGATGCGGTCAATTTCATTCATGATCATGAGTAGGTTAACTTTCGGTGGGATCTTTCCAGTCTTTTCATAGATGTCGACGATTTTCTAGAGCTTGGCGCGGTCTTCCATCAGCTGCTCCCTTGTCCAGAAGGGAGCGTCAGCGGTTCCGGTGACTTCTTTTGCGGGTGATGTCATTTCTGAAAAATTAGCAAAAATCCGTGTGTTAAAAGGATTTGAATTTACAAATATAACAAGTTTATAAAAAGAAAAAGTTACATTATGAATGTGTTAATGATTTTAGGTTTTAGTGGAACCCAAACGGTTTGTAAAACTGTGTGGGTCCAAATGGTGTTGAGACCGTTTGGTTTCAAATGGTTTTGCAAAAACGTTTGATACACTTATTAACCGAAGAGTGAAAGAGAAAACCGTTTGGGTCCAAATGGTCTCGAGCTCAAACGGTTTCAAGACCGTTTGGCACTAAACGGTTTTAGGACCGTTTGAGTCCAAACAGTCTCAAGTTCAAACGGTTTCAAGACCGTTTGACACCAAACGGTTTTAGGACCGTTTGGGTCCAAACGGTCTCGAGCTTGAATGATTTCAAGACCGTTTGGCACCAAACAGTTTTAGGACCGTTTGGGTCCAAACGGTCTCGAGCTCAAACAGTTTCAAGACTGTTTGGCACCAAACGGTTTTAGGACTGTTTGGGTCGAGACCGTGAGGAAGGTGAAGCACCCGGAAGCACGATTGATTGTTGAAAAGGAGGCGAAAGCAGCAAATGACGGCGGCGACGCGCGCATCGACGGCTAACGAGAACCCTGTCGGTGACGCAGTGTTGGCGACGACAAAAACAAGGTGGATGTGAAGTGTGGTGTGGTGATGGAGAAGACGGCAGTGGCGATGGTGTCAAACTGCTGGTTTACCTTGTTGTGTGATGGTGACGCTGACGGAGAAAAACTCCATGAAAACACACGGGGAAGACGGAAGTGTCGTCAGATATGGTGGCAGAGAGAGCAGGAGTCACAAGTTGTACGGGAGCGAGAAACGGAGGGGATGAAATAGTGCTCACACGAGGGTTTAGGGAGTTCGAGATTTTATAAGAGGAAAAAGAGAGGGGTTGGGGTTATATTTATAGGATTTGGGGGGGGGCGTTACAAATTCCCAAGGGTAAACGGTCTTGAGACCGTTTAGGGTCTAAACGGTTTAAAGACCGAGAGGACCAAACAGTTTCGAGACCGAGAGGACCAAACGGTTTTGAGACTGTTTGAGTCCAAACGGTTTCGAGACCGAGAGGACCAAATGGTTTCGAGACCGAGAGGACCAAATGGTTTCGAGACCGAGAGGACCAAACAGTTTCGAGACCGTTTGAGTCCAATCTGTTTCGAAACTGGTTGGTTAAGATTTATTTATGTTTTTGGATTTTATATTTTTATGTTTGTTTTGGTTATTTATGTGAATTTTATATTTTTGGATTAAAGATGATAAGTCTAAATCAAACGAAGGGATAAGAACATTAGTAAAACTAGGCAAAATAAAACAGTGGTACTCAGATCTTGGGTTGCCTCCCAAGTAGCGCCTGGGTTTTACATCGTTGGCTCGACGAAAATCCGATTTGGTTATGTCGATGTTGAGGGATCGTGGATCTCGATAGTATGTCTTGGAATTTTGTCTATTGGTGTGTAGTATCTCTTCAATCTGTGGCCATTAACGATCCGCTCTCCCCCATTATTGTCAATGATGATGATTGTTCCGGTGGGGTAGATGTGTTTAATTGTGAATGGTCCAGACCACTTCGTGCAGAGCTTTCCAGGAAACATCTTAAGTCTGGAATTGAAGAGGAGGACCTTATCTCTGATAGCAATGTCTTTTATTTTGAGGTGTCCATCGTGCCACATCTTGGTTTGTTCTTTATAGATTCTGGAACTATGGTAGGCTGTCATTCTAAGCTCCTCAAGTTCTTGTAACTGGAGTTATCTGTATTCGCCAACGCTTTTAAAATCAAAATTTAGTTGTTTAATGGCCCACCAGGCCTTATGTTCCAGTTCAACTGGAAGATGGCATGATTTCCCATATACCAGTCAGAACGGGGTTGTTCCAATCGGTGTTTTATAATCTGTGCGGTAAGCCCAAAGGGCATCAGGAAGCTTTGTGGACCAGTCGGTACGATGTCTATTGACTGTTTTCTCTAAAATTGATTTCAGTTGTCTATTCGAAACTTCGACTTGGCCACTAGTTTGTGGATGGTAAGGTGTGGCGACCTTACGGTTGACTCCATATTTTTTTTAGGAGGGCTTCGAAGCTTCTTTCCATAAAATGGGTCCCTCCGTCAGATATGATAGTTTGGGGGACTTAGAATCTGGGGAAAATGATATCTTTGAACATCTTGATGACTGGCTTTGAATAACTAGAAACGGTGGGTATAGCTTCTACCCATTTTGAGACATAATCCACAGCGACCAGTATGTAAGAAAATCCATAGGATGAGGGGAAGGGACCCATGTAGTCTATTCCCCAAATATCAAAAAGTTCGATTTCTTGCCACAAAGTGAGAGGCATTTCATTCCTTTTAGTTATACCGCTAGAAAGCTAACATTTAATGCACGATCTTACAAAATCATAGGAATCTCTTGCTATTGTTGGCCAAAATAAATCGGATTGTAGAACTTTCAGAGCGGTCTTTTTTGAACTCATGTGTCCCCCAATGGGGCCAGAATCACAATGCTCTAAGACAGGAGTTATTTCCTCTTCTGGTATGTTGTGACGGAAAAGTCCGTCTGCACATAGATGAAAAAGATAGGGTTCGTCCCAGTAGTATTGTTTAACATCATGGAGAAATTTCTTTTTATCGTGGTGAGAGGCGGAGGGGTGGATGATTCCTGTAGCCATATAGTTCCATATGTCGGCATACCAAGGGAATCCGGTGATAATTTTCATAAGATGGTCGTCAGGGAGGGAGTCTCAGATAGGTATATTGTCATCCTCCTGAGACTTGATGCGACTTAGGTGGTCAGCGATGACGTTTTCCACTCCGCTCTTGTCTTTTATTTCAAGATCGAACTCTTGCAGCATCAATACCCAGCGGATGAGTCTGGATTTTGCATCCTGTTTCTGTATAAGATATTTAATGGCGGAGTGGTCTGTATATACTACAACCTTTGATCCGATTAGATAAGAACAGAATTTTTCAAAGGCATAGATGACGGCTAAGAATTCCTTTTCAGTAGTGGTGTAATTCTTTTGTGCCTCATCTAGCATCTTTGATGCGTAGTATATTACATATGGCTTTTTGTCTACTCTCTGCCCCAACACCGCTCCTATAGTGTAGTCACTAGCATCACACATTATCTCAAAAGGTTGTGACCAGTCAGGTGCTCTCAGAATGGGAGCAGAGATTAGAGCATTCTTCATGGTTGTAAAGCTATGCAGGCATTCATGGTCAAAGTTGAAATCAGCATCCTTAGTCAATATATAGGTAAGTTATAGGTTTCTCTATTTTCGAGAAGTCTTTGATAAATCTCCGGTAGAACTCGGCATGACCCAAGAAAGCTCGCACTCCCCTTATGTCTTTGGGAGGTGACAACTTTGAGATGACATCAATTTTTTCCTTGTCTACTTCGATTCCTCTTTCTCTTACTCGATGTCAGAGGACAACACCTTCGGCCACCATAAAGTGACATTTTTCCCAATTTAGAATAAGGTTTGTTTCCTCGCATCTCTGTAGGACTTTACTTAGGTTGAGCAAACAGTTATCAAAATAGTCTCTGTATACTGAAAAATCGTCCATGAACACCTCCATAATGGTTTTGGTTAATCCCGCGAAGATAGCAGTCATGCACCTTTGGAAGGTTGCGGGTGCGTTGCATAGCCCGAAGGGCATCCTTCTGAAGGTGTATGTTCCAAAAGGGCAAGTAAATGTCGTTTTTTCTTGGTCTTCGTGGTGAATTGGGATTTGGTAAAACCCAGAATATCCGTCGAGGTAGAAAAAAAAATTTTGTGGGCTAGCCTCTCAAGGACTTCATCAAGGAAGGGTAAGGGAAAATGGTCTTTCCTTGTTGATTTGTTCAGTTTTCTATAATCTATGCAAATTCTCCAACCAGTCACGGTCCTTGTAGGTACTAGTTCATTCTTATAATTTAAGACAACAGTGGTTCCCCCCTTTTTAGGGACCACTTGGATAGGACTAACCCATTGGGAGTCAGAAATTGGATAGATAATACCTGCTTTCAAGAGTTTAAGAACTTCGAGGCGAACTACCTCTTTCAGATTTGGGTTCAGTTTTCTCTGGTGCTCCCTCGATGGTTTGAACTCTTGTATCATAGGTAGTTTATGCATGCACAAAGCTGGGTTAATGCCTGTTAGGTCAGTCATCTTGTACCCAATTGCTTTCTTGTGCTTCCTTAATTAAGTGAGAAGCCTTACTTCCTGGTTGCCAACCAGAGAGGAGCTAATGATAACTGGACATAATTTCTCTTCATCTAGGAAGACATGTTTGAGCCCGGTTGGTAGAGTTTTCATTTCTGGGGCCTTGGGTACTTCTGTTGTCTCTAATATGGTGACAGATTTCAGTTCTTCAAAAGTAGCTTCATGGGCTTTTTCAGCCAGCTCCAAGTATTACAGGCATTGCTGAACTAATTCGTTGGTTGAAAATTCAGCTTTCGGATTTATTAGAGCGTCCTCTAGGGCATCTGCTGGTTCTGGATTTGCTTGCTTGAGTTGAGACATTTTATCAATTGCTTCAAGCAGAAAGACCTCTTCATGGATACTAGGGCTCTTCAGGCTGTTGAAAACCCTGAATTGAACAGTTTCTTTACCTAACCTCAAGGTAATTGTGCCAGCCTCGACATCAATTAATTCTCTAGCTGTGGTGAGGAAGGGTCTACCGAATATTATCAGGTACCTTAGGTCTTCTTTTATATCCATAATGATGAAATCACAAGGGACATAAGAGTCCCTCCCCACTCTTACTAGAATATCTTCAATGATTCCTAGGGGTGCAGTAATGGTGGAATCAGTGAGCTGGATAGTCATTGATGTAGGCAACAAGTCAATGAACCCTAATCTTTTGCACATGGAAAATGGCATAATTGATATGTTGGCTCCCAAGTCGGCCAGTCCCTTTTTATAAGAAGTGTTCCCAATAGAGCATTGTATGCCAAAGGAGCCAGGGTCCTTTTGTTTTTTTGGCATTTTATTCAAAATGATATCAGAAGTGGTTTGGGCTAGCTTGATAGTTTCATGCTCCTCTATCATATATTTCTTTGACAGCAAGGTCTTCACGTATTTGGACCAGGCTAGGATTTCAGATAAGGCGTCGAGAAAGGGAATATCAACATAAAGTTTCTTCATTGCCTCTTTGAATTTCTGGAATCTAGAGTCTAGTCTGGTTTCCTTTAACCTGCCAGGATAGGGTATCCTTGGCTTATATTGTGGAACCTCTGGTTCTTTGGGACCTTGTTCCTTTTCTTTCTTTTCTTCAGATTCTTGACCTGATTCTTCTGTTGGGATTATTTCAGTTACATCCCTCTCTTCTTGATTAACTGAGATGGCTTCAGTAAGAGCACGACCAGACCTTGTTGTAACAACATTTAATTGTTCTAGTCTGTGTTGATCGTGTCTTGGATTTGCTTCTGGATGGCCAGCGAAAGTGCCCACCGGAGGTTTTAGCTGAGCTGCTGTCTGTGCTAACTAAATTTCCATAGCTTTTTGTTGGGCTTGCTGGTTAGCCAGCATGGTTTGCTGTGATTACAACATTTTCCTTATCAAGGACAGTTCATCACTCTACTGTGTTGGGGCATTCTTTTGTTGAAATTGAGTGAGTTGTTGTTGCCCTTGAGGTGGTTGCAGTTGAGGTGCTAGCGACTGAGGTTGTTGTGGCTGTTGCAGATGAGTTTGTTGTAATTGCGGGTGCAGAGGAGGGTGAGTATATTCGTAGTATGCAGAGGGATTTCTTGGGTAGTTGGATCTCTGGAAATTGTTTCTAACATTCCCTTGATTTTGGTTGTAGTTGCTTTGAAATCCAGGTGGTAGTCTGTTGGAGGATCCACCTTGTGTTTGATGTTGTGGGTTAGCGGTCCCCGCTGGATTTCCATATGGAAAACCAGGATGATTTCTCGGTTGATTTGGATTGTAGTAAGCTTGTCCTGGTATGGAATGAATGGAATTTACTTATTCTGGCATCTGATCCTCAGGGTGTTCAATGATTGGCTCATACTGTGGTTGAGGTGGTTGCAAATCCATCATTACATTGTATAGGAGACCACATGACAATGTGGGATGATCAGATCCATGACAGGCCTTGCAAGTTCCTGTGGCTACTTTAGCTTGCTGGGGATTCTTCTTTCTATCATACTCCCCAAATGATGCTTCTAGGGCTTGTTGTTTGTTGGCTATGGTTTTCAAAGCTTCGGCTATGGCTTTCATTTCCATAGATTCTTCAGCTTTACAAACCTTTAGAACTCCTCCTGTGGTCACCCTCCCCCAATTGGATTGATTTTCTGCTCCGAGAGTGACGATCCTCCAGGCGTCTTCATAGTTCTGTCTCATAAAGTTTCCTCCAGATGAGGAATCTAAGAACTTTTTAATTTCATCACTTACTCCCCTATAAAAAGTTTTTATGAGTTGATTTTGCGAGATTCCATGGTGAGGGCATTTCCTCAAGAGTTCCTTGAACCTTTACCATGAGTCAGCTAGTGACTCTCCCGGTAGTTGAAGGAATTGGTTGATTTGTCCTCTGATTTGGTAGGTTAGTGAAGGAGGGAAGAATTTCTCCAAGAACTTCTCTTCTAAGGGAGCCCAGGTGGTGATTGGCTCCCCATCCAAAGAATTGTACCAGCTTAGTGCTCTTATAGACAAGGTGAAATTGAAGAGTCTAAGCATGACTACGTCCGTGGTTGTTCCAGCTTGTGGTACCAGCCTACAAAGAGCTTTAAACCTCTTCAAATGGTCCATGTAGTCATCTCCGGCACTTCCAGAGAATGAGATGCCCTGCATTATTTGGGTCGATTATGTCCTAATCTCAAAATTAGGAGTGTTGATGAGTGGTGGTTGGACTGGATGGTTGTCTTTGTAGTTCTTGGGAATAGCATAGTCCCTTAGTTGCTTGCTTCTTGTCAACAGTTGAACAGCAGCCTTAGCTGCTTCATTCTCGGCACAGATGTGGGCTTTCTCTTCAACCCGTACTTCAGCCTGAACTTGGGCACACGTGTCAGTGATGAGTTGCGCTCGCTGGGCTGCTATGGTAGCATTGACCGTTGACCCTTTCCATTACTAGCGTAGCTTGGCGTTGATCTTCGGTCATTTATCTAGCTCTTTGACGATTAAGTCTAATGCGGCGGTGGAAACTTCTCTCTACCTCAGAGTCGTACTCTGGATCAGAGGAGAATCTGAGATTATGCGATGGTTGCATACACGTCTTCTACATGAGTAGAGGAAGAAACACACTTTTCAGATGATGCAGGAGATATGATGAAATTGATAGAATATGGAGTACTGTTTAAAGAAAAAGTGTAAAACCCTAACCAACTAACAAGATGATAAATGAAATCAAAACGTTCTGTTGTCCCCGACAATGGCGCCAATTTTTGATGGAGCTTCCACTTGTGTGGAATTGCGTGCACCACTAAAAATCCTAAAGATAGTAAGTCTTTAAAAAAAGGATTTTTTCACTGCCTTAGGCAGAGCCCACATCCTTTTTCCAGCCATAGACCAGATAACTGGCGGGTGATAAATCCAGCGCTCCACAGCGTGGTTCGAACCCGGCTCCCCCCGGAGGGGGACACCGTGCCTTACCAGCTGCGCTAATGCTGTCTTTAGGTTTAGCCTTGCTTATACTATATTAAAAACTCCACCCACGTATGCTAGGATATGTGGAAGTCTTATTGTAGTATAGTTAAGCGTCGAATCCACAGGACAACAGTCTTGTTAAGATCAACAAGATAGAAAATGTTAGAATTTCATTTAACTCCTTAACAGTTGGTATTTAGATCAAAGAGTTGGTTTGGTTGTTTAAACTAAGTGCGAGTAAAGTAAAAGTAAGAAAGTAAATTTAGGGTCGTAAACAATGTTAAGAAACCACTAGGATGTGACCGGCTTTCACCACCACTACACATGGATCAAAACATGCAACATAGTAACATAACCTGCAATAAGAGTCTAAACAATTAGTATCTTTGCAGATTTAGTTTCCTTTTGGAGAACTAACTACGAGGAGTGTGGGAATGTTGCAAAGCCAGCCATCCCCAAACGAATGGTCACTTAATTTACTTCATTCCCTTTGCAAAGTGTGTTCCTCGACTTATCAAGGTTGTACTTTTATACGTCAACTGATTCCATTTCATAGTATGAAAGTACAACGATAGAAGTGAGTTTACTCCACTTCTTGAAGAACACTCCTAGATACCGAAATAGATGCATGGTGACTACATGCATCAAGAATCAACATTCAATCAAGATTCAAATCTAATAGTACAAACGTAGACAATTCATACTAATAGATAATAAGTAACACAAGTTGGTGATCAAGCAACAAGCATTCATTAAACGATTGATGTTGAACTGAAAAGAAAGTAGATCTATATTGCAAACTTATGAATTACATTGCATGAAATGATAACATGGGTAGCAGGGCTACTCCCCGCACCCTAGCGTATGAGACTACTCGCTCATGGCAAGAAAAAAGAAGGGGGCGAGAAGAGAGAGAGAGAGCATCATCTCCACAAAGGAGGGAGGAAGGTCGACCCATTGGAGGAGAGAGAGCAACGATCTTCACACTTCATAGCTTGCTTGATGATGAATCCTCCTCTTCCCACCTTCTTTGTCGATGAGAGAGAAAGTAGCTTGGAGATGGGGTATGGATCTCAGACCGGCAGCCTCAGGGAAGTGGGTGAAGGATGGAATGGCTCTGGAAAAATAGAGGCAGCCTTTGGACGTCTGAAACTTGATGATTTGTGAGGACCCTTTGGGTCTTATTTATAGGCTTTGAGTGGAACTCAACCGGTTTGGGAGATTTGGGCCCAAACGGTCGTGAAGACCGTTTGGACTCTCTCTCAGTTTGGAGATTGTTTGGACTCTCTCTCGGTTTGGAGACCGTTTGGACTCTCTCGGTTTGGAAACCGTTTGAGTCCTCATGGTTTGGAACCGTTTGCCTTTATTCGGTCTTGGGACCGTTTGACTTTGCACGGTCTTGGGACCATTTGGCCTTCATTCGGTCTTGGGACCGTTTGGTGTCCATTCGGTCTTGGGACCGTTTGGAGCTTTTGTAATTTTTTTGTGCTTTTCTGTAAGAAATAAAAGGGGAAAAGTTAGTCTGATGGTATATTTACAATAAAGAGGAAAGTTAAAGATTCTATCTAATTTATCTAAGAAAGAGTATGGAAAACTGAGGAAAATTAGTAAGATAACATCGCAAAATGGGAGGTTATCAGTGACCAGTCAGAAAGTTGATCAAAAGCACATGGTTAAGGCTAGTGGTGGTCCATGGAGCCAGTTGTCATTCTTGAAACTATACTCAAGCCTTGGGAAGTGGGTCAATGCTTTACAATTTGTATCATAGTCAGTTCCCCTCCAGTAGGTTAGGCCCTCTTGGGCTTGTGGCATTTCATTCTTGGAGTCGTTTGATCCAAAAATGTTGGAGATGTCTATCTGTAATGATGAAGCCACCTTACACTAGTATCTATGATTGGGAGTTGGGTGTACATGGGGCATTTAGGTATTCACTTGAAATAGGGAGAGATTGTGAGGACATATAGTTGAGCCTTGATGAGGACGTCAAAAGTCTATAAAAGAAGATTGTAAGATCTCATAATTTAAGACCTCAGATAAAATGATCTTAAAAGAGATGATTGGACTACCTATATCACCATGGTGCACCTCCTTTTCAGGGAGGCCATCACTATGAACTTGAAGTTAAGTGTACTAGATTTGGAGTAATACTAGAATGGGTGACCAGTTGGAAAGTTAATACTGACTTATGTGTGAGTGAGGACAAAGCATGCAGTTATGGTAAATGGTGGTCTGTGGGGCCAGTCGTCATTCCTGAAACTCTATTACAACCTTGGTAGTGGACCTCTTATTTAAGAAAAAAAAATTGTAAATGAATATCTTAGCAGCTAGTCTTTTTATATATGTTTAGTCGATAGCCTCTCATGTACGTCGGGCCACTCTTATTAGGTGAGGAGCAATGTAAATAAATATTTTTGGTATATTTTAATATTTTTGATTTATTTCACTACAATGTAGTCATGTTCCATGTAAACTATTCTTTTTAGAAATTAAAATTACACATAATTTAGCATTCTTGTTAGTGAGTTTGGCTTGGATTGGTTTATTTTGTCATTAAGTAGGGAGTGGATCCTCTCTCAGATCTCACTCCTTACAAGATGGTACTAGAGCTGTAGCAAATAGTTAATTTGTCTATTTCAAGTTATCCTATCTTATTCCAATATCAATGCATTGAGTAGATAGTTAGTTGACATTAGGGAGACTTTTTAGAGTTTTTACCTTGAGTCATGTAATACCAATTAAGGATTTGAATTTCTACTTGAATTAGTAATTCCTATTCCTTGAACGACGTTAGTGCTTGAGACTCAAACTAGGGTAAACGTAATTACTTACCCTCTCTCTCTCATACTAGAACCTCCCCTAGTAATAACTCAGACTCCTACTAATAACCCCTAAGTTATGTGGTGATGGAGGTTTCATCCCAACCGATATACAATGTTTAATTCCTTAAGACTCTTAGCTAATCTAAACCCTAGTTCTTTCATTGACCCTTTTCCTTGTATATTGTCCAAGTGTACCCTTATGCTCACTTTGTGAGATGATCATTGAAACAAAACTAATGTTTTAGATAATGATATACCTTTAGCTAGTATCGATATAGATTAACTCCATTAGGGTTAGAAAATCTTACCTTCAATATTGACTAGTTTGACTATATGTTATGAGTGTTTACTCCCTCTATAATGAATAACTTTTTCCCTTAGTTACAATATCCCTCATACCCTGGAATTTGTTGAGGATCATAGTAAACTTTCTGATGGAGACCCATCAAGTTCTGCCTATCTCAATTATGGTATGCCTGGTCCATCCCCTAGGATATGAGAACAAAAGATTACTTGGTGAACCAAATTATGATACTATAAGACCACCTAGTTGATCGTTGTCTTCTAACGACAACAGGATAGAAAACCATCAAGAATGGGAAACCCCAAAATATCTTCCTAGGATAGTTGAGTGGATGTGTGACCTTAGTTGGTTAGTGTTGAGGATATATGTTTCTTGGAAAGGTAAACTAATATTGGGATGAAGTGGCATGTGATGGTTTATGTGACCTATGAGGATTAAGTAGAAGTTGATCTAGCATAACAAGATATCATGGAATTGGAAGCCCGCTACCTCTATCTTATAATACAAATTAGAGATGTTGGTATATCCTTCTAGATTCCTAGAGAAGTAAAACCTCTTAGTGGATGTTTGATTCAAATGTGTTAATTAAGTGGTTTACGTTGGTTACTAGGATTCACATTGATTTTGGTGCCATTTTCAAATTTACATAGCAAAGATTTCTTCATAAACTTACTTTCATCATTATATATATGTACAATAGAACATCTTTCTGGATTTCATCGATGGTTTCATAAACTAAGCCACCAACATATCAAGTTTTAAGAAGTTGAGAAGCATGTAGAGAATAACCCAAGTGACTTGTTTGTTTAACCATGTCGCCTTAGACCTAGTTTGGGGTAATGGTAAAAAAATGTTTTGAGATTGTATATTTTGGTTGACCTACCCCTTGTTATTGCTCCAGATGGTAAGTTAGGTTTTAGATTGATCCTTTCAAGGGGTGGAGTCTCATAACATATAGTATCTAGAATTATAATTCAGTTTTAGGGATACATGAACTTAACAATTACTGCATTAACTAATTTTTAAGTAACTTCCTCCAATAAAGCTAAATGGATATAACTACCACCTAGATAAGGTATACCTTACTAAAGTTTGATACTATGAAGGATAGTTGATACATTAGATTGAAGTTTAGAAAATTCATTGTGCACTTATCTAAAATGGTGGGCATAAGAAGGGAAAATTTATAAACTAGATTAACCATATGAATACGTCATGATACTTTGAATTTGATGCTCCTCCACTCCTTTTTTCTTAAAGGTAAAGGAAACTCTACACTAGCAACTAAGTAAACACACCAGGAATGTTAAACCTAAAAAATTCACATCCTTGTCCCTTATATTTATAACAAATTGAAATAAAGAAAAATTAAGCATGCCCTAATCATAAACTAACCAACATAATTATAGTTAATGTGTCATATAAAGTCGTGGGCTATCAGTTCAATAAATTACATGTGATGCACTATGATAGTTAAGCATTAACAGTGAAATGTGTTTGCTGCTAAACCCTAGTGCTACACCTTAACCCTAGTCTCTAATAGACAATATCTAACAACTTCGTCGTTAGGAGCTAGATGATCAATTTGTTATGTATAATTATAAAATACAACATTTGAGATAACATTGACACTAGAAATCAAAGGAAACCTTCATGTTATTCATACTCTTCAAGTATGTCCATATTAAAACTTGGAAAACAAACCATGCCAAGACTATCACCTCAGTGTAGGTAACCATACTAAGAATGAGATGTTAAGAAGAACCTAGGTTTTGGTTTAACTCTCTTAACTTAGATTTTAGTGTGAGAACAATAGTGGTGGCATATTTACATCTTGGTTAATAAGTTATTCACATACTAGGTTATAGTTGGCTAGATTTTGGGGATGGAATCCTGTTCAAGGGGTGAAGTGTTGTAACATACCCAACTATAGGTATCCAATATAACCCTCACTTACCTTATATTCTTTAATAATGTTGGCATTAATATCCTTTTCTCGACTTAGATAATTCTAGGATGTTTAGAAATCTAGAAAATGGTTTTTAAAACTCATAATCAACTTATTTGAGGCTTAAGTATAATTCTATGAAATAATGTTATAATTAGGGGCCTTAGAAGTGGAAGGTTTCCATATGCATAAAGTAATGAACAAGATGAAACAAGTTAAACAAGAGCATATTGCTTGGAATAAGAAGTTTGTGGGAAGCATCAGATAATGCTAGAACCCTTGAAAATCAAGATCTCTGTATTCAATAAGTATTTGATCAAAGTTGTAAGGACCATAGTCTCTATGAATTTGTTGATAAAGCTAGGGTCAAAGCATTATGGCTATGGACATTGAACAATCTCTCATTATGAAAAATTCAAGAGTTCATTGGCTTGAACTATAAAATAAGAATAGCAAGTTTTTTTACTTGTTCTTGCATACTAAAAGATAGAGGAATTCCGTAATAACTCTTAACATAAATGTTGCTTAAAAATGACCCAAGGGGCCATCAAGAAACTCATTGTGGACTGTTTTCTAGTTTGTTCAATAAGCAGAAGGAAATTGCCACATAGTGGGATGATAAATGGGTTCTGTCTACTATCTTTGTGGAACTACTTGAATTGTTATGTAAGATGGTTACCAAAGGGAAAATCAATAGGGTGACAAAGGATTAAAATGTAGAAATATATCATGGAAGTGCTGGCTTTAATAACAAGTTTTTCCAAGAAGCCTATGATATTATTAGTGATCATGTTTCAAAGGAAGTTCTTGACTTCTTTGCAAAAGGTCATATGTTAAAAGAGATTATTTGAGCATAACTTAAATCTCCAACGGAAAGGGTACTACTTATATTAAGGACTGAAGACATATCTCCGTTTGTAATTTCATTGTTAAGATAACTTTTAAAATCCTTTCTAATGGGATGAGAGATATTATGCCCACTATAATTAATGAATGCCAATCATCTTTTGTAAAGAATAGACAAATATTATATGCCATCATGTTAAAAAATTAGCTTAACAATGATTTCAATAGTACCGAATGTTCTTCTAAGTTTTGTTTAAAGATTGATATCACAAAGGCTTATAAATTTTGTTAGATGGCATTATCTTCTTTCTATTATGAAGCACATGTATTTTCCCAATTGCTTGCTAAATTGGATTTTAGATATCTCAAATTCTACTAAATATCAGGTCTTAGTGAATGGGAAACCCACTAGAACCTTTATCCCCACGAATGGGTTAAGACAAGGAGATCCCCATGAAAATTTATCTTTGACATATGTATGCAAGGCTTTACAGCTATTATAAATTTTAATGCCCAGTAGTTTTTCTTCAGCCCTACAATTGCCTTGAAATAATTCTTTGTCTCCCATCTTTACAGATGACCTAATGGTCTATTAAATAGCTAATTTTTCATATACTAAATGTCCAAGGAAGATTCTAAGTGATTTCATTCATATTTCTAGTCTTTCTATTAACTTAAATAAGAGCATGTTATGTATTAGCAAAAATGCAAACATGGATGATTTCTTGAGTAGCATTGACATCCAGGAAGGGAAGTTCCCTTCCAAATATATCAATGTGCCATTTTTCTATGGAAAAAGCACATAATAATTTATGTAATCCTCTCATTGATAAGCTCAATATAAAGTTGTATAGTTGGAATTTCAAGCTCAAAACTTTTTTTGGTCAACTATAATTACTAAATCAACCCTTTCTACTTATAGTTTATACTAGACAGCTAATTTCCCCTCCCCCAATGTGTTATGAATGCATTGATAGACTCTACATGAATTTCTTTTGATGTGATAAAGAGGGAAAAAATCCATCCACCTCGCTAGATGTGTTAAGGTTTGTAGATCTAAAAAGGAAGGTGGCTTGAGTCTCTAAGCTATAGAAGATGTGAATGAAGCTGGTTCGGTTGATAATTTTTGGAATGTTGCTGGTGAAAAATGTAATATATGGGTAAAATGGATAAAAAAGTATATTAAACAATATTTTATATGGAGGCAATAGTGTAAGAACTACCACTCTTGTTTATGGAGGCAAATTGTTAAAGATAAGCATAATGTTCTAACCATACCTCTTTTGAGCTAGGCAATGGAAATAATTTTTTCCTTTTTGTGAGATTCATGGCTCCTTGGCAGCATATATCTAGAGGATGTTGAGGATACAAGATTTTGTCATGTTGGGTAAAGGGAAGTATATCCAAGCTATTTCTATTATCCATGATGGTAAATGGGATATCCCTAAAACTAGAAGGGTCATTTTTCTAAAGTCCTATTTGGGCATAATGAGAAACCGGCCAATGAGGAGGATTTTTGTTTATTTGATGGGAAGGGAAATGTCAAGCTCAAAGATGTTTGGGAATTTTTTAGAGTAAAATTTCCTACTCTTGAATGGGCTAGATGGCATGGGAAACATAATGTCCTAGATAATTTTAAAATTCTGGTGTGAAAGACTGCTAAAGATAAAATTTCATTCATGAACATGATAAAGAGAAGCTTCAATTGTACCTCAATGTGTATGCTTTGTAGGAGGTCTGAAGAATCCAGTCACCATATCTTTTTTGGTGTCCTATTGTGTTGGATTTGTGAAGGATTTCATAAAGAAGGTCTCATAATTATCATTCCTCATATATTTTAAGATAATATGAAATTCAAAAGAAGAGTTCATTAACGCACTACCATTTTTACTCTCTACTATGTCTGGCATGTTATAAGTCCTGATATTATATTGTTATCTCATAAGTTTCCCCATCTTTAGTCTTCTCATAATGCTCCTCAATTTATTTATGTCATCAATTCTGGTTTTCTGAGAGGCTTGTTGCTAAATATTTTGAGCCCCCTATAGGCCCCAATTTTGAAGTTGGGATGTGTTGAGCCTTTGTCTCTTCTTGGTTCGTGCTTGAATAATTTGATCTTTGGATATTATGTGCAAGGTATGTCCTATGTGCATGAGCTTTATGACTTTCACCTCTTGTACATTCTTTTCTCCTCTCTTCCATAAATAGGCTCTATAAATTGTTTCTTCTCGCCATATAGAACTTCCCTTGCTATATTGTTAAGTGTGTGTGTAAGTCTTAATATTTATAAATCCAAACACTATGGGTGCATGTAGTATTGTCAAGGTTTTCTAAGGAGTAAAATAATGTTAGGAACAAGAGTGATGAATTTTAACAATCTAGATCTTTTTAACAAGAGAGGTTTTGTTATGTTAACTAAGTAATTAAAAGAAAATGATTGAAAGAAGAATTCACTTGTATTGAGGATCAAATTGGATTAGGAATTCTTGAGGATAGGGTTTCAAATCCACATCAAAATATGAAGAACACCGTAAATAACAATACTAGAAATAAGCACAAGGGATGTTTGTATCCTACACACACCTTTCGGTAGTGTAGGATAGTCCTAAACTTGTATACCACTGTCATGTGTATAATCAGATGCAGACTACAAACCTTTATTCCCTAATAGATCCCAACAACTCTCATGGTCAAGGTAGAGAAGCTACAATAACTCCTATGCATATCTTCCCATATTATACAAAAGATAATAGATCGTGCATACACAGTGGCCAACAAAGCTTGTAAGAAGAAATCGACACTGATGAACATTAGAATAGTGAAACAGCTAGAATTATATATGAAATTCATGTTCGACAATGTTATGACATGGGAGCAACTCCCCCATTCCAAAGAAAAGAGGATCACTCATCCATGGCTATAGAAAGTAGATACCAGTAGTAGATAATAGGGCTAGACATCATGATAGAAGGAAATAAACTTGGATGTTTGTGGAAGAAGGAAAGAGTTGGAACTCTATTCAAGGAGTCAAAATTTTGTCCTTGCTATTGGAAAACTCTCCAGAAAGCTTCACTCCAGAGTGGATAGAACAGAACGATAGATATCCCTATTGCAATTCTTTGATAAGAAAGAAGAAGAAGTTTCCCTCCTGAGAAACCACCTTTTCTCCCTTAGAATTCCTCCACTCCTCCTAGATTCCCTTGCTTGATTCCCTCTCCAAATGGTCTGAAATATTCCTTGTTACATTTCCAAGATGGCTTGGGGTTGTATATACAAGCGTGGGGCAGTTACATTCATGTTTGAGCTTGATCAGAAGTTTGATTTTCAACATCCTAATGTGAGTGAAAATTACATCCACCTTTGAGGAAAGTTGTGAAATGTCATCCTTTAGAAACTCCCTTTGTTGATGAAGCCCATCATTTTTCTAATCAAGCATGGACACCAAACTTGGCTTGAGCTCCGAATGTTGTTGTTGCCAACTTAGATGATGATGCAGGTTTTGAGCATTGTTATTGTTGTGATAATAGAAATTTAGATGACATCTCCAACCCAGAATGTAGGTGGCATTGTATTCCTCCAATGTCTCTTCAAATTGTTATTACATGGCAAAACATGAAGAAGGTATGTCTCATGCTTCTCCACATGCATCATAAAATACTTTGGAGTCTTTCTTTCCAAAAGTAGAGCTTGAGGAAGAAGGTTGGCTACTCCAGTGAGAACTCTATTGGAAATGATTAATTTCCATGTCTTCAATAATGTCATAAGACTTCCTATATGATTTTTTCATTAAAGTATCATTTGCAGCATACATCAATAGACATCCTTGTATTTTAGAATAAGCCATTATATAGAGCATTCACAATAGAAGTTGGTTGCTTAGACCATGGTGTGGACAAATACGTTGAAGATCTTTGAATTTCTCCCATGTGTCATAGAGAGTCTCACCATCCCTTTGAGAAAAATTATTGAGATGGCTCCTCAACTGTGTTGTTTTACTTGGTGGGAAGTACTTGACTAAGAAGACTTTGAGAAGCTCCTTCAAATCGTTAATAGAATTCCTTGGCGAAGAAGAGAGCCATGTCTTGACTCTGTCCTTCAAAGTGAATGGGAAAAGAATAAGGAAAATTCCATTAGTAGGAACACCATCTATCTTGAAAGTTCTAAGATACTATAGAAATTCGGCAATATAGAGGTTTGGATCCTCCATTGGTGTCCCTCCAAACCGTTCTGTTGTATCATCTATATAATTGTGGGCCTGATAGAAAAATCATTCGCCTCCATTAGTGGGATATTAATAGCCCCATTAATGTTTATAGTAGTCGGAATAACAAAATCTTTAAGGGGATGATCGTCTTCCATGATTGGTTCTTCTTATTGAGTAGGATGTTTGGGTGGATATGGTGATGATGAAGGTGATGAATGTTGTGATTCCTCCAAATATGATTGATGTTCATTCCTCCTTGTCTTTGTGGGCTGCTAACAATATGCTCAATTTCAAGGACTAAAATGTGGAAGGCTCAACACACCTTTTGGATCTCTGCATAAAATCATGCAAGTAAAGAAGGAAAATGTGTAGGGAAAATATGGCTATTGAATAGGCAGCAAAAATAAAAAATTTACTGCCTTATTCCCCATACACTAGTAGATCATGTCAATAAATATAGGATGGGAAGCATGGTTTTGAGGATATACCTAGTTCTGGAGCAAGTCTAGTGGCATATCCTCATTATTGTAGATGCACAACTATCTTCTAGTTGTATTGGGACTCGTCTGTTATGTCTCATGGTCTGCACCACAAACTATAGGCTCAAATTGTGCTTGCAGCAAGTCCTTGGTCTCTACCACAGACTGCAGGCTGACGTTGTCCTCTTAGAGACAGGAAAATGCCACCTCACCTCTATGGAAGTCCACACGAACAACCTATAACTCATTTCATCCTACTAGAATGGACAATAAGGAGTTCCCCTCTCATTGGTGTACTAGTCACCAACTTTCTCTCCTACCATTATTTCCCACTTTCTATCCCACCCTTTAGTGAGTAGGACTTGCTCGGGCTCTCTATTGGTTACCATAACTAGAGAAGACAACCATTGTCATAGGCAATTGAGTTGTCTTCTAGGAAGCCCCCAATACCCATCTATTTATAGGAGGGCTTAGGTTTTGGGTTCCCAATCTGTGTGGGAGTGGAATGGATTGGAATATCATGAATTTTCACAACCTGTGAGCACCAAACCATTTGGTTCACATGCGAGGCGATCGATTCACTTGCTAAACCAATTGTTTTACCATGTTTCCCAATCACATATGAATTAGCAAATTTGAATCCAATACATACCCAACACGATGTTAGCACTAATCCTTGATGCAATCTAATTTCTCCACAAACTTGATGTCTCACCCTGCGAGCCAGTCGTCTCATGACCCCAATCGATCAGTTGGTTGAGCCAAGCCAATTGGTTCACTAAGTGAACCGGTCAATTCACTCCCCAGTTCAGGTAGAACTCAAATAATTCAATATCTAATCAACCTAACACTCCAACTGGTCATTTCATCACATGATCCAATTGTTGGGACTCTAGTCAGTTGATTTGTTACTTTAATCAAATACTTAAACACTTTAGTAATCAATCAACTCATCATTCAATATCAAAATTATCTTTTAGGTCATGACCTATGTGTTTGACCTTATAGGTCCCATATTACGTTGGTAGTGAATGTCCATAACCAGTTATGACATCACAAGTAATGAGCGGTGCCTAGTTGCACATCAATTCTATCCAAGTAAATGGAAAGTTGGAGAACAACTTCAACCTACAATCTGTGTATGGTGTTATAACATTTGTATAGTTCCTTTATCACTGATATCTATATTGAAATTGAGGCATGGAATGGTCATCCTCTTCAACATTCAATCTTGTTCCTTGATCCAGAGCAGACTGTCTGAGATATATGTGAGCTCAATGTCACATATTGACTCACATGTGCATGACCATGCATTTCTTAGTCTTGCTAATCAAGAGGCCTAGGATATCATAAACCTATAGGAGGGAGAAATACCATCTACATCACTCACAATCAGTCTGCATGTGTCACAGTCATCCAATCATCACCTTAATGGTAACCCTTATTCATGGTTATGTTTGATGATGTCAAATCATATCGAAGAACATGTGATGAGTATCGTGACTTCATGTCTAGGAACCACAATCACCACCAACACTATGAAAGCTGACTAGGAATACCATGGTAATGGCTTCCATGTGTCAGTCTCATGGTGGGTGTACCCAATACACTGTTCTCTAACATGTATCTATGTTCTTGGTTTGATATCACATATCGTGACTAATGAGATTATGTCTTCAACCAACACACACTCAAGTCTTATGTGTTATTGTTGTCTATCTACCTTCCACAATAACAACTGACCAGGGACATAATGAGAACGTATATACTCTTAACATATGTATGATCTTAGTGTTCAAGTTACATACTTGAAGACATACATCATTGAGTAATATCATTCTCTAGACATTTATTTTTTTTGCTACATTTGTTTTATAAAAAAATTGGCGATTCATTCATTCCGTCGCCTGGGTTTGAATTCATGACCTCTCGGTCTTACATCATTACTTTTACCACTGGGGTGCCATTTCATTGGCATTCTCTAGACATTTATTATGTAACATCATTATATCATAACTGAATAAAACAGAATAAATTGGAATATTGCTTTTCATTAATAATCAAATCATTTACAAATTATGTCATTACAATTATCATATGATTGGATCTCTGGGCATACATACCAACAAACTCCCACTTGCACTTAGAGTCGATCACCCACGAATCATATTCCAAGTTATCTAACATGTCCATCATGCTTCTATTGTGAAAGTGCCTTTGTCAAGGGGTCAACAACATTGTTCTTATTTGGTACTCTGCAAATATTTACATCTCCACGTTGTACAATCTCTCATATGAGATGGAACCGCCTTTGTATATGCTTTGAGCACTAATGCAATTTGGGTTCCTTAGCTTGTACATTATCTCCATTGTTGTCACAATATAGCTCAATTATGTTGCTGGTGCTAGGAACAACCCCAAGTTCAGAGATTAACTTCTTAATTCATACAGCCTCCTTTGCTACATTCGATGCATCAATATACTTGGCCTCTATTGTAGAATAAGCAATAATCTCTTTCTTGGAATTCTTCTAGCTCACAACTCCATTGTTTAGGCAAAACATGAATCATGATTGCGATATGTAATCAAAATTTTCAACTTGAAAGCTTTCATCGGTGTAACACTTTACCACCAACTCTTCGTCTCTGTTGTATACCAAGAAGTTATCCTTAGTCCTTCTCAAGTACTTGAGGATGTTCTTTATGGCTGTCCAGTGAGCATCACCATCTCATCATGCTCAAGTCATACGAGTCATCAGGACGAGTACACAACATTGCTTACATGATTTATCCAATTGTTGAGGGATATGGAATCAAACGTGTGTGTTCCCTTTCTTCACAAGAATTGGGACATTGAGCTATAAAGATGGTAACTCCATGAATCATGGGCAGGTTTCCTCTCTTCGATCTCTCCATGTTAAATTGCTTCAACACTTTGTCAATGTATGCGTTTTGACTTAGTCCAAGAAGCCTTTTAGATCTATCTCTATAGATATTAATCCCCAATATGTAGAATTCTTCTCCCAAGTCTTTCATAGAAAATGCATTTCCCAACCCCTTCTTTACCTTTTATAAAGTACGGATGACATTCCCCATCAATCGTATGTCATCTACATACAATATAAGGAATGTCACTATGCTCCCACTAACTTTCTTGTACACACAAGGTTCATCTTCCTTTTGAATAAAGACAAACACTTTGACTGTCTCTGAGTTGCTTGCTTCAATCCATAGATTGATCTTTGTAGCTTACAAACTTTATTTGCATCCTTTGGATTTATAAAACCCTCAGGTTATGTCATGTACACATCCTAAAGAAAATTCTCATTTAAGAATGTTGTTTAGCATCCATCTGCCAGATCTCATAGTCATGATGAGTTGCAAAGCAAGCATGATCACGATGGACTTAACCATGCCACTGGATAAAAGGTTTCATCATAGTGAACACCATGAACTTTTCTAAAACTAGTTGCAATCAATCTGACCTTATATATTTGTACTATACCATCCATGTTGGTCTTCTTCTTGAAGACCCACTTGCACCCTATGGGTTTTACCCTCTTTAGGTGGATCCACTAAGATCAATACCTTGTTGGTATACATCGATTCCATCTCAGATCTCATGGCCTCAAGCCATTTTTCAAATTTTGGTCCCTCTATAGCTTCTACATAGGTTATTGGCTCATCATCTATGACCAACTCACTGCCTTCCTGAGTTACAAGATATCCAAATCTTTCAAGTTCAAGGCAGTTCCTATTAGATCTATGAGGCACATGTCTTACTTGAGGAATTTAAGATTCCACAACACTTTGTGATTCCCTTTGTTCCTCTTGTACATCGATTAGTTCAATGTTTTCTTATTGGTCTCGAACCTATTTGAGTTCCACTTTCCTCCCACTGATTCCTTTGGAAATAAATTCCTTCTCTAGGAATATATAATCTCTAGAAGCAAACACTTTGTTGTCAGGTAGGGAATATAAGTAATATCCTTTAGTCTCCTTAGGATATCCAACAAAATAAATTTTATCAGATTTACGACCAAGTTTTTTAGGAAACATTTTCCTTACATAAGCTTCACATCCCCAAATCTTCATAAAAGACACATTGAGACACTTGCCATACCATATCTCATATGGTGTCTTTTGAACCGATTTAAATGGTAATCGGTTTAGTGTAAACACAACGGTTTCTACAGCATACTCTGAGAAGGTATTCAGAAGCTCAACTATAGTCATCATTAATTGCACCATATCTAGTAATGTGTGATTCCTTCATTCTAATACACCATTTTGTTGAGGTGTTCCAGGTGGAGTTCACTGGGATACAATCACATTGGATCTAAGAAGGTCATCAAACTCTTAGATTAAGTATTCTCCACCTTGATCAGAATGAAGTATCTTAATGCTTTTTCCAAGTTGGTTTTGTACTTCATTCATAACTCATTGAACCTGTCAAGAGTTTCTGACTTAGGTTTCATCATGTAAACATAACTATATATACTGAATTCATCAATGAAGGTAATGAAGTACTGATACCCATCTCTGGAGGTTGTTCTAAAAGGCCCACATACATTAGTATGTATGAGTCCTAATAGACCACTATCCCTCTCATTGTTACCAGTGAAAGGGGTGTTAGCCATCTTGTCCAACAAATGAGATTCACATGCCTCTATTGATTTGAAATCAAAAGAGTCCAGATAACCATCTTTATGGAGTCTAGATATGTGATTCTCATTTATTTGGCCTAGACGATAATGCCAAAGGTATGTTTTGTTTGAGTTGTTGAGTTTTAGTCTTTTGGTATTTACGTCATAAACATCTATCTTTAGATCTAGCAAATAAAGACCATAATGAAAGATCTAGAGGGGGGTGAATAGAGCTTTTTGGAGTTTTTAAAGTTAATTAAACAATTAAACACTTGAACAAGAAGTAGGAGGAAACAAGGAAGATGCAAGGATGTAGAGTGGTTCCTACCTTAGACATCTAAGGTAGTCATTCCACTACCAAATTGTTTCCAATTGGGATTTTGAAAGCAATTTATTTTATTACCTCGCAAGGATGTTACATAAAATACAATTACTTTCCCACACCCTTGAAGTAGCCTTCACCTGAAGTAGCCTCAATCCTCCTAGAAGCAGCCTTCTGAAGTAACTCTAAGCTCACCCTTGAAGTAGCCTTCACCTGAAGTAGCTTCACCTTGAGGCAGCCTTCTAAAGTAACTCCAAGTCACCAGGATCAGCCTTCACCACCTAAAGTAGCTCCACGAACCTCCTTTCAAAAGCCTCCAACCTAGGAGTAGTCAAGGAGAACAAAATACAATAGAAGGAACAAGATTGGAAGAAAGAAACAATGTTACCAATAAGTGCAATGCTTTGATCCTATATCAAGCGTATTGATCTCCTATCCACTATAGATGAATGTGGTAGTGTGGTGGCTAGGAGATGCTAGGCTATAGGACACTAATGTAGAGCTCAAGGAAACAGATTGCAAGTGTGGCTTGCTTGTTTCTCACTAAGAATGAATCTCAAGTGTAATTGTATGCACAAGTGATACCTTAGGTGTCCAAAGGCCTCTCCTATTTATAGGAATGGGTTACGGGAGCTTATGGACATTCTAGACACTTTCTAGGATGTTCTTAGTGCTCAACTAGCCATTAGGTGTCCTTAAATTATATTGCAACGGCTAGTTGTTTAGTGCTGAAAAGTGCAGTCCAGAACTTCTCTCGGTCGAGAAGTTTGTCGACCGAGTTTGTCTCAGTCGAACTTTTCTTCGACCAAATGGTAGGTTGAGGTAAATGTGTTGCAACGTTCATTTTCAACTCCCAACTACCTTTCAGACTCAGACTAACGGCTATAGAGCTTGCTAGAGGGTCTATTCTCGGTCGAGAACTTTGTTGACTGAGAGTGTCTCGGTCGAGGACTTTTTCGACCGAGAAAGTCCTTGTTTCAATGTGTTGAGCCATATACTAAGTGTGTGTATCAATGTACAATTGTACTTCTACCTTAGGGGAGGATCTATCTAAGTTTTGTGAGTGGATAGAGAAGATATAACGCTTGATTTACATGATATCTAAGTACTTGTACATTATATACTTGTACAAGTTTTCACATTGCGTACAATCTTGAAAATAAAAGTAATTTAGGCATCTTGATCTTCCAATTTGTATTGATCTTCAACTATCCAATTCCTTATTTGTTTATCCCTGAAACACTCAAATAACAAGTTAGATCCACAACAATGAAATGTTTGTCATCATCAAAATAGAGGGTTTAATAATGTCCAATTTAGCCAACAATCTCCCCCTTTTTGAAGATGACAAACATTTCTAAAATATAAATCAAGATAATTTAAATATCATGAGTTTCTGTGACAAAGTGGATTTTAGCAAAATAATGAGATAATTACTCTTTTGACCTCATTTTATCCTCTCATGGTCTCAAATAAATTTATTATCTTCGTAATCAATTTTGAGACCCAAATACGAAATATGGTGATCAATGTAGTTTTTACACGCATTATCACACCTCAAATTAGATTAAGTCATCACTTTGTCCAAAGAATCAAATTGATCCATCAAACTTCATAATTTGGTTCCTAAACTTTTTCTAAATATTCCCCAGATTTTTGTGAATCTATGGTCCAAATTTCATTGCAATTGGACATTCCTACTAGTTTCTATGATTTTTTGAAGTTTAATGCTCAAAAATCCTTTTATTTTGCTCTTTTATGACTATTTCCAAGTCAGCGATCCTATCCTCCAGTGGAGGAGTGATTCTGGATCCTTGGATTGGGCATCCGCGGATTGCAGCTCGATCCAGCAGTCGAGAGGTCATCCCCTACCTCCCACAGTCAGTGGGGAGGAGGCTAAGGGGACAAACACATGTTTTTGGCTCGTTTTGACCCGTTTTGAAAATCAAATCACGCAAGAATGCTCACCCCACCATTTCGGACTCAGCTACCCCTTTTTCCAGCATGTTTTGAGAACTTTTGAACTGCCATTTGTAGCTCCTAGCCGCCACCATGGCCACCTCCATGCAAACCCTAAACCTAGCCCCATCTAGCTATAAAAATCCCACCATCCGCTTCGGCTTGCCCCTAAGAACTTGACCGGCACCTTCTCTTCCTATCACGTGCTCTCTCTATTTCCCCTTCTACTCCGTCGTGGCGTCGCCGCAAAGCCCAGATCGGGCGTCCATGCTCCTCTTCTCGTTTCCCCAATATATGACCCCCCTCAAGTCTGCTAGGCCAAGGTAAGATCGGCCGACTTGATCGTGCTCTCTCCTACCCTCTCCCGATCTGAGGCCTCCTCTACTCCGGTGAGCTCCTCTACTACTTGCATGGTTCACGCAAGTGTCTGTGACGAAGGGGAAGAGTCCCTAGACCGGCTGGTCCATGAGCCACAAGATCTCGATCTAAGGGTCGAGCTAGAGAAGAACCACAACCCTCCGATCACGATCCAATGACCTGAGCTTGGAAATCGAGACTTACTCACTTGTTAATGAAGAGATCCATTGCGGACGTCCAGATCTAGATCAACGGTCTACTTTTTTCATCTCGGCTTTTTTTTAAGGTATTTTGCCTCCTCTCTGCTCAAAATTGCAGCAAATGTTCAGATCTTGTTTTAATTGTAGAAAATGCATCCTAACTCCAAATAATTCAAACAAGTAGTCAATCGTGATCAGAAAAACCCACTGAATCGATTAAAAATACTTTGGAAAACTGATTCGAAGCGTTTCTCACTGATATATCTTAATCTTGATCTATTGCTTATATAATTGATCTACATGACTCTGTTGATGGTTAATATTGACTAAACCGCTGGAAACCCTAATTCTTGACTCTAATGTTCATATTGAGAATCTAAAATCATACCTGACCCATTAATGATCTAGATCTATATTTGTTGACTTGATTCAATTTTGAATATGATGATGACATCTTAACAATATGATTGATCTAAATCTTGTGGCATATCTAGATCTTTTGACCTAAAAGTTGATCTCTGATTTACTTATCAGAACTTGATCTAATCTTGAATCCCAATGGTGTTAGAACTTGATAAATGATCTAAAGACTTGATTTTTGAACTTGCATATTGACTAGTATAATTAGGGTTAACACATGTACCTAGAAAACCTAGGTAGGTCATTCAAACTCGAAATACTTGACATGGAAAATAATGTTGGACATATTGAAATATTGGTGGATTATAAGTGAATGACCCAACCCTAAGGATGACATAGGAAAAGTGTAACCCTAATCTCGAATATTAAACATGATATCCAAATATCTTGATCTTAACCCTTGATCCTATCTTGATGATTTAGGATCTGAATCGAAGGGTCTACCTATTATATGTTGATTATACTCGAAATCCTCGGTGAAAGGTACGCTATTATATAACTCCTCTTTGATTGTATTGAAGATACTTTTATGTATCTCTTGACTGTATACTTGGCTATTTACTTGGATGAGCTACTGTTCCCTATGATTAGTCTTCTATTTTTCTATACTATTTTTTGCAAAACATGAAAACATAAATCACATGCCCATTATGACTACCTGTATATTGATAATGATGATGATATTGATAATGTTGATATTGAGTACCACAACCCCCTCATTTGGAGGTGGGATTTATACATTGGCTTCTATGTTCCTATGGTGAGAAGGAGCCTAGTGACCTTCCCCATCGCGTTGGGGTAATAGAGTCACACAAAATATATAAGCATGCTTCTCGAAATTACAACATAATGGGAACTCGTAATAAAAGTCAAACTGCTTGAAAAACTTGTCGAATAAATGTTGGTTTTGCAAATTTCTTTTTACTCTTTTGAATATAAGTCCTGCCAAGTACATTATTTTGTTATAAACCGCTTTGCTTGATTTTGATAGCGTACCGTGCAATTGCATGATTGTGTCTTGATTTTCTTGATTTTAGGCATTACAAATGGAATATTGAATAAGATCGCTTCCGCACTCATACACTCTGATGACAAAGATAAATCAGGTATATCTCCATATTGGGTTAGTTTGTTCTTTTTTTATCTAGTTTTTGAGTTATTTATTTCTTATTGTATATGCCAGTGTGATTGATCCTATTGGGCCACTCAGGGACGGGCGCTTCAATCCCTTTATCACTGTCTAGACAGTGCGATTGGGATTGGGGTAAGAACAGTTCCGTGACAGTTGGTATCAAAGGTTACACACTCTCATATACTTTAAGTAAATAATTTCTCAAGTCTCTTACACCCAAAAACCCTAAAGTCCATAATGGTGAAAATTGAGGTGTCTAGGCTCAGGGTCGTGGCATAATTTCTCCTATCCGACTTCACGATGGCTGAGATCCCCGCTCTACCTGGCCTTAATTGATACAAAACTGGACTTAAAGGTTCTCTTGTGAAACTGTAGAGAGTCTTCTAGCATCTCATCTTTTCTTTAAGGACAAACCTAAGCCATCCATGTAGACGAAGATTAGGTAGTCTTCTCATCCCCTCATGTGGTCCTTTCTTGTGACCTTTTACCCCATGATGTCTCGATTATGGGTAGCTTATGCATGGGAATAATACATATCGCTAAATCTTGAAGGTTGATACCATGATATGACCTTAATTTGAAAACTCGATTTTTACAATCAAATACTCATGCTTGACCCTTAACTAAAACTTAATTTACTCAAAACTAGACTAAATACTTTCTATGTTTGAGGTAAATGATACAAATTACGATATGGCGAAATAAGGATGACTCATACCTTATACCTTATTTTTGATAAGGCCACTATTTGATTAATGTCCATGTTGCTCTATTATTGATTAAACATCAAACACAGTTAACCAAACTTTTTCCTATTTGATGCTCATCATGACTAGGCTATCAATTGATTAAGTCTAGGACTCCCAAAACCATGATGTGAGACTATGATGCAAAAAGCAATTTCCTATTGACTATTGATGCCTTTTGCAATATCGATTTTGATGATAGGCTTAGATTTTGCACTATTATGCTCTGATTCCTCGAATGCCAAATTCAAATCTTCGATTTCCAAATTATATCATTACCTTGATCATGAAAGGAAAGAATTGCAAATTTTGACATTATTGCCCTATTATCTTGAATTTTGATCTTATGATTTGATATATATGATTTAATCATTGATACTCTCCCTATTTGAATAAGATCAGTGGATCGTGACCAATGTAAGTAATGTGCTAGATTAGGGTAGTAGTTGACTCATGACTCCCCTAAACTAGGTCACATCCCTATTTTTGACTACCTCTAAATTTTCATATTGTTGAGTAGGGAAGGTATTCCATTTCTCCCTATTTGGATTGGTGGACCTAAGCCTAATAGGTTAAAATCATGGTTGATACTCAATCTTAAATATTGATACGATAATGACCTTGATATATGACAATGTTGACTATAGCTTGAGGTTAACTTCCTAGATAGACCTACGTCTAGATCATTCATCAACCTTGGAAACCATGATAATGAAATTTTGACATGTAGATCAAATATTGCTTGAATATTGCTGCTAAATTTCAATATAGATGAGTGATCTCCCCTAAGGTCTAAATAGTAATATAAACCCTAGCTTTGGAATATCTATACATATGATTAGGATTTATGACTTTTGATGTCTAAACTCTTGACTCTTGATATTGATAAATGGACTTGTGACTTATGATTATCAATCTACAAATCCTATGATCACACTATTTTGACATTGAGATATATGACTAATGACTTCAAAAATCCCAAATCTTGAATTTTTTTGAAGTAATGACTATATTGACTCTCTTGATTTATGACTTAGGGTTTCGCTCTCATTAGGACTAGGGTGGGACCTCCCATTGATTTTGAGCTTGAAAATCATGATACTAATAGTATGATGTTGTTTTGAAATGTTAAAATATGAAATCTCAAATAATGGGTGTATAACCCCACCTAGGCCATTGTAGAGTCTAAGACCCTGAGATTTTGGGATTGAAAGTCACCTTATATACTCGATTCAAGTACTCTATTGTTTGACCTAAAATATGATCTCTCCAAATTTGTGACCAATAGGATGCTTTCCATATTTGGTACTCGTATGATGACTTTGGACAATATATGTGTTGACCTTGATACTCAATTGCTCGATGATGAAAAAAAATGTTAGTACCAAGTTGGTTATGATATAGAACATGGAATTCCAATTATGATGATTGTATTACTTGAAATTTGAGGACATGGTTTTGATTTTATACTTGAGGATACCCTAATATTTGAGGAAATCACTTAGGTCGAATAATCCTGATTTTTGAGGATGTTTTTGAATTTTGGGGACAAAATTCCTTTTTAAGGAGGGAAGGATGTGACAAAGTGGATTTTAGAAAAATAATGATATAATTACTCTTTTGACCTCATTTTATCCTCTCATGGTCTCAAATAAATTTTACTATCTTCATAATCAATTTTAAGACCCAAATACGAAATTTGGTGATCAATGTAGTTTTTACACGCATTATCACACCTCAAATTAGATTAAGTCATCACTTTGTCCAAAGAATCAAATTGATCCATAAAACTTCATAATTTGGTTCCTAAACGTTTTCTAAATATTCCCTAGATTTTTGTGAATCTATGGTCCAAATTTCATTGCAATTGGACATTCCTACTAGTTTCTATGATTTTTTGAAGTTTAATGCTCAAAAACCCTTTTATTTTGCTCTTTTCTGACTATTTCCAAGTCAGCGATCCTATCCTCCAGTGGAGGAGTGATTCTGGACCCTTGGATTGGGCATCCGCAGATTGCAGCCCGATCCAGTAGTCGGGAGGTCATCCCCTACCTCCCGCAATCAATGGGGAGGAGGCTAAGGGGACAGACACATGTTTTTGGCTCGTTTTGACCCGTTTTGAAAATCAAATCACGCAAGAATGCTCACCCCGCCATTTCGGACTCAGCTACCCCTTTTTCCAGCATGTTTTGAGAACTTTTGAACTGTCATTTGCAGCTCCTAGCCGCCACCATGGCCACCTCCATGCAAACCCTAAACCTAGCCCCATCTAGCTATAAAAACCCCACCATCCGCTTCGGCTTGCCCCTAAGAACTTGACCGGCACCCTCTCTTCCTGTCGCGTGCTCTCTCTCTCTCTGTTTCCCCTTCTACGCTGCCGTGGCGCCGCCGCAAAGCCCAGAATAGGCGTCCATGCTCCTCTTCTCGTTTACCCAATATATGACCCCCCTCAAGTCCGCTAGGCCAAGGCAAGATCGGCCGGCTTGATCGTGGTCTCTCCTACCCTCTCCTGATCTGAGGCCTCCTCTACTCCGGCGAGCTCCTCTACTACTTGCATGGTTCACGCAAGTGTCTGTGACAAAGGGGAAGAGTCCCTAGACCGGCTGGTCCATGAGCCACAAGATCTCGATCTAAGGGTCGAGCTAGAGAAGAGCCACAACCCTCTGATCAAGATCCAATGACCTGAGCTTGGAAATCGGGACTTACTCACTTGTTAATGAAGAGATCCATCGCGGACGTCCAGATCTAGATCAACGGTCTACTTTTTTCATCTCGACTTTCCTTTTAAGGTATTTTGCCTCCTCTCTGCTCGAAATTGCAGCAAATGTTCAGATCTTGTTTTAATTGTAGAAAATGCATCCTAACTCCAAATAATTCAGAAAAGTAGTCAATCTTGATCAGAAAAACCCACTGAATCGATTAAAAATACTTTGGAAACCTGATTCGAAGCGTTTCTCACTGATATATCTTAATCTTGATCTATTGCTTATATAATTGATCTACATGACTTTGTTGATGGTTAATATTGACTAAACTGCTGGAAACCCTAATTCTTGACTCTAATGTTCATATTGAGAATCTAAAATCATACCTGACCCATTAATGATGTAGATCTATATTTGTTGACTTGATTCAATCTTGAATATGATGATGACATCTTAACAATATGATTGATCTAAATCTTGTGGCATATCTAGATCTTTTGACCTAAAAATTGATCTCTGATTTACTTATCAGAACTTGATCTAATCTTGAACCCCAATGATGTTAGAACTTGATAAATGATCTAAAGACTTGATTTTTGAACTTGCATATTGACTAGGATAATTAGGGTTAACACATGTACCTAGAAAACCTAGGTAGGTCATTCAAACTCGAAATACTTGACATGGAAAATAATGTTGGACATATTGAAATATTGGTGGATTATAAGTGAATGACCCAACCCTAAGGATGACATAGGAAAAGTGTAACCCTAATCTCAAATATTAAACATGATATCCAAATATCTTGATCTAAACCCTTAATCCTATCTTGATGATTTAGGATCTGACTCGAAGGGTCTACCTATTATATGTTGATTATACTCGAAATCCTCAGTGAAAGGTACGCTATTATATAACTCCTCTTTGATTGTATTGAAGATACTTTTATGTATCTCTTGACTATATACTTGGCTATTTACTTGGATGAGCTACTGTTCCCTATGATTAGTCTTCTGTTTTTCTATACTATATTTTGAAAAACATGAAAACATAAACTGCATGCCCATTATGACTGCCCGTATATTGATAATGATGATGATATTGATAATGTTGATAATGTTGATATTGAGTACCACAACCCCCTCATTTGGAGGTGGGACTTGTACATTGGCTTCTATGTTCCTATGGTGAGAAGGAGCCTAGTGACCTTCCCCATCGCGTTGGGGTAATAGAGTCACACAAAATATATAAGCATGCTTCTCGAAATTACAACATAATGGGAACTCGTAATAAAAGTCGAACTGCTTGAAAAACTTGTCGAATAAATGTTGGTTTTGGAAAATGCTTGTTATTCTTTTGAATATAAGTCCTTCCAAGTATACTATTTTGTTATAAACCGCTTTGCTTGATTTTGATAGCGTACCATGCAATTGCATGATTGTGTCTTGATTTTCTTGATTTTAGGCATTACAAATGGAATATTGAATAAGATCACTTCCGCACTCATACACTCTGATGACAAAGATAAATCGGGTATATCTCCATATTGGGTTAGTTTGTTCTTTTTTTATCCAGTTTTTGAGTTATTTATTTCTTATTGTATATGCCAGTGTGATTGATCCTATTGGGCCACTCAGGGACAGGCGCTTCAATCCCTTTATCACTGTCTAGGCAGTGCAATTGGGATTGGGGTAAGAACAGTTCCGTGATAGTTTCATACCTAAGATTTACCTAATGAAGATATTCTCTTGTTTTTAGTGTGTGCTAGTTATTCCCAAAGAGGTATGGAACATAGCATCCAACTCTTTAAGGAATATAACAACATTTTATGTGAAGCCAAGAGATTATGAAACTCATACATTTTGATTTATATTATTTCTCCCCCTTTGTCATTTCAAAAAGATAGCCATATAATCAATTTGCTCCCCTGAATGAGATACTCCCCCTTAATTGAATATTATAACAAGAATGTCAAATTTAGCCAAAGTTCAAAAATCATGATTTACTTCTCAATCATTTGCAAGGGATGTTAAGCCCTAAAATGACATGAGAATCCTTTAGGCTCATGAATATATTTTAATAGTTTCTCAACCATTTATAAGGGATGTTAAGCACTGAAATGATATGAGATTCTTTTAAGCTCATAGTGAAATCAATGAATGTTTCTCTAACCAAATACACGGGATGTTAAGCCCTATTTTGTTTAGAGAATTCAATTTAGATCATCATATACAAGAATGTTGTAGGAAATTTTTTATAACTAAGATTACTTTAATGATACTATGGTTATAACTAGCTTTGAAGTTCAATTTAATAAGTAAAGTAATGAATCAATTTGTTTTTAGCATCCTGAGCAAATATACTAAGGTTGAGTGCAGGTGAATGATTTACAAATAAGCTTTTTGTCACGCTTATTTTAGGTCGACCATGACTTCGACCTAAGCGCCCCTCGGTCGAACTCTTTTTCGACCGAGAGGAAGTTCTGTAGATATCCAATATATGCATTTTCATGAGTTATCCAATGAACCACTTCTAGAATGTGACTTGATCTTGTTGTTTATGATCATTATTTTGCTCATATAAGAACTTGTGAATGTTAAATGATCTAAGATAAAACCTTAAGATTTTGATCTTAATTTATGTGAGCAAGATTATCTTGTCATAATTTCTTAGAACGCCCAAACCTTTTATTTTCTCATAAAATGGTGATGATTATATTTTAAACAAGTTCCTCATATGATCACTTCTTTTGTTTTCAATTTTGATTATATTAATGTTAAAGAAAGTCTCCTATACCAATAGATTTTCCATTTGTACTTCTCTTGAATAAAACCAATCTTGTCCTCATGTATGCTTGTTTGGAATAATTTATGCAAGGTATAAAGTTTTGATGCCCATATATTCTTCCTTTTGATTTGGGTTATTTAAATATTTAAAGCAATGTAATATGTAAAGTTCATTACATATTTGAGTTACTAAAGTTAATTGCAATTTGAAATATCTTATTCTTATTAAACAATTCTGACAGAATTTCCCTCAGTTGACAAAGTTCTCGATCGAGTTAAGTTCGGTCGAAGCATTTGTCGGCCGGATGTTTTTCAAGTCTTTGTAGGCTTAAAATAGTAACTTACTCGTTCGACTATTTTCTCGACCGAAATGTTCTCGGTCGACAAATTTCTCGACTGATGATTTTACTATTTCTCCAAAAATGCAGGTTTGAGACAAAAACTTCTTTGGTCGACAATTTTCTCGATCGAAGAGTGTCTCGGTCGAACATGTTGTTGACCGAGATTGTTTTTGTTTTGTTTTCAGCAATTATATGCAAGTAAAACATAAGGTACTTCGAATACAATTTTATAGGAATATGCAAATTAAAGCTTAGTTTTGTTGAGATAAGACATTTTGAATATCAAAGTAATGTTTTAGGTTAAATCTCAACTAATCATATTCAAATCTCTAAGTTTTAGGAACCCAAACTAGATCAACATCCTTTTTCTTATATGAACAAGTGAATGAATAATGTCCAAGATGTAAACAATAATGACAACATATAGAATCAATTTCATTTCTCTTCTTAGCTAGATTGTCTTTAGTCACATATATAACTTTAGTCTTGGGTACTTGTGTCCTTCTCACTTTAGGATAGGATTTTCCTTTGGGCTTATAACCTAGTCCTCTCCTTCCAATCTGACCAGAAGAATCTTTTAGGATCTTATCAAAAATACCATTGTTTTTCAAGCTACTAATTTCCTTTTGTAACTTGGCAATTTCATCCATTTTTCATTTAATATCTAACTTTGCTTAATCAAGATCAGATAACAAACTATCTCTTTCTTTCAAAATAGCATCATAATCTAAATGAGTACACATGATAGGTTGAATTTGAAGATCATTCAATTTTGCAAGTAGTTCGACCTTTTCTTGAGAAAGAAAATCATAGTTTGTTTCTAGAGTAAGCAACTTCATATTGCAATCATTGAAAGATGATTTTAAGGTAGAATTTTCAGAAATAATACTTTCTTTTTCAGAAGCAAGATCATTTAATTGTGCATACAACTCCTCATTAGTTTTGGTAACTCTTTTTAATTTCTTTTTACAATCAATATATTTATCATGCAATTCATCAATGCTAGCAACTAACTCTTCTTTAGATAAATAAAAAATACTTACCTCATCTTCTTCATCATTTTTGTAGCAATAAGACACTCCACTTCTTCTTTTTCATCTTCATTATCATCACTTGAATCTTCCCTTGCAGCTTTGTAGGCTTTTTCCTTCTTCTTGTGGGATGATTTCTTTCCCTTCTTGAGTTTGGGACAATCACCTTTTGAGTGTCTCTTTTTGCCACATTCAAAGCACCTGGAGGAAGAAGAAACACTAGAAATTTTTTTAGTTTTAAATCTTCTATCCTGCTTACCATTTACAATGAGAGTTTCTCTTCACTTGTATCATGACTGATTTTAGTTGTTTCCTTGAATGCAATGTCCTTTCTTTTCTCCTTTTTGTGTTCGGCCGCCAATATTTCTTCTTCTTCAAGGGTGACTTCATGAGTCTCCAAGTTGCCAATGAGTTGTTCCATCCTCAATCTTGTGAGATCATTGGCTTCTTCAATGGTCGTCACCTTTGGTTTGTATTTTTGAGGCAGACACCAAAGAATATTGGGTACTTGATCTTCTTCGCTTATGAATTTTCCTAATGCACTCAAACCATTAATGATAGTAGAAAATCTTGCATACATTTCACTAATGGACTCATTTGGTTCCATACGAAATTGTTCAAACTTTTGTTTAAGCATACTAATCTTAGAATTTTTAACTTGTACAGTTCCTTCATGTGTAATAGAAAGTCTATGCCATATGTCATATGTAGTTTCACATGAAGAAATTCTATTGAATTCACTTACCAATATAGAACAATATAAAATACTTACATCCTTGGCATTAAGTTGAGCTTTTTTTACCGTATTGGCATCCCATGTAACATACTTAGTTTCTAGAAGCATGTATGGAGTAGACACCATCCTCCAAAGCTCCCAACTGATGCCTTGAAAATAAAATTGCATCCTTCTCTTCCAATAGTTGTAATTCCTTCCATCGAATGGTGGTGGTCGAGCTACGTAGGTTTCCTCCAAGTTCAGGTTGTTGAGCACACCATTCCCCATGCTTTAAGACTTGTTAAGGCTCCTTGAAGACCTGCTCTGATACCAATTGAAAGATCTAGAGGGGGGGTTAATAGATATTTTTGGATTTTTTAAAGTTAATTAAAAAATTAAACACTTGAACAAGAAGTAGGAGGAAACAAGTAAGACACAAGGATGTAGAGTGGTTCCTACCTTAAAAATCTAAGGTAGTCAGTCCACTACCCGATTATTTCCAACAGGGATTTTGAAAGAAACTTATTTTATTACCTCGCAAGGATGTTACATAAAATACAATTTCTTTTCCATACCCTTGAAGTAGCCTTCACCTGAAGTAGCCTCAATCCCCCTAGATGCAGCCTTCTGAAGTAACTCCAAGCTCACCCTTGAAGTAGCCTTCACCTGAAGTAGCTTCCCCTAGAGGCAGCCTTCTAAAGTAACTCCAAGTCATCGGGAGCAGCCTTCACCACCTGAAGTAGCTTCCACGAACCTCCTTTCAACAGCCTCCAACCTAGGAGTAGTCAAGGAGAACAAAATACAATAGAAGGAACAAGATTGGAAGAAAGAAACAATGTTACCAATAAGTACATCGATTTGATCCTATATCAAGCGTATTGATCTCCTATCCACTATAGATGAACGTGGTAGTGTGGTGGATAGGAGATGTTAGGCTATAGGACACTAATGTAGAGCTCAAGGAAATAGATTGCAAGTGTGGCTTGCTTGTTGCTCACTAAGAATGAATCTCAAGTGTAATTGTATGCACAAGTGATGCCTTGGGTGTCCTAAGGCATATCCTATTTATAGGAATGGGTTACAGGAGCTTAGGGATGTTCTAGACACTTTATAGGATGTTCTTAGTGCTCAACTAGCCATTAGGTGTCCTTAAAGGATATTGCAATGGCTAGTTGTTTAGTGCTGAAAAGTGCAGTCCAGAACTTCTCTCGATAGAGAAGTTTGTCGACCGAGTTTGTCTTAGTCGAACTTTTCTTCGACCGAATGGGAGGTAGAGGTAAATGTGTTGCAACGTTCATTTTCAACTCCCAACTACCTTTCAGACTCAATCTAACGGCTATAGATCTTGCTAGAGGGTCTATTCTTGGTCGAGAACTTTGTCAACCGAGAGTGTCTCGGTCGGGGACTTTGTCGACCGAGAAAGTCCCTGTTTCAATGTGTTGAGTCATCTGCTAAGTGTGTGTATCAATGTATAATTGTACTTCTACCTTAGGGGAGGATCTATCTAAGTGTTGTGAGTGGATAGGGAAGATCTAACACTTGATTTACATGATATCTAAGTACTTGTACATTATATACTTCTACAAGTTTTTACATTGAGTACAATCATGAAAATAAAAGTAATTTAGGCATGTTGATCTTCCAATTTGTATTGATCTTCAACTATCCACTTCCATATTTGTTTATCCCTGAAACACTCAAATAACAAGTTAGATCCACAAGAATGAAATGTTTGTCATCATCAAAATAAAGGGTTTAATAATGTCCAATTTAGCCAACACATAAGACATTGGGGCACTGCCATAAAAGATCATATCTTTAGAAATAGAGCATTGACCATTTTTAATATGGAATTCAAATGAATCCTTGTCCATACAAGATACATAAATGATGTTTCTATTTATAGCATGTACATAATAGCAGTTGACTAACTCTATTACAAGCCATGTGGGCAGATATAAGTTATAGGTTCTAAATGTAGTGGTTGCAACTCTTAATCCATTTGCAACTTGACGATCAACCTCGCCCTTTCCCAAAGGCCTACTTCTTTTAAGATCCTCCATATTCGAGAATATATGAAATCCACATCTGGTATCTAGTACCCATGATGAAGAAGTGGAGAAGTTTATCTAAATAATGTATATACCTGAAGTGGAGATATGTATCCCCATCTTCTTCTTCTTGAATGCCTTCAAGTACAAAGGATGAGTTCCTCTTGTACTTTTCTTTCTCCTCATCTTATGTGTTGAAGATCTGGATTTGGGCTTGTCCTTAGAACACTTCATGTCCTTGCTTTCATCCTTGGACTCAACTCTGCTGATCACCATCACAAATTTGTCCTTCTTCATTCTTTCTTCGGCATGAATAATCATAACAATCAAATCTGACATCGGTCTAGACATATTATTCACATGATAACATGCAATTTAAGCAACTATATGATTATGGCAATGATCTCAAAATCATATTTGTGGCCAACTCTTAGCTCAAAGAGAATCCCAATTCTTGAAGATGATACACATGTCCATCCATATTAAGCACATGTTCTAATACTGAATTTCCCTCTGTCATCTTACACTCAAAGAGTGCCTTGTTGACATCATCCCTTTCTTACTTTAAGAGATTATGGTTCACTTTTCTAAGAAGTGTTACTGTCTCAACAATCCCCATGTCCTTACATTTCTCATGCAACTCATAGTTCATGTAGCTTAGCATAAGGTACTTTATGTCCAAGGCATCATTGGCTTGCTTCCAATAAGCATCAACTTTTTCCCAAGGTGCATCAGGAGCAAGAATTTCTGGCACTGATTTATCAAGGACGTAGAGCTTTCACTCTTCATTGAGAACCCTTGTCAAAGTCTAAAACCAGTCGTGGAAATTTCTCTCGTCAAGTTTTTCCTTCCTAAGGACTGACAACAATACTGATCTATTCGTCATTTGATTCTACAAGAGGAACTTTGCATTTTGTCAAAAAAAACTTTTTGATTTGATTTGAAACTAAAAATTTGACAATATTAATTAGGTATTTAATTAATTATTGCTCCCACTATTTTATTCAAAATGATAGCCCTCACATATCAATTTGGAATATTGCAGCTTACAATATTCTAGTGAGTCAAGATCCAAAATAATTCAACTATTACCCAGATAAAGCCATCGTCCATAGTCAATTTTCAAGGTAAGAAACTTTTACCAATTGCATCATATGCAACTCTTGGATAGATGATATCTGCAACTCCTTTCCATAATCATGTGCATGTTTTTGGTGCTTAATCTCATTAGGAACACTCAATTAAGCCTGGACCAAAAGCTGACACGATAATAATGCTCCCTACTTAATAGGCCTACATCATTACCATCACAATTTCACGAGATAGATAGCACACCACCCTTGGGGTTCCCACACTTAATCAATTAAGATTAACATGTGTGCTACTTTTGGAAAGCATCTAAGACTTAATATTTGATTGAGGGAGTTTGTATTTATAAATGCATATACTTCACCCAATCACCATATATATAGTATGAATCATATACATGCCATATTCCACAATGAAAACATGCAAGAAACAAAAAGTGATGGTTATGGTTAGCCTAATGTAATTCCTTGGAACCACAAGGAATTATCACAACCTAGGATCCACATCACATGTAGAAAAATTTGGTGTTGATGAAGATCCATGTTTTCCAATCTAGGTTGATCAGTTCAACCCTTGAACCGATCGGCTCACCTCTTGGCCAGTCAGTTTGTCACCTCACCGATCGTCTGGTCCTATGGTCCACCATTTATTGGGTCCTCTAGGTGGTCGTTCGGGTCCACCATTCGATTGGTTCAGCTTGTACACCTGGTCCTCCAGCCGGTCGGATCGCCTCCGAGACCATCGGTTAGCATGGTCTGAGCTCTTCATCTTTGTTGTAACATGAAAGTAAACTATCCTACTATTTTATATTTATAGAGAAACCTCAAGTTACATCCGAGGGGAGAAGAGGTAGGAGAGAATAATACTTTTACAATTGGAAGATAAGATAGAGGCTTGGTATGCAAACCGAGATAAAACAGGAACATTGGCCATAACCATACAAAGATAATTAGGGTTATTAGCCATAACCATGCTACACATCCACCATCAAAACTCGCTTTAAGAGAAATCCAAGTAAATTTTCATATATACATATATACATATATATATATTTTTTTTTATATTTATATATATATATATATATATATATATATATATCAGGCTAGAATACACTCGAGTGTATTCAGAGCAGAAGACACTCAAGTAGTTTTTCATGATGCAATATTTTTTTTCAAAAATCTAATCTATTGATCTTAATCATCTTGTGAATAACTCATATAAAAAATTTGAGCACATTTGGATATTTATGGGTCATGTTATAAAGACCGCAAAAATTATGTATTTCATATTAGTTTCGTGCGTCGATTTTGTTACCCTAGGATGAGTGACTTACACTAATACAAATGGGCTCAAAACTTGTATGTAGCCTAATAATAGTATGACAATGAAGATCAATGGTTTACATCTTACAAAAAATAGTCTTGATATGCAAACACACTTGAGTGTATCCGTGCTATCTGTATACTCGAGTGTATTCTAGCCTGACTCTCTCTCTCTCTATATATATATATATATATATATATATAAGTTTGATATTATGTGTGGTATTTGATACCAAAGCATTATTTGCATCTCATACGATAATTAAATGATAAAAAAAATTTTGATCATATCAATTATCCCAAAATATAGTAGATTGACGTGGCTTTGATACTATTGTAGGGAAATATGGATGTAGAATAGACATTGGAAACAAAAACTTACTACCATATTCTCCATAAATTCACAGATCACATAAACAACTATATGATGGGAAGGATGGTTTTGAGAATATACATCATCCTAGAGCAGGTCCAACAACATCTCATCATCGTTTTAGATGCAAAACTGTCTTCTAGTTGCATTGGGACTTGTTTGTGGTACAGACAGTAGGCTCGAACAGTGCCTGCAGCAACTCCTTGGTCTCTACTATGGACTACCGACTGACATTGTCCTCCTAGCGATGGGAAAAGGCCACCTTGCTTCTATGGAAGTCTACACAGACTGCCTATAACTCTTGTCGTCCTAATAAATGGACAGGAAGGAGTTTTCCATCTCGTTTGTGTACTAGTCACCCACTTGCTCTCCCACAATTGTTTCTCCCTTACTATTCTTCCCTTTAGTGGGTAGGACTTACTCAAGCTCTATAATGGTTACCACAAACAGAGAGGACATTAATTGTTAGTGGTAATCGAGTTGTGTTCTGGGAAGCCCCCAGTACCCATCTAGTTATAGGATGGGTTAGGGTCTGGGTTCCCAGTTTGTGTAGGATTGGAAGGGACCAGAAGATCATGAATTTTTGCAAACTTTGAGTGTAGAACTGGTCGGTTGGCAACTGAACTGGTTGGTTCACATGAAAGCTGATCAGTTTGCTTGTCGAACCGATCATTTTGACATGTTTCCCAATTTCATGTGATTTAGCAAATTTGAATCCATATAGTTCCCAACATTATGTCAGCACTAATCCATGATGCAATCAAATTTATCCATGAATTGGATGTCTCTTCCTATGAGCCGATCATCTTACGACCCCAACCGATCGGTTGGTTGATCCAAGTTGGTCAGTTCACTAAGTGAGCTAGTTGGTTTGCTCCCCAGTTCAGGCATAACTTAGTTAATTCAATATCTAACAACCTGACACTCCAACTGGTCATTTCATCACATGAGCCAATCAGTTGGGAGTCCATTCAGTTGATTTGTTGCTTATATCGAATACTTAAGCACTTTATTAATCAATCCAATCATTATTCAAGATCAACTCCTCTTCTAGGTCATGACCTATGTGTGTGACCCTATAGGTCCCATCTTTACATTGGTAGTGAACATGCATAACCATTTATGACCTCATAAGCAATGAGTGGTGCCTAGTCTCACATCAATTCTACCCAAGTAAATGGAAAGTTGGAGAACAACTTCAACCTACAATATTTATATGGTGTTACAGTGCTTGTATAGTTCCTTTGTCACTGATATCTAGATTGAACTTGAGGCCTGGAGTAGTCATCCTCTTCAACATTCAATCTTATTCCTTGAACTAGAGAAGACTGTCTGAGATATATGTGAGCTCAATATCACATATTGGCTCACATGTGCATTGCCATGCATTTATCAGTATCACTAATCAAGAGGGATAGGATATCATACTCCTATAGGAGGAAAAATCCCATCTACATCACTCACAGTCAGTCCCCATGCGTCACAGTCACCAAATCATCACGTTTATGGTAACCCTTATTCAGGATTACATTTGGTGATGTCAAAGCATACCGAATGACATGTGATGATTGTAGTGACTTTAGGTCTAAGAACCACAATAACCACCAACACTATGGGAGCTGACTCTGAATATCATGGTAATCGCTTCCATGTGTTAGTCTCATGGTGGGTTTGCCCGATACACTGTTCTCTAATATATATCTGTGTTCTTGGTTTGATATCGTACATCATGACTAATGAGATTATGTCATCAACCAACGCACACTCTAGTCTTATGTATTATTGATGTCTATATACCTTTCATAGTAACAACCGACCAGGAACATAATGAGAATTTATATACTCTTAACATCTGTATGATCTCATTGTTCAAGTCACGCAGTTAAAGAGATATGTCATTGAGTAACATCATTCTCTAGACATTTATTATGTAACATCATTATCTCATAACTAAATAGAAAAAAATAAATTGGAAGATTTCCTTTCATTAATAATCAAATCATTTGCAAATTATGCCATTATAATCATCATATGATTGGCTCTCTGGGCATAGATACCAACAAAGTGAAGTACAAAAATGAAAATGGAAGATACAAAAATATGATAATGGTTTTGGTCATGATGAAAATGATGGTGGGTATGACATGGAAATGGTGTAATCTAGTCTCGCTTACTATTCAACACTTCTTAATCTAACAAAACATCGATGCTTCCTTACAACAACGACATATATTAGTTGTGTGTGTGCTAATCTTAATATTTATAAACTCAAACACTACCCCACAAGTATATGGGTGTGTGTAGTATTATCCAGATCGTCCAAGGAGCAAGGTATTGTTAGGAGCAAGAGTGATGAGATTCAAAAATCTAGATATTTTTAACAAGAGATGTTTTGTTATGTTAACTAATCAATTAAAAGAAAATGAACTAAAAGGGAAATCACTTGTATTGAGGATCAAATTGGATTAGGAATTCTTGAGGATTGGATTTCACATCCACATATAACATGCAGAACAATGTAAATCAACAGTACTAGAAATAACCACAAGGATGGTTTGTATCCTACACCCACTCTCGGTAGTGTAGGACAGACCTAACTTTGTATACCACTCTCATGGATATACTTAGATTTGGGCTCTACAAAATTTTGTTCCCCAACACATCCCAGCCACTATGTGGTCAAGGTACATCTCCTTACTCCTATGTATATCATCATAGATTATACAAAGAGCATAGATCATACATACACAGTGTCCACCAAAGCATGTAAGAATAAATCAACACTGATGAAACTTAGAATAGTTAAACTACTAGAATTACATATGAAAGTCGTTTTTAATAATGTTATGAAATGGGAGTTACTCCTACATGCCCAAGAAAAGGAGATCTACATGTCCATGGATGTAGAAAGTAGATACAAGTAGTAGATAACATGGCTAGACATCCTAATAGAAAAAAATAAACTTGGATGTCTATGGAAGAAGTAAGGAAAGAGTTGAAACTCCAGTCAAGGAGTCAAAATCCATCATTGCTGCTGGAAACTCTCCAGAAAGATTCACTCAGGAGTGGAGAGAAGAGAACGACAAAGATCCCTACTATAGTTGCTTGAGAAGAAGGAAGAAGAAGGATTTTCCCTCTTGAGAAACCACCTTTTCTCCCTTGGAATTCCTCCAACTTCATGGCTTTCTATTTCTTGAGTCCATCTCCAAATGGTTTGATATATTCCATGATCACTTTTGAATATGGTTTGGGGTCATATATATAATCTTGGGGCAGTTACATTCACATTTGAGCAAATTCTATAGGTCACACAATGTGTTGGATGGCCAACATGACATGTTAGATGTGATAACGGAAGTCGAACCGCCTCGATCGATGATAACACAACATATTGGTTGGCTAACACAGTGTGTTGTGCAATTCAGGGAGTTCTAGATCCAAGTTCTGCAGTATGATATGGTGTGTTGAAATCTTGACATGGTGTATTTGGTGTTTGGACATGGTGTGTTGAAATCTGGACATGGTGTGTGTCTGACAGTTTTAGCAACATTGATTTTTATAATGTTTAGACGATTAAGGAATGTGTTGGTGGATGATATGATGGTATTTCATCCTCATTTTGATGCTAAAATATTGTACCTACAATCCATACAATAGACCAAGTAAAGATAACAATAAAGTGCAAAATCTAGCATGATTAAGAGTGATTATTGGATGAAATTGTTTTGGAAATGCAACCAAAAGTGGTATTAAATATGATATAAAAGACACACATCAATACTACATGTAAAGACAATGAAATGACATCTTTTTTTATTCTAGGTGTGGTGTGGGACCTGATGCATCCCTATTTTATGGCTTCATCTTGTGCCTTATTGCACTTTAATCACATATAAATATGTTCACTACCACATATATGACATATTGCATCAAGTCTTTTTTCAAGGAAAACTTATGGTATTATATATAGCATCAGTTCTAAGAAGGAAACCGTTACAGATTGACCAAATGAGAAAACATGGGTTGTAATTTGTTTTTTCTATCTATCACTCATCACAAAAACCTACGCTACATATCACCCTGCAAAAATAGAATTTTTCCAAAAGTTTTGGGAGCATTTCATTTGCCTCCAAAATACCTGCATCGTCAATTCTTGCATACATAATGGACAGGATAAAAAGGTATACACACCATCTTTCCTGTGGGAAACAATTGGAGTTTCTCGTCGGTTTTTGTCACAATGTTCAACAAGGAAGATGTTCACGACATGTGTCTCGTGAAATTTTTCCCACCTCCAATTGATGTTTATCATCATTTATACTTACCAAAATTGACGGAGTATGTGTCACTAGGTTGCAAGATTAGGTGACAGTTTTGTTGTGGCAACTCTCAAGAAAAATTGTGTTTATGTCAGAGGTTGTTCATCTCTGACTGACAACCTAAATCCTAAGTCGTCGATTATTCTAATACAATGGGATAGGTCCTACTTAACCCACGATAATCCCTTTCTCCTCTCCCCCTACCCACATTTCTCTATAAACCAAAATTTCTCTAGTGATTGGAGATTTCTCTCTGCCACCGTAGCTGCTTGTCGCCAAAGCTTCCTCCGTGGGTTCCTCCATTGTTGCTTCCTCTTCCTCTAGATGATGTTGTCATGGCCACTTCTCTAGCTTCCTCGTTGTTGCTGCTCCTCCTTCACTGCTACTTCTTCCTCCTCCAGTGGGTGTGTTCTATTTCAGCCACTGCCACTACTGCTCGTGACACAGGGGGTGTCTCCTCCAAAGCCAGTAGGTGTGCAAACCTTATCCAATGCTAACCTCTTCCAACACCAGGCTATTCTGACACATGTGGCCTCTCTTCCTTGCTCCTTTCTCCTTCCCCAGTTCTCAATCTCTCTTTCCTCTCTCCTCCTTCCTCCTCTCTCCTCCTTCCCCTCCCGTATTGTAACATCCCTGACTTGGGTTATGCCTTAACCCTAGAAGTTTTGCTTAAGTAAGTTATTTAGATTATTGTATTTATCTTTTGAAAAGTAATTAACACTAAAGGAGAGCTTATGTTTCAATTTTGGTCCTAATCGAATAATGTTGAAACAATATTTTACCTATTTTGGACTAAAGTGTAATTTACCCAATTTAAGTGGTTACCTTGCAAATGTTACATGATAAATGTTACTCGAATGTTATAGCATCATAAGAATGAGAATGATGCTGAGGTATGGCTTCTACAAGCCTAAGTTCCAAGAAGGAGCTTGTTTGAGTAATACTTGTGTATTGAATAACTAGTTTTGGTGTAATTTGCAAATTACCCAAAATCTAGGATTGAATATATAAAATACCACCTATATTATGTCCCTATTGTTTCTTGGTAGCATTTAGAGAAAATAAAAAGATAGGGGTGTCTTGTTTGAACTACTTTTGAGGAGAGATAATCTTGATAATAAAATAATCAAGATTTAAGCATAATTGAAAACCCTAATTTATTTTGTATCAAAAATAAATATATTAATTGAAGTGCACATCAATTAAAAAGGATTTGGTTGAAATCCTATAGTGGGAGGACGTCCAAATGCCTCGAGTGGCATCTAAATATCCTAAGTAGGTGAAGAAATCCACTCACATTTGTTAATTAAAAAGTAATGTCCACTAAAAATGGATAATAATAGTATAATGATTAAGGTGCTTAAGTGGTTGCTTTTAATTCAAGGATAATTGAGAGGATAATGAGGGAAAGGAAGATGGCTTCGAAGGTAAGGAAATGGAGTGTGGCATGTGGCAAGAAAGTGGATGAATTTTCTTCAACTTTCTCTCTCCTAGAAAATCAATCATATGTACTCGATTTTCTCCTTACATGAAAGGCTATTTTTGAAAACCACTTTCTTTCCTTGCTTGGGCCGATGACCAAGGAGCTTAGGAGCAGGAGTAAAACGTTCCCCAAGTTGAAGGTAAGCTCCATGATCATCTTCAACCTTGAATTGATGGTTGAAATCAGATTTCAACATTGATTTTCTTCTCTCTTCCATCCAATGCTCAACCTTGGCTATCTTTTGCATCCAAAGAGTTGGAAACGAACCTTGGATAGTTGAAGGAGCTTCTTTCACCATTAGAGACGAGAAGCTTGAAGCTTTGAAGCTACTTTGAAGGTGGGTTATATAACTTGAACCCATCAATGTTATTATTGATTTCAATTTCTCATCATATGTTGATCTTTTATTTTCTTCTTGAATAATTGATGAGTTCATCATATATATGGCAGTAATTTTTGGAGGTCTGAAGCTTGATGATGATGACATCATATTAGCACACACCTCAAGGATATCAAAAACAAACAGTTTCATTTTGTTTGACAAACGGTCTCAACCCGTTAGAGACCAAACGGTTTCAAAAGCGTTAGAAGTCAAATGGTCTCAAACCATTAGAGACCAAACGGTTTCAATGGATTCAAGCATAAATTGGTCTTATGACATAATAACTTCAAACAATCAAATTCAATTTTTTTCAAAACCCTAGTCAATGGATGTCAAAAACCCTAATTTAGGTTTAAACGGTTTCAACTCTGAATGGACCAAATGGTCTCAAACCATTTGAGGACCAAACGGTCTCAACCGTTTAGGGTCAAATGATTTCAAAGTTGATTTGATCAAATGGTTTCAAACCGTTCAAGGATCAAACGGTTTCAAACCCTAATAAGATCAAACGGTTTCAAAACCGATTGAAGATCAAAGGGGTCAAAACCATTTGAAGATTCAGTGATCTCAAAACCGTTTGAAGGTCAAGTGACCTCAAGATCATTAGAAGGTCAAGTAACCTCAAGATCGTTTGAAGGTCAAGTGACCTAAAGACCATTTAAGGTCTAATGGTATTCAAACCGTTTGAGGGATCAGAGACCAAGACCGTTTAAGGTCTAACAGTCTTCAAAACCGTTTAAAAGTTCAACTAGACCAAGACCGTTTGAAGGTCTAAACGGTCTCAAACCATTTGAAGGATTAGGGCAAGACCGTTTGAGGGTCTAAATGGTCTCAAATCATTTGAAGGTTTAATTGGTCCAAACCGTTTGAAGGACCAATTGATTTAAACTATGTAAGTAATAATAACCCCATAAGTTGTTGAAGAGTATCTCAAGGTTGATTTCAATGGAAGTATCTCTAAAGTATTTAAGTGATTGATACATTTAGAGTGATTATCACTCGATGCCTATGAAAGTAATAAATTCAATACACTATGATAAGCATAGATGCATGTACTTGGTGAAAGGTTAAGTCAACTGAATAAGGTATGTTGGTGATGTGTTTTCCTAGTACATGGAACAATGATAAGTATGATTTAACACTTAAATAATGATATGTGCTCCAAGATATGTGGAAGCACTGTCTTAGGGTTTGGATTAATGAGGTAATCATGAAACCCTAATTGATAAAGATGTGAAACCCTAATATAGGGTGATGTTATGTGAAACCCTAATATAGGGTGATGTTATGTGAAACCCTATTATAGGGTGATGTTATGTGAAACCCTAATATAGGGTTATGTTATGTGAAACCCTAATATAGGGTGATGTTATGTGAAACCCTAATTGATAAAGATGGAAAATCCTAACCCCAATGAGGGAATAGTAATGTTATCTTTGTATTTCATAATGTTGATATGTAATTGATATGGTTGTTATCAAGTATACTAACCATGCAGGTATCATGAGATGATGAGCATAACCAGGTATGAGTTATGATGTTAATGGGCCTTGTGAGCCATTATTTTATTTGTTGCCTAGAGGGAGGTGACAAGAAGTTGATTATTCCTGGTAAACTATGTGAAATGCTTGTGTAACAAGTATCATGAATACCTTGGTCAGATGACCTGGAGGTAATAGTTACCTGATAATGGTAACCATGTTCAGTGATGAATTAAGGGTTTGAATACCTAGATCCAGCAAACATGATGATGGTGTTGTTGAAGGATGTGAATTCCCATTAATGAGACAAGGGATTGAGATCCCAATGTTTTATAAAGTTTTGAAAACAGTACTTGATAGGAGTATTGTTTCTTTGTAGCATTTGTCATAATAATTCTTATTTGAAAACTTGACTGATGCTAAAAGAATATGGTAATGTACTTAAATAATCAAGTGGAATATTATCATGTAGAGCCCTAGCCATAGATCCATCATCGTCAGTAGCTGGTGATGGTGAAATGAGTTTTCCTGTTGGTTAATCCGGAGCGTATATTGTTGAATATGCGGGGTTTCTCCTAGCCGAAAATAGGAGGATTAGAGTGCAACTTCGGTTGTAGACTCAAGATATGTTTAAGAGAATGGTGAACATGCCCATGGCTCAGTGTGATGGAGCATGAATGCGTTCATGGCTCAGGGAGTACGGTGAATTGGCCCGTGGCTCAGATTTACTAGCGTCAGGACCTGTACCAAGGCGGGCTAGAGAAAGGATAGACTATGAGAGCTAACCCTGTGACTGAGGTCACTTAAGTAAGAGATTGTAGTCCTACTGGTGGTCTCACAGTGACCGAGACGGATGAGATCGTGGAGTCCAGATCTTCCTTTGATCTTGTATGGAACCGGCTTTGGGTTTCTCAACTAAAGGTTGGATTTGAGCGATACGGCTCACTTCCTCAGGGCCTAAGTATGATTGTAAAATGTAATCAACCGTATAGCATATTTGCTTAAGGATGAAATATGGAAATCATTGGTTGATGTTACATTGCGTAATGTATCCTAAATGGATAGATGTTATGCATGTTCTTCATATTCCTTATTAAAATGAATAGATGATTTACTGCTTTATCATTTGTAGTTGTAACGCTTTAAAAGATGATATTTCTCTATTCTGCTTAACAATGACTAAATCTTGCTTTTCAATAGAGAATCCTCTGCTCAATTTATCACTCTTTATCTGCAATAATAATGTTTCTGGCAGAGAGTTATATCTCTCGCTGGGACAATTTCAATTGTCTCACTCCCATGGGATCCAACCTTTTTAGGCGGACGAGGATGAGGAGGTAGAAACCATATAGCAAGGGAAGGATAGCAGCATCAAGGACAGCATTGACATCTCAGGTGGAGATACTGACTGTCTTGTCTTGTAGATAAGAGTCCTATGTGTTGTCTATGTACTCTCATGTCCTTAGAGTCAGTAGTTAGTACTCTTATGATCGATCTAAGATTTTGGCATTGAATGCCTCAAGGTTTTATGTTGCTTATGTGTAGATTTAACAGAGCAATGGTTGTATGTAATCCTCGAGAAGAGAAGGTACATGTTATGTACTTTATGGACCAGAATGTATATATAATACTTTGGTTCTCTTTATAAGAGTTTCCTGGAATGATATCTCTTTGCAAAAAGGTTTTAATTTTTAGTGATTTTTTTTTGTTAATCCATTGTTAATGTTTAATTCTTCTTAATTGTTACGATTTGTTTATCGGTTTGGTCAAGAGTCGTGACAAGTTTTTGGTATCAGAGCTTAAGGTTTGCTGAGTCTATAGAGACATAGGATTAAGGTCGTTGAGTCTGTTCTAGTGTCTTCCAGTTTATCTGATAGTGACTTCTGCTCTCAGGAGAAGAAGTAAAGCTTGAAGATGGCTGGATCACATGAAGAACATGCTGCTGAAAGCAGTGTTGCTGCACTAGGAAGAGGTGCAAGGGATCAGGCTAGAGAAGAACTAGTACCTGAACATCCCCAGCTTGACTAAGCTACACTAGAAAACCCATCTTTCCATGCTCTGTTTGGGCAGTTCATGGTGACTATGACACATATGGCAGATAGGATTCCACCACCTGCACCTAGGGCACCAGCTCACAATGAGGGACATGGAGCTGGAAAGACTTTTGAATGGCTTCACAAGGTAGGAGCCACTGAATATGCTGGTATAACTGACCCAGCAAACGTGGATTCGTGGCTAACTGGGCTGGAAAAGGCTTTCAGAATTCTTAATATCCCAGAAGCTAAGAAGGTTAGACATGCGGTGTACCTGTTGAAGGGGAGTGTTTGCCATTGGTGGGCCATAGAAGAAGGCAAAAGGCCAGGTGTTGAAGTCAGGTGGGAAGAATTCCGACGTGAATACGTTAGTAGATATTTTCCCAAGACTTACCTGGATGAGAAAATCTCCCATTTTGAGCAGATAAGGCAAGGACCAATGAACATTAGTGAGTATGAAGCTAAGTTTATGGAGCTTCGACGGTTCTGTCCGCACATGGATGCTACATATGAGGAGAGTATTCAGCATTTTGAGAAGGGTTTGAACGCTGATTTGACCACACCTGTATCTGTTCTAGAGAATAGAGAGAGGTTTGCCACCTTTGTGGATTCAGTTAGGCAGATAGAAAGGTCCGTGACTGAGAAGTGGCAGGCCAACAGTAAGAAATTATATACACAGTTTCAAGAACAGAGGTCCAAAAATTTAAGAAACCAAGGTTTTCTGCATCAACAGCACCACTGAGGTTTAATACCCAGACACAGTGGACGTCCAGAAAGGGTAGGGGCCGTAGTTTACCACCAGAGGGAGCTCACAGCTCAGCATCAATGTCAGTAACAGGACCATCTAGGCCACAGTGGAAGAACAGAGTCTGTTATAAATGTAGGAAGATGGGACATGTGATGAAAGATTGTCTAGTTAGAGACATGAGTGTAACCCAATCACCGAGGCAAAGATAACAAGGCTCTCAGAAGTGACAGTTTAGTAGTGGCACTCAAGGACGTGGACAGGTGTCCCAAGCTGGCTCATCTACATCCAACAATAGGGCAAGTGGTCGACAACCAGCAATGGCAAGATTCTATGCTATGAATCAGCCCAAAGCAGTGGTTAACCCATGAGTCATGATAGGTCAGATGGAATTATTTCATTCTGATATGTCTTCATCCTACTTTGTATTTGTTTTGATTGATTTGGGTGCTACGCATTCCTTTATCACTCGAGAAGTGATTTATGACTGCACTATGATTGTCAGTCATAGGGCAGATAATTTGTTATTAGAGACTCCGTTAGTTGGATCTGCTGTGTTGTGGGAGGTATGTTCTCCCTGTGTTCTTTCTTTTTCAGAATATAGCATTCAGGTGGATCTTATACCACTTGAGATGCATGGGTTTGACATAATCCTTGGGATGGACACCCTAGAAAAGTATAAGGTTGTCTTGGATTGTGGTTCCAAGCAAGCTATGTTCACCGAAAATGGTGTTACATGGATCTTTCAGGGGGACAGAAAGATTCTTCCAACCTGTCTAGTGTCAGCTATGGTAGCTGAGAAGTTGATGAGACAAGGATGCTTCACATTCTTGGCACATGTGATAGATACCAAGGCAGAGAGTCCTAGTCTATCTGAAGTTCCAATTGTTAGGGAGTTTGAGAATGTGTTTACAGAGGAACTTCTAGGTGTTCCTCCACCCTGAGAGATTGATTTTGAGATTAATCTAATCTCGGGTACACAATCTATAGCTCAAACACCATATAGAATGGCACCTGCTGAGATGGAAGAACTAAAAAAATAGTTACAGGAGTTGCTTGAAAAGGGTTTTATTCGACTAAGTACTTCACCATGGGGTGCTCCGGTTCTCTTTGTTAAAAAGAAACATGGGTCTATGCAATTATGCATCGACTATAGACAGCTAAACAAAGTAACCATAAAGAACAAATATCCTCTGCCAAGGATAGATGACTTGTTTGACCAGTTGCGTGGTGCAACTATATTCTCTAAAGTAGATCTAAGGTCAGGATATCATCATCTATGTATCAAGGAGAGTGACATACCTAAATTATCCTTCAGAACAAGGTATGGTCACTATGAGTTCATGGTTATGTCATTTGGACTAACTAATGCACCAGCTGCATTCATGGAACTCATGAACAGAATCTTCCAGTCATTCCTTGATCAATTCATAGTAGTCTTTATAGATGACATCTTGATTTATAGTAGAGATGCTCTACAGCATGAGAAACACCTATGTTAGGCACTGACTTTGCTGAGAGAGTATAAGCTATACGCTTAGTTTAGCAAGTGTGAATTCTGGTTATCAGAAGTGTCTTTCCTAGGACACGTAATATCTGCCTCAGGTATCCGTGTTGATCCTAAAAAGGTAGAATCTGTCTTGGAGTGGGAACAGCCAAAGACACCAATAGAGATATGTAGTTTTCTAGGACTGGTAGGCTACTATAGGAGGTTCATTAAGAACTTCAGTTATGTAGCATTACCCCTAACCAAGTTGACCAGGAAGGAGGTTCCTTTTGTCTGGAATGACAAGTGTCAGCATTCTTTCCAGACATTGAAAGAAAGGTTGACTAGTGCACCTGTGTTAGTGTTACCTGAGCAAGGAAAGGGGTATATTGTTTTCTGTGATGCTTCTAAGAATGGTCTAGGATGTGTGTTGATGCAGGATAAACAAGTAATTTCTTTTGCTACTCGATAGCTTAAGAAACACGAGGAAAATTATCCAACACATGATCTATAATTAGCTGGAGTGGTTCATGCGTTGAAGATCTGGAGACATTATCTCTATGGAGAGACATTCTAGATTTTCACGGACCACAAGAACCTAAAATACATCTTTTCACAACATGAGTTGAAAATGATACAACGTCGCTGGATGGAGTTAATCAAGGACTACGATTGTACAATTGATTATCATCCAGGAAAGGCTAATGTAGTGGTTGATGCACTAAGTAGAAAATCATCGTCACCAACCATGGACAAGTCACAATTGAACTCTTTAGTGTTCTTTAAACGAGACATGCTTGTCTCTTTGAGGCAAAATAGTGTACAACTTAAAGTATCCTGGTTAGTTGGACTGTTAGCTGAGATGCAAATAAAACCTACTATGAAACAACAGATCAAAGAGGCACGACAAGCTAATATTGTGATTCAACAAATCAGGTCAGAGTATGGTAGTGAGAAACGGGATGGTTTTCATGAGTCGGATGATGAGGTAGTCTGTTACCATGGTAGGATGGTAGTACCTGATGCTAATGACTTAAGCAAGTTAGTCATGGAGGAAGCACATTCATCCATGTATGCAATGCATCTAGGGAGCACCAAAATGTATCATAACTTGAAAGATATGTATAGGTGGCCCGATTTGAAGAAAGATGTAGTTGAGTTTGTTATGCGATGTCCAGTATATCAGTAGGTTAAAGCTGAACATCAAAAGCCCGCAGGAACAATGCAACCCTTACCTATACCACAGTGGAAATGGGATCACGTAACTATGGACTTTGTGGTTGGTTTACCCAGAACAGCCAAAAGTCATGATTCCATTTGGGTGATAGTTGATAGGTTGACTAAGTCAACACATTTTCTTTTTGTCAAAACAACTTATATTGTTGAGAAACTTGCACAGATCTATATAGATGAGATAGTGTGTTTACACAGATTTCCAGCTACAATTGTTTCTGATAGAGGTCCCTAGTTCACGAGTCATTTTTGGGAACGACTACATAAATCTTTGGGTACACAGTTAAGGTTTAGTACTGCTTTTCACCCACAGACAGATGGACAATCTGAGAGGACTATACAAACTTTGGAGGATTTGCTTAGGGCATGTGTCCTTCAGTTTGTAGGAAGTTGGGATATACACTTAAGCTTAATACAATTCGCTTATAACAATAGTTATCAGCACAGTATTGATATGGCACCATATGAAGCATTATATGGTAGACGTTGTAGATCTCCATTGTAGTGGTATGAAACAGGAGAATACCAACTTTTGGGTCCTAAATTAGTGCAACAGACTACTGAAAAGATTAAAGTAATGCAACAACAGTTAAAGGTTGCATAGGATAGACAGAAGTCATACATTGATAAGCAGTGAAGACCTTTAGAATTCCAAGTTGGAGACAGAGTATATCTCAAAGTCTCACCTTGGAAAGGTGTTCTTAGATTTGGAAAGAAGGGTAAGTTAGCTCCTAGATTTATGGGGCCTTATCCAATCACTGAACGGATTGGGAAGGTAGCCTATAAGTTGGAATTGCCACCTGAATTACACAGATTGCATCCAATATTCCATATATCCATGCTGAGAAAGTGTCACCCTGATACGGAGTCAGTATTGCAACCTGTGGAGGTAGAGTTAAATGAAGATATATCCTATGTAGAAGGACCAATGTTGATTCTTGACAGGAGAATCAAAAAGTTGAAAAAGAAAGACATATTTCTAGTGAAAGCTCTTTGGCATCATCGTGGCATTGAAGAAGCTACGTGGGAGCTGGAGGAAGAGATGAGGAGGAAGTACCCTTCTCTTTTCCCTTGATGATTTTGGGGATGAAATCCCTATTAGGGGTGGATAATTGTAACATCCCTGACTTGGGTTATGCCTTAACCCTAGAAGTTTTGCTTAAGTAAGTTATTTAGATTCTTGTATTTATCTTTTGAAAAGTAATTAAGACTAAAGGAGAGTTTATGTTTCAATTTTGGTCCTAATTGAATAATGTTGAAACAATATTTTACTTGTTCTGGACTAAAGTGCAATTTACCCAATTTAAATGGTTACCTTACAAATGTTACATGATAAATGTTCCTCAAACGTTATAGCATCATAAGAATGAGAATGATGCTGAGGTATGGCTTCCACAAGTCTAAGTTCCAAGAAGGAGCTTGTTTGAGTAATACTTGTGTATTGAATAACTAGTTTTGGTGTAATTTGCAAATTACCCAAAATATAGGGTTGAATATGTAAAATACAGCCTCTATTATGTCCCTACTATTTCTTGGTATCATTTAGAGAAAATAAAAAAGGGGCATCTTGTTTGAACTACTTTTGAGGAGAGATAATCTTGATAATAAAATAATCAAGATTTAAGCATAATTGAAAACCCTAAATTATTTTGTAGCAAAAATAAATATATTAATTGAAGTGCCCATCAATTAAAAAGGCTGTGGTTGAAATCCTATAGTGGGAGGACGTCCAAATGCCTTGAGTGGCACCGAAATATCCTAAGTAGGTGAAGAAATTCACTCACATTTGTTAATTAAAAAGTAATGTCCACTAAACATGGATAATAATATTATAATGATTAAGGTGCTTAAGTGGTTGCTTTTAATTCAAGGATAATTGAGAGGATAATGAGGGAAAGGAAGATTGATTCGAAGGCAAGGAAATATAGGGGGGCATGTGGCAAGAAAGTGGATGAATTTTCTTCTACTTTCTTTCTCCTAGAAAAGCAATCATATGTACTCGATTTTCTCCTTACTTGAAAGGCTATTTTTGCAAACCACTTTCTTTCCTTGCTTGGGCCGATGACCAAGGAGCTCAGGAGTAGGAGGAAAACGTTCCCCAAGTTGAAGTTAAGATCCATGATCATCTTCAACCTTGAATTGATGGTTGAAATCGGATTTTGACATTGATTGTCTTCTCTCTTCCATCCAATGCTCAACCTTGGCTATCATTTGCATCCAAAGAGTTGGAAATGAACCTTGGATAGTTGAAGGATCTTCTTTCAACATTAGAGATGAGAATATTGAAGCTACTTTGAAGGCGGGTTATATAACTTGAACCCATCAATGTTATTATTGATTTCAATTTCTCATCATATGTTGATCTTTTATTTTCTTCTTGAATAATTGATGAGTTCATCATATATATGGCAGTAGAATTCGGAGGTCTGAAACTTGATGATGATTACATCATCTTAGCACACACCTCAAGGATATCAAAAGCAAACAGTTTCATTTTGTTTGTCAAACGGTCTCAAACCGTTTGGTGACCAAACGATTTCAAAACCGTTAGAGGTCAAACGATCTCAAACCATTAGAGACCAAATGATTTAAATGGATTCAAGGATCAATTGGTGTTATGACATAATAACTTCAAATAATCAAATTCAATTGTTTTCAAAACCCTAGTCAATGGATGTCAAAAACCCTAATTTTGGTTTAAACGGTTTCAACTCTGAATGGACCAAACTGTCTCAAATTGTTTGAGGACCAAATGGTCTCAAACCGTTTAGGGTTAAACAATTTCAAAGTTGATTTGATCAAACGGTTTCAAACCATTCAAGGGTCAAATGGTTTCAAACCCTAATAAGATCAAACGGTTTCAAAACCGATTGAAGATCAAAGGGGTCAAAATTGTTTGAAGATTCAGTGATCTCAAAACCCTTTGAAGGTCAAGTGACCTCAAGACCGTTTGAAGGTCAAGTAACCTCAAGATCGTTTGAAGGTCAAGTGACCTCAAGACCATTTAAGGTCTAATGGTCTTCAAACCGTTTGAGAGACCAAGACTGTTTAAGGTCTAATGGTCTTCAAAACCGTTTAAAAGTTCAACTAGACCAAGACCGTTTGAAGGTCTAAATGGTCTCAAACCATTTGAAGGATTAGGGCAAGACTGTTTGAGGGTCTAAACGGTCTCAAACCTTTTGAAGGTTCAATTGGTCCAAACCGTTTGAAGGTCCAATTGATTTAAACTATGTAAGTACTAATAACCCCATAATTGGTTGAAGAGTATCTCAAGGTTGATTTCAATGGAAGTATCTCTAAAGTATTTAAGTGATCAATACTTTTAGAGTGATTATCACTCGATGCCTATGAGAGTAATAAATTCAATACACTATGATAAGCATAGGTGCATGTACTTGGTGAAAGGTTAAGTCAACTGAATAAGGTATGTTGGTCATGTGTGTTCCTAGTACATGGAACAATGATAAGTATGATTTAACACTTAAATAATGCTATGTGCTCCAAGATATGTGGAAGCACTATCTTAGGGTTTGGATTAATGAGGTAATCATGAAACCCTAATTGATAAAGATGTGAAACCCTAATATAGGGTGATGCTATGTGAAACCCTAATATAGGGTGATGTTATGTGAAACCCTATTATAGGGTGATGTTATGTGAAACCCTAATATAGGGTGATGTTATGTGAAACCCTAATATAGGGTGATGTTATGTGAAACCCTAATTTATAAAGATGGAAAATCCTAACCCCAATGAGGGAATTGTAATGTTATCTTTGTATTTCATAATGTTGATATGTAATTGATATGGTTGTTATCAAGTATACTAACCATGCAAGTATCATGAGATGATGAGCATAACCAGGTATGAGTTATGATGTTAATGGGCCTTGTGAGCCATTATTTTATTTTTTTCCTAGTGGGAGGTGACAAGAAGTTGATTATGCCTGGTAAACTATGTGAAATGCTTGTGTAAAAAGTATCATGAATACCTTGGTCAGAAGACCTGGAGGTAATAGTTACCTGATAATGGTAACCATGTTCAGTGATGAATTAAGGGTTTGAATACCCAGATCCAGCAAACATGATGATGATGTTGTTGAGGGATGTGAATTCCCAGTAATGAGACAAGGGATTGAGATCCCAATGTTTTATAAAGTTTTGAAAAAAGTACTTGATAGGAGTATTGTTTCTTTGTAGCATTTGTCATAACAATTCTTGTTTGAAAACTTGACTGATGCTAAAAGAATATGGTAATGCACTTAAATAATCAAGTGTAATATTATCATGTAGAGCCCTGGCCATAGATCCATCATCGTCAGTAGCTGGTGATGGTAAAATGGGTTTTCCTGCTGGTTAATTCAGAGCGTATATTATTGAATATGCGGGGTATCTCCTAGCCGAAAATAGGAGGATTAGAGTGCAACTTCGGTTGTAGACTCAAGATATGTTTAAGAGCATGGTGAACAGGCCCATGGCTCAGTGTGATGGAGCATGAATGCGTTCATGGCTCAGGGAGCATGATGAATTGGCCCGTGGCTCAGATTTACTAGCATCAAGACCTGTACCAAGGCGGGCTAGAGAAAGGGTAGCCTATGAGAGCTAACCCTGTGACTGAGGTCACTTAAGCAAGAGACTGTGGTCCAGCTAGTGGTCTCGCACTGACCGAGACGGATAAGATCGTGGAGTCTGGCTCTTCCTTTGATCTTGTATGGCACCGTCTTTGGGTTTCGCAATCGAAGGTTGGATTTGAACGGTACGGCTCACTTCCTCAGGGCATAAGTATGATTGTAAAATGTAATCAGTCGTGTAGCGTATTTGCTTAAGGATGAAATATGGAAATCATTGGTTGATGTTACATTGCTTACTGTATCCTAAATGGATAGATGTTATACATGTTCTTCATATTCCTTATTAAAATGAATAGATGATTTACTGCTTTATCATTTATAGTTGTAATGCTTTAAAATATGATATTGCTCTATTCTGCTTAACAATGACTAAATCCTACTTTTCAATAGAGAATCCTCTGCTCAGTTTATCACTCTTTATATGCAATAATAATGTTTCTGGTGGAGAGTTATATCTCTCGCTGGGACAATTTCAATTGTCTCACCCCCGTTGGATCCAACCTTTTTAGGCGTACGAGGATGTAGAAACCATACAACAGGGGAAGGACAGCAGCATCAAGGATAGTAGTGACATCTCAGGTGGAGATATTGATTGTCGTGTCTTGTAGATAAGAGTCCTATGTGTCGTCTCTGTACTCTTAGGTCCTTGGAGTCGGTAGTTAGTGCTCTTATGATCGATATGAGATTTTGGCATTGAATGCCTCGAGGTTTTATGTTGCTTTTGTGTAGATTTAACAGAGCAACGGTTGTATGTAATCCTCGAGAAGAGAAGGCACATGTTATGTACTTTATGGACCAGAATGTATATATAGTACTTTGGTTCTCTTTATAAGAGTTTCCTGGAATGGTATCTCTTTGCAAAAAGGTTTTAATTTTTAGTGATTTTTTTGTTAATCTATTGTTAATGTTTAATTCCGCTTAATTGTAACGATTTGTTTATCGGTTTGGTCGAGAGTTGTGACACCTATGATTTCTTCTCAATATTGAGAAGAAATTGTGAAGGGCAAGGGAAGGAGGAGAGAGCAGGATGAAGAAGAGGAGGAAGAGAAATTGATATAAATTTTATCAAAATTGTTAAATTGTCATGAAATTGAATTAATGAAGATTTCAATTTGTAGTGACATATTAAATATCAAAACTATGAAGAATTAATGGAGATATGAATTATTACATGCTCAATTTGTAGTGACATATTAAATATCAAAACTTGAATCATACGAGTTCCCCCATTCAATATATAGATACCCTAATAGTTATATCCCTGATTACAACTGTGATGTAGTAAGTCAAAATGAATTCATGTTGTATGATGTAACACGATAATGAACATGCATGAACTAGTTTGAGACATTGAAACTAATATGTTAATAAACCCTAATTTGTCAATTCTTAATCTATAAAGTCTAGTCTATAAACCCTATATTCAAAGCCCTAATTTCTAAACGTTGTTTTTGGCCTAGAAGCCCGTCAGAGATTTACTAATTAGGAGTAAACCTTAGATAGTCCCCGGTATGGAACTGTTCTTGAGCACTTCATTTCACTTAGGATGTAAGTGTATAATGTGTGTTTGGTTTAAATAAATTACAAAAACATTTCCCGTTTGTTCTCTGGGTACATATGTAGGTGGTTATTTGCCCATCTACATTGGTGTACTTGGAGAACTGTGGGGGAAATGTTGCCAAAATTTATTGAAATCAAACACACATTATACACTTACTAGTGAGTTGAAGTGCTCAATAATGGGATAGGTGGTACACATTCATGAATGTGAATGCTACTAGATGATTAGGGGTCAACTATTCAAACATATTTCTTTCCTAAAATTAACTTACTATCTAGAACCTAATGAGCTACTCGTCTCCCATATGATCATATAAAAATGGATTTACCATGGATGTCTAAACCAAATCACTGCACTCCGAATTATTTATTAATGGTCTCTATGAGTTTGTAAGATTTGCAAAGGAACATAGAAAACAACATGGAGATAGGTTCTATTACCCCCTTAGGAATTGCATCAAAAACCTAAAAGTTGACATTGTTGACACGATCAAAGATCATGTCATGTACAATGGGATTGTACAAGGTTATACATAATGCTACTAGCATGGAGAGATTCCTAGTATGAGATCAAAAAATGTTGGTAGTGGTAGTTGTGTCCAACAAGAAATGGTTGACAATGTTGATTAAAATGAACCAATTTTAAAAGAAATGGTTGATTCTATGCTAGATAGTTGTAGGGTAAATGTTACAGACTCACCTCCCTTGTTTAGAAACATTGTGCATGATGCTGAGAAATTGTTATTGTGATAACCCTGAATTTTAGGAGTTTAATTTCCAATGTAGTATTTTAGGACATACAATGAGAAAATTATGTTATTATGGATCTTGAGGTGTGATGGGGTCAAATTATGCAATTTGAACTTAATTATTAGAAGTTGATGGATAATTGACTTGTATTTCAATGTTCATATGCTTATTTATGAGGTCATTGGATGAATCAAATTTAATGAACCAATCTTAGAGTTATGGTACCAGACTTGGCTAAATGCTACGTGACATGTTGAGAAACTAATGCTTAAAGTTCTATATAATTTGCATCATCCGTATGGGAGATATTTGGGTTTAAATTTTATTTAATGACTACTCTAAATAAGTAGATCTAAGCTTGAAATTTGATATCTACCCTAACCCCATATCACACGACCTTGATATGGTGGGGAATCATACAACCATTAGGCAATGGATCTGCTTACAGGAAATATGACCTAGTTTATCACGATCTCCATGTCAAGGTAATAAGAGGAGTAGATCCTATATTCTCAGAACTGTTGAACAACCCTTGAGAGGGGGCTTTCTAGTTATAAGAATAGAGGAATTGGGACCTCTCTCCTCATTACTTCTCCAAAGCTTTTCATAGGCGTAGGATGGCTAGGGCATGGAAGGAGATTCAAACTCGACCTCCTTCACAGTTAGTTTCTCAATCGCCCTTCTTCAAACTCGATCAACAGCTAGACCCATCCCCTACATCGTCATGCTAGAACAATAGGGTATTCCTGGCTATAATAGGATCTGATGAAATCAACCCACCACCAATGAGTGTTTTTCTTTCCTCAGACTCCCATGAGAAGGCCTGCAATGGATGATCGACATGACTAATACCTTGTGAAATGTACGGCAGTGTCCTCATGTTACAAAAATAGGTAGAGGCGAGGAGGAGCTCGAATCCGCAATCCACCTGCTTTGTCTGGAGCCCTGACCTTTTCTCACGCTTTTCCAATAGGAGGTTCATAGCGGTGGCATTTCCATCATGAATAGAGGATGTGAATCTCCAAGATCGGGTAATACTACTAGTACAAGACAAAGATCTGGTTAGTGGAGCTTCTGGAAGGAGGAGGCCCAGATCTGGGTTCCTTGCTTCGCAGGAGAGATGCCCCACAATGGAGTAGTCCCTTCACCCAGATGAGATCACACACAATCAATCATTGATTCCTCGCCGCCCACTTCCCTCATTGTGGCGTCCAACTAGATTACCATGTCCGTATGATTCCCTCCCTCTCTCACGATCACAGAGTGGTAGGAGCGTGCACAGTGAGCCGATGTAGGAGTTCACATCACTTCTAGGCTGCAAGGAGACAACGACCTTATATGATGCCTCACCAGGGTCTCGTGCCATGGCGGTGTACAAACAAAACTAGCAGATCACAGTAGGGGATGCTACGTGGAAGTGATGAGTGTGAGGGTGGGTTTGCGGGTGAAGACCTTGGTGGATCCACCCAAAGATCTGCATGTCCCTCAAATAAATAGGTAATGCTATTTTAAACTCTTAGAAATAGATCCTATCTTAGAGAAATGATTAAAAATTACTCCCTTGGACAATAATTCCACACAATTATCCACATATTCAAAGAAATACCCTCTTCATTATGGGATCTATAGATCAGGCTTTTAATGATTAATTTTCAAGGTTTTTGACTTAGATACAATGCTTCCTTTTAGAATAATATTAAATGGAACAAATTATATCTAAGAAATATGAGATCTAAAGAAATTACTTTCAAACCCCATACCCTGATTTGAACTGTGTTACCTAATATTAGATCTTTTTCTATAAAAATAAAAATAAGTGTTTCTATCCCCTTTTATATTCTAGAAATTAGTAAAAATGTAAGAAAATTATGAAAATTGAACCAGACCCTAATTTTTACCCTCTGAACAGTAAAAAAATATTGAATGCAAAGTTTAGGATAGTTCCAACCTATATTTGAATAAACCCTAGTTTGGACCTAAATATCAAGTTAAATGATGATCATATAATTAATGATGATTAATTGTTATTAATTAGGTCATGAAAAAAGTTCTAGATGATCATGGATGTATAGAATCTCTAAACTTGGGTACGTGGATATAAGTATAAGACTAGATTTTGCTGGATGATATAATTATGAGTAATTGTTTTCATGTAATTGAATAACCTTTTTGGATGTATATCTATACATATTGTCATTTTTCCGCCGTGAACACTAAGAACACTAAGGAAAGAAAATGGAATGTAGTTACTGATGGTTCATTAATCTCCCTATTAGAGAGGAAATGTATTAATGTTGACTAACACCTCCCTAATGGTACAGGGTACATGGGGAGATCCCAAATGGTACAAGGTACACAGGGATAGGAACCAATAATATAAGTGTTTTTTTAGTAAGGTAAATATATTCCAAAAGAGGTGTATAGAAGACTATACGAACAAAGCAAGGCACCCTAAAGCGGGTCCTAGAAACAAAAGTATACAAGGGGATCTAGTTACAAAAACCCCAGTATAGACAAGTGTAGGCACTGAGTCTGTGCAAAATCTCAGGCCTGGTCTTGATAATCCAGTGTAAATCTTTTGCTAGGGAGTCTAGCAGGCAGTTGAGGCTCCGATCTTTATGGTCGTATACTCTTTTTTTTCTCTCAAACCAAATAGAGTGGATAACGCCCGTGATGTAGAGGGAGGCAAAGCTGCGGAGGTGCTTGCTGTGGGGAAAGCTATCGTTATCCCACAGAAGAGCATATGTAATGCTGTTGGGCACATCCTAACCCCACCTGTTTCTTAGGCAGACAATTTTCCACATATGTGCAGTCCACATGCACTCAAAGAACAAGTGATTGGAGGTTTCCACATTCTGTTAGCAGAACAGGCAGCAGCTATCTGAGTTATATCCCCATTTAGACAATCTTCCCAAGGTAGGAAGTTTGTCTAGGATGGCTCTGTAACAGTGGACACTCCATTTGGGATGGTGGGAAAACCCCCAAATCAGGCGAGTCCAGACGGGGCTGGTAGAGGTATTGTTCGTAGGTGCTTGGCTAACGGAACTCCAAGTACCCTGTGCATCAACGCTATACAGCAGGTTGTGGTTTTCAACATAATTACACATGCTTTTCCAAGTCTGAGAAGCTCTAGAAGAGCGGTCGAATTTGAAGTTGTTCCCATATCTTTCTTTCATCCAGGTGGTCTAAGAGTTATTTGGGTTGTTGATGAATCTGTCCACTCTCTTCTTAGTGCTATTAAGCATTGATTCATCCACATCTGTGATCTGCATCCCACCATCAGAGTAAGTTTTGGCAATCTGATGCCAGGCTACACTGTGGTTGCGCCCCGCCCAGATGAAATTAGCCGCAATGGAATGCATGGCGTGAAGAGAAGTGGCTGGGATATCCCCCATACCTGTCTAGAATCTAATCATAGCCATCAAGACAGGTCTAACCAGAACCAAACGACCGGCTAGGGAGATCCTCAAACCACTCCAGGAGGCCACTTTATCCCGGAGACGGTCGATGCAGATGTTAAGATCTTTGGAAGTGTTACGCCCTGCAACCAGAGGGAACCCCAGGTACTTGGAAGGAAGGGTACCTAGCTCCATGCCAGTAGTGGCTTTAAGCCTTCCCCTCCTACTATTGCAAGATCTTGAAAGAAAGACCTGCGATTTGATAGCACAAATATACAGCCCAGACATCTGTCCAAAGGAACAAATCACAGTCTTGAAGTCTTTCAGTCTTTTAACATTGCCAGCGGAGAATAATAACACATCATCTGTGAAGATGATTTGAGATAGAACCTTGATGCCTTTGACCTTGAAAGTTTTAATGTGGTTTCTGGTTTTAGCTTTGTTGAGCATTGTGGTGAGACCTTCCATGGCAATAGTAAACAACATGGGAGATAGGGGATCCCCCTATCGTAGGCCATTAGACGACTTGAAAATCCCAGCAGGAATCCCATTGATGAGAATGGAAAAGGAGCAGGTCATAACACATTATTTAATTATGTTAATCCAGTATTGATCGAAGCCTAAAGCCAACATAATTCTCCAGAGATAGACCCAGTTGACATGATCAAAGGCCTTACTAATGTCAATCTTCATGCAGGCCTTGTTTGTAGAAGAGTTGGTATTAAAATCACTAAGGAATTCAGTGCTGAGAAGGGTGCAGTCTGACATATTCCTACCAGGGACAAATGTATTTTGGTTGGGGGAGATGATGAGAGGAAGGACAACCTTCAACCTACCAGCAAGCAATTTTGTGATCGCCTTGTAGAGGACGGAGCAGCAGGCGATGGGACGGTAGTCCCTGATCTCACTGGCATTGTTATGTTTTGGGATAAGCTTAATGAAAGCATGGTTGACAGATCTAACTATAGAGCCACCATGAAGAATGTTGGGTTTTAGAGGAGGCAGAGAAGCAGCGGAAACAAAAAAAAATTTCCCCAAACCCGGAACAAAAGGAATCGCGTCAACATCTATATAATAGGAAAGATGGTTTGTGAATCATACCTTGTCCCGAGGCTTGCTCGGCGACAATACCACGCGCCTTGCGCGGTCTTCACCTCCGGTCTTGTACGGTGTCTGTGCAGCTCCTGGTCGCACCGGGATTGAAGACTCCTCCTCCTACCGGACTGTCGGATGACAGTTGTCCTCCTGAGCGGCAGTGTCCTCCCGCCTCTGAAGTAGTCCACACGGACCACCCAGAACTCCACTCTCCTTGTCCCACAAGGAAGTGGAAGGAGTCGCACCCTCCTGTTGACGTACTAGTCGCCAACACACTCTCCTGCTGTCAATTGCAACTGCAGTTGTCCTTCCCTTGCTGCACCTCCCTTTGCGGGAAGCACTTGCTCGGGCTCTCTCTCGGTTACCAAAACCAGAGAGAATGACAACTTTGCAGAGCAATCAACTTGCACTGAGTCGTACCTTGAGAAGCCCCCAATACCCCTATATATATAGGCGGGTCATGGGACAGGGTTCTCTGTGCCCGGTTATGCGGGACTAAAGCAGGAGTAGAAGGGTTCGGGATTTTCCACAAAAAGCAACCATCTCGCAACCTGAACCGATCGGTTCACCACTGAACCGATCGTTTGGGACCCTTGAACCGATCGGTTCACTCATGAACCGGTCGGTTGGGGTTCCATGTTGGTTCCCGATCGACTTTCCTTGTTTCTTTCCCAATTGGTATCGAATACCAATATTATTCCCAATCGAATTGGGCAATTGAAACGAAAGGAAAATTCTCACTGATCCTACTTTCCCAAGTTGCTCGATTGCACCAGTTGAACCGATCAGTTCAACACTTGAACCGGTCGTTTCACTCTGTGCATGAGCCGATCGGTTCAACAATTGAGCCGACCGGTTCAGCAACCTCAGCCGACCGGTTCATCACATGAACCGATCGGTTGGGAATGCAGATTGTGCAGAATCAATCAAATGCGATTTCAATCAATCTGATACTCCAATCAATGCGTCCAACACCTTGAACATTATGATATTGAGCTATCAATTAATTGAGTGTTTAATTGAACTACTAAACTCCTTTAGTAATCAATCTAAACATTGCTTGTGGACAAAACTCCTCTTCCAGGTTAAATCCTATGTGTGTGACCCTGCAGGTCCATTTCACGTTGGCAGTGAAAGTCCATAACACTTATGACTTCACAAGCAAAGAGCGGTGCCTAGTCACACATCATTGCTACCCAAGTGAAAGTAGAAAGTTGGAGAACAACTTTCATCCTACAATCTGTGAATGGTGTTACAGTGAATGTATAATTCCTTTGTCACTGATATCCAGAATGAACTCGAGGCATGGAATAGTCATCCTGTCAATGTTCATTCATTTCCTTGATCTCAGAGTAGACCGAGTGAGATGTGTATGACATCAATATCACATATTGATTCACACGTGCATGCGCATGCCTTTCTCAATCCTACTCATCAAGTGGCCAAGGATATCAAACTCCCTTAGGAGGGACAAATCCCATATCTATCACTCACCCCTCAAAAGCCCCATGTGTCGAATCCACCCAATCATCACCTTTATAACAACCCATGTTTCAGGATTGCGTTTGATGATGTCAAAGTGTACCCAACGACATGTGTTGAGTGCAGTGATTTCAGGTCTAAGAATCACACTCACCACCATCACTGTGAGAGCTGACTGTGACTACCATGTCATGGTTCCATGTGTCACTCTCACGGTGGGTCTGTCTGGTACCTTGTTCTCTAACAAGTACCTATGTGCTTGGTTTGATATCACTATATCATGATTAATGAGATTCTGTCATCAACCAACACACAATCTAGTCTTTAGTGTTATTGATGTCTATGGTTATTTCCACAATAACAACCGACTAGGGACTAAACAAGAATGTATACTCTTAACATCCATATGATCTCATCGTTTAGGTCATGAACCTAAAAGCATATGTCATTGAGTAAGACAATCTTTAGACATCTATCATGTTACACCATCATCTCAGAAATAGTTTAAACATATAGATTGGAAATTGCCTTTATTATTATTCAAATCAATTACAAAGTATCCCATTACAATCATCATATGACTTGCTCTATGGGCATACATACCAACAAAGAAACCATCTGACTGCAGCACAGAAGTCCATGGATAACCGACCACATTCTTTGGAAGAAAAGGTTGTTGAAGCTGTCCGGACCAGGGGACTTGGAGGGGTTGATAGAGAAGACCGCTTGCTTTATCTCATCATCAGATGCTTCTTTTAATAGATCAACATTTAAAGCTTCTGTCAACTTGTGTTGGGGTAGATAATCATCGTTAAGAGGGCTGGCATGCTCATTTTTGTATGAGTTGGTGAAGAATTGAATAGCTTCGGAGGCTATCTCATCTTTATGATTCAGCGTTTGTCCGTTGTCATCAATGAGTTCGTAGATTGTGTCCTTCATCTCTCTTTTATTTATGGCAGTGTGGTAGATTTTGGAGTTACGCTCTCCGTCAGCAATCCACCTCATATTGCTTCTCTGCCAAAGGAAGAGCTCCTCGGCTTTCTCTAAGTTCTTCACTCTCTCCTCACTTCTTCTCTCGGCTTCTATTGCATCCGCATCAAGAGGGTGGAATCTCAGGCTTTGGGCGGCTTCTTCATAGTCTTTGTTAGCAGTCAGAAGGAGATTGGGAAGATTGACTCTCTCTTTGGACCAAGCCTTCAACCTAAGCTTTGTGTGTTGGAGTTTCTTCAGGACCCCAAACATCGGGTTGCCTTTGATCTACACCTATCAGCAGTATGTAACAAGATCCCTGAAGCCAGTCCAGTCGCACCAGAGATTGAGGAATCTGAAGGGGCGGGGAGCGTGGGAGGAGTGGTTGATCAACACTTTCATCCAAGCATGATCACTGAAGTGATGGGCGCCCAATTTGATGGCGACATTGGGAAGAATATTCATCCAGGCATTGTTGACAAAACCTCTGTCCAAGCAGCTAGCAATCCGTCCATTGGGGTCCTGCTTATTGGACCAGGTAGTTAAGCTGCCTACAGTGTTGATCTGGTGCAGCCCAACTATATCAAACGAGCTGTTGAATTTTTTGATGATTCTTTCCAGGACTCTTCTACCTCCATATTTATCGGTGGCGTACATTATATTGTTGAAGTCACCCAGCACCATCCAAGGGATATCCTCCTGCACTGTAGCCTCCAGGACAGGCCAGAGAAGATCCCTGTCAATTTCCAAGTTTTCCCCATACACCGCTGAGAGGATGAACGAGAAACCCCAATGGTTGATCGCGCTGACAGTCATGATTTGATCAGTGGAGCTGATTAGATCGATATGCCAATGATGAGTATCCCAACCCACCACAATGCGGCCACCATCTGCTTTATCCAGGTTTGACAAGTAACCCCAGTGGATAGGGAAGATCGAGCTTACCCTGTCAATAGTCTTTCTCTTGATTCTGGTCTCTAGGAAGCAGACAATATCAGCCTGATTCTTGAGAGAATGCATCTCAGCCTTCTTTGATAAGCAAGTAGAGAGGTGCCTCTCACGTTCCAAGCTAATATTCACATCATCTTTGAATGTGCTAAGTCCAACATGGAAATACATGTCCATTGAAATGAGACTAATAACTTGGGTTTACCTAATTTTCCGCCTTAAATAATGTTTTCTTTTTCTTTCTTCTTCTTCAAGTATTTTAATTATGCCAACATAGTATAGTATCTTTCAACCACATAGCAACTTTATGTTGATTCATTTGTTTCATGTATTTTCTAGGATTAAAATGGGAGAAAAAGACAAGAAGTGAGCAATGTTCAGGTTGTACCTATTGTCTAGGATCTTGTTACTTTGTTAGCATACATGTTCAAACTATGTGTAAAATTATCTTTCAAAATGTAATTGTAACTCATGTTGTAATAATTCATTTTGTAATATTTACATGTTGAATGTTGAGAAATGTTATGATGTATGTTATGGTTGTATGTTCATGTATGCGCATATTGCTTCTGCAACGCCCTTTTATACAATTGCCTAACATTTTTGGGTTTGTCCTCTCGGGCCTTTTAAGTTTCGAGAAGGCAGAATTCAGGGACGTTACAGTTGGTATCAAAGCATGAACAATAGCTATATCAAATAATTGCTCACCATGAAACATAAAACAAAATTTTCACCTTTCATTTTTAACCCAAGAAACATAATAAATTGTTGAATAAGGATTAGGTTTGACTTAGCCTCTAGGTTAGAACCCAGATGTTTAAGAACTAGGTTTAGACAAGTGTGTGAAACTCTTTTTGTATATATCTCATATGTATTGTCTTGTTGCACTAGTCTACACATTATTCTCACCATTTCACTAGGTGACATGACATTGGACTTTCTACTGTGTGTGGGACACTCATTTAGCTAATTTGGTTTTGTTTTCCAATCGGCTCGACCTCGACACTTTTCTCTAACGTCTTCTTTCTCGGAGAAAAGCTATATAATATTTTACTATATATATACGTAAACATGAAAATGTGTCCCTCACACATGAGAGTAGGAGGTGTTCATGCAACCTAAGTGAAAGGGAGTGACATCGATCTAGAAGAGAGTAGATCTCGATTAGATGTCTAGAGCCTTACTGGATATATGGAAGTTAGAGTAGATGATTGAATTATATATGAATCAGAATGTGTAATCTTATGTAAGTTTGATCCCTGATGATATAAGTATGCATGATTGTATTCTAGGTTGATATCTAATGATATATATTTCTTTATATAAATCAATATTGTACATGAGTCATGATCCCAATTTTGAAAATATGATCTGAGTCTAGATGATGAAAGTACATACTCTTTTCTTACTTAAGATGAGCCAAGTTAAGATAAGGTTGAATATGCATGAGCCTCAAGCTCCTTTAGAAAGGAGGACCTCTAGTGTTAGGACAAGATACGTGGTAAACTTTAGAGAGAGTGAGAACCACAGGGAAAAGACCATAGGATTAACCCTACAATATATGAAAAATATGAGATATATGTGAAATGATGTGTCCTAAGTTGAGCTACTCCTGAGTAGATCAGTTGATTCCTTTTGCATGATTCAATTCTATATGTGAGAGTTGGGTATAAAAAAAATGATGGGTAGGTGACTAATAATGAGAGCCAATTATTTTGCTTGAGTCAGGTCCTAGCTTAAGTGACGTATGTTTGTGAATCGCATCATTAGCTGCAAGTGAGGTGATATATGAAACTTTGCTTTAGAGAGTCAGATGCATTGTGCATAAGATACTCATAAATGTTGTTCCTTACTCTTTCTTGATGTATGATGCTAGAAACCTCACTCAGATAAGCTTGAGCTAGTATATTATCCTTCTTTTTACACCATACATGGTATGTATAAGTTTGAAATCATGAGCATGCCTTAGTATATATTCTCTTTCCCTTCATACATACATGAAATATATGAGTTCAAAAACATGGGATTGAAATAAAGATATCTTTAGATCATAGATTAAATGGTCACAAAATATAGTTCTTAATCCCAGTCCTTTTGAATAGATGCTTCTAAGTTTGAGGATAACTCTCGCACAATGGACTGAAAACCCTAGTATCCAAATATGATGGTCAATCCCCTCTAAATTTGAAATCCTAGTAGGATGTGGATCATAAACCACATTAATGATATTAAATTCTGATATCACCTCACACGGTTTACTATAGTGAAATATGAAGCCCTAAGAATAACCTTCTCAACCATATATGTATGAAATGAAAAACCCTAATTCTTAGGGGAATGATGGATGTAAATGCTAAGATAAATGAGTGTCATGTCATGACTAAGATACTAAATGATGCTTCGGTCCTAAAAAGTGATACTTCATATTACCTAAGGTGGGGTGGGTACACCCTAGATACTCTAAATCCTAAGATGACAACTTATGGTGCATGCAGAACTATAATAGACTTGGCACCCAGAAGTAGTGGACTAGAGATAGTAGAGACTCGTATCACCTTGATTATGAGATTGTTGAATTTTGAGGACAAAATTCCTTATAAGGTAGGGTGAATGTGATGACCCTAAATTTTAGGATTTTAATGTCCAATGTAGTATTTTAGGACGTACACTGAGAAAATTATGTTAATATGGACCATGAGGTGTGATGGGGTCAAATTAGGCAATTTGAACTTATTGACCAGAAGTTGATGGATAATCAACTTGTATTCCAATGTTCAAATGCTTATTTATGAGTCATTCAAGGAATTAAATTTAATGAACCAATGTTAGAGTTATGGTATCAAACTTGGCTAAATGCTACATGACATGTTGAGCAACTAATGCTTAAAGTTATATAGAATTTGCATCGTCGGTATGGGATATATTTGGGTTTGAATTTTATTCAATGACTAATCAAAATAACTAGAGCTAATCTAGGAAGTTGATATGTACCCTAACCCCATGTCACGCGGCCTTGATATGGTGGGGAATCATACAACCATTAGGCTATGGATTCGCTTACAGGAAATATGACCTAGTCTATCACGATCTCCATGTCAAGCTAATAAGAGGAGTAGATCCTATATTCTCAGAACTGTTGAACAACCCTTGAGAGGGGGCTTCTTAGTTATACGAATAGAGGAATCGGGACCTCTCTTATCCTTACTCCTCCAAAGCTTTTCGTAGGCATAGGTTGGCCAGGGCGTGGAAGGAGATTCAAACTCGACTTCCTACACATTTAGTTTCTCAATCGCTCTTCTTCAAACTTGATCAACAACTTGACCTGTCACCTCCATCGTCATGCTGGAACAATAGGGTCTTCCTGGCTGCAACAGAAGCCGATGAAATCAACCCGCCACCAATGAAAGTTTATCTTTCTTCAGACTCTCGTGAGAAAGCCTACAACGGATGATCACCCTAGAGAATACCTTCTAAAATGTACGACAGTGTCCTCGTATTACAGAAAGAAGCAGAGGCAAGGAGGAGCTCAATGCTACAATCTACCTGCTTTCTCTGGAGCCTTGACCTTTGCTCGTGCTTGTCCGAGAGGAGGCTCACAGCGGTGGTGTTTCCATCATGAGTAGAGGTCGTAAATCTCTAGAATCAGGGAATACTACTAGTACAAGACAAAGCTCTAGGTAGTGTAGCTTCTGGAAGGAGAAGGCCTCAATCTAGGTTCCTTGCTTGTAGGAGAGATGCCACACAACGGCGTAGCCCCTTCACCCAAATGAGATTGCACACAGCCGATCATTGATTCCTCACTGCCCCCTTCCCTCATGACGGCGTCCAACCAGAGTACCACACCTGACTGCTTCCCTCCCTCTCTGACAATCACAGAGTGGCTGGACCAATGCCATGAGCCGGTGTAGGAGTTTCCATCATGACCAGGCTGCAAGGAGGCGGCGACCTTGTACGATGCCTCTCCAGGGTCTCTTGCCACGGCGGCGCACAAACGACACTAGCAGAAAGCGGCTGGGAATGCACGCGTAGAAGTAATGACCGTGAGGATGGGTCTACGGGTGAAGACCTTGGTGGATCCACCCAAATCCGCTCGTCCTATAATAAATAGGTAATTCTATTTTAAACTCTTAGAAATACAAGATATTTTAGAGAAATGATTAAAAATTACTCCCTTTGCCAATACTTTCCCACAAAGTATCCACAAATTCAGAAAAATACCCTCTTCATTATGAAACCTATAGATCAGACTTTTACTGATTAGTTTTCAAGGTTTTTGACTTAGATGCAATGCTTCCTTTTAGAATAATATTAAATGGACCAAATTATATGTGAGCAATATGAGATCTCAAAAAATTACTTTCAAACTCCAAAAATCATTTAGAAACCTTATGCATACCCTGATTTGAACTATGTTACCTAATATTAGATCTTTTGCTATTAAAACAATATTAAATGTTTCTATCCCCTTTTCAATTCTAGAAATTAGCACAAATATTAGAAAATTATGAAAATTGAACCAGACACTAATTTTGACCCTCTGGTCAGTACAAAAATATTTAATGGCAAGTTTAGGATAGTTTCAACCAAGATTTGGCTAAACCCTAGTTTGGACCTAAACATCAAGTTAAATGATGATCATATAATTAATGATGATTAATTGTTCTTAATCAGGTCATGGACAAAGTCCTAGATGATCATGGATGTATAAAGAATCTCCTAACTCAGGTACATGGATATAAGTATATGACTATATTTTGTCAGATGATATAATTATGAGTAATTGTTTGCATGTATTTGAATAACCTTGTTGGATGTATATCTATACATATTGTCACTTTTCCGCCTCGAACACTAAATACGCTAAGGAAAGAAAATGAAATGTAGTTAGTGATGGTTCATTAATCTCCCTATTAGAAAGGGAATGTATTAATGTTGACTAGCACCTCCCTAATGGTACAAGGTACGCGGGCAGATCCCTAATGGTACAAGGTATACGGGGATAGAGCCAAATAAGTGGTGAATGTGCTAAGTCCACCATAGTAATACATGTCCATTGAAATGTGACTAACAACATGGGTTTACCTGATTTTCTACCTGAAATAATGTTTTCTTTTTCTTTCTTTTTCTTCAAGTATTTATATTGTGCCAGCATGGTATAGTATCTTTCAACCACGTACCAACTTTATGTTGATTCGTCTGTTTCACGTATTTTCTAGGTTTAGAATGGGAGAAAAAGAGAAGAAGTGAGCAATGTTCAGGTTGTACCTATTATCTAGAATTGTGTTAGCATACATGTTTAGATGTAAAATTCTCTTTCAATATGTAATTGTAACTCATGTTGTAATAAGTCATTTTCTAATATATACATGTTGAATTTTGAGAAATTTATGATGTATGTTCTGGTTTTATGTTCATGTATGCATATATTTCTTTCGCAACGCACTTTGATACAATTGAATAATGTTTTTGGGTTTGTCCTCTAGGGCCTTCTAAGTCTCAAGAAGGCAGAATTCGAGGATGTTACAGTTGGTATCAGAGCATGAACAATAGCTACATCAAACAATTTCTCACCATGAAACATAAAACAAAAATTTTACCTTTCATTTTAAACCCTAGAAACTTAGTAAATTTTTGAATAAGGACAAGGTTTGACTTAGCCTCTAGGTTACAGCCCAGATGTTCAAGAACTTGGTTTAGACAAGTGTATGAAACTCTTTTCATATAGAGATCATATGTATTGGGTTTTTGTACTAGTCTACACCTTATTCTCACCATTTCACTAGGTGACATGACACTCGACTATCTACTATGTGTGGAACACTCGTTTTGCTGATTTAGTTTTGTTTTCCAATCAGCTTGAGCCTCGACACTTTTCTCCAACGTCTGCTTTCTTGGATAAAAGCTATATAATATTTTAATATATATATATATATATATATATATGTAAATATGAAAATGTGTCCCTCACATAGGAGAGTAATTGGTGTTCATGCAACCTAAGTGAAAGGGAGTGGCATCAATCTAGAAGAGAGTAGATCTAGATTAGATGTATAGAGCTTATTGGATATGTGGCAGTTAAAGTAGATGTTTGATTTATATATGAAATAAGAATGTGTAATTTTATCTAAGTTTGATCCCTAATGATATAAGTATGGATGATTGCATCCTACGTTGATATCTAAAGATATACATTTCTTTGTATAAATCAATGTTGTACGTGAGTCTTGATCCCAATTTTGAAAATATGAGCTAGGTCTAGATGATGAAATTACATACTCTTTTCTTACTTAAGATGTGCTAAGTTAAGATAAGGTTGAATATGCATGAGCCTCAAGCTCCTTTACAAAGGAGGACCTCCAGTGTTAGGAGAAGATACGTGGTGAACTCTAGAGAGAGTGAGACCCACAGGGAGAGGGCCAAAGGACCAACCCTACAATATATGAAAAATACGAGATATATGTAAAATAATGTGTCCTAAGTTGGGTTAGTCCTGGGTAGATGACTTCAATCCTTTTACATGATTCAATTCTATATGTGAGAGTTGGGTACAAAAAAATGATGGGTAGGTGACTCATAACGAGAGTCAATCCTTTTTATTGATTTAGGTCCTAGCTTGAGTGATATACGTTTGTGAATCTCATCATTAGCTGCAAGTGAGGTGATATATGAAACTTTGCTTTAGAGATTCGGATGCATTGTGCATAATATACTCATAAATGTTGTTCCTTACTTTTTTCTTGATGTATGATGCTAGAAACCTCACTTGAATTTATATTGATGATTATGTATGAAGACTCACTCAAATAATCTTGAGCTAGTATATTATCCTTCTTTCTACACCATACATGGATGTATAAGTTTAAAATCATGAGCTTGCCTTAGTATATATTGTCTTTCCCTTCATACATACATGAAATATATGAGTTCCAAAACATGGGATTGAAATAAAGATATCTTTGGATCATAGATTAAATGGTCACAAAATATAGTTCTTAATCTCAGTCCTTTTGAATAGATGCTTCTAAGTTTGAGGATAACTCTCGCACAATGGACTGAAAACCCTAGTATGCAAATATGAAGATCAATCCCCTCTAAAGATGAAATCCTAGTAGGATGTGGATCATAAACCACATTAATGATATTAAATTCTGATATTACCTCACATGGCTTACTGTGGTGAAATATGAAGCCCTAAGCATAACCTTCTCAACCATATATATATGAAATAAAAAACCCTAATTCTTAGGGGAATGATGGGTGTAAATGCTAAGATAAATGAGTGTCATGTCATGACTAAGATACTAAGTGATGCTCCGGTCCTATAAAAATAATACTTCTTATTACCTAAGGTGGGGTGGTACACCCTAGATGCTCTAAATCTTAAGATGACAACTTATGGTGCATGCAGAACTATAATAGACTTGGCACCTAGAAGCGGTTGACTAGAGATAGTAGAGACTCGTTGATATCACCTTGATTATGAGACTGTTGAATTTTGAGGATGTAATTCCTTATAAGGTGGGGTGAATGTGATGACCCTTAATTTCATGAGTTTATCGTCCAATGTAGTATTTTAGGACATACATTGAGAAATTATGTTATTATGGACATTGAGGTGTTATGGGGTCAAATGATGCAATTTGAACTTATTGATCAGAAGTTGATGGATAATTGACTTGAATTTCAATGTTCATATGATTATTTATGAGTCATTTGAGGAATCAAATTTAATGAACCAATGTTAGATTTATGGTATCAAACTTGGCTAAATGTTGCATGACATGTTGAGCAACTAATGCTTAGAGTTCTATAGAATTTGCATTATCCATACGGGAGATATTTGGGTTTGAATTTTATTTAATTGACTACTCTAAATAAGTAGAGATAAGCTTGAAATTTGATATATACCCTTGTTGGCTAAATTGGACATTATGATAAATCCCTTTGTTTTGATTATGAAAAACATTTCATTCTTGTTGATCTAACGTGCTACTTGAGTGTTGCAGGAATAAGGTGGATGACAAAGCTTTGGGAAATCTATATGCTTGAATTATTGTAATTTCATGAAATGTAATCAATTGTGAAACTTGTACAAATATATAATGTACAAGTACTTAGACATCATGTAAATCAAGCGTTAGATCTTTCCTAGCTAATCACCACACTTAGATAGGTCATCCCCTTTAATAGTGTCACATATACACACTCATACATACACTTAGCACTTTATTTGAAACATTGAAACAGGGTCAATCTCGGTCGACAAATTCCTCGACCGAGACACTCTCGGTCGACAAACTCCTCGACTGAGAAAGACCCAAGTAGCCGTTAGACACAGCTGACAAGGTAGTTGGCAGTTGGAGATGAACGTTGCAAACACTTCCTCCAGAGAGCCTGTCGGTCGACAAACCCTCGACCGAGTAGGTATCTCGGTCGACAATTCCTCGACCGAGATGGGTTCTGACAGCACTTGCAGAATTAATTAACTAGCAGTTGCTAAAGAAACTAAAAGTGTACCTAACGGCTAGTTAAGCACTTAGAACCCCCTAGAAAGTGTCTAGAATGTCTTTAAGCACTTGTAGGTCATTTCTATAAATAGGACATGCCTTAGGACACCTAAACTCACTTATTCTACACTTGAGCAATCTTTGAGCATACACTTGCATTAGCAACCTATTTTGAGCAATTGAGCAATACTTGCAATTGGCTAATCTTCTTATTGCTCTAATTTCGTGTCCTATAGGCTAGTATCTCCTATCCACAGCAATCACACTTCCATATACATTGGTTAGGAGATCTACACACTTGATATAGGCAATTCAAGCCTTGTGCTTTAAAGGTTAAGTGTAATTTCCTTTTCCTTTCTTGTTCACTCTTATTGCTTGTACTCTCCTTGCTACTCCTAGGGTTGGAGGTTGCGGATTGGAGAGGGTTGTGATCTTCTTGGTGAAGAAGGAGGCTTTGGACTACTTCAAGAAGGCTGGTGCAATGGGAGGCTACTTCTAAGAGGAAGGCTACTTCAAGGGGGAGCTTGGAGTTACTTCAAGAAGGCTGCCTCAAGTTGGTGCATCTACTTCAAAAGTGAAGGATGTCCAAAGGGGTGTAAGAAAGTATTGTATTTTATGTAAAATCCTTGAAGAGATAATAAAATAAATACTTTCAAAATCCTGGTTGGGTAAGCAACTGGGTAGTGGACTGACTACCTTAGTATTTGCTAAGGTATGAGCCACTCTAAATCCCTTGTCACCTTCTTGCTTTTTCATTTGTGGTTGTTTGAGTTAAATAATTATTGAATTATCTTTAAAACCCTATTCACCCCCCCTCAAGTGGTTTTTAAATTGGTATCATAGCAGACTTCAAGGAACTCTAACCAAGTCTTGAAGAATGGGTGACGGGTTGCTCATCAACCTCAATCTTGAAGGAACACTTGTGGCTAGGCCTCCGGCATTTGATGGAACTAACTACACCTACTGGAAAAGAAGAATGCAATTTTATTTCCAAGGGATTAGTTGGGATCTATGGAGGATGGTGTCAACCCCCTATGAACTTCCTCAAGCGGAATATGCAGCTTGGGACATCAATACGGTAAAGTCTACCCAAATGAATGCAAAGGCTGTAAGTATACTTTATTGTTCAATTTCAGTTGGAGAATTTAATAGAATATCAAATTGTGAAACGGCTTATGAAATTTGGCATAGACTTTCCATAACTTATGAAGGAACCGGGCAAGTTAAAAATTCTAAAATTGGAATGCTTAAACAGAAATTTGAACAGTTCTGTATGGATCAAAATGAATCTATTAGTGAAATGTATGCAAAATTCTCTTCTATTGTAAATGGCTTGAATGCCTTAGGTAAAGTGATTAGTGAGGAAGATCAGGTGTCAAAGATTCTTAGATCACTTCCTCTCAAATACAAGCCCAAAGTGACAGCCATTGAAGAAGCAAATGACCTCACCCGACTGAGGATGGAACAACTCATTGGCAACCTAGAAGCTCATGAAGCAACCCTAGAAGAAGAAGAAAGAAGAGAACGTGAACTTCAACAAGGGAAAAAGAAGGATGTGGCTCTAAAAGCTTCAAAGATCATCACACCGGAAAGTGAGGAGTCAAATGAAGAAGAAGGAGAAGAAGCCTTGATTGTCAATGGTAAGAAATATAAAAGATTTAGATCTAACAAAATTTCTAGTTCTTCTTCTCCTCCTAGGTGTTTTGAGTGTGGAAAGAAAGGACATCTCAAAAACGAATGCCCTAAAACAAAGAAAGGAAAGAAAAGCTCACACAAAAAGAAGGGAGAAAAATCTTATAAAGCTGCATGGGACGAGTCAAGTGAGAGTGAAAGTGGAGAAGAAAAGGTGGAATGTCTAATGGCAAGAGAAGATGATGAAGACTCTCAAGAGGATTGGGTGGTCGAAAGTGGATGTTCCAAACACATGACCGGAAACAAGGATGCATTTCAAACTTTTGAAGAAAAGAAGAGTGGAACAGTCACCTTTGGAGATAATGGTAAAGGTAAAATCGTTGGAATAGGTAACATTGGTACAAACCTCGAAATAAAGAATGTTTTACTCGTTGATGGTTTGCACCATAATCTAATAAGTGTTAGTCAATTATGTGACAGTGGATATGATGTTTTATTTAACAAAAATTGTTGCAAGTTATTAATAGAAAACACTACAAATGTTGTTTATGAAGGGAAACGAATTGGAAACCTTTATATTCTTAGACCTAACTCTATGAAATTTGTAGTAGGAAAATGCTTACTTGCAAGTGAAAATACTTTACAACTATGGCATAAAAAGTTAGGACATGCTAGTTCACATGTTATCAAAAAGTTAGTTAAATATGATCTTGTTCGTGGTTTGCCTAACTTATCTTTTGATCAAGTTGAAAATTGTGAACCATGTACTTTGGGTAAGCAAACAAAAACCTCTTTTAAACCCAAACATGTACTTAGCACTTGTAGATCCTTAGAATTGATTCATATGGATTTATTTGGACCTATGAGGACACAATCTATTGGTGGCAAAAGATATTTGTTTGTTATTGTTGATGATTATAGTAGATATACATGGGTACATTTTCTTGCAACCAAAGATGACACTATTCATGTCTTTATAAAATTTTGTTCAAAGATTGAAAATCTATTACAAAACAAAATATGTACCATTAGAAGTGATCATGGTGGAGAATTTGAGAACCATTTATTTGAAGAATTTTGCACATCTCAAGGATACACTCACAACTTTTTTGCTCCACGCACTCCACAACAAAATGGTATAGTTGAAAGGAAAAATTGATCACTACAAGAAATGGCTAGGACTATGATGCTCAAACATAACACACCTAAAACTTTTTGGGTTGCAGCTGTAAACACCGCATGCTATGTGTTAAATAGAATAACTGTTCACTCCTATTTGAAGAAAACACCATATGAAATAATACATACTAAGTAACCTAGAGTTGACTATTTTCATACCTTTGGATCCACATGTTATATCTTAAACACTAAAGAAGATAGAGATAAGTTTGATTCTAAATCACATAAAGCATTCTTCTTGGGATATTCTACCTCTAGCAAAGCATTTAGAGTCTACAACACTATTTCTAGAAAAGTTGAGGAATCTATTCATATTTCTTTTCATGAAGAGCCAAAATTAGAAAATCCTGAAATAGTTGATCTCACTCATCAATTTGAAAATTTATCCATACCCAATGATAGTGAGAAAAATACTACAAGTAATGACCAAGCTGAAACACAACCTATACCTAGACTCATTAAGGATCATCCTCAAGAATTAATTATTGGAAATCCTAATGATAAAGTCAAAACTCGTTCTTCTTTTAAGGATGTTGCAAACATGGCCTTTGTTTCTATTATTGAACCTAAGAAGGTATCTGAAGCTCTTAAAGATGACTATTGGATAATAGCAATGCAAGAAGAATTAAACCAATTCACTAAAAATGATGTATGGGATTTAGTTCCTAAACCACAAGATAAAACCATCATTGGCACTAAATGGGTTTTTAGGAATAAACTAAATGAGGTAGGGGAAGTAATAAGAAATAAAGCTAGGTTAGTAGCACAAGGATATAATCAACAAGAAGGAATAGACTTTGATGAAACGTATGCACCAGTAGCAAGACTTGAAGCTATTAGAATGTTACTAGCTATTGCTGCACACAAAAACATCAAACTCTACCAAATAGATGTAAAAAGTGCATTTCTAAATGGAATCATTCAAGAAGAAGTGTATGTTGCCCAACCACCTGGTTTTGAAATACCGAAAAAAGGAGACTATGTTTATAAACTTAAGAAAGCACTTTATGGTTTAAAACAAGCACCTAGGAACTGGTATGAAAGGCTCAAGACATATCTTTTTGATAATGGTTTCTCTATTGGAAATTCAGATTCTACTTTATTTTTCAAAACATATACATCTGATTTTCTAGTTGTTCAAATATATGTTGATGACATTATTTTTGGAGCTTCAAATGAATCATTGTGCACACAATTTAGTGACATTATGCAAAAAGAATTTGAAATGAGCCTCATGGGTGAACTAACTTTCTTTCTTGGTTTCCAAATTAAACAAACGCCTGTCGGGATTTTTATAAGCCAAGAAAAGTATACTAAAGAACTCTTAAAATGTTTTGGGATGGATCAGTGAAAACATGCAACTACTCCTATGGCTACCTCTATTAAAATTGATAAGGATGAAAATGGGGAACCTATTGATGATTCCTTATATAGAGCCATGATTGGTAGTTTGCTTTACTTAACCGCTTCTAGACCGGACATCATGTTTTCCGTTGGTCTTTGTGCTCGATTTCAATCACAACCCATGCACTCTCACTTTCAGGCAATTAAACAGATTTTTCGATACTTAGCCGGCACCACATGTTTTGGTTTATGGTATCCTAAAGGACAATCCTTAGATTTTAAATCTTATATTGATGCTGATTATGCTGGTTGTCGACTTGACCGCAAGAGCACTAGTGATGGTTGTTTCTTGTTAGGAAGAGCTTTAGTATCTTGGTTTAGCAAGAAACAAAACACAGTTGCCCTCTCTACAACTGAAGCTGAATATATGGCAGCCGAATCTTGTTGTGCTCAAGTTCTTTATATGCAACAAGTGTTAAACAATTATGGTTTTTCTCTTTCATCTACACCTATCTTTTGTGACAACACAAGCGCTATAAACTTAGCACATAATCCTATTTTACACAGCCGAGCTAAACATATTGAAATCCGTTATCACTTTTTACGGGATCATATCTCTAAGAATCATGTTTCCCTTCATCATGTTGACACGGAAGATCAATTGGCTGATATTTTTACAAAACCGCTTCCACTAGAACAATTTAACAAAATAAGGAAGCAGCTGCTTATCACTCCCTTAGAAGACGTTTTCTTTGATATTTGTGTTTCTTAAAAATGTTCTTATCCGCATCATATTTGGTTTTTAAATGGACATCTTTTTCATAGGATTTGATGGGACATCAAATTAAGGGGGAGTTTTTCTGTTTTAACGGATATCTTTTTGAAATGACAAAGGGGGAGAAATAAAAATAAATCTTAAAACATAGTAATTGTGCAAAACTCAATTACTATGAGTTTCATAAACTCTTGGCTTTACATTGAAATTGCTATATTCCCCAAAGAATTGGATTTCATGTTCCATAATTCATGGGGAATAATAAGCACACATTTTATAAACAAGAGAAGAAATTCACAAAGTAAATTTCAGGTATGAAACTAAACTTATCTTAAAGACTAGTTGATTTATATTTAGGAAATATTTGTCATCTTCAAAAAGGGGGAGACTGTTGGCTAAATTGGACATTATGATAAATCCCTTTGTTTTGATTATGAAAAACATTTCATTCTTGTTGATCTAACGTGCTACTTGAGTGTTGCAGGAATAAGGTGGATGACAAAGCTTTGGGAAATCTATATGCTTGAATTATTGTAATTTCATGAAATGTAATCAATTGTAAAACTTGTACAAATATATAATGTACAAGTACTTAGACATCATGTAAATCAAACGTTAGATCTTTCCTAGCTAATCACCACACTTAGATAGGTCATCCCCTTCAATAGTGTCACATATGCACACTCATACATACACTTAGCACTTTATTTGAAACATTGAAATAGGGTCAATCTCGGTCGACAAATTCCTCGACCGAGACACTCTCGGTCGACAAACTCCTCGACCGAGAAAGACCCAAGTAGCCGTTAGACACAGCTGACAAGGTAGTTGGCAGTTGGAGATGAACGTTGCAAACACTTGCTCCAGAGAGTCTTTCGGTCGACAAACCCTCGACCGAGTAGGTATCTCGGTCGACAATTCCTCGACCGAGATGGGTTCTGACAGCACTTGCAGAATTAATTAACTAGCCATTGCTAAAGCAACTAAAAGTGTACCTAACGGCTAGTGAAGCACTTAGAACCCCCTAGAAAGTGTCTAGAACGTCCTTAAGCACTTGTAGGTCATTTCTATAAATAGGACATGCCTTAGGACACCTAAACTCACTTATTCTACACTTAAGTAATCTTTGAGCATACACTTGCATTAGCAACCTGTTTTGAGCAATTGAGCAATACTTGCAATTGGCTAATCTTCTTATTGCTCTAATTTCGTGTCCTGTAGGCTAGTATCTCCTATCCACAACAATCACACTTCCATATACATTGGTTAAGAGATCTACACGCTTGATATAGGCAAATCAAGCCTTGTGCTTTAAAGGTTAAGTGTAATTTCCTTTTCCTTTCTTGTTCACTCTTATTGCTTGTACTTTCCTTGCTACTCCTAGGGTTGGAGGCTACAGATTGGAGAGGGTTGTGATCTTCTTGGTGAAGAAGGAGGCTTTGGACTACTTCAAGAAGGCTGGTGCAACGGGAGGCTACTTCTAAGAGGAAGGCTACTTCAAGGGGGAGCTTGGAGTTACTTCAAGAAGGTTGCCTCAAGTTGGTGCATCTACTTCAAAAGTGAAGGCTGTCCAAAGGGGTGTAAGAAAGTATTGTATTTTATGTAAAATCTTTGAAGAGGTAATAAAATAAATACTTTCAAAATCCCGGTTGGGTAAGCAACCGGATAGTGGACTGACTACCATAGTATTTGTTAAGGTAGGAACCACTCTAAATCCCTTGTCTCCTTCTTGCTTTTTCATTTGTGGTTGTTTGAGTTAAATAATTATTGAATTATCTTCAAAACCCTATTCACCCCCCTCTAGTGGTTTTTCAACCCTAACCCCGTGTCACACGGCCTTGATATGGTGGGGAATCCTACAACAATTAGGCAATGGATCCGCTTACAGAATATATGACCTAGTATATCACGACCTCCATGTCAAGCTAATAGGAGGCATAGATCCTATATTCTCAAAACTGTTGAACAACCCTTAAGAGGGGGCTTCATAGTCATTCAAACAGAGGAATCAAAACCTCTCTTCTCAATACTCCTCTAAAGCTTTTCGTAGGCGTAGGCTGGCTAGGGCGTGGAAGGAGATTTAAATTCGACTTCCTGCGCAGTTACTTTCTCAATCGCCCTTCTTCGAAATCGATTAGCAACTAGACCCATCCCCTGAGTTCCCCTCCATAATCATGCTGGAACAATAGTGTCTTCCTGGCTGCAACAAGAGCCGATGAAATCAACCCTCCACCAATGAAAGTTTAGCTTTCCTCAGACTCTCGTGATAAGGCCTGCGACAGATGATCGCCCTGGACAATACCTTCTGAAATGTACGTCATCGTCCTCGTGTTACAGAAAGAGGCAGAGGTGAGGACGAGCTCAAAGCCGCAATTCACCTGCTTACCCTAACCTTTGCTCGTGCTTGTCTGTGAGGAGGTTCACAACGGTGGCGTTTCCATCATGAGTAGAGGACCTGAATCTCCAGAATCAGGGAATACTACTAGTACAAGACAAAGCTCTGGGTAGTGTAGCTTCTGGAATGAGAAGGCCCCGATTTGGGTTCCTTGCTCGCAGGAGAGATGCCCCACAGCGGTGTAGTCCCTTCACCTAGAAGAGATCGCACACAGCTGATAAATGATTCCTCGCCGCCCCATTCCCTCAGGGCGGCCTCCAACCAGAGTACCACGCCCGACTGATGCCCTCCCTCTCTGACCAGGCTGCAAGGAGGCGGCGACCTTTTATGATGCCTCACCAGGGTCTCTTTCCATGGTGGCGTACAAATGACACCAACAGATCGCGGCTAGGGACGCGCGCGTGGAAGTGATGACCGCGAAGGGTGGGTCTGTGGACGAAGAACTTGGCGGATCCACCCACTGATCCTCCTGTCCCTTAAATAAATAAGTAATTCCATTTTAAACTCTTAGAAATAGATCCTATCTTAGAAAAATGATTAAAAATTTCTCCCTTGGCCAATAATTCCCCACAAAGTATCCACATATTCAGAAAAATACCCTCTTCATTATGAAACCTATAGATCAGACTTTCAATGATTAGTTTTCATGGTTTTTGACTTATTTGCAATGCTTCCTTTTAGAATAATATTAAATGGAACAAATTATATCTGATCAATATGAGATCTCAAGAAATTACTTTCAAGCCCCAAAACATTTAGAAGCCTCCTGCATACCCTGATTTGAACTATGTTACCTAATATTAGATCTTTTGCTATTAAAATAAAATTAAGTGTTTCTAGCCCCTTTTAATTCTAGAAATTAGTAAAAATATTAGAAAATTATGAAAATTGAACCAGACCTAAATTTTGACCCTCTGATCAGTACAAAAATATTTAATGGCAAGTTTAGTATAGTTTCAACCTAGATTTGGCGAAACCCTTATTTGGACCTAAATATCAAGCTAAATGACGATCATATAATTAATGATGATTAGTTGTTATTAATCAGGTCATCGACAAAGTCCTAGATTATCAAAGGATGTATAAAGAATCTCTGAACTCAGATACGTGGATTGTAATGACCCCGCCTCCCGGTAACCCCCAATTAAGGGAGACTCGAAGGTCAGAGCCATTAACCAATCTACAGGATCAAAGGTTCAGCATATAATCAACAATAATTATAAATTCTACTAACTGAACTGGAATTGGGTACAAAAATTAAAACTTTTACTTTCCTTTATAAAATTGGGAAATCTAACTATCCACAGCTTGAAGTACTCTATCTAATCCTCCGTGCACTTTATTTCTTATTTTCACAATGTGCCACTTTTCTGTTTGTGATTTTCAGGATGTTACCTAAAACGCCGACAAACAAAACATCGATCAACAATTGCTGGTATGTGGAGGCAACCAAAAATTTCACAATTAGGTCTAACAATTTAAGTATTGCAATCAAGGTAATTAACAAGTCAATTTACAATTTCCATGTGACAATCCCCACCGCTTTTGCCCTAACCCTGGATTTGACTTAAGGCCACCTTCTCAATCCCGAGCTTGGTGCCTGGGAATCAGCTCTCATGGTGCTCCTTAGTCTTGCCTCATCAATCACCTTCTCATTCCCGAGCTTGGTGTTTAGGGTCACCTCTCATGGTGCCCATTTGTTACGACCCCATCTTCCGATAACCCCCAATTAAGGGAGACCGAAAGGTTGAAGCCGCACCCATGAAATTCCGGATCAAAGGTTCAACATATAACCAATAACAATTATTAAATTCTAACATACTATACTGAAAATGGTAATAAATTTTTTCTTTATCATACCTTTGCAAAGTTGGAAGTACTAGACTTCTAACCACAGAAGAACTACTCTAACTAACTCCTCCTTGTTCTGTAGTTCTTGAATTCACAATGTGTCACTTTACTGTTTTGTGCTTTGAAATATGCACCTAAATCGCCGACAAACAAAACAACGATCAGTCGGTATGTGGAGGAAACAATAATCAAGCAATTATGCTAACAATGTAATCAAGCAATTAATCTTTTTAACAATCAAGATTACATTTTTATATAACATCAGCGATCCATAAGTTCCATAACCTCTGTGCTATCCCTGCAGTGGACCTGTCTACCAAACTACAACCCCTCATGATCCACCAAAATGGTAAACCAGTTTCTAGGATTGAGTTACATGGTAAACCGAAGAGTCTCATGAACGCACAAGGCAATCCAGTTTCTAACTCTCGGTATGCTGAAGAGTCTCATGAAAGCAAAAGGCAATCCAGTTTCTAACTCACGGCAATCCTAGACCTTTCTCTAGGTATTACCCCCTTTTCAGCCTTTTTAAAACACCAGAGGTGAACAAGGATCTAGCCAGTTATATGCATACTTATGATGATAATCATAGTCACTTTATAGTTGCATGAAATAAATAAACACTCAACAGTTATTTCAAGCAACCGGTAAATCATTCGGGAATCGCCGGGAAACTAATGCGATTATTCATAAGCGTAACCACATACCTTTTAATTGCATTTTTCAAGATAGAAAGAGAAATCCAATCAACAAGCAAAACCTGAAATAAAAGGACAGTTTCCTTTTATTAGTATTTATCCACTTCCATTATTCCAATTAGGATTCCAATTCCATAATTAGGGTTTCTTTTAAAAATTAGGGTTTTTCTTATTCTTTCATCATTAACATTCTTAATTTATCAATCATCATGAAACTCCTACTTTCTCATTGAATTTCCTTTATTAGACAATTGATTTCCTTATTTCATGGAAACATGGTTTTTATCTTTCTTTATCTCAAATTAGGGTTTCCATACAAAATAACCTTCTTTTGAACATAATAATTCCAAGTTAAGCATTTTTGCAATTAAATAGCAAAATAAACTGTTATTAACATTATCAGGGTCAATCTTAACGATTTAACTTGCTAGATTACCAAAATACCCTTTCAACATCCAATTAGGGTTTCTTATCCAATTTTAATAAGCTTTAGTAGCCAAATAAAGTACTTTTGTAAAACCAGGCGGAATTAGGTTCTAGAAATATTTTTATCGTGTTCCTTGCATTTTTCTATGAAATTTTCATATATTAAGTTTTCTCATCTGATGATCATAGCTTTTACTACGAATTTTGCAAGAAAAAGGTATTTTTCTGATTATTTGTCACAGAGAGGGAATTACCGGAAAAATGTCGATCGTTCGATTGATGCGCCCGTGGTCCGCGCCTCGATCTGACGATCCTCGCGCACGCCTCCTCTTCACTTACGCGCCTCACGCTCGAGCCGTTGGATTTCGCTGGTCCACGGTGGTCCACGATCCAACCGTCGCCTCTAATTTAGACCCGATCGTCCGATCGTGATCGAGCGGTCGTGACTGATGTCGCTCGGCAAAGCCGCGCCTTCTCCTGGGCCGACCGTTAGATCCCAATCTAACAGCCACGGTGCTTCGTCCTCCTCGACCTCTGACCTTTCTAAACGCGGCGGAGCCGCGGCGGCGCTCTCGCCGGAGCAGACTCAAATCGAAATCATGGGCGAGCAAGGGAGGGCAAGAACAGGTCGTTCGAGTTCGCGAGGGTCCCAGGGATCGAAGCATCCCCTTTTATAGACCATGGGAGGTCCCCTTTGGGATTCCCAAACCGAGCCACGATCACAGTCCGAGCCCAATTGGGCGTTTCCTGAATACACCACGAAAGATCTCGAATCCTAGGTCAAAAATCTTCGCCAGGATCTCCCGATCCCAATGGGACTCTTCCCATGATTACTCGTGAACTGATATCATCAGGAAAGCTCAGAGAAAATTCCCTGAGACACGCTACAGTCCCAGTCTCATAGGAACTCAGGACGATGACCGCTCATCGTTGGATTCAAATCCAATGATCCGGGTTAACTGCGTTCACAACTAAATAGGAAAATATTTCCTAAATTATCCAATAAAGCTTTTATCCAAGGGAAACTTAGAAATTCAATAACTCCCAATTGGATTGACATTTCTTTCCCAAATTTTGAGGGAAACTCGGATATTGTATTACCCTCCACTCCTCCAAATTTGGTTTCATAATGATACTAATTCGATTCCTTTTCTTATAATGCAAGTCATCATTATATTATTCACAGTTTTCCATCTTTTATTAATTCTTTCATTATTATTCCCTAATTTTGAGTTCCTTTATCTCCAAGGTATCAATCAACTCGATTTCTTATGCCATATCCTTTTCCTTATTTTAGGGGATTCTTTATGTATTTCTTTATTAATGTCAATTTGGGCTTCAAATAAAGCAAGGCCCAATAAGAAACATGCAACCAATCATCTATGAAATACATTTCAATCAATCATGGAATCCATTCCAAACCACATCACATCAATCAAGCAAATTCATTTATCTTTAAATGAGATTTACAAAGGTCATTACATAATTTGGGAGAAATGAGGTTATAACATCCTCCCCTCCTTATAGGAATTTTGTCCTCAAAATTCAAACAAGCAACCAAACAATTCAGGATAAGACTTTTCCGTGTCCATCATTGGCCCCTATGTGGATCTGCCGTACCCATGGCATTTTCAAAGAAACTTTATCATCACATATTCTTTTCTCTGAGTTCTTTCATCCTGGCGTCTATAAACTACACAGGTGACTCAGGCCATTTCAGCCTCCCTTGGGGCTCACTAGGTTCATTGCTCAGCACATGGTCAGGGTACCTCACATAGTGCTCTAAATTGGACACATGGAAAACATCCCACATTACTTTATCCTGAGGTTAGGGTCAAAACCTAACCATCTCCACCCATCCATCTCTAATGTACCCATGTATCGGGGAATCAACTTTCTCGATTGCAGCTCAGAGGGGTCGAATTCTCATATTATGTTCTCCCACAGTGCACTGCATGTTAGTCTACTTTGCATCTGCTCACGACTCTTGTCGTCTCTAGGCTCCTTTCAGCCATTGCATGATTAAAGTGACTTTCATCTTCATGCACTATGGTCCTTTTCTAATCATCATGTGGTCCTTATACCAACATCACCTTACTAAAGTGGTGACCGACTCAACCTCTCTTACAGAGCTTCTTAGAATCCCGATATTGGATATGGTGGTCATTGTCATATCATCCATAAGACAAGAACTGTCTCTAGATATCATCCTGAACGAGCACACATGCCCTCATCAGACCTTTTAGTCTGGATCATACTAACCATAGTTAGGGGTGATAACTACACTAACATTGAGTTCTTCATGTACCTAATTCCACTTTATGGAAGTGAACCTTTTAGGTCAAACTCAAGAACCTTTGAACTCGCTTCATGGTGTAGTTGAACCATCTTTCTCATGTGTAGTTCAACGGGATCTGTCCCTTCACCAAACTCTTCCTTTCTCATATTATCTAGGTAAGGCGACCTACCATAACCCACATTGTATCTCGACCTTCCTTGACCCAGGGGAGACTTCAACATCCATAGTGATGAATTCCCTTTCTCTCTCTCAGGGACTCTTTTATCCTCTATATCGATACACTGAGTTACTGGGGTTTGTCCTTTACCTCCTAACTTGCATGGCCATAAACCACATGCAACTTCATCTTAGGTATTTAACATACCATTATCACTTATTATTTTGGTAGTACCACGGTATGATCTCCTATATTGTCTTAGATTCCTCAGAAACCCTAATTAAACCACCCTCATCAGGGGTTCATCACCTTCTTATCCAAATAGGTACACTTGAGGTTCTACCACCATCCTTTCATCGTATTAAGGACTAGACTGGCTAACCAAACAACTCTTAACTTTTCAACGTATCTTGTTACATCTGAGTGTTATCCAAACACCTCTTCTTTCCCAACTTAGGGTTAGACAAACAACCTCTTCTAGCCCAACTAGGTAGATATATCTCAACCTGAGCATCCATTATCATTTCACATCCTTAGGTATTAGATAACATTGAAGACATACTCTTCCATGTATTTCACTTATCATCTTACCTCAAACTCTATGTCCGTCTTTATTAAGAACACTCTCATCATCATGATGACCAAACTCAACCTGGTATAGCTTGTAAGTTCTTCATAGCTCATCATAGAAACTTCCTCATAAGGGGGACTACCTCATTCCTCATAGTGGTTGCAAGCCATCCATCATTCATCCACTTTACCATGGTAAGATATCTTCTCTATCACCATTTCTCATGGCAACGCTCCACCCTACATCATCTCTTATCCTTGGTGTATGACATGCATAATGTACTATCTCTCACCCCCATAACAAGAGGAAATAAGCATTTGGCTGCAGTCCAAATACAGAGTTCTTCCTGTTCCAAGAGTAGAGATGGCACATCCCACCTTGCCAGTACACCTTTAAATCTAAGTTGCAACATGCCACATATGTCTCTTCATCAAAACCATCATGATATCAAACTCATCTTAAACCTACTGAGGTTTATATCCTTGGTCATCTCCTCTAGGTCTATAGGGTACCGACTCTTTTGGGGTTATCCCTCTTCCCTCATGCATCAAGAGAGTGCCCTACTCATCCGCCCGCTGGGTCCCATGAGTTCATGAAGGTGATCAATCTCCTAACCCATGGCCCTCAGACAATGATAGTTGTTACCTCCCGACCCTATGGTCATGTGCAACTGGGGAATTAGTCAACTCCTACTTTCATCGGTCTTATCCCTACCCGACCCTAGGATAGACTTAGGATTCTCCATTATAGTACATGTTCACTTAGAATCTTACCCAAGTCTTCATCATCTCTCTTTCTGCATTCATGGGCTGACTCCCATCCTCTCATAGGGATCATGGCAACCTGCCTACCTTGGTCAAGCCCATACTGGTTACCCCCATGGTAACACATTCATATGCAATAGAGATGGATATCTATGGGTCTACAGGTTCATTCTCATACCTTGTACTTTTCACTTAACTTCTCAAGATCCTATGAGACCTCTTCAGGTCACCTTAAACCATCAAAACTGATATACACCCCACCAAAGGGGTCCCTCTCCCAGGATGGGAGGAAAACCATCTCTTGACAACAAGATCACAAAATCTCTAAGGTCTAGGGTTTACATCCACACGAGCCTACTTAACCCTAAAAAACATTAAGGCACAAGCAGATCACTTACCGTACCATGCTAGGTCATACTTATCCTTCTTTCCTCGATGTTGGATCAAGATCATACTTTCTTTTATCATCAACCCAGTTATGAGGGGTTCGTCATACCTTTAATATTAAGGAGTTTCCTTTTTCCTTTATACATGAGGAGTACCGTGCTCGCTTCTATAGGAACTCAACCTCTCATCATGAGCATTAGGTACACCACTTCCCCTCTTAGGCTTAGGAACCCAAACTGCATGCTCTATCTCTTAACTATGAACCAAGTGTGTAAAAGGCATGACATGCACTTCTTGTCATCCTTCGACTCGAGCAACACTTAGGATTGGGTCCTCCTTAAGGACAACCAACAAGGTACAATGCCTCATAACTTGCTACTAAACCTTTGTAGGTCTTAAGGAACTCTTTTTCCTACCTCAGAAGGTAAACATCCCTACCACGGGCACGTAGGTACCAGAAGCTTCATCAACTTTCAGGGATCGATCATGAGGCAACCACTATCGTCCATTGTTTAGGGCTTTAGGCTTCCAACCTTCTTGTTGGGTTTCTTGTTCTCCCTAGAGCTAACCCTACAACCAACCTTACCATTAGAGGTCCTCTATTCATGAAGGATCAACCTCCAAAGCATTCTCTACATGGGTGAAGCCTAGGTTCATTCTTATGGTTGCTCAAGATCATCCATAACCCTTTATGCTCCATCATCATTCCTTATCCAGGGTTTCATCCTATCGTCAGCACTATGACATGTCCTAGGTGCCAGCTATGCCCTACTTGTACAAGCCCATAGGGTTTCTATGGTCCTTCACTAACATCATCGTCTAAAGGTCTATCCTTTACCCTAACATGCACGACCCTTGCCAAAGGTGCTAGGTCTCCCATATGGCATCCCAAAGGAATGTTCTTTCAAACACCCGGTCCAACTCATCTCTCTCTAACCTTCACTTAGGGTTAGGGTTAGCATCATCCTCAGAGGATGTGCCAGGTCTCTACTTGTAATGGAGATCTCTATCTCCCAGACTAACTTATCCTCCTGAGAAGAAGGTCTAGCCTCAGGACTCTACTGAGGACATGACAACTTATGTCATACGACCTAAGCATGTATCTATTATTTATTTTGTGCTTATTCTATAAAGCTTATGTCCATGACATCTTATTTACATGCCTTTCATTAAATTAGCGTAGGATTTCTTAAACCTTATTAACCTTACCCATACCTCAAGAGGGTGAGGAGGAGAGAGCAAACCTTAATCCTTTAGGTCCTTATCAAAATTTTTGTGATGAGAAGGGATGAATAAGATGAGAAGTCCTAAAGGTATCTTATTTTGATTCATACCCTAAGACTTTGGCCAGGCAGTCACACGGATCCGGGAGTCCTCGTATTCCGACTAGCGGTGCGGAGGAAAATCTTGCCAGCCCCCGGTCCTGATCCCTTTCTAGACACCTCCGTCTTTCGGATACTCCTCTAATAACTCCCTTGGGTTCTATGGAGTTTGTAAAATTTAATAATTATTAATGGTTAAATGAGGAACCCAGGCTCTGATACCAAATGTTACGACCCCATCTTCCGATAACCCCAATTAAGGGAGACCGAAAGGTTGAAGCCGCACCCATGAAATTCCGGATCAAAGGTTCAACATATAACCAATAACAATTATTAAATTCTAACATACTATACTGAAAATGGTAATAAATTTTTTCTTTATCATACCTTTGCAAAGTTGGAAGTACTAGACTTCTAACCACAGAAGAACTACTCTAACTAACTCCTCCTTGTTCTTTAGTTCCTGAATTCACAATGTGTCACTTTACTGTTTTGTGCTTTGAAATATGCACCTAAATCGCCGACAAACAAAACAACGGTCAGTCGGTATGTGGAGGAAACAATAATCAAGCAATTATGCTAACAATGTAATCAAGCAATTAATCTTTTTAACAATCAAGATTACATTTTTATATAACATCAGCGATCCATAAGTTCCATAACCTCTGTGCTATCCCTGCAGTGGACCTGTCTACCAAACTACAACCCCTCATGATCCACCAAAATGGTAAACCAGTTTCTAGGATTGAGTTACATGGTAAACCGAAGAGTCTCATGAACGCACAAGGCAATCCAGTATGCTGAAGAGTCTCATGAACGCACAAGGCAATCCAGTTTCTGACTCACGGCAATCCTAGACCTTTCTCTAGGTATTACCCCCTTTTCAGCCTTTTTAAAACACCAGAGGTGAACAAGGATCTAGCCAGTTATATGCATACTTATGATGATAATCATAGTCACTTTATAGTTGCATGAAATAAATAAACACTCAACAGTTATTTCAAGCAACCGGTAAATCATTCGGGAATCGCCGGGAAACTAATGCGATTATTCATAAGCGTAACCACATACCTTTTAATTGCATTTTTCAAGATAGAAAGAGAAATCCAATCAACAAGCAAAACCTGAAATAAAAGGACAGTTTCCTTTTATTAATATTTATCCACTTCCATTATTCCAATTAGGATTCCAATTCCATAATTAGGGATTCTTTTAAAAATTAGGGTTTTTCTTCTTCTTTCATCATTAACATTCTTAATTTATCAATCATCATGAAACTCCTACTTTCTCATTGAATTTCCTTTATTAGACAATTGATTTCCTTATTTCATGGAAACATGGTTTTTATCTTTCTTTATCTCAAATTAGGGTTTCCATACAAAATAACCTTCTTTTGAACATAATAATTCCAAGTTAAGCATTTTTGCAATTAAATAGAAAAATAAACTGTTATTAACATTATCAGGGTCAATCTTAATGATTTAACTTGCTAGATTACCAAAATACCCTTTCAACATCCAATTAGAGTTTCTTATCCAATTTTAATAAGCTTTAGTAGCCAAATAAAGTACTTTTGTAAAACCAGGCGGAAATAGGTTCTGGAAATATTTTTATCGTGTTCCTTGCATTTTTCTATGAAATTTTCATATATTAAGTTTTCTCATCTGATGATCATAGCTTTTACTACGAATTTTGCAAGAAAAAGGTATTTTTCTGATTATTTGTCACAGAGAGGGAATTACCGGAAAAATGTCGATCGTTCGATTGATGCGCCCGTGGTCCGCGCCTCGATCTGATGATCCTCGCGCACGCCTCCTCTTCACTTACGCACCTCACGCTCGAGCCGTTGGATTTCGCTGGTCCACGGTGGTCCACGATCCAACCGTCGCCTCTAATTTGGACCCGATCGTCCGATCGTGATCGAGCGGTCGTGACTGATGTCGCTCGGCAAAGCCGCGCCTTCTCCTGGGCCGACCGTTAGATCCCAATCTAACAACCACAGTGCTTCATCCTCCTCGACCTCTGACCTTTCTAAACGCGGCGGAGCCGCGGCGGCGCTCTCGCCGGAGCAGACTCAAGTCGAAAGCCTGGACGAGCAAGGGAGGGCAAGAACAGGTCGTTCGAGTTCGCGAGGGTCCCAGGGATCGAAGCATCCCCTTTTATAGACCATGGGAGGTCCCCTCTGGGATTCCCAAACCGAGCCACGATCACAGTCCGAGCCCAATTGGGCGTTTCCTGAATACACCACGAAAGATCTCGAATCCTAGGTCAGAAATCTTCGCCAGGATCTCCCGATCCCAATGGGACTCTTCCCATGATTACTCGTGAACTGATATCATCAGGAAAGCTCGGAGAAAATTCCCTGAGACGCGCTACAGTCCCAGTCTCATAGGAACTCAGGACGATGACCGCTCATCGTTGGATTCAAATCCAACGATCCGGGTTAACTGCGTTCACAACTAAATAGGAAAATATTTCCTAAATTATCCAATAAAGCTTTTATCCAAGGGAAACTTAGAAATTCAATAACTCCCAATTGGATTGACATTTCTTTCCCAAATTTTGAGGGAAACTCGGATATTGTATTACCCTCCACTCCTCCAAATTTGGTTTCATAATGATACTAATTCGATTTCTTTTCTTGTAATGCAAGTCATCATTATATCATTCACATTTTTCCATCTTTTATTAATTCTTTCATTATTATTCCCTGATTTTGAGTTCCTTTATCTCCAAGGTATCAATCAACTCGATTTCTTATGCCATATCCTTTTCCTTATTTTAGGGGATTCTTTATGTATTTCTTTATTAATATCAATTTGGGCTTTAAATAAAGCAAGGCCCATTAAGAAACATGCAACCAATCATCTATGAAATACATTTCAATCAATCATGGAATCCATTCCAAACCACATCACATCAATCAAGCAAATTCATTTATCTTTAAATGAGATTTACAAAGGTCATTACATAATTTGGGAAAAATGAGGTTATAACACCATTGGTCTACCCTCCTGGGCCTGACCTTTATGGAATCTTCCATCAGGGTGGCATGTAGGTGCAGGATTTACACATTTATATTAAATGGTGATAGTAATAGTCACTTTATAATTGCAATATGAACATCCAAACAATTTAGTTGCATTCAATGCGATTAAACATCCGGGAATCTCTCGGGAAACTAAAGCGGTTATTCATAATTAACCACATACCTATTAATGAAGACTTGAATGCATAATTAACTTAATCAACCAGGAAATCAAGCAAGCACACACACAATCTCCTAAAAAAGGCATTTAATTCCTCTATTATTAATCATGTCATTATGATTCAATAATTCTAAGGGTTTCCTAGGTTATTTGCCCTTTTTAGGGTTGTGAACATAATTAGGGTTTTATTCCTTTTTATTGCCTTTACCTTACTTTTATCAAATTATACATCAAACCCTAATTTTCTTGCTGAATCATCCATTAAGATTCCTAAGATCAGACTTAGTCCATTAAACCCTAATTTCAAATTACTTTATCATTTCTTTTTCTAAATTAGGGTTTCCAAACATTTTAATCCACATATGGAGTTACAAACCCTAAACTTGTAATTCTATCATCAAAATAGGTTAATAATTATCTAAAATAGAAAATAAGTTAACCATACTCGAATTAACTTAATTGCAAGACTAATTACACTTTTTTTATCAACAATTAGGGTTTTTATCCACAAATTAACCCTTTTTCTATTCTAGAAATATACTTTTACAAAACGAGTCAGATTCAGGGTCTCAAACTATTTTTATTGAATTCCTCATATTTTTCTGGTCATTTTTCATGTATTAAGTTTTTCCATCCGAGCTTCCTAGCTCCAGATATAATTTTTCTAAGATAAAATGTTTTTATCAAATTATTAACTAATTAGGAAAAACGTGGATCGCACGATCAATGGTCCAGTGGTCCACTTAGGGTCCAGCGGCCACGATCACGCGTGCCCCTACAAAGCGCTCAAACTAAGAAAAGACAGGAGTGCCCTTACCTGACTTCACAACCCGGAGGGGTAGTTTGGTAAAAGGCCAGGGCAGCCTTCATCTTCAACCTCGCGCGAGGGCTGTAGCTTCGGCAGTCAACTTTTGAGTTGACTTTGGGCTCTAGTCCTCCTGCGAGCGGGCTGAAGGTGCAGGGAGCTTCGTCTCCTGTCGACAAACTCAACCAAAGGCTCAATTGCAGGCGGCAACCGCGTCTGGACTATCCCTTACTGGCCGGACTCCGACGAGCTTCGCGGAGGTGGCGAGGGCGAAGGTCGGGGTAGGTTTGGCAATTGAGGGCACCAACGAAATCCTCGCGTTCAGCCACAGGGTTTGGACTAGCAACCAGAGATGTTGATGCCTCCTTCCAACCTCCCCTATATATAGGGTCGAGGCAGAGACCTGCCCAGTTGGGCGTTTCCTATTTTGGCGATGAAACTCTGAGATGTTAGGTTGGAATCTTCGCGATTCCTTCTCCTGAGTTCATTGGAACCAACATCCAGCTGGTATGATCAACGGATCGCGAGAAAAAAGGGTTGCAAAATCAACCTGTAAACCTCAGAGTCCTAGTCCTAGCGGGACTTAGATGATGAGCGATCGCCGTCGGATCAAGATCCAACGGGTTGGATTGCTCGCGTTCAAAGGAAAGCAGATTCATTTATTATATAATTCAAGGAAATTCCCAAATCCAAGATAATCTTGAAAAATTAATATCTCTCACACCATAACTATGATTGGTCTCAAATTTTAAAGGAAAGTTCCTTTTAATATTCCCTATCTTGTACGAAAATTGGGAAGCAAAAAGCAATGTATGAAAAGGATTTCTTCTCTCCCAAGTTTTCTTATTAATTACTCACAATTAATTCATATCCTTATTTCTTTTGCCTTTATCTCATTAATTTGGGTCCCTTGGACCTCAAGGAAACCCAAAGGTACGGATTCCCATATTGGGGAATATTAGTTTACCATTATCTTCTTTTAATCATCAATTTCTCATATTTCCCTTTTATTAGTCAATTTCTTTTCCTTGTTAATTCTTTTTTTCTTTTCAATTGGGCTTAATGGCCTACAAGGCCCACAATCAATCAATCAAAGCCATCTCATACGAAAATCATTACAATTCAAAGAAAAAGATCTCATTTAGTCATTAAAAAGAGAAATGCCTTTTACAATATATTTTCAGAAATTTGAGGTTATAACATGGATATAATTATAAAACTAGATTTGTTGGACGATATAATTATGAGTAATTGTTTACATGTAATTGAATAAACTTGTTTGATGTATATCTATACATATTGTCACTTTTCCACCTTAAACACTAAGAACACTAAGGAAAGAAAATGTAATGTAGTTACTGATGGTTCATTAATCTCCCTATTAGAGAGTGAATGCATTAATGTTGACTAGCACCTCCCTAATGGTACAAGTTATGCGGGGAGATCCCTAATAATACAAGGTATGCGAGGATAGGGCCCAATAATATAAGTGTTGAATGTGCCAAGTCCACCATAGTAATACATATCCATTGAAATGTGACTAATAACTTGGGTTTACCTGATTTTCTGCCTTAAATAAGGTTTTCTTTTTTTCTTCTTCTTGAAGTATTTTAATTATTTCAGCATAGTATAGTATCTTTCAACCACATATCAACTTTCTGGTGATATGTCTATTTAACTTATTTTCTAGGTTTAGAGCTAGAATGGGAGAAAAGACAACAAGTGAGCATTGTTCAGGTTGTACCTATTATCTAGGATACTGTTAGCATACATTTTCATACTATGTGTAAAATTCTCTTTCAATATGTAATTGTAACTCATGTTGTAATAAGTCATTTTGTAATATATACATGTTGAATGTTGAGAAATGTCATGATGCATGTTATGGTTGTATGCTCATGTATGCGCATATTGCTTCTGCAACACACTTTGATACAATTGCCTAACATTTTTGAGTTTGTCCTCTCGGTCCTTCTAAGTCTCGAGAAGGAAGAATCTAGGGAAGTTACAGTTATACTTAGGTTGTACTAAGATTTCGAAGTTGAGTGATGTGTTGAGATTGTATACTTTGAAGGCTTAAAATACACAAAGTGATAAAAGATTAACTTCTTAGTTGTCTTTATTGAAAGAAAATCTCTCTAAAGGCAACGAGTTTCCAATCTCAACATATGAAAAAAAAGATGTCGTGCCCAATGTGAATGGATGCTAAGAAGATGCATGCATGTCTGAATGACTGCAAGCTATTTCAAAAGGAAAATACCTATCTGAAAGAATGTCTGAAATGTGGCGTGTCTAGGTACAAAAGGATGACATTGGGTATGACCACAACTGAGTTCCTTCTAAGGTAATGTGGTATCTGCTTATAATACCCCAGTTTCAATGCTTGTTTGCTAATTCTGTAGATACACAAAATTTATCTTGGCATGCAGAGGTAAAGAAAGTCAAAGATGATATATTACGACATGTGTCTGATTCCTCGCAATGGAAGAAGATTGATTTATTGTATCCTAAATTTGGAAAAGAAACCAGGAATTTAAGAGTTGGACTTTTTACTGACGGGATGAATCCATATGGAACATTAAGCAGCCAACATAATACTTGGCCTATCATGCTTATTGTATACAATCTTCCTCTGTGGTTTTGTATGAAGAGTAAGTATGTCCTGCTCTAGTTGTTGATATCGGGCCCCAAACAACCTGGAAATGATATTGATGTTTATCTTGAACCTCTGATTGATGACCTAAAGAAACTATAGGGAGAAGGTGTGGTGACTTATGATGCTTTGCACCGAGAGATGTTTAATTTACGTGCTATGCTATTTTGCACTATTAATGATTATCATGGTTATGGGAACTTGTCTAGCTACAACATCAAAGGATCCAAGGCATGTCCTATATGTGAGGAAAATACATATTCGATTAGACTGAAACATGGTGGTAAGACTGTATATCTTGGTCATCAAAGGTTTCTACCAAAGGTGCATCCTTACGAAAGTTGCACAAAACATTCAATAGCTCAACTGAGGAATAGAGTGCCCCTAAACCTATGTTAGGGGAGGATGTTTATGCAAGAGTAAATAATATTATAAATCATTTTGGTAAGAGACCATGTACTACTACCAAAGGTGAAAAGTCTTTATTCAAAAAGAGGTCAATATTCTGGGATCTTCCTTATTGGAGTTCTTTGACAGTTCAACATTGTATCAATGACATGCATGTTGAGAAAAATGTTTGTGATAGCATTAGTTGTACTCTTTTGAATATACTCGGTAAGACGAAAGATGGAATCAGATCCAGAATGGACCTATGTGAAATGTGTATAGGGAAAGAATTAACAAAATAAGTTACCAAAGGTCGCCACACATATCTACCTCCTACTTATTACACTTTGTCTACAAAGGAGAAGAAAACTTTTTTTGAGTGCTTGCTTAATGTTAAGGTACCATAGGGATACATAGACAATATCCACATATTTGTATCAATGAATGATTTGAAGCTGATATGTATTAAATCTCATGATTGTCACACCCTAATGCAACATATATTGCCTTTTGCTATTCAATCTATCCTTCCTAAGCTTGTAAGGTTTGCAATCACTACGATTTGCTTCTTCTTCAACAATTTATGTAGAAAAGTAATTCATTCTAAAATTCTAGATAAGTTGTAAAGAGAAGTGGTCGTTACCCTGTGTCAACTTGAGAAATATTTTCCCCATTCATTCTTTGATATCATGTTACATCTAGTTGTCCATTTGACTAGGGAAATGAAAATATTAGGTCTAGTTTTCTTGCATTGGATGTATCTTTTTGAGCGGTACATGAGTGCTTTTAAAGTTGATGTTCGGAATTGTTGTCATCTTGAAGGGAGTATCATTGAGGGCTATAATGCTAGTGAGGTTATGGACTTTTGCAATGACTTTTTGAGTTGCAAAGAAACTAATGCTAATGTTGTGAACCCCGATGTTAATTCAGACAAAGTTTTTTTGGGAGAACGACATATAAATATTAGTCGAGCAGTGGGAACAAGCACACTTGTATATTTTACACAATATTGATGATATGGGTATTTATATCACCGAACACACCAACAAGCTCAAGAGAAGTTATCCCCAAGATAGTTCAATGTGGCTTGCTAGAGAGCATAATCGGACATTTATTAGCGGTTTGAAAAGGAAGTATTTAAGAAACTATCTAAAACACCAAATAATGTTATAGTTGTTGGGTTTTGTGGAGAAAACATGCGCGGAGGAAGAAATAAAATCTACGCAACCTGAAACAGGATCTCGTCGACAACAACGTATTTGGAAAGAGTGTTTGCGGGATATACCTTATCACGGAGCAAGTCCGGCGATGTTCCGTTTCATGATGGTGCAACACTGCTGACCTACACAGACGGAACTTCTCTCCCGTTCACTGTCCCAGGTTGATCCGGCGGCGCTCCTTTGCGGTAGTGATGTACGCCGCTTGTAGCGTGTACAGGTGGCCGTCGACGTCCTCCGAACGTAGGCATCAATGTTTCTGCATCTCTACTTCGTCCACGCAGATGGACGGAACTCCACTTCGCGCTTCCCAAGCCGGCGGGAAGGAATCGTGTCTCTGCGGTGGCGTGCTAGTGGCGCGTTTCTCTCCTTTCTCTCCTAAGGACGATGACTGCTAGGGTTTTTGTACGCGAGCGTAAACTAAAAGTGTCTCTCGATATCTTATATAGATATCGGCCGTCAATCCTCCTTTAAACAGGATACGAAGGGAAATAGGGTTTCCTAAACCCATCGGTAAACAGAAATGTTGTGTTAATTAAAATGCTCGTGGATTAATTAGAATATTCCGGAATTCATTAATTAACCAAATAATTGCATTAATTGATTAATTAATATCTGACTCCATGCAATCGCTTGGGATTTCTCTACAGGCATACATATACCAACAGACTCCCACTTGCACTTAGAGCCAATCACTCCAATATTATTCTAATCCATTACATAAACATTTTAGTAATCAATGTGATTCGAAGCAATTCCAATCAAATCCACAATTATACTACTATTCCAACACATCCTATGTGTGTGACCCGGTAGGCTCCAAATTACGTTGGCAGTGATATCCATAATCATATTATGATTTCACAAGCAATGATTGGTATCTAGCAAGACTTCATTGCTACCCAAGTAATTGGAGAAGTTGGAGAACAACTTAACCTATCATTCATGAGTGGTGTTACAGTGATTGTATAGTTCTTTTGTCGCTGATATCCGGATTGAACTCGAGTCATGGAATTGTTATCCTTTTCAATGTTCAATCCATGTTCCTTGAACTAGAGTAGACTGTCTGAGATATATGTAAGCTCAATATCACATATTGACTCACATCAGCATGGCCATGCATTTCTCAGTCTCACTTATCAAGTGGCCGGAATATCAAACTCCCGTAGGAAGGACAAATTCCATCTACATCACTCACAGTCATCCCCATGTGTCACAGTGCACCCAAGCACCATCTTTATGGCAATCCTTATTCAGGACCACGGTGGATGATGTCAAAGTACACCGAACAACATGTGATAAGTGTAGTGACTTTAGGTCTAAGAACCACAATCACCACCATCATTATGAGATGTGACTCTAACTACCAATCATGGTATCCATGTGTCACTCTCATGGTGGGTCTATCCGATACACTGTTCTCTAACAAGTATCTATGTATTTGGTTTGATATCTCCATATCATGGATAATGAGATTCTTCCATCAACAAACATACATTCTAATCTTATGTGTTATTGATGTCTATGGATATTTCCACAATAACAACTGATTAGGGACAAAACAAGAATACATACTTTTAGCATACATATGATCTCACTGTTCAGGTCATCAACCCGAAGACATTTGTCATTGAGTATATCATTCTATAGACATCTATAAGTTTTATGTTCATCTCACAATATAAAACACAAACATATAGATTGGAAACTTGCCTTTATTGATATGATCAATGTAGTATTACAAATCGTTTACATAGTATCCCATTACAATCATCGAATGATAGTCTCTATAGGCATACATACCTACAAATTCCCTCTTGCACTTATACCCAATCACTCATGAATCTCAATCCAAGTGATTGAACATGTCTGTCATGTTTCTGCTGTGAAAGTGCTTTTGTGAGCGGGTCAGCCACATTGCTTTCTGTAGATACTCTTCAAATCTTCACATCTCCTCATTGTACGATCTCTCGTATGAGATGGAACCACCGTAGAATATGTTTGGAACGTTGGTTCGATCTTGGTTCTTTAGCTTGTGCAATTGCTCCATTGTTGTCGCAAAACAACTCAATTGCATCACCAGCGCTTGGAACCACTCCAAGTTCAGAAATGAACTTCTTGATCCACACAGCTTCCTTTGCAGCATTAGATGCAGCAATATATTCGGCCTCTGTTGTAGAATCCACAACCGTCTCTTGCTTGGAACTCTTCCAACTCACAGCTCCGTTGTTCAGGAAAAACACAAATCCATATTGCGATCTGTAGTCATCTTTGTCAGTTTGTAAGCTAGCATCGGTGTAACCCTTTACCACGAGCTCTTCCTCGCCACCGTATACCAAGAATTGATCCATAGTCCTTCTCAAGTACTTTAGGATGTTCTTTACGGCTGTCTAGTGACATTCACCTGGATCTGACTGATACTGGCTCGTCATGCTCAAAGAATACGACACATCAGGACGAGTACATAACATTGCATACATGATAGATCCAATTGCTGATGCATATGGAATCTTACTCATGTGTGCCCGTTCATCACATGAACTAGGACACTGGGCTTTAGAGATTGTAACCCCATGGGACATGGACAAGTTACCTCTCTTAGAACCCTCCATGCTAAACCTCTTTAGCACCTTGTCAATGTATGTGATCTGGCTTAGGCCTAGAAGCCTTCTAGATCTATCTCTATAGATCTTGATCCCTAGTATATATATAGGATGCTTCGCCTAAATCCTTCATAGAGAAAGTCTTCCCTAGCCAACCTTTTACTGTCTGAAGAGTAGGGATGCCATTTCCCATCAATAGTATGTCATCCACATACAATATGAGAAATACGATTGTGCTCCCACTAACCCTTTTGTAAACACAAGGTTCATCTTCATTTTGACTAAAGCCAAACTTTTTGACTACTTCATCAAAACATAGATTCCAGCTCCGAGATGCTTGCTTCAATCCATAGATTGACCTTTGTAGCTTATAGACTTTATTGGCTTCCTTTGGATCGATAAAACCCTCAGGTTGTTTCATGTACACATCCTCGAGTAAATTCCCATTAAGGAATGTTGTTTTAACATCCATCTGCCAAGTTTCATAGTCATGATAAGCTGCAATGGCAAGCATGATCCTGATGGATTTAACCATGGCAACTGGTGAGAAGGTCTCGTCATAATCAACACCTTGAATTTGACAGAATCCTTTCGCAACCAATCTACCTTTATAGGTTTGAACATTTCCATCCATGTCAGTCTTCTTCTTGAAGACCCACTTGCACCCTATGGGTCTTACCCCTTCGGGTGGATCCACCAAGGTCCATACCTTGTTGGTGTACATGGATTCCATCTCAGATCTCATGGCTCCAAGCCATTTCTCAGATTCTGGTCCCTTAGTAGCTTCTAGATAGGAAGTTGGCTCATCTGCTATGCCTAATTCGTCACTGTCTTGAGTCACGAGAAATCCAAATCTCTCAGGCTCAATTCGTGTCCTACTAGACCTACGAGGTTCCTGTGTTACATTTGGAACTTGAAATTCCACAACAACTTGTGAGTCTTCATGTTCCTTATGTACCTCCTCAGGTTCTCTGCTTTCTTGTTGGTCTCGAACTTCTTCGAGCTCTACATTCCTCCCACTAATTCCTTTGGAAATAAATTCCTTTTCAAGATATACAGTAGTCCTAGAAACAAACACTTTGTTGTCAGTTGGTGTGTAGAAGTAGTATCCCCGAGTTTCCTTGGGGTATCCAACAAAATAGCATTTTTCCGATTTGGGTCCAAGCTTTTCAGGAAATTGTTTCCTAACATAAGCTTCACATCCCCAAATCTTTAACATAGACAAATTGGGACAATTCCCATTCCATATCTCATATGGTGTCTTTTGAATCGATTTGGAAGGTACACGGTTAAGTGTAAACGACGTAATTTCAAGAGCATATCCCCATAATGATATTGGAAGTTCGGTTGAACTCATCATTGATCGTACCATGTCTAATAATGTATGATTCCTTCTTTCTGACACACCATTATGTTGTGGTGTACCATGTGGAGTCCATTGTGATACAATACCACGATCTCTCAGAAGGTCCTCAAACTCTTGGCTTAAATATTCGCCACCTCGATCTGAATGAAGGGCTTTAATACTCTTAACAAGTTGCTTATCTACTTCATTCATGAAGGTCTTGAACATTTCAAGATTTTCTGACTTGTGTTTCATAAGATATACATAGCCATACCTACTGAGGTCATCAGTGAAGGTAATGAAGTATTGATAGCCTCCTCTAGCATTTGATCTAAAAGGTCCACATACATCAGTATGTATGAGCCCTAGCAGATCACTGGCTCTCTCACTGTGTCCAGTGAAAGGAGTCTTGGTCATCTTCCCTAATAAACATGCCTCACATGTCTCTAATGATTCAAAATCAAAAGAGTCTAGATAACCATCCTTATGGAGTCTAGATATGGGCTTCTCGTTTATGTGCCCAAGATGACAATGCCATAAGAATGTTTTGTTTGAGTTGTCAAGTTTTAACCTTTTAGTATTTACGTTATATATGCTAGTCTCAAGTTCTAACAAGTAGATACCATAAGACATAGGGGAATTGCCATAAAAGATCTCATCCTTAGATATAGAAATAATTCCATTCTTAATGTGAAATTCAAATCCACTCTTGTCCATACAAGATACAGAAATAATATTTCTATTAATGGCAGGTACATAATAGCAATTCTCTAATTCTATTACAAGGCCCGTAGGCAAAGATAAACTAATAACTCCAACTGCGGTGGCAGCAACTCTTATTCCATTAGCAACCCGCAACTCGACTTGGCCCTTTCGTAAAGGCTTACTTCTTATCAGATCATGCATATTAGAACATATGTGAGATCCACATCCGGTATCTAGTACCCATGATGAAGAAGTATTTAAGTTTATCTCAATAACGTATATACCTGAAGTGGAGATCTCTATCCCCTGCTTCTTCTTCATCAGTTCCTCCAGGTAGAGAGGACAGTTTCTTTTCCAATGTCCAGGCTGGTGACAATGGTGACAACTGCCTTCTTTGGAGATCCCACCTTTAGCTTTGAGCGCGGATGACTTTGGCTTCTGCCCGGCTTTAGAACTTTTCTTAGCCTTGCCTTTGCCTTTTGACTTTCCCTTTGCCTTGCTGATCACCATCACAGACTTGGGCTTGTCTTTCTTCATCTGTGCTTCAGTTGTCCTCAACATGCCTAACAATTCTGACAACGGCTTGTCAAAATTGTTCATGTTGTAGTTCATGACAAAATGATTATATGATTCAAGCAATGATTGTAGAATCACATCAGTGGCCAACTCTTGACCTAAGGGAAATCCCATCTTGGATAGGCTTTCCACATACCCAATCAAGGTGAGTATATGGGTGGCAACTGAGTCTCCCTCTTTCATCTTGCTTTTGAACAAAGCCTTTGAGACATCATATCTCTCCTGTCTTGCTTGATGTCGATACATGTTCTTGAGATGTGTTACCATCTCCATGACATTCATGTTATCATGTTGCTCTTGCAGCTCATAGTTCATTGAGCACAACATCAGGCACTTGACATCTACGACATCATCAAGGTGCTTCTTGTAAGCATCCTTTTCAGCCTTGGGTGCATTTACGGCGGGCTCCTCTGGCTCTGGTGTTTCAAGGACATAGAGCTTATGCTCATGTGTGAGAACAATTCTCAGCGTCCTAAACCAGTTTTGAAAGTTAGTTCCAGTAAGTTTGTCCTTCTCAAGGACTGATCACAACGAGAAAGTGTGAGTGTTGGTTGCCATTTGATTGCTACAAAAGAAAATTTTGCATTTAGTCCAAAACATTTTGACTTGTAAAGATTTGATAAACGAGATTAATTAGGCCTTTAATTAATTATGCTCCCAATATTTTATTCAAATTGATAGCCCTCACTATCAACTCGAAAGATTACAACGCACAACCTTCTAGTGAGCCAAGACCCAAAATAATTGGATCAATGCCCAGCCAACGCCGGCGTCAAAGACCAAATACTAAGGTAGGCAACTTTTGCCAATTGCATCATATGCAACTCTTGGATAGATGATCATGCACAACTCCTTGCCATGATGCATCTGTGTGCCTCTAGATACTTGATCCTATCAAGGTTCCCTAGTTAAGTCCAACCCATAAGCCAACACGATGAGTGTGCACCCTGCGGAGGCAGACCCACACACCCACCATCACACTTCCACGAGATAGACAGTGTACCACGCGGAGGCGTGCCCACACATAGTCGATCAAGCTTTTCATGTGTGTTGCTTTATGGAAGGCAACTAAAACTTAATATTATTAATTGAGGGGTTTTATTAATACATATACATATCTAAACACCACATACTTATAGTACGTATCATATACTACTATATCCACAACCACAAACGATAGACATGCAATCATAAACACAAATACATCGGTTATGGCCATACTATTGTAATCCTTTGGAGCAACAAAGGATTACGCTCCACCTATGGTCTTATGCATCTCATGCAACACATGTGAATCAACCTATAAGCCTGTAATGATCAACATTACAATGAATAACTTCATGGATGCTTCGTGAGGTTGGAACTTCAAGTTGCTTCTTGGAATGGGATCTTCTTGTTGCTTCTCCATGGACGCTCCTTGGAGTTGGATCTTCAGGTTGCTTCTTGGAATTAGATCTTCATGGTGCTTCTCCATGGACACTCCTTGGAGTTGGATCTTCAAGTGGCCTCCATACATCAAGTTTACAAAAACTAAAACTAATCCTATCTCTATTACATCATGTGAGTACAAATATAAAAGGAAAGAATTAATTACACTTTGAAATAAGAGATGAGGCTCGGCATGCAAGCCGAATACTTTATACAAATGATCCATATGTAACCATTATACATCCATAGAATTCACAAACAAACATATCTACAAGATTGACATCCACATTCATTCACAAAAGGGGATACTAGGCCATAACCGTGCATGCACTCACCACATAAAACAGATTTTAAAGGCGATGTGTATGCCATCATAGGTATATCTACATATACGTATATACATATTAAAATTGCAGTACTTTTAATGCGGTACATTCCCCATTAAATAAATTTTTTTGACTCCCACGCAGACAATGCGGGGTACACAGGGGGCAGCGCCCCTGTGCGGAGATCGAGGGGAGGCTGCCCCTCGCGGGCAGGGGTCGAGGGGAGGCCTCCCCTTGTGGGGTCTCAGGGGCAGAGCCCCTGAAAGGTCAACGGAATTTCACTTCCGTGCACTTAGGAAAATCAATATTTTCCATAGTCGACCCCGTCTAAAACGTCAAAAACAGAAGCCTGCGGCGTATGTGGAATTAGGTTTAGATTTGCACATTAGCAGGTTTAATTCGCATCGTATGCAACATAAAAACAGTATACAACGATTCGATCATATCGAAACTAATCCAAATACGCCGTAGATCAACCTGGCTCTGATACCACTGTTGGGTTTTGTGGATAAAACATGCGCGGCGGAAGAAATAAAATCCACGCAACCTGAAACAGGATCTCGTCGACAACAACGTATTTGGAAAGAGTGTTTGCAGGATATACCTTATCGCGGAGCAAGTCCGGCGCTGTCCCGTTGCACGAAGGTCCAACACTGCTGACCTACACAGACAGAACTTCTCTCCCGTTCGCTGTCGCATGTTGATCCAGCGGCGCTCCTTTGCGGCAGTGATGTACGCCGCTCGTAGAGCGTACAGGTGGTCGTCGACGTCCTCCGAACGCAGGCGTCAATGTGTCTGCGTCTCTACTTCATCCACATGGATGGATGGAACTCCAAGTCATGCTTCCCAAGCCGGTGGGAAGGAGTCGTGTCTCTGCGGCGGCGTGCTAGCAGCGCGTTTCTCTCCTTTCTCTCTTAAGGACGATGACGGATAGGGTTTTCATACGTGAGCGTAAACTAAAAGCGTCTCTCGATATCTTATATAGATATCGGTCGTCAATCCTCCTTTAAACAAGATACGAAGGGAAATAGGGTTTCCTAAACCCATCAGTAAACAGAAATGTTGTGTTAATTAAAACGCTCGTGGATTAATTAGAATATTCCGGAATTCATTAATTAACCAAATAATCACATTAATTGATTAATTAATATCCGACTCCATGCAATTGCTTGGGATTGCTCTACGGGCATACATATACCAACAATAGTAACTATCAAAATGCTCGTGTATAAGCCAAAGACCCACATTACATCTTACGAAGGGTTTTCCATAAATGGATTTTTGTACTACACAAAATGTCAAGATGATAAAAGTGTCATCTAAAATAGTGGGGTCACCGTTCAGGCATCTTCATTGTATTTTTCTAGTGCTAAGGATAAGAGTCCACATGAAGGAAAGATGTCTTATTACAGTGTCATTGAAGACATATGGGAAATTGACTACAGATGAGTTTAGATTTCCATTATTTAGGTGTAAATGGGTTGATAAAAATAAAGGAATTGTAGTCGATGAACTTGGATTCACAATAGTGAATTTTGAGTGGAAAGGCAAGAAGGATGAACCCTTCATGATGGCAACAGAGGAAAAATAGGTATTATATATCAACGGTCCTACAAAAGAAAATTGGTTAGTTGTTCTTCATGGGAAAAGACAGTTAATTTCAGATCATATTGATGGAGAAGAGTACTATGATAAGTATGATGACTCTAGTCCATTTTATGTTCACTTACCAAGTTTAAATGTTGAATCTAACACCAATGGCTATACACCTAATGATCAAACAGAAGGGATATTATTTTAAGATATATTGCTCATATGTGATCTGACTTTTTTTGCATTATGTAACATGTTTATTTGTTCATATGTGATTTGACTTTTTACAGTGTTGCCTTTTCATAGTGTTGATTTTTTATATGTGATCTAACTTTTTATATGTGATCTGAATTTTATTATTTTTTTTTACTTTTGATTTTATAGATGGCATCTGACCAGGAGCATTGTGATCATGAACATGAGGATGTTGAGAATCCTGACCAGGGTGTTGACGGTGATGATAATCCAAAATGCAAGGGATTAAGAGGGATAACTGTGATGAAAGATGTCACAAATAGGTAAGGGGGTAAGGGTATTGTTGAATTCAATGAAGCAAGAACACCACTTACTAAAGAGTTTGTCAGTTATTGTGGGGTCCTTGCTCAAAGCAAAGTGCCTCTACTTGTTGAGGATTGACAAGCAAGTACAGTCCATAAAAACCTCAACTAGAGGGAGTTAGAGGTGAGATAAATGAAGTTATGTTTTTATAGTCTTTTTCATATTCTTTCTTTTAACATTTCTAAATAGTATTGAATGTTGAACCTTTTCTGGGCCGGTATGAACTTGATGAAAAGCTACATTACAAGTCTCTTATGAAGCTCGTCGGGAGAAGAGATATAGATTATCAGACAACCCTCACAAGAGACTATGTCTTTGGAGACAAGTAGGAACCTGGATTAAATGGAACTATATTAATCAAGATGATTGGAAGGAGTTTGTTTGGCGGAGAAAAAAAGATGTGTTCTAGGTATCGATTAATTACATTTTAATGATTTCTTATGGTTACTTAACAATATCACTTGTATAAATTTATCAGGCCCTTCACGTTGCTCAAAAATATAGGTGTGACAAGAATATGCACAACAATCGGTTGGATTCAGGTGGTTATTGGAAATGCAACCATATGAAAGAGTTGCAGCAAGAGCAAGAGCCTTCTATTTCTACTCCTTCTAATGTCAAGTCTTGTAGTGCTTCTGGAAGGGTGCCTCACTATATTGAGTGGATAGATGTGAGGAAAAACAAAGCTGGAGAAATCCCCGTCCAAGAAACATAGGAGGTGGCATAAAAAATGGTAAATTTCATGGTCTAGTGATAATGTCCTTATTTTTTCCATTGGATAAATCTGATTGAATAGTCAATTTTTTATGATAATTAGCTGGAGCTAGATGTCCAAGAAAAGGAGGGAAAGTTCACTCCTCAGGGCAACACGATGAGTTGACAATTTCTCAAGGGGTAGAAGAGCATCCAAGATGTGTTAGGGATGCTGGAGTTGGGTTTGGAATAATTTTTTTTTTGCTCATCCAAGCAAAAGTACAAACCAGGAAAGAAGCGGGAAGTGGACCAGGAGTACGTGAAGAAATTGGTAGATGCAACCTTGGAAAAACATATAGATTCTCAGGCGATGCAGAAACTAGCTTCTCCAACAATCACAGAATGTGTTCATCACTCACCCACAGAGTGCATTGGGAGTAGTCCTTCAGACCCACAAGGCACATTCAAGTCAATTTATATATTACATTGTGACAAAATAATCCCTCAAGTCAATATTTATGTTTGTCAAATTAAATTCTATGTTTCATAAAATTGTAGGTGGCTAGAAAATGTCATCTTGTTGTTGATGAACCATCAGGCAACATTGTGGCAGAAGTTGAGGCTTCTATTGTCGACGTGGTTCACGGTATTCCCCTTGTCGTTGATCATTATCGTGTGAATGTCATACATGTCTTTCCAAGAATGAGCGGCATTCCTCTCCCATACGAGCACTTAAATGCCACCACAGTTGGAGACGTAGAAGGTAGCTTTAATGGGTGGCCCAAACGACTCGTTATATTTATTCAGGTACGACAAATGTATATTGAAACTTATATAAAATGATCAAAAACTAATATTAGAATACATGCATGCATCCTATTGTAGCTAAGAACCCCCTCAGGTTCTAATGCCTCTGCCCTCTCATCTTATACCACATGATTTGTTTGACTCCTTAGGCCCTAGCTACCAGATGTTGACAAGTTGGTTAGACACGATACACCAAACAGATACCATTTTGATCATCCTTGGGGAGGATATGGTAGGTATATAATGGGACAATGTTATAGTGTTAACAGACATTTCTAAGGTATTTAAGTAGGATTGGCTGAACACATTAATGATAGAACTTTGGATACAGTGAGTGTGAATATCTCCTCATATGGGAAAAATTGTTTAATAGTTTCCTACATATAAACTAAGTATTGGTTATATATATTTCAATCATTTGTATTACGTGGCTCGTGACTTTAGAATAGAAAATGTGTGATTTCTAATGTCATCATTGATCAGCAATGTACTTAGATATCTGAGTGGTGTCAAAGAAGATGTGATGCAGTCTTTTGGTTTTTCCAAGAACGTGATCTTAGCTCCCTTCAACGTTAAGTAATCTTTCAGCTTGTTGTTTATATGTCTAACATCTAAATACAATTTTGTTGTGAGATTTAATTTTTATTTTATTTTCCTTCTATTTATTCTAAAATAGGCACTGGCAATTGTTAGTGATTATTCCTGAGACTTTAAGTGTGTATCTCTTTGATCCTTCGGGTGAAAAACTACCACCAAGTTAGGGACACCCAATGAAATTGGCGATTCATGAGTAAGTACAGTTTTTTGGCACCCAACATATTTGTTAATGTTTGCATCATATGATAGTTTAATAATGCAACATATATGTTAATTTAACTAATAGGAGTGTGAAAGAATTTTGTACAGGTGAAGGGAAGGTAGATAAGAAAAAGAAATCAGTAACTTGGAGGAGTGGTGATGTATAGTGTTCTCATTCTAATTGCATAATATATGACCAACTCTTCTAAATTACAATTATTAATGTAATTGTAAATCTACAGGCCCCTATACAAGACAATGGTTGGGCATGCACATATTACGTGATGTTGTATATACAAGTGATTTCCAATCACGTGAAACAAATCAAATGAATAGTGAATGTAAATTATTGTTCTCGGATAATATATTAATGAAGTAGTCTCATTTGATTATACAAATAATGAAATATAATTAGAGGTATCATTCTCTTTGTAGTTTTTTTTCGAAGATTGAACCCTATAGACTGCAGCCGTTGAATGACCTAGATCAACAGTGGGAAGCCTACTTCATCAAAAATGTGGACTTGAATGAAAAGTTTGACAGTTGATTGATAGTTTTTGGTAGTTTGAACTTTGATGTCAATTTTTTCATATGTATTTTGTGAGTGTGAATTCAATGTTCATATGTATAATTTTACATTCTGACTCAAAAATGAGATGGAAGCTGATGTTGATATGTAATTTGTGAGTGTGAATTGAATGTTGAGTGTATATGAGGAAAAGAATGATACTTATTTGTATTATGTATGAAATTGAAGGGTAGCTGAGAAATGAAATAATTGAGCTGTGAGTTCATGATTTTGTGTGCAATTTGAAATGAAGAAAAGGATATAGTGTGGCATGTTTGTGACTACTTTGTATAATATATTTTTCTTCCAGGTGTGTTGGCATGTTGTTAAGCCATGATGCTTGCAGAGAGCCTGTTGTTCTTTAGAATTTAGTTCTGAAGAAAAGCAGTCTTCATATAGGCTAACAACCTGGATAGTAGGCATGTAGGCTTGTGATATAAAAAACATACACATCTGTCGTCGTTTATTTAGAAATTACTTACTACATACGATTTTGGCATCAGTTATTTAAAAACCACTGATGGTATAAAATCGACGATGAATGCCTAAACTAGTCGTCGGCATATCCCCATTTTGTAGTAGTGGTTAGATTACATGTTATTTCCCTCAATATGTGTATTTCTATCAAATGCACTTATGGATGTTCTTTGCATGTTTTCAAGTACTTCATTATCCTTGGATGGATGGGAGAGAAGAAGGGTGATCATAGGGTTCCTTCATCATTAGAGAGGTCACATGAAGGATCAAGAACTTCCCCAACCTTCCCCAAGTGCCCAAGAGTCAACTCAAGCAAAGAAGTTAATGAAATTCCAAAGTTTAGAAGAAAAGTACTACTGAAGACCCTAGCCTAGATGTGGCACCAAAGAATGGTCATCTTGATCAAACAAGACATCATAGAGAGCATCGGTTCAAGCATTGAAGAAGGAACTCAGTAGGAACGGTTGTGCAGGACAACACAACCATGTTGAGAAGGGCATATAATGCAACACGGTTGTGGTGCCTAGTCTTAGAATGACCATTCTCAAAAAAACATCCATCCCATTCCTCATTCAGAACAGTTGCATGATATATCATGATCGTGTAACCAAAGACTCACCACTGCCCTCGTAATCACCGCAGTCATGCCACCATACTTCCCAAACACCCAAATGACCTAACATTTATTTCCATTTTCACCTCTCCTGCCCCACCTCACCATGGCCATTCCTCATACTACCCACCACTCCTGTGCTACAAGATTACCTAGCAGTAGTTTTGCACTGCATTTCCCATTCTAACATCCACTTGATCAAGTTCTTTCCCACCACCTATACATACATGGGTGGCGGATGAAGCATGAGTTCAACCACTCTTAGCTTCCTCTCAAACCCTCCTATCCCCCTTTACTCCATTCTTACTCCATTTCACCTCCATTCCATCATCTTCTACCCCAAAACCCTCATTTCTAAGGTTTTTGATCACTTCCCACCATGCATCCATGCCATCCCACCTTGGAGGAGGAAGGTGCTAGAGCTGCTTTTGCTAGGAGTCTCCATGGATCAACATGGCTTTCCACTCCTCCACTCATTCTTGTTTCTCCATTTTTGTATTTTCTTGTTGTATGAGTAGCTTGGCCCCATAGGTGGGGAGTTTAGGGTCAAAATGTTACTTTGATACCATGTTGGGGAAAATGATATGTAAACATTGTAATTTCATTTGTAATGATTGTGATCTACTTTTTTCTCATTTTCCATAAATTTCTTGTTGGCTTGTGCTTGAAATCACATAGGATTCTAGAAAAATTGCTAACATGTAGCTAATTTTGAAATTGCTCCTAAGTCAAATTAATGGATCCCTAGATAGATATTCACCTTACTATATACTAGTCAATTCTCCTACACCCAAGTGAGAGATCTAAATAGATAGTATAAAAGAATTTATTGTGATTATCTTGGAGCCTTCTCAAGGCTAGAAATGTATGTGATATGACATCTAAAACCTCATTTCTACCTTCCATTACTATCCTCGACCGCTAATTACCCTGAGAGATTATATCCTAGAAACCTAGGCTTGATTAAATCCTAATTGAATTCCACCTAAACCTGATCTAGTTGAGCCTCACAAGGGTTGGTAGGAGGTGATAGAGACTAGTTACCCTATATATACCCTATCCCATCCATGGTTAGTTAATAGTTTAGGGAAATTCATTAGCATCTATCTTGATATTTGGTTTGTTACTAAAAATGAAAGAGAAGTGTTTGTGTGTTTTCACCCCAAACGCAATATGTGACGCCCCGACACGCCACAAGTGAGATTAATCAAAACCAAACTATAGAACTAAAATGAAACATCCAACTTACCATAAAACACAGGAAATTAAAACCAATTTCATATAACCATAAGAGTTGTTACATATTGTACACGAGTCCACAAAGGCCACTTGTATTGCATATCACCTACCAAAACATTATACAAGATATTGTTCACTGGCTCTCTAGCCACATCCTGTTACACATGATAACTTGTCATATACATATGTGCCATATCTATACAACAACGGGCATGAAGACAAAACCTCATATCGATACATACAACAAAAACCTCCCCAAGGTCCCAAGTGTATAGGGATGACACATAGGACTCTACATCTATACACAAGCAACATGCCCAACCTTTCAACAGCTATTGGTCCTCTTGTTTCTCAGCACTAACAACACAATCTCTACTCCCTCGTGTTGGACCACCAAAAAGATATGGAAACCCACCGGTTGAGACCAAACATATCAACAAGATATATAACTCTTTGCCAACATCTATTGAAAGCGTAGATAACTAAGCAAGTAGATATCATACTAAGAAGGTAGAGAAGATTCAACTAAACCATATGTAATCAACAAATAAAAAGATTAGCCAAGACTAGGCAGATACCACTCAGTAGTAGAATAATTTATATTCTAAGAAGGAATATGTAGAACATGTATAAAAGTTGACTTCTCTTACTGCCTTATAATTCAAGAAATCACTAAAAGATAAGGCAAAGGGCCCAACCAATGGTGTTCATATTTGACCCTAAGCAAGATAAACCACATGGTTGTTTTACATCTTTTATTATTGCCCCCAGGATTTGAGTCGTACCACCCAAATCCAACCTACCACTGCTAAGTCAAATTGGTGCTATACAAGGTCAATGGAAGAGTTAGAATCTACAACCACCACACACCTCTTGGTCAGCACAAGAGAAAACATCACAGAGACCTGTCAGTCAATTGCGACAAAGACATATAGTCAAGCTCAGGGATTGGTTGTGCATGGCCATTTACATATATAATCACACCTAGCCCACCTTGGTATAGGTACGACGCTAGAAGAGCAGGCTCACGCATGGCCATACTAAAAAGGAGTGGCTCACACATGCCCATCCATATCAAAAGGAGATCAGCTCACGCATGGCCGTCTCACACAACCTATAATTGTGGACACAAGGAGATACTCGACTTGCACCCCCGCATATTCAAAAATATGCGCTACGAGTTATGCTCGTTTCAGCAATCTAGCAATGAAAGATGACACTAGAAAGGATCTATGGCGTAGGGCACCTACATGATTAGGGTTTTACTTGATTAATTAAGCCAATTAGGTGTCTTTTTGCATCAATCAAGTCACAATGTATAAATCCATAACAAATTCTACAAGAATAAGGGTCTAGTACAACTTCAGAAGATATGAAACATATAAGGTGTGAACTTGTCATACTATCACCACATGATTCCTGTAGCATTTCCATTCACAAGGCCATCATCAAGATCACCTCACTGTGGGATTCAATCCCTTAATCACATCATTGGAGGTTACCACCTCACAATAGGCATCAAGCCATCACCAGGTCATAGGACCCAAACACATCATTCATGTATGTCAACATAACATCATGCCTCAACAAGTACAATGTGCATGACCATCTCCATGTATCACACATAAGCTACCATAGCATTCACTTAGCCATGATATTCAATCAACCTACAACGTTAGATGCATACAAGTAGGAGAGGGAGAAAGTATATAATCACATGCTATATAACATATCCCAGGATTAGGGATTAGGGTTCACACACTAAGATGATTATGATTTACATTATGAGCATAGTACTAAACCCTAATGACTCACCTCCCATAGTCTTGGAACACATTTAGGGTTGCACATCATTAATTGAAAGAGATTAGATCATTGCATCACAACCCTAAGTATCATCATCACTATATGTGTAAATGTGTTATCTCATAGTGTTATGTATATGTCACGACCATGTAAAATTGCAGGTGTCACAACTGCAACAAAGCCTAGTCTCGACCACAATAGATCATGGTCCCAACCATCTACAAACATGTCTTGACAATCCTTGAGTTTCAACCCAAAACAAAGAAAGCAGGCACATGGCCACGACCGAAGCAACAACCCTTGGTCGCGACTGAAACTCAACCCATCATGGCCGCAACCATGATAAAAACCAAGCACATGTGTCTCGATCCAAAACCAAAATAGGTCACGACCACAACGCATCAATGTGTCTTGACCCAAAGCATCACATAGGTATTTTGACCAAAACCACATAGGGGTGTCTCGACCCTATGCCACACACGGGTGTCTTGACCCCAAAACAACAAATTCATAATCTCTAGATTACAAGATCATTATATACCATCTTAACATAATCTTTATATATGGAAACAAGAACATGCAAGCATAAAAGTAAGGTGGTAATGATAGAAGGGGGTAGAGAGTTATATAACCAGCCTGATTTTGAAGAGAAATCAAGCTCCAAAGAGGAGGAAGGAAGCTCCAACAAGATCACCACTTCATCCACAATGTCACCTATAAAAAGAAGAACACTTTAGTCAAAAGGTAGCCTAAGCAAAAAGGCAAGGAACCCTAGTCTGAACCAAAGAAGAAAGGGGTAATAGATAAGAAAACATCCTCCCACTAGTTACCACCATGGACAGTCCATAAGCTAAGGCCTTTGTGAAGAGGATTTTATCTCAAAGAGACCACTAGGGTAGAACCATAGTCTATGCCCAAGGGAATAGGAAGAAGAAGATGGAGGTTCAAAAAAAAACATGATCAAGATGGTAAAACTACTTACCAAGGGAAGAAACCACTAAAGGAGGAAGATCTAGCTTCAAGGCACCACATGCAAGGATGATCCACTTCCAAAGCACCAAGAACAATACCTTCATTGCTCCACCAAGCTCCAAGGATGAGAATAAGGAAAGGGAGAAGAAGGATGGACAAAAAAATCACTTGCATGGAGAGAAAAGGGGTTATATACCCAAAGGAGGAGTGAAGTAAGCTATAGATGGCGTATCAACACCAAAAGGCACCAAAGGGACACTTGTCCACTAAAGAAACCAACATAAAACCACTTAAAACATGCATGCACGAGATGGTGATATAACCAATGTTGGGTATCGACCTCTCAAGGTCACCCACATATAGGTCGTGGTCAAGACAAACCAAGGGAGGTCAAAACAAGCACAAAGCAACATGTATCAGTCGAGACAAAAGGGATCACCAACCCTAGGTCGAGACACACCTCAAGGAGACCACTGTCTCAACCCAAGACACACCCTAGACAACCACTATCAAGACAATAGCAACTGAGGGATGTGTCTCAATCAAGACACACCAAAACTCCCACTAGGTCGCGACATAGGTCACTACAACCACCAAGGTACTCATGGTCGAGACGCTTAAAACCCTAAAAACCCTAGTCACCCCTAAGGGTGCCACCACTCATCCAAAGCTCAATCAAGGTGTCCCTATGCATATTTCTCTCTCTTAAGATGCCAAAGCACTAAGGCACACTCTACACGTGACAAATTGCAAGATAACCCTCAACTTGAGTAAATTGCAATTTGGTCAAAAACAAGCAAGCATAGCAAACAGGACCAAACTTTAAACATAAGCATGTCACATGATAACAAAACATCTCAAAGGATTAGAGAAAAGTTATAAACATCATTATTAAGCAAAGCAAGCATACATGATCCCCAAGATAGGTTAGGGGGCTTACAACCATAAACCCCTAACAAGGATTTTGCCCCCAAAATCCTATGGGAAAAGAGAAGGGTACTTCCTCCACATCTCTTCCTCAAGCTCCCATGTGGCTTCCTCAATGCCATAGTGATGCCACAGAACCTTAACCAAAATGATGTCCTTCTTCAATTTTTGTGATCCTTCTATCTAATATCAACACAGATCCTTTACATAGGACACATCCTCTTAAATCTCCACCTCTACTGGCTGCAAAATATGCTTTGTATGTGGATGACACTTCCTCAACATGCTAACATGAAACATTGGATGCAACCTGTGCAACTCAGGTGGCAACTCCAACTTGTAAGCCACCTTCCCAACATGGGCCACAATAGGGTAAGGTCCCATAAACCTGGGATCCAACTTACCTCTCCTTCCAAACCTAAAAACACCCTTCCAAGGAGATACCTTGAGATACACTCTGTCTCCCACTTAGAACTCCAAGGGTCTATGTAGGTTATATGCATGCGACTTCTATCTGTCATGTGCTTCCTTCAACTACTATTGAACCACTTTGATTGTTTCTATCATCTACTGCACAAGCTCAAGACCTAGAAGATGATACTCACCAGTCTCATGCCAACACAACAATGATCTACAATGCCTCCCATATAATTCCTCATAGGGTGACATGTCTATACTCTATTGATAACTGTTATTGAAGGCAAACTCTATTAGACTGAGGAGCACATCCCAACTGCCTAAAAATTGTAACACAGATGCTCTCAACAGATCCTCTAATGTCTGTATCATCCTCTCAGACTAGTTGTCTGCCTGAGGATGAAGTGTCATGTTGAACTTCAATTGAGTTCCCATAGCTGTGTGCAAGCACTCCCAAAAATGACTTGTAAAGTGAAGTCCTCTATCTGACACGATAGTATCTGGGATACCATGCAAATAAATGATTACAACAACATATATCTGATAAAGCCTCTCTACTATGGTAGCAAACTATCCCATCTATGGCCTTGTAGAAGCCATCACGCTTCTCGCTGCCAAACTCTGATTGTATTTGCTTTATCACACTATCACCCTATTGTGCATAACAGATCTTCTGCCTCAACGTAGGCTTCACCTATAATTGTGTGAACAAACCTGCTAACAAAGAAACCTCTAGCTTCATGTTCATCTGATGTAAGGAGACCAACATGTCTCCTTTGTGGCACACTAGAAAACACAATTGTGCCTTCTCCATGGATGATGAAGAAAAATTCCTGCTCAAAGCATCTGTCATGACATTCCCTTCCCTAGATGGTAGCCAATCGTGTAGTTGTAGTCTTTGATTAGCTCCATCTACTGTTGTGTGTTCAGCTCCTACTGTGAAAAGATGTACTTCAGGTTTTTGTGATCTATGAAGATCTGACATTTCTCATTGTAAAGGTAGTTCTTCTAGATCTTCAAGGCATGGACCACTGTATCTAGTTCCAAATCATGGGTCGGGTAGTTCTCCTTGTGTTTCTTAAGATGTCACAAATCAAAAGAAATCACATTCTTGTCCTTCATCAGCACACAACCCAAACCATTCCTTGACGCATCACATAATACTATGTATCCTTTCCCTTGCTTAGGTAGAACTAACACTTGTGCATTAGTCAATTTCTCCTTTAACAACGAGAAGGTATGCTAACACTTGTCATCCTGGAAGAAAGGCACATCTTTCCTCATCAGTTTTGTTAGAGGTAATGCAACTGAACTAAAGTTGTTGATGAACCTCCAGTAGTATCCTGTCAACCCCAGAAAACTACGAGCTTCTATCAGTGTATTTCGATTCTCCCACTTTGTCACAAATTCCACCTTCTTGGGGTTCATGTGAACACCTTCAGCAGATATCACATGTCCTAGGAAGGACACCTCCTTCAGCCAAAACTCGCACTTGCTAAACTTTACATACAACTGGTGTTGTCTCAACATGGTCAACGCCTGACACAAATGTTGCTCATGTTGGTGGCTGTCCCTGGAGTTGATCAAGATATCATCTATAAACACTACCATGAACTGGTCTAGATAAGGCATAAACACCCTATTCATCAGATACATAAACGTTGTTGTTGCATTGGTTAGACCAAACGACATAACCTCAAACTCGTAAAGACCATACCGATCCCTAAAGCTAACTTAGGTATGTCATCTTCCTTGATCTGTAACTAGTGATATCTTGATGTCATATCTATCTTGGAGAACATTGTTACTCCTTGCAACTGATCAAACATGTCATCAATCCATGAAAAGGGATATTTTGTTCTTTATCATCACTTTGTTCAACTTCCGGTAGTCGATGTACAGTCTTATAGATCTGTCCTTCTTATTTACAAATAGCATTGGAGCACCCCATGATGACGTACTAGGCCTGATGAAACCTTTGTCAAGAAACTCTTGTAACTATTTCTTCAACTCTATCATCTCAGTTGGTGCCATCCTATACGGTGTTTGAGATATAGGCTGGGTACCCATGACTAGATTGATCTCAAAATCAATCTCTCAAGATGGGGGAATGCTTGGGAACTCATCTGAACTCCTCCCAACTGATATTAACACATGGTCATTTCTCCTCTTCAATGGCCCACCAATGGCCAGCACTTCCTTTTAGAAGACACATCATGCTTTACTTTATCTACCTCGGGGATACTAAGGATCTTGAAGGCCTTCTCCAACTCTGTCAACCAAGGATCCGTATCTGTTGGATCTGCCCTACCATCATACTCCGTAGCTCCCACACATCTCAGCCTCTCACAGGTTTGTCCAGACCTCGAAGATTCCACATTGGGGACTGTTGCTCTCTCTTGAGGAACATGCATTATGCCTTCCATGTGCATCATCGTTGCCATGAATTGTCAAAAGATGGACTGGAAAGCTGGATTTTTCATGATCGCCGAGTCAAACTGGTGCACTTCAGGTTCCCTCTCATCATCACCAGCCTACTTCCTTGCACCTCCACCTCATGCAGTAACACCACTCTCAACAACATGCTCTTCGTGTTCTCTAGTCATCTTTTCAACTCTTCTTCTTCTTTAGCATAAGCAGAAGTGACTATAAGATAAGCTAGAGGAAACCAGAATAGACACAATCCAAGTCTTATGCCCATGTAGACTTAGCGAACCTAAAGCTCTGATACCAACCAAACTATGATGCCCGGACACTCCACAAGCAAGATTACTCAAAACCAAACTGCAAAATTATAAAAAAAACATCCAGGTTACCATAAAACATAGGAAATTAAAACTAAATTCGTATAACCAAAAGATTTGCTACATATTGCACATGAGTCCACAAAGCCCACCTGAATTGCATATCACTTTCCCAAAACATTATACAAGATATTGTTCACTGGCTCTCTAGACACATCTTGTTACACATGATAACTTATTCATATATATGTGTCATCTCTATACAACAACGAGCATGAAGCAAAAACCTCGTATGGATAATACAAAAAAACTTGCCCAAGGACATGAGTGTGTAGGGACGACACATAGGACACTACATCTATACACAAGAAGCATGTCCAGGCTTTCAACATCTATTGTTCCTCTTGTTTCTCATCACTAACAACACGATCTCTACTCCCTCATGCTTGACAACCTAAAAGATGCGGAAACCCATGGGGTGAGACCAATTGTCCCAGCAAGAAATATAACTCTCTGACAATGTCTATTAAAAGCATAGAATTATAAGCAGGTAGATATCATACTAATCAGGTAGAGTTGATTCAACTAAAGGATATGTAATCAATAGATAAAGTAGATTAAGCAAGACTAGGCAGCTACAACTGAGTAGTAGAATAATTTATATTTTAAGAAGGAATATGAAGAACATGTATAACATTTGACTTCTCTTACTGCCTTATAGTTCAAGAAATTAGTAAAAACATAAGGCAAAGGGCCCAACTAATGTTATTCGTATTTGAACCTAAGCAAGATATACTACACAGTTTTGTTACATCTTTTATTATTGCCCCGATAATTTGAGTTGTACCACCCAAATCCAACCGATCACTACTAAGTCAAAATCGATGATATACAAGGTCAATGGAAGAGCCAGAATCCACGACCTCCCTGTACCTCTTGGTCATCACAAGAGAAAATAATGTAAAGACCTATTAGTCAACTGCAACAAAGACATATAGTCAAGCTCAGGGAATGGATCACACATAGAATCCACATATATAATCACATCTAGCCCACCTTGGTACATTTACAGTGCTAGATGAACAAGCTCACGCATGGCCATTCTAAAAAGGAGTGGCTCACGCAAGGCCATCCATATCATAAGGATATTAATTCATGAATGTTTGTCTCACACAACCTATAATTGTGGATGCAAGGAGATACTCAACTTGCACCCCTTCGTATTCAAAAATATGTGCTCCAACGTATACTTGTTTCACCAATCCATTAATTAAAGTTGACACTAGAAAGGATCTATGGCACATGGAACCTACATGATTATGGTTTCACTTTATTAATTAATCCAATTAGGTGTCCTTTTGCATCAATCAAGTTACAACGTATAAATCCAAAAAACTCTACAAGAATAAGGGTATAGTACAACTTTAGAAGATATAAAATGTATGAGGTGTGAACTTGTCATGCTATCACCACATGATTCTTATAGCATTCCCATTCACAAGGCCATCATCAATATCACCTCATTGTGTGATTCAATCCCTAAATCACATCACTAGAGGTTACCGTCTCACAATAGCCATTAAGCCATCACCAGGTCATAGGACCCAAACACATCACTCATGTATGTCAACATAACATCATGCCTCAACCAGTATAATGTACATGACCATCTTGTATCACATATAGGTTACCATAGCATTACTTAGCCATGAAATTCAATCAACCTGCAATGTTAGATACATACAAGTAGGAGAGGGAGAAAGAATATAATCACATGCTATATAACATACCCCAGGATTCGGGATTAGAGTTCACACACTTAGCTGATTCGGGTTTACATCAGGAGCATAGTACTAAACCCTAGTTGAGCCATGTCCCACATTCTTGGAACTAATTTAGTATTGAAGATCATTAGATGAAAGTGATTAGATCATTACATCACAACCCTAAGTATCATCATCATTATATGTGTATATGTGTCATCTAATGGTGTTATGTATATGTCATGACCATGTAACATAGCAGGTGTCACGACTGTAAGAAAGCCTAGTCTCAATCGCAACAGATCATGGTCCCAACCACACCATGGGTGTCTCGACCCAATGCATCACAAAGGCATTTCAACCATAACCACACATGGGTGTCTCGACTCCATGACACACATGGTTGTCTTGACCCCAAAACAACAAGCCCCACATATGTCTCAACTATAACAGATCAAACAACAAGAAACCCAATTCCTTAAGATCAAAACTAATGGGTTTAAGATCATAGAACAAGACCACTTAGGAGAGAGAAAACCAAGTACAACACATGCGAGAAAACACCCAAAACTCCAAACAAAACATGATGTCTGATCATAAAACATGGAGACAAAACCAAAGCTTAAGATGCATTCAAGATCACCCTCTCATGATCAGGGTTTTAGAAAGAAATTTATCTTCATGAGAAAACTAGAAATTCATAAACTCTAGATTACAAGATCATCATCTACCATCTTAAAATCATCTTTAGATATGGAAACAAGAACATGCAAGCATAAAAGTAAGGTGTTGATCATAGAAGGAGGTAGAGAGTTATATAGCCCGCCTAATTTTGAAGAGAAATCAAGCACCATAGAGGAGGAAGGAAGCTCCAAAAAAATCACCACTTTTTCCACAAGATCACCTCCAAAAAGAAGAACACCTTGGTTAAAAGGTATCTCAAGAAAAAGGGTAAGGAGACCCTATTCCGAACCAAAGAAGAAAGGGGGAAAAGAGAACAAAATGTCCTCCCACTAGTTACCACCATGGATAGTCCATAGTCTAAGGCCTTTGTGAAGAGGAGTTTCTCTCAAGGAGATCAATAGGGTAGAAATCTAGTCTACGGCCAAGGGAAGTAGAAGAAGAAGATGGAGGTTCCAAAGGAAAATGTGATCAAGATGGTAAAACTACAACTAAGGGAAGAAACTACTACAAGGAGGAAGATCTAGCTTCAAGGCACCACATGCAAGGATGATCCACCTCCAAAGCACCAAGAACATCACCTTCTTTGCTCCACCAAGCTCCAAGGATGAGCACAAGGAAAAGGAAAATAAGGATGGATGAAAAAGATCACTTGCATGGAGATAAAAGGGGTTATATACCCAAAGGAGGAGGGAGGTAAGGTATAGATGATGTGTCAACACCAAAAGGCACCAAAGGGACACTTGTCGACCTAAGAAACCAACATGTAACCACTTAAAACATGCATGCACAAGATGGTGATATAACTTATGTTGGGTCTCGACCTCTCAAGGTTACCCACATATAGGTCACGATCGATACAAACTAAGGGAGGTCAAAAAAAACACAAAGCAACTTGTCTCGGTCGAGGCAAAAGAGATCACCAACCCTAGGTCAAGACACACCTCAAGGAGACCATTGTCTCGACCCAAGATACACTCTAGACCATCGCGGTCAATATAAGAGAAACCAAGGGATTCTTCTCAATTGAGACACACCAAAACACCCACTAGGTTGTGACACAGGTCGCTACAACCAAGGTACTCATGGTCGAGACACCTAAAACTCTAAAAACCCTAATCACCCCTAAGGGTGCCACCACTAATCCAAATCTCAACCTAGGTGCTCATATGCATCTCTATCTCTCTTAAGATGCCAAAGCACTAAGGGCACACTCTACATGTGACAAATTGCAAGATAACCCCTTGACTTGGGTAAATTGCAATGTGGTCCAAAATAAGCAAACATAGCTCAAACAACATCCAAATAGGATCAACCTTTAAACATAAGAATGTCACATGTAAACAAAACATCTCAAAGGATTATAGAAAATTTATAAATGTCATTATTACGTAAATAAAGAATACCCAGGAACTAAGCTAGGTTAGGGGCCTTACACAATCAAAAAGTGCATTCCCCTAAATAGCCCACAATTCCCATAATTGCTATAAAATCAAATATCTTTCTTGCTTGTGTTAGTGTATATTTCTCCTTTTCTTGATTATCTTGTCACTCTTTTCTCACTAGAACTAATTTTCTAGGGTTAGCTTAGGTTTTTTTTGTTGTTTTCCTTTATTTTCTTACTTGTTCAACCGTAGTGTAATCAAACAAAATCAACTTTCAAACCCTTCTACCCTAGACTCTATAGTAGGAACCTAGCGAATACTAACTCTTCTCTAGTTCCCTCTCTCTCCCTTGAATTTGACCCCAACTTTTTGATTTCATATGCTATAGCACAACCACCTCGTGCGCTTGCGGGTAAGTGTGTTAGTTTTTGTGAACAAGCCTTTCAGGTCTCTTATAAAATTTGAAAGATACCCCTATTGTGTGTCTGAATCCTTGGGGTCACATCTAGTAAACACTCAATTGACTTAGGTGCATACCTCAAGGCAAGGAATAATGCACCAAGCTTTCTAGAACTATTGTCAGGGATAGAAAGAGCCATAGATCCCAAGTAGTTGTGGTGTGATCTCTCCCCTTAAGCATCATATTTTTCTAGTTGACTTAGTAGTGTTTGAGAAACACACCAAGTTTTTTGGCACCATTTTCGGGGAGAAAAGCATTCAGCCTGGCTAGTTAGCTATCTTTCATCTTTTCCTACTTCCCTCATCATTGCTATTATTTATTCTTTATTCTTTGTATTATTTGTGCATATTGTCTTTCTAACATGTTTTCTATTGTTTGGTTGTGCCTTGTGCATGTGACATCAACCCATGTAAGACAACATGAAAGGCCAAAATGTACCTCACAAGCCATTTCATGAATGTGTCATGCCCAATAACTACAAATCGTTAATTGCAAATAGAGTTGATCAAATGCTAGGGGAGAAATTCTCCATCCCCCCGGTCTTCTTGGGCTCCTACCCACCTTGTATGGCTTGGAGAGTGAGATCCCGTACAAGCACTTGGATTCTTTTCTTGAAATATGATCTACCTTCAAGACGTCGATAGCCAGTGACGACTCAATCAGGTTGACCTTGTTCTTATTCTCCCTCGAAGACAAAGACAAAGATTGGTATGACTCAAGAATAGACATCATGAGTTGGGGAGACATGAAGAATGCCTTTTTGAAGAAATTCTACTCCATTGCAAGGATGACACTAATGCAACATGCCATAATGAGTTTCAATCAATCAGGTAATGCGTGGTTACATGATTCTTGGGAAAGATTCTAGAATATGTCGAGAGAATGTCCCAACCTTGAAGTTTCTTTATGGTAGCTTGTTCAATCCTTACACTGGTCTCTCTCCAATGGACCAAGCTACAATGGACTCTTCTGGTGGAGGTGTTTTCATGGCTAATCCACCCCAAGAGTCATGGCCATTGTTTGAGAACTTAGAACAAAGTTTAAGGATCCAAGCTTCTAGGATGGTTAATGATGGTGACTGACCCATTGGTGTGACACATTCAACTTCTAATAACTTAAGCCCACAAATGATGAATATTCTTGTGGAAATGATGAGTTTTATGAAGAATCAAGTGAGAAGTGATCCTTATTGCTAAGTTAATTCTATTGAGTCTTTTGGTGAAGAAGTGAGGGCACCTCATTCTCAAAGCTATTTGGAACAACAAAGTCCAAGATATAGCTCAATATTTGAATATGAAGTTATGTCTAGGTTGAAAATCTTTGATGATGTGCAAAAGAATGTGATAAAGCTTGAGCAAAAAGTGGAGCAACTCTTTTTAATACTTCCTCTTCAAGTGGAAGTAAAGTTGTCCTCCCAACCCATAATGAACTTCAATGAATCAAGTGGATTAATGGATGCCTCACAAGTTTTATATAGTCCACCTCATATGCAAGTGCAACCAATATATTAGTTTCAAAGTCATTTTAAGCCTTATACATCTCCACCACCTCCATCACCACAACCATCCCACCACTTCACTTAACAACATCAATTTTCCTCTCCATCTCAATGCCAATACCAAGGGACATATCCATCTCCTTCACACCTACAACCTAGTCCCCCACTCCACCATGAGCAAGGTAGTGATGTGACAGTTCTAAGGAGTGGACAAGTCATTCAGCAGCCCAGGATTCAATTGGGCAATGATCATGTGAGCCAGGGTATGTTGCAAAAAAAGGCCAAAGAGAGCAAGTTGTAATACTGTGATTGAGATTGTTGAAAATTATTCTATGACACCTCATGTTGAGCATGTGATATTGAGTGTGTCCCACCTTTTACTCCATTTGTAGGTCCTATAATCCTTAGTGTTCTATCTCATATCATGCCACAAGAAGGCATGTTGCAAAAACAAGTGAGCCACCATCCCCTAAAGCAATGGATGATCCTCCAGCATCAAAAAAGAAGAAAAAAATTGATATTCTAGAGATGGTCCAACAAGTGAAGGTGAATATCCCATTGTTGGATGCTATCAAGCATATTCCATATTATGCTAAGTTTCTCTAGGACATGTACGCTATCAAGAGAAAGTCGACGGGAAATATACATAAGAAAATCAAGTTGACAAACAAAGGATATCTATCATACAACACTCACTTCCTGTGAAGGGGAAAGACCTAGGAGCCCCACTATTACCTAGATACATAAGGGGACATCACGAAGACCAATCCCAAGTTGACTTGGGATCCAGTGTGAATTTGATGCCATATAGTGTCTATGTTGAGTTGGGATTACACAAGTTGAAACTGGCTCATTGCACCCTTAAATTGGTGGAACGCTCCATTAAAGTTCCTAGAGGAAGAGAAGCTGATATTTTGGTGATGATAGACAAGGAAAGGGAAGCAATGTTCTTGGTAGATTTCATTGTTCTTGATATGGATCTAGAGGATAAGAAGATTTCCATCATCTTAGGAAGGTCATTCTTATCTACAGATGATGTTGAGATACATGTGTGTAGTGGTACAATGGCGGTCTCTTTCATGGACATGAATATGAAGATCAATATGTTCAAGACCCCAACCTAATGAGACTGAGATGAGGATGTTGAAAATGATCAATTGAAGAGTCCATTTGATTAATTGAAGTATGAATATCCTAATAGAACATATGGTTATAACTTTTGTGATCAAAGGGAAAAGCAATGACTATTGAATGCAAAGGAGGGATGTATATATTGCGAGAGTGGACACATAATGATTCCAAATGATTGAATGATTCAGAGGACTGCATTAAGTCTGGTTGAATGCATGAAACTTAGTGCTAGTGGGATCAACCCACATCGGTTTGAGATTTTTTTCTCAAAACCCTTTTGTTTGTTATACTTTTATAATGACCCCCTCCCCATGTTATCCCCAATTAAGGAAGATCGACAGGAAAAGGCCATTATCATAATTCCAATATCAAGGTTTAGGAAAACAACTAATAATAACTGAAATTTTCATTTAATGGTAAAGAGTTTGATACAATATGCAAATATAATCTCCTCTGGGGAGTTACATAGAAAGGGAAAAACTAAAGTTTGCAACATAAAGTAAATCTAAATATAAATCCTCTAGTAGATTGTAATCATCTTTTATTTTGGTGTCATCTTATCTAGAAACCTAATTCTTCAAATAATTTGTAATTTAACCTAAAACGGCATGAAACAAAAATTTGGTCATTATATTTGTATATTGAGTATGTGGGGGAAACAAGATATATGCATGTAAGTGTAACAACATAAACAACCATAGTATCAATTATTATCACAAAATCAAACTTGCATATTCTGTTATAACTTCTTGTTTTCTCAATCTCTGGGAGATCCTCTCATTGGGTTTTGACCCTACAATGGATGTGGGACACCTTCCCAATTTGGGGCTCAGTGCCATGTCATCCTTCCCAATTTTGGGCTTGACCTCTTGTGACCTTCCCAATCAGGAGCTTGGTCATAGTCATCTCAATGACTTTCCTTATAATTCCATATTCAGACATTCGGAGATAACATGTAGGGTTTGAGAAAGTATACATATAAAGTGATACTCATAGGGGCCTTATAGATTACAAGAAACAAATAAACAACCAAGTAGTTTAATTGCAATAAGTTTTGGAAACATCAAAAAACCTTGAAAGTTAATAAGGTGAGTATTCATAGGCGTAACCACATACCTTTCCTCAGGGATGACTTAATTCCAAAGAAAAAAAGAGAACATGCAACCAACCTAGCAATCAAACTGTAATTAATGTTGGGAAATAATGGATCAGAGTAGGAAGCAGAAGCAAAAAAATTATCTATCCCTATTCCCCATAACAACAAGATCATGTCAACTACTATGAAATAGGAAAGACAGTTTTACAAGTTTACAGCTGGTCCTAGAGCCAGTCCAGTGACTACAACTCATTGCAGTGCAACTATCTTCTAGTTTCTCTTAGACAGTGTCTGTGTAGCTCCTCGTCTTCACCATAGATGACAGACTTGAATAGCATCTACAACAACTCATGCGGTCTTACCACGGACTGCAAGTTATCATTGCCCACCTAGCGAAGGGAAATGGCTTCCTCACCTCTAGAGAAGTCCACATGGACCAACTAGAACTCCTATTATTCTAGTAGAACATAATGGAAGGAGTTGTCCCTCTTGTTGGTGTACTAGTCACCAACTTGCTCTCATACAATTGTTTCTCCCTTGATATCCCTCCCATTAGCGGGTAGGACTTGGTCGTACTCTCTATTGGTTACCACAACTAGAGAGGACAACAATAGCCATAGGCAACTGAGTTGTAATTTGTGAATTCCCCCAATACCCCACTATTTATAGGAGGGGTTAGGTTTTGGGTTCCCAATATGTGTGGGAGTAGAAGGAACCAGAAGATCATGAATTTTCACAACCTATGAATCCTGAAATGGTCAGTTGGCAACTGAACCGGGCAGATCACTAGCGAGTTGATCAGTTCACCATGTGAACCAATTATTTCACTTGATTCCTAATCACATTTGAATTTGGAAAAACCATTTCCAATTAATGAGCAAAATTAATTCTTGTACCAATTGAATTGAACAACTGATACGATCAACTTTTCTCACGAGTTTGGGAAAGCTACCAGAACCTTCAGTTGGCACAGTCGAGCCGATCGGTTCACTGGGTGAACCGGTTGTCTCATTCAACCTAAACCTATGGGTTCATCTAGTGAGCCGATCGGTTGGTGCCCCGATCCATGCAGAACACAACCAATTCAGTTTTAATCAACTTGACACTCCAAATGACCATCTCAACACTTGAGTTGATCGGTTGGCAGTCCCATCATCTGATTTGTTGCTTGAATTGAATACCTAAACACTTTAGTAATCAATCCAATCATCATTCGTGATTAAACTCCTCTTCTGTATGAGTTCCTATGTGTGTGACCCTATAGGTCCCATATCGTGTTGGTAGTGAATGTCCATAACTAGCTTATGACATCACAAGAAAAGAGTGGTGCCTAGTCACACATTAGTGCTACCCAAGTGCATGGAAAGTTGGAGAACAACTTCAACCTACAATCTGCGTAAGGTGTTGTAGTGAATGTATAATTCCTTTGTCTCAAATATTCGTAATGACCTCGATGTTGGTATATATGCCCATAGAGCCATCCCAAGCAATTGCATGGAGTCGAATATTAGTTAATCAATTAATGTGATTATTTGGTTAATTAATGAATTCTAGAATATTCTAATTAATCCACGAGTGTTTTAATTAACGCAGTGTTTTTGTTTACTGATGGGTTTAGCAAACCCTGCTTCCCTTTGTCTCCTATTTAAACGAGGTTGACGGTCGATATCTATATAAGATATCAAGAGAGGCTTTTTGGTTTACGCTCACATACGCAAACCCTAGTCGTCATCGTCCTTAGGAGAGAAAGGAGAGCAACGCGCCGCTAGCATGTCATCGCACAGACATGACTCCTTCCCACCAGCTTAGGAAGTGCGACGTGGAGTTCCAGTCCATCCGTGTGGACGAAGTAGAGACGCAGACGCTGAGACGCCTACGTTTGGAAGACATCAACGACCATATGTGCGCGATACGAACAACGTACATCATCGCACGAAAGGAGCGTCGCCAGATCTTCATGCGACAGTGAACGAGAGAGAAGTTCTGTCTGTGTAGGCCAGCATTGTTGCACACCGTCATGCAGCGGGACATTGCCGGTCTTTCTCCGCGATAAGGTATATCCCGCAAACACTCCTTCCGAATATGTTGTTGTCGATGAGATCCTATATCGGGTTGTGTGGATTTTGTTGCTTCCGCCGCGCATGTTTTCTCCAAAAAACCCTACAGTGGTATCAGAGCAGCGTCGATCTATGACGTATTTGGATTCGTTTCGATATGATTGAATCATTGTATACTATTTTTATGTTGCATACGATGCGAATTAAAATTGCTAATGTGGAAATCTAAACCTAGTTCTACATACGCCGCAGGCTTCTATTTTTGACATTTTGGATGGGATCGACTATGGAAAATATTGATTTTCCTAAGTGCACGGAAGTAAAATTCCGTAGACCTTTTAGGGGCTCTGCCCCTGAGACCCCACAAGAGACGGCCTCCCCTCGACCCGCACAGGGGCACTGCCCATGTGTACCCTGCATAGTCTACGTGGGAGTCAAAAAAATTATCTAATGGGGAATGTCCCGCATTACAAGTACTGAAATTTTAATATGTATATATGTATATGTAGATATACCTGTGATAGCATACACGTCGCCTTTAAAATATGTTTTATGTGGTGAATGTATGCACTGTTATGGCCTAGTATCCCCTTTTGTGAATGTTGTGAATGAATGTGGATGTCGATCTTGTGGATATGTTTGTTTGTGAATGCTATGGATGTACAATGGTTGCATATGGATCCTCTGTATAAAGTATTCGACTTGCATGTCGAGCCTCATCTCTTATTTCAAAGTGTAATTAATTCTTTCCATTTATATTTGTACTCATAAAATGTAATAGAGATAGAATTAGTTTTAGTTTTTGTAAACTTGATGTAAGGAGGCAACTTGAAGATCCAACTCCAAGGAGTGTTCATGGAGAAGCATCATAAAGATCTAATTCCAAGAAGCAACTTGAAGATCCAACTCCAAGGAGCGTCCACGGAGAAGCAACAAGAAGATCCAATTCCAAGAAGCAACTTGAAGTTCCGACCTCACGAAGCATCCATGAAGTTGTTCACTATAATGTTGATCATTACATGCTTACAGGTTGATTCATAGGTGTTGCATGAGATGCATAAGACCATAGGTGGACCGTAATCCTCTGTTGCTACAAAGGATTACAATAGTATGGCCATAACCGATGTATTTGTGTTTGTGATTGTATGTCTATCATTTCTGGTTGTGGATATAGTAGTATGTGATACGTACTATAAGTATGTGGTATTTGGATATGTATATGTATTAATAAAACCCCTCAATTAATAATATTAAGTTTTAGTTGCCTTCCATAAAGCAACACACATGAAAAGCTTGATCAACTATGTGTGGGCACGCCTTCGCGTGGTACACTGTCTATCTCGTAGAAGTGTGATGGTGGGTGTGTGGGTCTGCCTCCGCAGGGTGCACACTCACTGTGTTGGCTTATGGGTTGGACTTAAATAGGGAACCTTGATAGGATCAGGTACCTAGAGGCACACAGATGCATCATGGCAAGGAGTTGTGCATGATCATCTATCCAAGAGTTGCATATGGTGCAATTGGCAAAAGTTGCCTACCTTAGTATTTGGACTTTGACGCCAGCGTTGGCTGGGCATTGATCCAATTATTTTGGATCTTGGCTCACTAGAAGGTTGTGCGTTGCAATCTTTTGAGTTGATAGTGAGGGCTATCAATTTGAATAAAATAGTGGGAGCGTAATTAATTAAAGGCCTAATTAATCTCGTTTATCAAATATTTACAAGTCAAAATGTTTTGGACTAAATGAAAATTTTTCTTTTGTAGCAATCAAATGGCAAACAACACTCACACTTTCTCGTTGCGATCAGTCCTTGAGAAGGACAAACTTATCAGAACCAACTTTGAAAATTGGTTTAGGACGCTGAGAATTGTTCTCACACATGAGCGTAAGCTCTATGTCCTTGAAACACCAGAGCCAGCGAAGCCCGCCGTAAATGCGCCCAAGGCTGAAAAGGATGCTTACAAGAAGCACCTTGATGATGTCGTAGATGTCAAGTTCTTGATGTTATACTCAATGAACTATGAGTTGCAAGAGCAGCATGAGAACATGAATGTCATGGAGATGGTAACACATCTCAAGAACATGTATCAACATCAAGCAAGACAGGAGAGATATGATGTCTCAAAGGCTTTGTTCAGGAGCAAGATGAAAGAGGGAGACTCAGTTGGCACCCATATACTCACTTTAATTGGGTACGTGGAAAGCCTATCAAAGATAAGATTTCCCCTAGGTCAAGAGTTGGCCACTGATGTGATTCTACAATCATTTCCTGAATCATATAATCATTTTGTCATGAACTACAACATGAACAATCTTGACAAGTCATTGTCAGAATTGTTGGGCATGATGAGGACAGCTGAAGCACAGATGAAGAAAGACAAGCCCAAGTTTGTGATGATGATCAGCAAGGCAAAGGGAAAGTCAAAAGGCAAAGGCAAGGCTAAGAAAGGTTCTAAAGCCGGGCATAAGCCAAAGTCATCCACGCTCAAAGCTAAAGGTGGGATCTCCAAAGAAGGCAGTTGTCACCATTGTCACCAGGCTGGACATTGGAAAAGAAATTGTCCTCTCTACCTGGAGGAACTGAGGAAGAAGAAGCAGGGGATAGAGATATCCACTTTAGGTATATGCATTATTGAGATAAACTTAAATACTTCTTCATCATGGGTACTAGATACCGGATGTGGATCTCACATATGTTCTAATACGCAGGATCTGATAAGAAGTAAGCCTTTACGAAAGGGACAAGTTGAGCTGCGGGTCGCTAATGGAGCAAGAGTTGCTACCACCGCAGTTGGAGTTATTAGTTTATCTTTGCCTACAGGCCTTGTAATAGAATTAGAGAATTGCTATTATGTACATGTCATTAATAGAAATATTATTTCTGCATCTTGTATGGACAAGAGTGGATTTGAATTTCACATTAAGAATGGAATTACTTGTATTTCGAAAGATGAGATCTTTTATGGCAATGCGTCTATGTCTTTTGGTATCTACTTGTTATAACTTGAGACCAGCATATACAACGTAAATACTAAAAGGTTAAAACTTGACAACTCAAACAAAACATTCTTATGGCATTGTCGTCTTGGGCACATAAACGAGAAGCGCATATCTAGACTCCATAAGGATGGTTATCTAGACTCTTTTGATTTTGAATCATTAGAGACATGTGAGGCATGTTTATTAGGGAAGATGACCAAGACTCCTTTCACTGGACACAGTGAGAGAGCCAGTGATTTGCTAGGGCTCATACATATTGATGTATGCGGACCTTTTAGATCAAATGCTAGAGGAGGCTATCAATACTTTTCACCGATGACCTCAGTAGGTATGGCTATGTATATCTTATGAAACACAAGTTAGAAACTCTTGAAATATTCAAGACTTTCATGAATGAAGTAGAGAAGCAACTTGGTAAGAGTATTAAAGCACTCTGTTCAGATCGAGGTGGTGAATACTTAAGCCAAGAGTTTGAGGACCTTCTAAGAGACTGTGGTATTGTATCACAATGGACTCCACCTAGTACACCACAACATAATGGTGTGTCAGAAAGAAGGAATCATACATTATTAGACATGGTACGATCAATGATGAGTTCAACCGAACTTCCAATATCATTCTGGGGATATGCTCTTGAAACTGCAGAGTTTACACTTAACTGTGTATCGTCCAAATCGGTTCAAAAGACACCATATGAGATATGGAATGGGAATTGTCCCAATTTGTCTATGTTAAAGATTTGGGGATGTGAAGCTTATGTTAGGAAATAATTTCCTGAAAAGCTTGGACCCAAATCGGAAAAATGCTATTTTGTTGGATACCCCAAGGAAACTCGGGGATACTACTTCTACACACTAACTGACAACAAAGTGTTTGTTGCTAGGACTATTGTATTTCTTGAAAATGAATTTATTTCCAAAGGAATTAGTGGGAGGAATATAGAGCTCGAAGAAGTTTGAGACCAACAAGAAAGCAGAGAACCTGAGGAGGTACATAAGGAACATGAAGACTCACAAATTGTTGTGGAATTTCAAGTTCCAAATGTAACACAGGAACCTCGTAGGTCTAGTAGGACATGACTTGAGCCTGAGAGATTTGGATTTCTCGTGACTCAAGACAGTGACGAATTGGGCATAGCAGATGAGCCAACTTCCTATGTAGAAGCTACTAAGGGACCAGAATCTGAGAAATGGCTCGAAGCCATGAGATCTGAGATGGAATCCATGTACACCAACAAGGTATGGACCTTGGTGGATCCACCTGAAGGGGTAAAACCCATAGGGTGCAAGTGGGTCTTCAAGAAGAAGACTAACATGGATGGAAATGTTCAAACCTATAAAGGTAGATTGGTTGTGAAAGGATTCCGTCAAATTCAAGGTGTTGATTATGACGAGACCTTCTCACGAGTTGCCATGGTTAAATCCATCAGGATCATGCTTGCCATTGCAGCTTATCATGACTATGAGATTTGGCAGATGGATGTTAAAATAGCATTCCTTAATGGGAATTTACTCGAGGATGTGTACATGACACAACCTGAGGGTTTTATCAATCCAAAGGAAACCAATAAAGTCTGTAAGCTACAAAGGTCAATCTATGGATTGAAGCAAGCATCTCGGAGTTGGAATCTACGTTTTGATGAAGTAGTCAAAAAGTTAGGCTTTAGTCAAAATGAAGATGAACCTTGTGTTTACAAAAGGTTTAGTGGGGGCACAATAGTATTTCTCATATTGTATGTGGATGAAATACTATTGATGGGAAATGACATCCCTACTCTTCAGACAGTAAAAGGTTGGATAGGGAAGACCTTTTCTATGAAGGATTTAGGCGAAGCCTCCTATATACTAAGGATCAAGATCTATAGAGATAGATCTAGAAGGCTTCTAGGCCTAATCCAGAGCACATACATTGACAAGGTGCTAAAGAGGTTTAGCATGGAGGGTTCTAAGAGAGGTAACTTGCCCATCTCGCATGGGGTTACAATCTCTAAAGCCCAATGTCCCAGTTCATGTGATGAATGGACACACACGAGTAAGATTCCATATGCGTCAGCAATTGGATCTATCATGTACATGATGTTATGTACTCGTCCTGATGTGTCGTATGCTTTGAGCATGATGTGCCGATATCAGTCAGATCCAGGTGAATGTCACTGGATAGACGTAAAGAACATCCTAAAGTACTTGAGAAGGACTAAGGATCAATTCTTGGTATACGGTGGTGAGGAAGAGCTTGTGGTAAAGGGTTACACCGATGCTAGCTTCCAAACTGACAAAGATGACTACAGATCGCAATCTAGATTTGTGTTTTGCCTGAACAACTGAGCTGTGAGCTGGAAGAGTTCCAAGCAAGAGACGGTTGCGGATTCTACAACAGAGGCCGAATATATTGCCGCATCTAATGCTGTAAAGGAAGCTGTTTGGATCAAGAAGTTCATTACTGAACTTGGAGTGGTTCCAAGCGTTGGTGATGCAATTGAGTTGTTTTGCGACAACAACGGAGCAATTGCACAGGCTAAAGAACCAAGATCACACCAATGTTCCAAACATATTCTACGGCGGTTCCATCTCATACGAGAGATCGTACAATGAGGAGATGTGAAAATTTGCAGAGTACCTACAGAAAGCAATGTGGCTGACCCGCTCATAAAAGCACTTTCACAGTAGAAACATGACGGACATGTTCGATCACTTGGATTGAGATTCATGAGTGATTGGGTATAAGTGTAAGTGGGAATCTGTTGGTATGTATGCCCATAGAGACTATCATTTGATGATTGTAATGGGATACTATGTAAATGATTTGTAATACTACTTTGATCATATCAATCAAGGCAAGTTTCCAATCTATATGTTTGTGTTTTATATTGTGAGATGACCATAAAACTTATAGATGTCTATAGAATAATATACTCAATGACATATGTCTTCGGGTTGATGACCTGAACAGTGAGATCATATGTATGCTAAGAGTATGTATTCTTGTTTTGTCCCTAATCAGTTGTTATTGTGGAAATATCCATAGACATCAATAACACATAAGATTAGAATGTATGTTGGTTGATGGAAGAATCTCATTATCCATGATATGGAGATATCAAACCAAATACATAGATACTTGTTAGAGAATAGTGTATCGGATAAACCCATCTTCAGATTGACACATGGATACCATGATTGGTAGTTAGAGTCACATCTCATAATGATGGTGGTGATTGTGGTTCTTAGACCTGAAGTCACTACACTTATCACATGTCATTAGGTGTACTTTGACATCATCTACCGTGGTCCTGAATAAGGATTGCCATAAAGATGGTGCTTGGGTGCACTGTGACACATGGGGATGACTGTGAGTGATGTAGATGGAATTTGTCCTTCCTACGGGAGTTTGATATTCCGGCCACTTGATAAGTGAGACTGAGAAATACATGGTCATGCTGATGTGAGTCAATATGTGATATTGAGCTTACATATATCTCAAATAGTCTGCTCTAGTTCAAGGAACATGGATTGAATGTTGAAGAGGATAACAATTCCATGACTCAAGTTCAATCTGGATATCAACGACAAAGGAACTATACAATCACTGTAACACCAGTCATGAATGATTGGTTAAGTTGTTCTCCAACTTCTCCAATTACTTGGGTGGCAATGAAGTCTTGCTAGATACCAATCGTTGCTTGTGAAATCATAATATGATTATGGATATCACTGCCAACGTAATTTGGAGCCTACCAGGTCACACACATAAGATGTGTTGGAATAGGAGTATAATTGTGGATTCGATTGGAATTGCTCCGAATCACATTGATTACTAAAATGTTTATGTAATCGATTAGAATAATATTGGAGTGACTGGCTCTAAGTGCAAGTGGGAGTCTGTTGGTATATATGCCCATAGAGCCATCCCAAGCGATTGCATGGAGTCATATATTAATTAATCAATTAATGTGATTATTTGGTTAATTAATGAATTCCAGAATATTCTAATTAATCCACGAGCGTTTTAATTAACACAGTGTTTCTGTTTACCGACGGGTTTAGGAAACCATGTTTCCCTTCGTCTCCTATTTAAAGGAGGTTGACGGCCGATATCTATATAAGATATCGAGAGAGGCTTTTTGGTTTACGCTCACATACACAAACCCTAGCCGTCACCGTCCTTAGGAGAGAAAGGAGAGCAACGCGCCACTAGCATGTTGCCGCACAGACACGACTCCTTCCCGCCGGCTTAGGAAGCATGACGTGGAGTTCCAGTCTATCCGTGTGGATGAAGTAGAGACGCAGACGCTGAGACGCCTGCGTTCGAAAGATATCAACGACCATCTGTGCGCGTTACGAACAGCGTACATCATCGCATGAAAGGAGCGCCACCGGATCTTCCTGCGACAACAAATGGGAGAGAAGTTCTATCCGTGTAGGCCAGCGTCGTTGCACACTGTCATGCAGCGGGACATCACCGAACTTTCTCTGCGATAAGGTATATCCCACAAACACTCCTTCCGAATACATTGTTGTCGACGAGATCCTAAATCGGGTTGTGTGGATTTTTTTGCTTCCGCCGCGCATGTTTTCTCCACAAAACCCTACACTCGAGGCATGGAATCATCATCCTTTTAGTGTTCAAACCATGTTTCTTGAACTAAGACCAGACTGAATGAGATATGTGACCTCAATATCATATATTGATTCACATGTGCATGTGCATGCATTTCTTAGTCTCTCTTATCAAGTGGCCAGGACATCAAACTCCAATAGGAGGGACAAATCCCATCTACATCACTAACATTTAGTCCCCATGTGTCATATCTACCTAATCATCACCTTTATGGAAATTCTTATCAGGGATATGTTTGATGATGTCAATGTATATCGAATGAAATGTGATGAGTGTCATGACTTTAGGTCTAAGAATGACAATCACCACCATCACTATGAGATATGACTATGACCACCATTAATGGTTTCCATGTGTCACTGTCAAGGTGGATTTTTCTGATACATTGTTCCCTAACAAGTATATATGTTCTTGTGTGTTATTGGCGTCTATCTGCCTTCCACAATAACAACCTACAAGGGACATAATAAGAATGTACATACTCTTAACACCTATATAATCTCATTATTCAAGTCACATACTTGAAGACATACGTCATTGAGTATTGTCATTCTCTACACTTTCATAATATTTCCTCATTATTTCATAACTGAGTGAAACAAAATGAATTGGAAGCTTGCCATTATAATTATTAATAAAATCCTCTACGTTACATGCCAGGTCAATCATCATATGGTTGGCTCTCTGGGCATACCTTATAATATACTCCCATTTGCACTTAGATCCAATCACTAATTAATTTCATTCTTAGTTATCTAAACATGTCCATCATGTTTTTGATGCGTAAGTGCTAACCTAGCGGGTTAGCAACATTTTGTTGTTAGTCGGTGTATTGCATGCTTCTCATCTCTTCACTGTGAGATGAAAGTTCCATAATATGGTATCTAATATTCCTTTCCTAACAAGTGGCTCAATTGTTGCCACACTATCTCTAATGTTTCGTCAATGGTTAGACCATTTTTAAGTTTATCATATGAACTTAGATCCATATAGTATCCTCTCATGTATGTGTTCGCAACACCAGGATACTCGTCTTCTATTTGTATAATAAATGTAATGGCTTGTAGTTCAGAACCCTTCTAATTTACAACTCTTTTCAAACATATTTTATCACGATCACTTTTTCCATTCTGGATGCTTGCATCAGTGTAACCCTTTACACCCAACTCTTTCTTGCTGCTATGTTGTAGCAACTTCTCCTTAAGTACTTCAAAAGTGCTAATGGATGTTTTAATGACATTCCAATGACCATAATCTTGTCTTGTCCAATACATACAAGATTATGGTATGAGTACATTTATAGCATTCATGATAGATCCATTTCTACAACATATGGTATCTTACTCATGTCTTTTCCATTCTTCACAAGAGTCTGAACATATGGTTCATGAGAGACTAATCTAGATTCCCTCTCATTGAATCCTTCATGTTGAACTATTTCAGTAGTTTGCTATTGTATGTTCTCATTCTTCGGCTGTGAAATTTTCAAGAACTATCTCTATAGATCTTAATCCCTATCACATAGGATGTTTCACTTAATCCTTCATCGCTGAAGGTGTCTTTCATGTCATCTCTCAATGTTCATAATATTGAAATGCTATTCCCCATCACATGTGGAATATTTATATATGCTCCCACTAAATCTTTTATGAACACATCTCTCATCTTTTATCTTGGTTCAAGTCAAACTCTTTGATATGCGTGTTTCAATCCCACATTGAACTTTGTAGCTTATAGACCTTATTTGCATTATTGAAGTTAAAAAACCTTTAGGTTGTGTCATGTACACATCCTCTCACATATTCCTTTTAAGGAATCTAGTTTTAATCTTCATATGCCAAATATCATTGTCTATTTTAGCTACATCAACAAGCATGACAATTGGTGAAGGTTTTTCTTCTAGTTCAAAAACTTGAACTGATTTGAAAACCTTTGCAACTAATATGACCTTTTATGTATCCATGTTGGTCTTCCAATGAAAACCCAAATTCACCTAATGGGTTTTACCCCCTTCAGGTTGTACTAGCAAGGTCATACCTTATTAGTGTATATAGACTCCATCATGGATTTGAGCCACATCTCAGATTATAGTTCTCAATATCTTCTAGTTACTTTTGTTGGCTCATCATCGTATGACCAACCCATCTGAGTTGTTGGATTCACAATCTTTAAATCACAAATGTATTCTACCATAACTATGTGATTCTGTGTTACATTAGCAACCTAGAATTCCACAACAATTTGTGATTCTCGCTTGTTCTCATTGTACTTCCTTGTAGATCTAGAAACCTTAGAGTACTAGTTTTACTCCCACTGGTTCTTTAAGAATTCAGCTATCCTAGAAACAAACACTTTTTCCATCATATTGGGATTAAAGGTAGTATTCAACAATCATGATTTGTGGATAAACATTTTCAAGAAACTATTTTCTTTATGTAGATTTCAATCCGTAAGACATATTGGGACATTCCCATATCATATCATATATGATGTCTTATAAACCATTAAGGAGGCACATCAATTAGTTATAGGTATATATTCATGAGGATATAAGAAGATTATATTAACTATTAATCATATCATGACTCATCATGGTATGATTCCTTCATCCTGAAACATCATCATGTTTAGATGGATTTGAATTGTGATATATAATCACCGATCTTTGAGAAGGTCCTCAAACTATTGATCTAAAGTATTTCAACATTTGATCATATCAAAGTTTCTTAATACTTTTATCAAAGTTATACTTCATTTATAATCGTCTTGAACATTTCAAGAGATTTATGTTTGTATTTCTCCAAACACAAACCCATATATCAACTAAGATTATTAGTTAATATTATGAAGTATTACCAACCATTTTTAGCATTTATTCCATAAGATCTTCATACATCAATATGTATAATTTCAAATAGAATGATAACCCTCCCACTACCTCTAGTGAAGGGCATTGTGTCATATTGCTCATATTTCAGACTTGCATGTCTCTTATTGGTTCAATAATCAAAATTTGTCTACATAACCATCAATATGGATTCTAGTAATGCACTTCTTACATATGTGCCTCAGATGACTATGCTAAAGACTGATTGAGTTATCAATTATAATCCTTTGGTACTTACAATATAAATAATCATCTTAAGATGGTTGGACATTTCCATACAAGATCATATCTTTTGAAATAGGAACATTAAAAAATCACTTTATTGATTTACCACCCTTGTCATACAAGATGCCTAAAGTAAATGTTTCTATTTATTGGCATAATGAAATAGCAGTTCAACTAACTCTATTACATGCCCATTGGAATAAGATAAATTTAAATATAAACTAAACCTTGAGCAACTCTTGCTCTGCCTTGTCCATCATTGTCCTTTCATGAAGGCTTTTACTTCTTGTTAGATCTCGAAAACAATGTATGTCAGATTTCTATCGGGTATCACATACAAAGATGAAGAAGTAATAAATTTATCTTATAATGTTTATACCTAATGTGGAGGCTCGAGTGCCTTCCTTCTTATTTTTTAATTCCTCTTTCTAAAGTGGAAAGTTCCTTTTCCGATTTCTAGGCTAGTGACAATGGTGACAATCGACTCTTTTCTTTACTCCTCCCTTTGCATTGAGATCTGAAGACTTGGGCTTCTGGCCAGCTTTAGAACTCTTCTTAGCTTTGCCTTTTCCTTTCAACTTTCCCTTTGTCTTTCTAATAATCATCACAAACTTGGGTTTGTCTTTATTCACGTGTGCCTCAGTTGTTCTCAACATGCCCAACAACTCTGTCAATGACTTGACAAAGTCATTCATGTTGTAGTTCATGACAAACTGACTGTATGATTCTGGTAGGGACTGCAGAACTACATCAGTGGCCAACTCTTAACCATAGAGGAATCCCTGTCTAGCTAGGTTCTCCACATACCCAATGAGCTTGAGTACTGAGGACCTACTGAATCTCCTTCTGCCATGTTGCACTTGAGAAATTCCTTGGAGACATCGTAGCTCTCTTGTCATTCCTGATCTTGGAACATGTTCTTGAGATGTGTGACCATCTCAATCACATCCATGTTCTCATGTTGCCTCTGCAACTCATAGTTCATGGAGTGTAGCATCAGACACTTAACATCCATGACATGTTCAATATGCTTCTTATAAGCATCCATGTCAGCCTTAGGTGCAGTAGGAAGGGGTTCATCTAGATCCAGTGCCTCCAGGACATAGAGCTTGCACTCCTATGTGAGAATGATTCTCAATGTCCTAAACCAGTCGTTGAAGTTGTTCCCATTTAGCTTGTCCTTCTCAAGGATAGATCGTAGAGAAAAGTGATTGTTGTTTGTTTCCATTTGACTCTACAAAAGAGTTTGCAATTTTGTCAAAAACTCATTTTGATTTGATTTGATTTAAATTTTTTGAAAATGTTGATTAGGTCTTTAATTAACTACTGCTCTCATTATTTTGATCAATTTAACAACCATCAATTATCAATTTGAAACATTGTAGCAAACAATTTTATAATGAGCCAAGATCCAAAATGATTCAATTATTACCCGGCTAATGCCATCATCCATAATCAACCATTAAGGTAGGTAGTGTTTTCTAACTGCATCATTTGCAATTCTTGGATAGATGATATGCACAACTCCTTGCCATAATCATCTACATGCCTCTATCACTTAATCCCATTAAGAATCACTAGTTAAGCCCAACCCAAAAGCCGACACAATAATAATGCACCCCACTTGGCGGGCTCACGCTATTACCATCACACTTCCACAAGATAAACGACGCACCATCCTTGGGATGCCCACACTTGGTTGATCAAGCTTTTCATGTGTGCTTCTAATGGAAAGCATCTAAGACTTAATATGTTTGATTGAGGGGTATATATATATATATATATATATATATATAGAGAGAGAGAGAGAGAGAGAGTATCCAATCATGACATACATAGTATGTATCATATACATGTTATATCCCATAATGTAGCATGCAATATAAAACAAAATGTGATGGTTATGTCCATGTCTACTATAATTCCTTGGAGCCACAACGAATCACTACCACATAGGTCAACATCACATCATATTCATGAACCTGCTATTGGTGTAGATATGTTCTTGCCAATCCGGATTGATCAGTTCAACTCTTGAACCAATCGTCTCGCCTCTTGGTCGGTTGGTTAGTCATATGAAACGGTCAGTTGACCTCATGTCCAACCAATGTTTGGACTCCTTCCAAATGATCGGTTGGACCCACCATCTAGTCAGTTCGCTCCTTCGGTCTACCCTTCTTGGTCCTCCAGTTGGTCGACTTGTCACATGAAACGGTCAACTCGCCTGGCGTTGATCGTCATCTTCATCATTGTAAGAAAAGAAACTATCCTATTTCTATTAAACTTATTACATAGTAGAGAGAAACCTCGAGTTGCTTTTAAGGGGAGAAAACTTAGGAAAGAATTAACTTTACATTGATAAGGAGGTAGAGGCTCATTATGAAAACTGAGATATAACATGAATAAAACCAAATAGTCCAACCACTTTTAGGTTGACACGTATAAATTGCATATATATATATATATATATAGAGAGAGAGAGAGAGAGAGAGAGAGAGTCAGGCTAGAATACACTCGAGTGTACATATCGCACGAATACACTCAAGTGTGTTTGCATATCAAGACTATTTTTTGCAAAATGTAAACCATTGATCTTCACCATCATACTATAACTAGGCTACATACAAATTTTGAGCCCATTTGGATGAGTGTAAGTCACTCATCCAAGGGCAACAAAATCGACGCGCGAAACTAATTTGAAATGCATAATTTTTGCAGTCTTTATAACATGACCTATAAATGTCTAAATGTGCTCAAATTTTGCGTATGAGCTATTCACAACATGTTTAAGAAGATCAATGGATTAGATTTTTTAATACACTCGAGTGTACAGATCACGCCATACCCCATGGTGTTTGCCTATCTATACCTTATTTTTCCAAAATCTAATCCATTGATCTTCATGGGAGACATATAAAATTTGAGCTCATTTGGATGAGTATAAGTCACTCATCTAAGGACAACGAAATCGATGCACAAAACTAATTTGAAATGCATTATTTTTTCCTCCTTTAGATGCATGGCCTATAAGTGTCCAAATGAACAAAAATTTATATTATAGTATGTTCTTAAGATAATCAAGAAGATCAATGGTTTATATTTTTCAAAAAGTTACTCTATCTTTAAAAATGACTGAGGTGTACGGTGCCTCCGGTACACTTGAGTGTACACTAGCCTGACTCTCTCTCTCTCTCTCTCTCTATATATATATATATATATATATTAGTTTAGGACTATGTGGTGTTTGATCGGATACATATATGAAACAGTTTAAGTATTTATATCGTATTCTATAAATAAATGATGAAAATAAAATTTTTGATCATATTGATTATCCCAAAACATAGTAAATTGACGTGGGTCTGATCCCACTATTGGAAAATATCATATCAGAGTAGGAAGTGGAAACAAAAATTTTATCTATTCATATTCCCCATAACAACAAGATTGTCTTAACTACTATAAAATAGGAAAGATGGTTTAACGAGTTTATACCTGGTCATGGAGCAAGTCTAACGACTACAACTCATTACAGTGCAACTATCTTCAAGTTGCTCTTGGACGCTCTTTGTGCAGCTCGTGGTCATCACCATGGACGATAGACTCAAACAGTGTCTGCAACAGCTCATGTGACCTTATCACATACTGCAAGCTGATATTGCCATCCTACCAATGGGTAAAGGCCTCCTCACCTCTAGAAAAGTCCACAAGGACCAACCAGAACTCCTATCATTCTAGTAGAATAGATAAGAAGGAGTTGTCCATCCTATTGGTGTGCTAGTCACCAACTTGCTTTCCCATAATTGTTTCTCCCTTGCTATCCCTCCCTTTAGTGGGTAGGACTTTCTCGGGCTCTCTATCAGTTACCAAAACTAGAGAGGACAACAATTGTCAAAGGCAATTGAGTTGTGTTCTAAGAAGCCCCCAATACCCCTCTATTTATAGGAAGGGTTAGGGTCTGGGTTCCCAATCTATGTGGGAGTGAAAGAGAATGAAAGATCATGAATTTTTGCAATATGCAAATCCCAAAATAGTCAGTTGGCAACTGAATCGGTCGATTCACAAGTGAGTCGATCGCTTCACCATGTGAATCGATCATTTTGCCTATTTCCTAATCACATATGAATTTGGTAAAATTGTTTCCAATTAATTTGCAATATTAATTCTTGTACCAATACACTGAAACAAGTGAAACGATCAAATTTTCTCATGAGTTCAGGAAAGCTACCCGAACCTTCTGTTGACACATCCGAGTCGATCAGTTCACTAGGTGAATTGGTCATCTCACTCAACCTCAGCCAATCGATTCACCCATTGAGCCAATCAGTTAGTGCCCAGATTCATGCAGAACTCAACCAATTCAGTTCTAATCAACCTGACACTTCAAACGGCTGTCTCAACACTTGAACCGATCAGTTTGCAGTCTAGTCAGCTGATTTGTTGCTTGAATTGAATACCTAAACACTTAATAATCAATCCAATCATTATTCATGATTAAGCTCCTCTTCTAGATGAATTCCTATGTGTGTGACCCTCAAGGTCCCATATCACGTTGCAGTGGATGTCCATAACTAGCTTATGACATCACAAGTAAAGAGTGGTGCCTAGTCGCACATTAGTGCTACCCAAGTGAATGGAAAATTGGTAAACAACTTCAACGTATAATTTGTGAAAGGTGTTGCAGTGATTGTATAATTCCTTTGTCTCTGATATATGGAATATACTCGAGGCATGTAATCATCATCCTTTTAGTGTTCAAACCATGTTTCTTGAACCTAAAGCAGACTATATGAGATATATGTGAGCACAATATCATATATTGATTCACATGTACTGCACATGAATTTCTCAGTCTCGCTTATCAAGTGGCTAGTAGGAGGGACAAATCTCATCTACATCACTCACAATCAGTCCCCATGTCTCATAGATACCCAATCATCACCTTTATGGAAATCCTTATTCAGAGTTACATTTGATGATGTCAAATTATAATGAATGACATGTGATGAGTGTAGTGACTTCAGGTCTAAGAATCACAATCACCACCCCATTGTCAAGATGGGTTTGTTCGATACACTACTCCCTAACAAGTATTTGTGTTCTAGGTTTGTTATACCATATCATGACTAATGAGATTCTATCATCAACCAACCCACACTCTAGTCTTGTGTATTACTGGTGTCTATCTGACTTCTACAGTTGAAACCAACTAGGGACATAATAAGAATGCACATACTCTTAACATTCGCACAAGGTCCTTGTTCAAATCACGTACTTGAAGACATACATCATTGAGTATTGTCCTTCTCTAGACTTTCATAACATATCCTCATTATCTCATAACAGAGTGAGACAAAATGAATTGGAAACTTTCCTTTATGATTATCAATCAAACCCTCTCATTATATGCCATGGAAATCATCGTTTGATTGGTTCTCTGGGCATACCTTACTAACAATTAACGTCTAACACCCAAGTGTTACTTTTATGTACACAAAATATCCATTAAGACTGAATTGGGTTGTAAGTTAGGGTTTTGGGGTCAGATTAGGGTTTCACTAGGGTTAGGCTTCCCAAACCCTAATTATCACATATTAACACTTTTTAACTTAGGAAATCCTAATTTTGGTAACATATGAATCATTTATCCTGGATAATATCCAAGGTGCTCCTTTATCAATTTAAATCATTCTTAATCATCGGGGTTTACTAATAATAATACTATTATCGATTCCATGAGATTAATGTTTTTATTTGTTAAAACCACCAAAGTTTGCCTCTTTAACTACTTTTCAAACTGGGAAGAAAATTAGCCAATGAAACCAATTTTTTTATTCTATATATTTTTCTGATCATTTCCATATATATATATATATATATATATATATATTGACTATTATCAGAGTTACCCTCTAATTTCTACAATTCTTGGAAGATTAATCATGTTTGGACCAATCAGAGCTCGCCACATAGGCAGACAATTGCATAAAGCCCACGCCACCAGGCCACGACTGAGCTAATCATCTCGCACCAAAGGGGCAGTTGCACCATGTCATTAAGGATAGAAAAGCAGGTAAAAGTTAGATATACATCTATCCTAACACAGGGGCTCGAAAGACCAGGTCACCTTTTTGCTCAATTGTTGTCTCGAACCTTGATTCTTCTCGAACGTGAACCAAAGTTCATGATGAGTCAACACATCCATTGAGTTTGGGCATTTAGGTGTCAGAGAGCGGCCACCAGTGCATGATCCTTCGCAGGGCTCCTCCGAGCTCGATGGTGGCCTCGAATTTTGTGGGGAGGGACTAGAACTAAGAAAGTGTCCACCTTTTTCCGTCATACAAGGAACCAAAGTAGGGGAAACCAGAGAGGAGAGGGTAGGGAAAAGGGAGAAGGTGCATAATTCCTACTCTATTGCTTGTCCTCACGTACATATTTCTTGGCATTAGAGCCAAGGATATATATATATATATATGTGTGTGTGTGTGTGTGTGTATACATATATATAGGTGAGGGTACTAGTTCTGAATGTATTATGACTCTGACTAAGATTTGGGGAAAACCAAGTTTCAATCCAGTGTAGAGCTATCTAGGGAAAATTTTCTGCAAAAAAATCTCATGAACTCATTTGGAAAGGTATTGGGTGTCAACATTGATTAGGGAGAGAGAATTGAAAGAGGAGAAAGGGAATTTTATAGCCCATGTTTCCTTACCTATCCCAAGGTAGGAGACAATGGGGAACCATTGGATCCCCAATCCAACATCCAGGATGACACGCGACAGATAAAGAGAGTTGACCTTTGTTTCCCAGTCAGATTAAATGTGACAATTCACATAATTATATCAGTTAATCCTCCACTTTATAAAAACTTAATAAATTCGCATATCTCTCCTCCTTTATTAAAATGATTCCAAATTTTAAGGGTAGTCATTTAGTAACTAAATCTTGGGTAGGGCAAGATTTGATTCCAAAATATGGATATTAAATGTATTTTACCTACCTCCTAAGCAATTGCTTTATTTGAATTATTTAAGGCATATAATAACTCCTCTCTTACCTAAATTTGGCAAACCATCCTATTTTTAATCCTTTTTTTGTGTGCAAGTTAGGAACAAATTATGTTTATTAGCTACCTTCAACTTATCTTTCTATAAATTTCCAAACAATTCCCTATCTAATTACCAATTATCAATTTCTTTTGGGAATTCCTATATTATTGAAATTTTCCACTCTGTCTTTAACCAACAAACAATAATAGATTATTGAAAACAACAAAATACACAAAAATTCTTCTATATTGGAGTAATTTCATTCTCAATCCACTACTATCAAACAAGACATATGAATTGAAACTTTCTAATATGTCCTTAACAATCCATTATTTGCATCCATATATATATATATATATATATATATATATATATATATATATATATAAATACATGCAGAATTCAGGTCAAAATATTCTTTCCCACTTACAAGAATTTTATACATGTAATGCAAGCAGGATAGATGAAACTTGTGATTTGGGTTTCTACTTGAGAGTACTAGTTCTTCATGACAAGATGAAAAGGTCCACATATACTCACATAGTGGAGAAGATGGAACAAAAGGTCAATGGTTGGGCTGCCAAGACGCTTTCACTAACTGGGAGGATTTGTCTTGCTAAGTTAGTCCTCACTACTCTACCTACATACACGATGCAAAGTGTAGTTGTACATAGTAGTGTTTGCAAAAGCATGGACAAAACTATACACAAATTTTTCTGGGGTGGAGACCATAAGGATAATCCAATATCCCTAGTGGCATGGAACAAACTGATGTTGAGCCTAGACAAAGATAGCCTCAATATTATATTTGTTCTAGCCTGGAACAAGGCGTTACTAGGGAAGAATATATGGGAACTTCTTAATGGGGGAGAGTCCTTTTGGAAGAGAGGACTTTAAAACAAGTGCATGACATATAAAGGAGTGAAATGCCAACAAGCAACGCCATCCTGGAGGACATGTCACACCAACATGGAGTTCATTCAACATAACAACAACATAGTCACTAATAATAGTGAAGATACATTGGTTTGGATGGATGGGTGGGTACCTGTGACCCCTAGCCTGATGGATAAATGCAACACAGAGATAGAGGGGGACCTTTAAGACATGAGAGTAGCTAGCCTAGTTGACCTGCAAGCCAACTGGGACGTCGGGTTTCTTAGTTTGTATTTGCCAAATGATATCACCATGAAGATACAAAACATTCCTACACCAAGGGGTCCTATGGTGATGATGCCTGGAGTTGCAAGAATGAGGAGGTAGGAAGATATACACCGAGCTCAGTGTACAATGTCATTCACCATGAAGATGATATACAATACGAAGGTCCCTGGGATATAATATGGAACTTGCAAATTCCTAGCAAACTTAGAGTCTTTCGATGGTTGGTGGCTCATGATGCAATCATGACCAATGAGAGGAGAAGGAGAAGACACTTTATTGACAAAAACATTTGTTCTAGATGCAAATCTGAACATAAAACTTCCTTACATGCATTTAGAAGCTGCCTTCATGCCAAGGAAATTTGGAAAAGAATCGACTACCTAAATAATACTGACTACAAAAATGGGGAATCCATTATAGACTGGCTTTAAAATAGTCTACAGAAGAGGAGGAGTTTCAGATAACATTGTGTATCTTGATGTTGGACCATCTGGATGTCTAGAAACCATGAGGTCTTTGAAAGAAAGTGGATACACGCAACTTGTAGCTGGGGAAATATACACGACTATGTAAAAATCCAAGAAGGATACAAGGTGCAAAAAATGATCAAAGAGGTGCCTAATGATCAAGATGGGAAATGGTTGAATCTCGATAGACATTGGGGCCTGATGATGGTTTATGCAGCTGTTATAATTAACTATGTGGCTATAGCAATTTCTGTGGTATATTGGGAGGGGAAATGGTATGGAAGTGCAACCATGTCAGTGTCTATAAGCTCAATTGTAGAAGCAAAACTGAGGGAGATTGCCCTGGATGTGAAATTGATGCATGGTTGGAAGCTTCTAAGGCAATGATCAAAACATATAGTAACAAGGGTCTTGAAGCGATTGAAGGAAGACCAGGATAGTTTCCTAAGCTCCAACATTGGGTACAAGATATCCAGCTAAACATAGAGACTAGATGAAGTCCACTTCACCAAGGTTTGATCAAAAGCATAAGGCTTTGGTTGATGCTTTAGAAAAACACCACCAGAAAAACTCCTTGTAAGGCTCATCTATATGGAACCTCCACTTGACCCTATGGGTCAACCCCTCCTCTTCCCCTTTATTATTGGTAGATGTTCTACTAAGTTCCTTTTTTCAAATAGAAATGTATGTAATTTAGTTGTTAACACTGCACAAGGAGAGCAGTATGAATAAGATAGTCTCCTTTTTCCCCTAAAAAAAGAATTTTGTCCTCAAAATTTGACTAGTCATCCAAAAAGATGGGATAATAATTTTCCATGTCTATCTTCAGCTCCCATGTGGCTTCATCCTCACCATGGTGATTCCAAACAACCTTTACCATCTCAATCATTTTATTTCTAAGTTCTTTCAACTTGGAATCCAGGATCCTCACAGGAGACTCAAGGTATGAAAACCTTCCTTATAGTTCTATAGGTTCAATATTCAACACATGTGTAGGATCCTTCACGTAGAACTTTAGATTGGACACATGGAATACTTCATGCATCATTCTATATTGTGGTGGTAAAGTTAGATGATAAGCAACTACACCAATCTGTTCTAGAACCTCGTACAACCCACATATCGGGGAATTTTCCTCTATTTTTAGCTATATCTTGGGGGGTCAAATTTTTAGAAACACATTCTCTCCTATAGTACAATGCAAATATGTTCACTTTGCATCAACATACAACTTCTGTCAATCCTGGTCTCTCTTTAGCCTCTATTTGATCAAAGTGACTTATCAACATATAAATGTAGTTCCTCTGACCTGATCAAGGTTCTCTCACCGACATCATCCTAGTGAAGTAGAGACTGACACCACCTCCCATAAAGAGCTTTATATGGAGGCATCCTGATACTGGCTTGGTAACTATTATTGTAGGCAAACTCAGACAGGGGTAGGTATTGTTCCCACGATCCACCCCAATCTAGAACACATGCTCTCAACAGATCATGTAGGGTCTGGATTGTGGCATCCAACACACAAAAACATGATTAACTAATGCGGAAGCGTTCATTAAGCAGCGGATTACCGAAAATCACTAAAAAATTAAAACCTTTTTACCAAGAGATCCATCAAAGGAAAACTTTCTCACATAGAACCAAAGTAACACGTTTACAATCTGTCTTAAAGGTACATGTCCTGTATCATCTCTTTCTGAGAATTACAAGTATCAAATGCTCTTGTTAGACTAAACACAAGAAGTATAAAATCTCGAGGCACTGAGCCAAAATCTCGAAAGCACTAACTACTACTCCGAGGACCTGAGAGTACAGAGACGACACATAGGACTCTACATACATCTGTACATGGCATAACATCTAGTGTCTCCACCTGAGACTTCACTGTTGTCCCTGCTGCTGTTGTTGCTGTCCTTCACCTACTGAAGGATTCCTGCCTCCTCGTCCATGTCCACCTAAAATGTGGTTCCCACAGGGGTGAGACAATTGTAAATTGCCCCAGTGAGAGATATAACTCTCTGCTAAAAACATTATTATTGCAGCTAAAGGAGATAAATATGAATAGAGGAATCATAATTGTTTGACAGCAGTTAATTCAATGTCTAACAGATTAGAACATTATTCTTATCAAAGCATTGCAGCTATAACTTGATAGAGCAATATGTCATTTATTTATTAAGGAATATGAAGGTCATGTATAACATATATTCACTATAGAGTCATATCCACAACATATACTCTCTTCAGGCTTAGATCACATAGCTAATGCCTGGCATTGTCTTGTAGAGTCATGGCCTGTAGTCATACTCTTTTCACAAAGTATTGAGATCTTAATCCCCCAGTTCACCAAGTACATTTCCATTTCTTAACAAGTTCATCATCATAATTATAAAATATGGGTATTTGAACCCTTAACTCATCATAGAACACATGTTACCACTTATTAGGTAACTTAATACCTTCAGGCCATCTGACCAAGGACATTATGATTCTTATTACACAAAGTATTCCACTTAGTTCACAAAGCTCATATCATTTCTTATTACCATTTAATGAGCAATAAGGCATATTATGGCTTATGAAACCCATAAAGCATTTTCAATATACAGAGCACCATAGCCCATACCTGGCTATGCTCAACATCTCAACATACCTGCATGATTAGTACTCATGATAACAATTATATATCAGAACCATGCAATACAAGGGTTTTCTTATTGCATTCATAATCGATCAATTTGTATTTGATCTTCACATAGGATTACTCTGTGTTAAGACTTCACATAGCATCACTCTGTATTAGGGTTTTTCAGAATAACCATATAGGTTCTCAAGATCATATTATTAATGATCAAGTCCTATTTCATTTCTTCACATAGCTAGGAGCCAATATTGATATCATAAGTATTCAATCATACTTATTTATTCTCATCATTCATCATTAAATAAATTGTCAACACAAAGTATGAGTTTCTCTCTCATCTTTACCAGAATATAATAGCATCATAGATTATTGATTTAGATTAACCTTCTCACAAGGCATGTTAGCCTACATTCATCAAGGTGCATTACATCTCAATGTAACAATTGACATGACACATCTCATGTGTCACACATCCCATTATATTGGACTTAAAACACATCAAGGTATATCAGCATTGGGGTGTTGGATGTGATATCTATCATATCTTGATGTATCACTTCCCTCAAAACCTTCATCTTGATTGAGTTCGTCCACTTAGCTTATATTAGGGTATTCCCCATCCTAATACTTTATGCACCAGTTCATCATATTCATCATGTAATGTATTGGTCATAAGTCACTTCTTTAGAATATACAGCAATTGCCAAAACTATGGATTCATCCTTGAGTTAGGAACTATTAAAATAAGGATATCCATTATCAACCTCTCTAGGTGTTATATTTGTCAACATATTAATCACTATTCCATTATTAGGAATAGGTTTTCTATATTTATAAATTGAGGTTCACATAGCATCTCACATATATATGGATTTCACCTAGTATCACTCTTCATTAGAGTTTCACATAACATCCTTCTATATTAGGGTTTCACCTAGTATTATGTGAAATTAGGATTTCACAACACATCACCCAGTGATAGGACTTCGCATAGAATTAGTAGCACTACCCTTTATTAGGGGTTCATACACCTTTACCCCCTTTTAGGAATTAAGGTTTACCATTCACATCCAAATAGGGTTTCTCTTACCTCATTACCCAAATTAGGGTTAGGATGTACAATTCCCATTAAATCGGGGTTTCTTACATTATTACACTAAGTTGGGTTACATCATTGCCCTAGATTATGGTTTCACTGAGCTTTGCCCTAACTTACGGTTTCACATAGCCTAGCCCTAAATTAGGGTCAAGGTACATCAATCTTTTCATTGAGGGTTTCATGATCTCATTATTATGGATGAAACCCTGATTACATATTTATTCATAATGAGAGAATTAGGGCTTATTAATTATATCATCATCTCTCCCATTCTCTCTCCCTCTCATCCTCTCTAGGATGTTAAATACTCCAACATTGATCTAGGTCAACTCTTCACTTAAGTACACATAGTTAGGGTTAACCTTCATAATCACCATTGGTCTACATCATTAATAATCAAGTAGCTAATTGACCTTTGATCATACTAGGTGTCCAAATTGTTTAACCAATTTGAACCTCAAAAGGTCTTGGTCACTTAGACCTCAAACGGTCTTGGCCAATTAAGTTCAAACGGTTTGAAACCGTTTAGCAAAGTTGGTGCTTGAAACCGTTTACACCAACCATATAGAAATTGAATGATCTTGAGTCTCCAAATGGTTTGAGACCGTTTGTTCTCAAATGGTATTGAGACCGTTTGGTCCCAAACGGTCTTTATATTGTTTGGACTCAAACGGTGACCGTTTGGTCCAAACCCTCTCAAAACCGAATGGACCATAAAAGGTCTTCAACACTCAAACAATTCAAGGTTCCAATCCATGGACCAACTATCAATTGGACCACTAATTTATTCTACAATTGAACCACTGAATCACCCTTCAATTGGACCTTCAATAAGGGTTTTGAACCCAATTGAACTAGGGTTGATAATCAAGAAACAATCACTTAGGGTTTTGAAATCGAGAATCCATCAATGGTTAACATTGTGGAACCAATTCAATTGAAATCAGTGAACCTTCGTCATTACATGATAGGATCTGACCTCAAACAGTCTTGACATCGTTTGGGTGATTCCCAAATGGTTTTGAAACCGTTTGGGTCAATCAAACCCAAAACATCAACTTAATCAATTGCAAAATCAGCACTTAGCCGATTAGGGATTCTATTTGAAAGATTGTCCATATGTTGAATTAATCAATTGGAGCCATTGGATTATCATCCAACACATACTATGGTTCAGACCTCAAATTCTCAACCCATCCAAATGGTCAACTCCTCTAAACGGTTTGGGGTCCAAGTCTCCAAACGGTTTGGAAACCGTTTGGTCTCCAAACGGTTTGGTGAAACCGTTTGGACCAAACTATTGAAACCGTTTGCCATAGATATTTTGGGATGTGTGTTCTTATGATGATGTCATCATCATCAAGCTCCAAACCCACGAAACTTACTGTAATTTCATGGTGATTGCATCATTCAACCAAAATAAATTTTGGAAATGAAGAAAGGATCACCAATTGATAAGGAATTGAATGCAATAATAAAAATTAAGGGTTCAAGTTATAAAACCCGCCTCCAATTGAGTTCCAAAGCTTCAAGCTCACGTCAACAATGGTGGATGAAACTCCTTTCACTATCCCAAGACTCGTCCTCAAGCTTTGAGTGAAAAGGAATGGTTAGAATTGAAGAGGGGATCGAGTTAAGAAGAATTCATGCATTGATTTTCGATTTTCACCATGGATTCAAGGTGAAAGGAGGTTAAGAAGCTTACCAACAGGTTGAGGGTCGTCCTCCTGCTCCTCCAAAACTCCTTTGGTCGTTTTCCAAGAAAGGGGAGGAAGTGGAAACGAAAAAGCCTTTGGTTTGGCTTGTAAAGGGTGTTTTTATAAGAAAATCAATGAGAGAGAAAATGCCTTATAAAAATTCATTTAATCCCAAAAATAGTGCCACCTCTTCCCCCTCAACTCCTTGAATCCGAGGCTATCTTCTTTGCCTCTTATTCCCTTCAATTATCCATGATTTAAGTAAAAACAAATTAAGCACCTTAAATCATATTATACTAATATCCATAAGTGAGTGGATATTTCTTTTTCTTATAATAAGGTGAGTGGGTTCTTCACCTCCTTAAGATATTTCCATTGCCTTTACAAGGAAAAAGGACGTCCAAACTTGTTGATTTTCAACCAACATAATTTTGGTTGAAGGGCACTTCAATTAATATATTTATTTTTTTACATTAAATTGAAGTAAAGTTCCAATTATGCTTAAATCTTGATTATTTTAATATCAAGATTATCTCTCCTTCAAAGTGATTTAAATGAGGCGCCCCTCTCATTTTCTTTGCTCTACATGATGACAAGAAACATTAGGGACCCTATTGAAGTGGTAATTTGCATATTGAACCATAGGTTTTGGGTAAATTGCACATTACACCAAAACTAGGTTTTAATGCACAAACATAGCTTTATCAGCTCTTTCTTGGTACTCAGGATACCACAAGCCATACCTATGCATCATATTCATTATCATGATGCTTAAACACATGAGGAACATATTATCATGTACAATTTGCAATTTAACCTCTCAACTTGGGTAATTTGCACTTTAGTCCAATACAAGCAAAACAATGTTTCAACATTATTCAAAAAGGACTAAAATTGAAATATAAGTTCCTCTTGAGCCTTAATTACTTTTCACAAGATAAGATTAAGCATATAATTATCTTTCTTAATCAAAACACCTAGGGTTAAAGCATAACCCAGGTCAGGGATGTTACAAATTATAAACCCCTAATAAGGATTTTGTCCTCAAAATCCCAAGAAAAGGGGAGATAGATTTATTCATTTATCATACCCTCCAATCTCCACATAATATCTTAATATCATGGAGATACCATGGATATGTAATCCACACAAAGTTCCTTTCATTAGTTCAACCTTATCAATGTTTATGCAAAGCATAAACCCCTAACATATGATGTCCATATTATTTGAAAGGAAGAAGCATAAAAGAACATACTCCTATCATCACCCAAGAGTATTTACCAAAAGATAAACATATATATCTAACAGAGATAATCCACTCAGCAATCCTTTATTTGTTTGGGAAAGTTCACTTAGCAAACTCTATGTAATTAGGAATGTTCACTTAGCTATTCCTATATAATTGGGAATGCTCACTTAGCTTTTCCTTTTTAATTGGGAATGCTCACTTAGCTTTTCCTTTTTAATTGGGAATGCTCACTTAGCTTTTCTTATTTAATTGGGAATGCTCACTTAGCTTTTCCTATTTAATTGGGAATGCTCACTTAGCTTTTCCTATTTAATTGGGAATGCTCACTTAGCTTTTCCTATTTAATTGGGAATACTCACTTAGCTTTTCCTATTTAATTGGGAATGCTCACTTAGCTTTTCCTATTTAATTGGGAATGCTCACTTAGCTTTTCCTATTTAATTGGGAATGCTCACTTAGCTTTTCCTATTTAATTTGGAATGCTCACTTAGCTTTTCCTATTTAATTGGGAATGCTCACTTAACTTTTCCTATTTAATTTCATTATACTCTATAGATTGTTTCACAATGAATACTTGATCAGAGTAATAAAAAAAGATAACAATCTAAGAGTTTTTTTTAAATTAAAAGCGAGGTCCTTCTTATTCATCTTGCCCCTCAAGCAAGCAAAAACCATCACCTTACATAGCAGCATAAACCCGATCAAACATCATGGTACTCTGCATTGGAATCATCCCTCGCACAACCCAAAACCCCTCTCTTATCATCCCTAAAGAGCTTACAGAAAAAATCATCATCCCTTCTTCTTACCCCAAAGCCCACCTTGCATCGTTCTCTTCCCCATCCCAAGAAGCTTCACTAGCCATCACCCTCACAGACGATCTGCTATCTTCAATGTGTGCCTGCAAACTCACAAAATCACCGCCCGATGAAGGCCTTAGAAAGTCACCGAAGCAAGCAGAGTACAGGCGCCGACGATCACCAGCTGCATCCTCCACCCATCTCGCAAAGGTATCGCTCTTGTCACCAAGAGTTCCTCCATTGCCAGGGATCTCTGGAGTCTGTGCGTGTCGGGGAGGCCCACCAGTCGAACTCAGATGCAGGCGTGGGGCCGACTTTTGCATCGGGCAGTCCTTCACACAGTGTCCAGCTGCTTTGCATCGAAAGCATCTGATCTCGGAGGAGCATCGATTCCTCCAGTGGCCCCTCTGAAGGCAGCGGAAGCATCTCCCCTTGACCTTCCGGCGTATACCGCAATCACGCGCCAAGTGACCAGGAGACCGACACCTAAAACAGATCAGATCCGCCTTGCAATGAACCTGCTTGTGTCCGCGTTGCAAATAGCGAAAGCACTTGGTGCGATGACGGCCCCAGAAGGGAGCCATCGTCTTCATCAGTTCAGCATCAGCAGCTATCTCCCCCGACGACTTCATCATCGAGGATGCTCCCGGGAGAGGAACACAGATTGAACTCACCGAAAGCAGCCCCCAAAGATGGCCTCATCACCTGCAACAGACTCCGGCAAAATCTCAAACACCTCGCCTGCATCATTCCGTTGCAGATCTAGTTCCGCCGCAATTGGCCTCTCCCAGCCCACTGGGGCGTCGGTTTCCACCTCACCATCGATCCCACCTGCAAGAGAAGGAGAGGGAACACGTGCTCCGCCCACCCGATCCTCCAAAATAGCCTCCTCCTCAGTCGTATGCCCGCCGTCGCACTCCAGGACGATGTCCGCTGCCAACGCCGCTTCCTTCTTCATCGATCCCTTGATGATGACGACATCACCGCCAACTCCAGTAGCCGTGGGGGAAGAAAGTGTATCTCCGATGATCGACGCATCTGTGCGCAGAGGCCATTGGTTCTGTAGAGCCAGGAGTCAGGCTCGGAGAGGGGAGATAGATGGGGGACGGACGGAACCGGAGTCGGCGTCGCCCCCAGACCTACCATCATCAGACCTGTCCCCGCCAACCACCGCTGGATCAGCCGACGAAGCCCCTGCCACTGTCCAAGCCTCCTGCGCTCTGAGAAGGCGCGCCCTGAAGTCAGAGATCTCCTGTGAGCCGACTACGGACGACGCCAGGCGCTCTATGGACATCATCGCGGGTCGACCCTTCCCACGCCGCCCTCGTGAAGACGCGAAACGGGGGGAAGGCCCCCCCTCGCCGGCCTCTGCCCCTAGGGCAGAGGCGCCCTAGGAATCGCCCGCCCGACGCGATCCTAGGTGATGCAATGTCTGAATACGCCATTCATCTTTGCACTAAAACCGCTTCACCCCTCCAACATGTTAAGATATCTCCTTCAACAATCTAAGAGTTTCATACTTGCCTTATCTACAATAATCATATACCTGGCCAGGGTATACAAGTATTGAGATTAGGTAGTATGAACTTTATTTATTATCATGTTCCTCACTTTTCATATCATTATACACACGGGATTTTTCATTCCTAGGTTTTCTTCAGGCATCACTTCTATATCTCATCTTTTATCACACAGATAAGAGAGATTATAAAGTATTTTAAGGAATACTGAGTAAAATGTAAGCTCTCTTCTTCCTTGTGTCTTTATAGGACTAGTCAAAGGAAAACTCAAAACAACTACTTTCTTATTTTTATCACATAGAATCATGAAATGAAATATCAAAACAAAACTATTTCGTCTGACCTGTCTGGGATGTCTGTCCACGTCCTCTATTATTACTAGGAAACTACCTCCTTTGTGAGCCTTGTTGGTTCTATCTTGGAGGTAGAGTCGTCATCGAATCTTTGTCTGGACAATCCTTTGCTAGATGTCCCGGTTGTCTACACTGGTAACAGATTTTGGGCACAAAATAGGGTCTGTGAGATCTGATAACCTCTCACTTTGTGATGCTATTTTATTAGTTTTCCCTTGTTTTCCATACTCTTTCTTAAATAAATTAGAAAGAATCATTAAATCTTTACCTTATTGCTGACACATCAATAGATTAACTTTTCTCTTCTTTATCCTTGCAGAAAAACACAAAAAAATTACAAAAACCCCAAACGGTCCCAAGACCGTTTAAGGCCAAACGGTCCCAAGACTGTTTAAGGCTAAATGGTCTCAAGACCGCATGAACTCTAAACGGTCCCGAGACCGCATAAGCTCAAACGAGTCCAGCGCCCAAACGAGTTCGGCGCCCAAACGGGTCCAGCGCCCAAACGTGTTCAGCAACCAAACGGGTCCAGCGCCCAAACGAGTTCGGCGCCCAAACGGGTCCAGCGCCCAAACGAGTTCGGCGCCCAAATGAGTTCAGTGCCCAAATGGGTCCAGCACCCAAACGTGTTCAGCAACCAAACGGGTCCAGCGCCCAAACGGGTCCAGCGCCCAAACGAGTTCGGCGCCCAAACGAGACCAGTGCTCAAACGGGTCCAGCGCTCAAACGGGTCCAGCGCTCAAACGGGTTCAACGCCCAAACGGGTTCAGGAACCAAACGGGTTCAGCGGCCAAACGTGTTCAGTGCCCAAACAGGTTCAAGACCATTTGGGCTCCACTTAAGCCTATAAATAAGACCCAAAGGGGTCCTCAAAGGGAGAGAACACTCAGACGCCCAAAGGTTGCCTCTCCAGTTCCAGAGCACTCCCATCTTTCATCCATCGCCCCAAGGCTGCCATTTTGAGATCCATGTTCCATCTTCAAGCTACCTTCTCTCTCAACAACAAAGAAGGTGGGAAGAGAAGATCCATCATCAAAGCATCCACGAAGTGCGAAGATCATTGCTCTCTTCACCAAGGGTTCATCCTTCCCTCCTCCGTGGAGATGACGTTCTTTCTCTCTCTTCTCGCCTCCTTCTTTATCCTTGATATGAGCGAGTAGTCTCATTCACTAGGGTGCGGGGAGTAGCCCCGCTACCCATGTTTTCATTTCATGCAATGTAATTCAACTGTTTGCAATAGAGATACTCTCCTTTTCAGTTCAACATCAATCGTTAAATGAATGCTTATTGCTTGATCATCAACTTGTATTACCTATTGTCTTTCGGTATGAATTGTCTATGTTTGTACCCTTAGATCTGAATATCGATTGAAAGTTGGTTCTGGATGTATGTAGTCACCATACGTCTGTTTCGGTATCTAGGAGTGCTTTCATGAGTGGAGTAAACTCACTCCCATCGTTGCACTTTCATACTATGAAATGGAATCACTTGACGTATGAAAGTGCAACCTTGGCAAGGTCGAGGAACACACTTCATGAAGAAGTAATGCAAAGCAAGTGACCATTCATTATGGGATGACTGGCGTTGCAATACTCCACACTTCTCGTAGTTAGTTATCCGAAAAGAAACTAAGTCTACAAGATACTAACTGATTAGAATCTCTTTGCAGGTTGTTTTATTATGTTGCATGTTTTGATCCATGTGTAGTGGCGTGAAACCCGATAACATCCTAGTGGTTTTTAATCATTGTTTACAACCCTAATTTCTACTTTCTTGCTTTTACTTTCCTCGCACTTAGTTTAAACAACTAAATCAAACTTTCGATCTAAATATCAACCGTTAAGTAATTAGGTATGACTAAAACGTTTTCCATCTTGATTAATTCTAATCAAGACCGTTGTCCCGAGGATTTGACCCTTAAACTATACTACGATAAGACTTCCGCGTGTCCTAGCACACGTGGGTGGAGATCTTACCATAGTACAAGCAAGGCTAAACCTAGAGATTCATCATCTCTAGGATTTTTAGTGGCATTGAAAAACTCCATCAAGATCCAGTCACCGATGTTGATGCTATTTCGGGGGCTCTACTTGAAGCATTACTACGATCCCTACCCCTACTTGACGTCCATTGCGTCTGGGTATGGAATCTTGATGATGCTGTCGATGCAGAAAATCTCGGCTTCTTGAAGCTTTTGGATCTTTGTCCTTGAGACTGAGTGTACACCTTCTTACCACTAGTCTGTTGTTTCTTGATTTCAGACATCTCTATCCTCCTTACCGACTCCACAAAGGTGGAAAACCTCTCCCTGTTCTCTAAAGCAGATACATGAGTGGTCAATTCAACGGACAAAACCGCAACAGCTCCATGAACTTAGCTTCATACTCGCTAACGTTCATATGTCCATGTTTGATCCTTTTGAATTGAGAGATCTTCTCATCTAGATACATCTTAGGGAAGTATCTACTGACAAATTCTCGTTGGAATACCTCCCATCCAATTTCTTTACCTGGTCTCTTATCTTCTTCTATCATCCACCAATGACCAGCACTCCCTTTTAGGAGGTATACAGCATGTCTTACCTTTTCAACTTCAGGAATATCAAGGATCCTGAAAGCCTTCTCCAGCTCTATCAGCCACAAATCAACATCTGCTGGATCAGATGTACCAGCATAATCTATGGCTCCAACCCGACGAAGTCTCTCGAAAGTCTTGCCGGCTTCATAACCCTCATGATGGGTTGGTTCCCTATGTGCAGGTGGTGGCATCCTGTCTGCCATATGTGTCATGGCTATCAGGAATTTCTCAAATAGGGCATGGAGGGCTGGGTTTTCTATCACAGCTGGGTCAATCTGGGGTTGTTCAGGTACATGCCCTTCCCTATTCTGTTCTCTTGCACCTCCTCCTGGTGCAGCAGCGCTGCTCTTAGCAGCATGTTCTTCATGTCGTCCAGACATCTTCAAGTCCTTCTTCTCCTATGTGAGAAGAAGATACTATCAGATAAATTGGAAGACACTTAGAACAGACTCAACAACCTTAGTCCTATGTCTCTGTAGACTCAGCGAACCTAGAGCTCTGATACCACTAAATTGTGGCTCCAACTCACAAAAACATGATTAACTAATGCGGAAGCGTTCATTAAGCAGCAGATTACCGAAAATCACTAAAAATTTAAAACCTTTTTACCAAAAGATCCATCAAAGGAAAACTTTCTCACATAGAACCAAAGTAACATGTTTACATTCTGTCTAAAAGGTACATGTCATGTATCATCTCTTTCTTAGAATTACAAGTATCAACTGATCTTGTTAGACTAAACACAAGTAGTAAAAAATCTCGAGGCACTGAGCCAAAATCTCGAAAGCACTAACTACTACTCCGAGGACCTGAGAGTACAAAGACGACACATAGGAATCTACATACATCTGTACATGGCATAACAGCCAGTGTCTCCACATAAGACTTCACTGTTGTCCCCGCTGCTGTTGTTGTTGTCCTTCACCTACTGAAGGATTCATGCCTCCTCATCCGCGTCCACCTAAAATTGTGGTTCCCACAGGAGTGAGACAATTGTAAATTGCCCCAGCGAGAGATATAACTCTCCTCCAGAAACATTATTATTGCAGCTAAAGGAGATAAATATGAACAGAGGAATCATAATTGTTTGATAGCAGTTAATTCAATGTCTAACAGATTAGAACATTATTCTTATCAAAGCATTGTAGCTATAACTTGATAGAGCAATATGTCATTTATTCATTAAGGAATATGAAGGTCATGTATAACATTTATTCACTATAGAGTCATATCCACAGCATATACTCTCTTCAGGCTTAGATCACATAGCTAATGCTTGGCATTGTCTTGTGGAGTCATATCCTGTAGCCATACTTTTTTCACAAAGTATTGGGATCTTAATCCCCCAGTTCACCAAGTACATTTCCATTTCTTAACAAGTTCATCGTCATAATCATAAAATATGGGTATTTGAACCCTTAACTCATCATAGAACACTTGTTACCACATATTAGGTAACTTAATACCTTCAGGTCATCTGAACAAGGACATTATGATTCTTATTACTCAAAGTATTCCACTTAGTTCACAAAGCTCATATCATTTCGTATTACCCTTTAATGAGCAATAAGGCATATTATGGCTTATGAAACCCATAAAGCATTTTCAATATACAGAGAACCATAGCCCATACCTGGCTATGCTCAACATCTCAACATACATGCATCATTAGTATTCATGATAACAATTATATATCAATACCATGCAATATAAGGTTTTTCTTATTACATTCATAATTCATCAAACTGTATTTGAGCTTCACATAGGATTACTCTGTGTTAAGACCTCACATAGCATCACCCTGTATTAGGGTTTTTCAGAATAACCATATAGGTTCTCAAGATCATATTATTAATGATCAAGTCCTATTTCATTTCTTCACACAGCTAGGAGCCAATATTGATATCATAAGTATTCAATCATACTTATTTATTCTCATCATTCATCATTAAATGAATTGTCAACACAAAGTATGAGTTTCTCTCTCATCTTTACCAGAATATGATTGCATCATAGATTATTGATTTGGATCAACCTTCTCACAAGGCATGTTAGCCTACATTCATCAAGGTGCATTACATCTCAATGTAACAATTGACATGACACATCTCATGTGTCACACATCCAATTATATTAGACTTAAAACACATCAAGGTATATCAGCATTGGGGTGTTGGATGTGATATCTATCATATCTTGATGTATCACTTCCCTCAACACCTTTATCTTGTTTGAGTTCATCCACTTAGCTTGTATTAGGGTATTCCCCGTCCTAATAGTTTATGCACCAGTTCATCATATTCATCATGTAATGTATTGGTCATAAGTCACTTCTTTAGAATATACAGCCATTGCCAAAACTATGGATTCATCCTTGAGTTAGGAACTATTAAAATAAGGATATCCATGATAAACCTCTCTAGGTGTTATATTTGTCAACATATTAATCACCATTCCATTATTAGGAATAGGGTTTTCTATATTTATAAATTGAGGTTCACATAGCATCTCACATATATATGGATTTCACCTAGTATCACTCTTCATTAGAGTTTCACATAACATCCTTCAATATCAGGGTTTCACCTAGTATTATGTGAAATTAGGATTTCAAAACACATCACCCAGTGATAGGACTTCACATAGAATTAGTAGCACTACCCTTTATTAGGGTTTCATACACCTTTACCCCCTTTAGGAATTAAGGTTTACCATTCACATCCAAATAGGGTTTCTCTTACCTCATTACCCAAATTAGGGTTAGGATGTACAATTCCCATTAAATTAGGGTTTCTTACATTGTTACACTAAGTTGGGTTACATCATTGCCCTAGATTATGGTTTCACTGAGCTTTGCCCTAACTTATGGTTTCACATAGCCTTGCCCTAAATTAGGGTCAAGGTACATCAATCTTTTCATTGAGGGTTTCATGATCTCATTATTATGGATCAAACCCTGATTAAATATTTATTCATAATGAGAGAATTAGGTCTTATTAAGTAAACCATCATCTCTCCCATTCTCTCTCCTTCTCACCCTCTCTAGGATGTTAAATACTCCAAGATTGATCTAGGTCAACTCTTCACTAAAGTACACATAGTTAGGGTTAACCTTCATAATCACCATTGGTCTATATCATTAATAATCAAGTAGCTAATTGACCTTTGATCATATTAGGTGTCCAAATGGTTTAACCAATTTTAACCTCAAAAGGTCTTGGTCACTTAGACCTCAAACGGACTTGACCAATTAAGTTCAAACGGTTTGAAACCATTTAGCAAAGTTGGTGCTTGAAACTGTTTAGACCAACCATATAGAAACTGAATGATCTTGAGTCTCCAAACGGTTTGAGACCGTTTGGTCCCAAATGGTCTTAAGACTGTTTGGACCCAAACGGTCTTAAGACTGTTTGATCCAAACCCTCTCAAAACCGAATGGACCATAAAAGGTCTTCAACACTCAAACAATTCAAGGTTCCAATCCATGAACCAACTATCAATTGGACCACTAATTTATTCTTCAATTGAACCACTGAATCACCCTTCAATTGGACCTTCAATTAGGGTTTTGAACCCAATTGAACTAGGGTTGATAATCAAGAAACCATCACTTAGGGTTTTCAAATCGAGAATCCATCAATGGTTAACATTGTGAAACCAATTCAATTGAAATCAGTGAACCATCATTATTACATGATAGGACCTGACCTCAAACGGTCTTGAATTACCTCCAAACGGTCTTGAGACCATTTGGGTGATTTCCAAATGGTTTTGAAACCGTTTGGGTCAATCAAACCCAAAACATCAACTTAATCAATTGCAAAATCAGCACTTAGCTGATTAGGGTTTCTATTTGAAAGATTGTCCATACGTTGAATTAATCAATTGGAGACATTGGATTATCATCCAACACATACTAGGGTTCAGACCTCAAATGTTCAACCCATCCAAACGGTCAACTCCTCTAAACGGTTTGGGGTCCAAGTCTCCAAACGGTTTGGAAACTATTTGGTCTCCAAATAGTTTGGTGAAACCGTTTGGACCAAACTATTGAAATCGTTTGCCATAGATATTTGGGGAGGTGTGTGCTTATGATGATGTCATAATAATCAAGCTCCAAAACCATGAAACTTTCTGTGATTTCACGGTGATTGCATCATTCAACCAAAATAAATTTCGGAAATGAAGAAAGGATCACCAATTGATAAGGAATTGAATGCAATAATAAAAATTAAGGGTTCAAGTTATAAAACCTGCCTCCAATTGAGCTCCAAAGCTTCAATCTCACATCAACAATGGTGGATGAAACTCATTTCACTATACCAAGGCTCGTCCTCAAGCTTTGAGTGAAAAGGAATGGTTAGAATTGAAGAGGGGATCGAGTTAAGAAGAATTCATGCATTGATTTTCGATTTTCACCATGGATTCAAGGTGAAAGGAGGTCAAGAAGCTTACCAACAGGTTGAGGGTCGTCCTCCTGCTCCTCCAAAACTCCTTTGGTCGTTTTCCAAGCAAGGGGAGGAAGTGGAAACGAAAAAGCCTTTGGTTTGGCTTGTAAAGGGTATTTTTATAAGAAAATCAATGAGAGAGAAAATGCCTTATAAAAATTCATTTAATCCCAAAAATAGTGCCGCCTCTTCCCACTCAACTCCTTGAATCCGAGGATATCTTTTTTTCCTCTTATTCCCTTCAATTATCCATGATTTAAAGAAAAACAAATTAAGCACCTTAAATCATATTATACTAATATCCATAAGTGAGTGGATATTTCTTTTTCTTATAATAAGGTGAGTGGGTTCTTCACCTCCTTAAGATATTTCCATTGCCTTTAAAAGGCACAAGTACTTTCACACTTGTTGATTTTCAACCAACATAATTTTGTTTGAAGGGAACTTCAATTAATATATTTATTTTTTTGCATTAAGTTGAAGTAAAGTTCCAATTATGCTTAAATCTTGATTATTTTAATATCAAGATTCTCTCTCCTTCAAAGTGATTCAAATGAGGCGCCCCTCTCATTTTATTTTCTCTACATGATTCCAAGAAACATTAGGGACCCTCATGAAGTGGTAATTTTCATATTGAACCCTAAGTTTTGGGTAAATTGCACATTACACCAAAACTAGGTTTTAATGCACAAACATAGCTTTATCAGTTCTTTCTTGGTACTGACGCTACCACAAGCCATACCTCTGCATAATATTCATTCTTATGATGCTTCAACACATGAGGAACATATTATCATGTACAATTTGCAATTTAACCCCTCAACTTGGGTAATTTGCACTTTAGTCCAATACAAGCAAAACAATGTTTCAACATTATTCAAAAAGGACTAAAATTGAAATATAAGTTCCTCTTGAGCCTTAATTACTTTTCACAAGATAAGATTAAGCATATAATTATATTTCTTAATCAAAACACCTAGGGTTAAAGCATAACCCAGGTCAGGGATGTTACATGGATCTTATGTTCCAACTGATCATCGGTTTGAGGGTGGTAGGTTGTGCTAAACCTCATCCTCATTTTGAGTTCTTCTTGGACTTGTTTCCACAACTTAGAGGTGAACATAGGGGCATGGTTGGAGATGAACAAAATCAGAACATTGTGCAAACATATGTATCTCTAATGTAAAGCTCAACTAGTTTAAACACCTTTGAATTCAAGGCAAGGAAGTGTGGTGACTTGGTTAGGTGATCCAGCTGACCCATATAGTGTCATGTCATCCTCTTGTCTTGGGAACACCCACCATAAATTCATGATGATATGGTAAAACTTCCAATTAGGAATCTTGATAGATTACAATAACCCACTGGGTCACTGGTGCTCAACCTTCATCATCTGGTATGTAAGACAACTAGCCACATACGAGGCTATGTCTTACTTCATTCACGACCACTAAAAGAACCGATGAAGGTCGTTGAACATATTATTGTTGTCGGGGTGTACAATGTACTTTTATTAATGAGTCTCTTATAGAATGCGAGCCTTCATCAGTGAATCCTTGAGAACCCAGATATGATGCTTATATCGGATTCCAACATCCACACCCACTAAGAGGTGATTTTAAGGCTTCACAATCAAACCCTTCATTTTCTCTAGATATGGGTTGACTAACTAGGCTACTACTAGCTCAGTGAATAGGCCAGACATGATTTAAATACTAGTCAAATGGATTCTATCTACTAATGGTTGTGGAACCCGTCTAGAAAAATCTTCTAGTCTTTTCCATTTAATGGACAAACCAGCTACACAACTGAGTCGCTTACGACTGAGGGCATCGACTACCACATTAGCCTTACTGGGATTATAGGCTATGGTGAAATCAAAATCCTTCAGGTATTCCATCCAACTCTGTTGTCGCAAATTCATGTCCTTTTGATTCATCATGTACTTCAAGCTCTTATGGTCTGTGAAGAATCATAGACAATTGTTGCAAGTTGCAAATTGTGAGTCAAATAGACAACTCATTTGTCTTGAGTTATCTCGAGGAAAAGGTGATGACATGTCAGTTTTAATCAAACATGCATCCTAAGCCCATCTTTGATGCGTCGTTGAAGATAACAAGACCATTATTGCCTAAGGGTATGGTCAAGATGGGGGCTAAGGTAAGCTTTTCCTTCAACTCTGGAATCATGTTTCACACAGGTTGAACCAAACAAACTTCTCATCCATTTGGGTGAACTTAGTGAGGGGAAAGGTGGTTTTCAGAAGAATCCTTGATGAATCACTGGTAATACCTGGCTAATCCCAAGTAACTATGAATTTCAGATAGGGACTTTGTTGATGGACATTCCCAAACGACCACTACTTTGATAGGGTCCATCGATATCGTTCCTTCAGGTATAATGTGCTCGAGGAACGCAATTTTTTCTATCCAAAACTAGCATTTCGAGAATCTTTACAAAACTTTTGCTTTCTTAAGATATCAAGGACTTTGGATTGGTGAGAACAGTGCACTAGGTCATTAGAGTAGACTAGGAAGTCATCTATGAACACTATGAAAAAGGTATCAAGGAAGGGATAGAGCACATTATTCATGAGGTTCATGAACACACTTGGAGCATTCGACAAGCCAAAAGGCATGAACAAAAACTCATAGTGGTCATAGCGGGTTAAAAAGTAGTTTTTGGGATTTATTCCTTCTTAACTTGCAACTGGTGGTATCCAGATCTCAGGTCTATCTTTGAGAATACTCAGGCAGTTTTGAGTTGATCTAATAGGTAATCCATGCGGGCAGGGGATACTTATTTCAATCGTGGCCTGATTTATCATTGTGTAGTCTATGCACGTACAGAGCAACCTGTCCTTCTTCTTCACAAATAGGATCGGTGCTCCCCATGGGGATGTGTTGGGTAGGATGAAGCCCTTGTCTAGGAGTTCTTGTAGTTGCTTATTTAACTCAAGAAACACGATGGGAGCCATCTTGTAAGGCATCCTAAAATGGGTTTTGTCTTGGGAGCTAGGTCTATTGATAAATCTACTTCTCTCACAAGAGGAAAACTTGGTAAGTTGTCTAGGAACACATCACCATAGTCCCTATCTACCTCTATTTCCTCTAAGGGCTGAAACTTAGACTTTTTCTCTATCACTATAGCTAGGAATGCTAGTTAAATTTTAGCTACTGTCCTCTTTGCCTTCATGGCCGACACATTCAAGTTGGTTGTGGCATATTTTCTGTCTCGAATGGTAAAGGTAGATGACCCAGTTTCACTATCCTTGTTTTCTTTTCCCTACAGTCTATTTTTTGCATTATAGTTATAAAAGGGAATCCATTCCTATAATGACATCAAAGTCATTCATGTCAAGTAGGATAAAGTCGGTAGGGAGTTCATTATTCATATACTTAACAGGCATGACTAGTGTCTTTATGAGGAATGAGAAGATAGGACCACTAAGGGTGGTGACTTCCAAGATGTATCCTAAGTCATTGAAATCCAAATAAAGCATAGTTTCAATGTTCCATGAAATGGAAATATTAGTATAACCAAAGTCGAATAAAGCTTTAACATTATGTTCAATGATATCAAGCAATCCTACAATGTATTTATGGTAGTTAAAATTGTTATGCATTACATGGTAAAGGATAGTAAATGGAGTTCTAGGGATGATTACTTATGTAAGTCAGTTGGGATTGGCCTGAGCTTCCTCCTTATCAATGGTGAAGACTCAGGCATGTCCATATTCCCCAATAGTTGGGGCAGCTGCTTGAGGTAGTTCAGCTATTGGTTGGGCAGCCACTTGGCTGGGATCCGGTGGGTCAGGGAGAGGAAAATTGTCTAGGAAGTTTCCCTCTTATAGGCAATGATAACACACCTTCTTCTCAAAGCATCATTTGCCAGGGTGCATCCTCCCACAATTATGGAATCTTGGGGTGCTTAATTCTAGTGATTCTCATTGTGGAGTTTTCCCTTTCCTCCATTTCTACCCTTGACATTGTTATGACTTTGTGTCATTATGTTATCATTCCTTAGGGAAGAAATGTCTTTAATGAAACCTAAATAGACTTTGGGCGGGTTCTGAGGGGGCATGACGGTCCTCTCCATCATTAAGGTGAAGTTGAAGGCCTTGGTGAAGTTTGGGAGTTTTCTAGCCATCACATGAGCTTTTAACTGGAGATTCAGGCACTAAACAGATTCCTCAACTCGTCGTTCCTCAGTCATCATGTAGGCAAAGAACTCTAGGAGGCGGGATTTCTATGCATAATCCACCACTGACATGTTGGCCCGATAGAGGAGCATGAACTACTTCTCCTTTTCCTTATTGACAAAGCTTGTGATTAACCTTGCAGTGAAGATGGTGTGGAAATCTACCCAAGCTATCGGCTCCAAGTCCAAGTTTCAGTCGATAAAGTATTTTCCCATCATAGCTTTTTTGCTCCTTCAAGAAGGTGAGAGGCAAAGAGGACCTTCTTGTTGGGTGGCACCTCCAAGATACAGAAGTTATTTTCCACAGTAGAAGCTAGGCATCCACCTTGTGGATGACTTTTGTCTTGTATTCCCCTCTGAACATCTCTATGTTCATCTTGATGAACTCCTGTAGGGAAACACGAGATCAAATAGGCAGCAGAAATTTTTTTACTAACATATTTCCCTTTAACCAGCAGATCGCATCAATAACTATGCAATGGAAAGAATGGTTTCATAAAGATATACATGGTCTTGGAGCAAGTCAAATGACAATCCTCATCGATGTAGATGTGCATCTATCTTAGACAGTGTCTGTGTAGCTCCTGGTTTCACTGGGACTTGTTTGACTACTCCTCCACTGACAGTAGACTTGAACATCCAGATTGAACTAGAGGCATGGAGTAGTCACCCTCATCATTATTCAATCTTGTTTCTTGAACAATAGCATATTGTCTGAGATATATGTAAGCTCAATATGACATCTTGACTCACATGTACATGGCCATATATTTCTTAGTCTTGTAATCAAGAGCCCTAGGATATCATACTCCTGTAGGAGGGACAAATCCCATTTCTATCACTCACAGTCAGTCCCCATGTGTCACAATCACCCAATCATCACCTTTATAACAACCCATGTTTCACAATTGTGTTTGATGATGTCAAAGCATACCGAATGACATGTGATGAGTGTAGTGATTTTAGGTCTAAGAACCACAAACGCCACTATCATTATAAGATGTGATTCTGACTTACCTAGTTAAGGTTTCTATGTATCACTCTTATGGTGGGTCTGTCTGATACATTGTTCTCTAACATGTATATGTGTGCTTGGTTTGATATCACCATATAATGACTAATGAGATTCTATCACCAATCAATTCACACTCTAATCTTATGTGTTATTTCTATCTATTTACCTTCCACAATAACAACTCATCAGGGACATAATGAGAATGTATATACTCTTAACATATGTATGTTCTCATGCTTCCAAGTCACGTACTTGAAGACATACATCATTGAATAATATCATTCTATAGACATTTATGATGTTATTTCATTATCTCAAAAACTGAATAAGAAGAATAAATTGGAAGCTTGCCTTTATTAATAAATAAATCATTTACAAGTTATGCCATTACAATCATCATATGATTGAATCTTTGGGAATACATACCAATAGATTCCCACTTGCACTTAGATCCAATCACTCATGAATCATTTCTGAGTGACCTAACATGACCATCATGCTTCTACTGTGAAAGTGCCTTTTTAAAGGGGTCAGAAACATTGTTCTCAGTTGGTGTTTTACAAATCTTTACATCTCCTCGTTGTATGATCTCTCATATTATATGATACCGCCTTTGTATATGCTTTGAGCGTTGATGCAATTTGGGTTCCTTAGCTTGTGCAATAGCCCCATTGTTTTCACAATATAGCTCGATTGCATGTTTGATGCTTGGAACGACCCCAAGTTCTATAATGAACTTCTTGATCCATACAGCCTCCTTTGCTGCATTCGATGCAGCAATATATTTGGCCTTTGTTGTAGAATCCACAACTCTCTCTTTCTTGGAACTTTTCCAACTTACAACTCTATTGTTTAGGCAAAACACAAATCCTAATTTTGATTTATAATCATCTTTGTCAGTCTAAAAGCTTGCATCGGTGTAGCCTCTTTCCACCAACTCTTCCTCTCCTCTTTAGACCAAGAATTGATTTTTAGTCCTTCTCAAGTACTTGAGGATGTTCTTCATGATTTTCCAGTGAGCACCACTTGGATCTGACTGATATCTGCTTCACATGCTCAAGGCATATGAGACTTCTGGATGGGTGCACAACATCGCATGCATGATGGATCCAATTGCTGACGCATATGGAATCATGCCCATGTGAGCCCTTTCTTCACAAGAATGGGAACATTGACTCTTAGAGATGGTCACCCCATGCAACACAGATAGGTTTCCTCTCTTTCAGTTCTCGATGATGAACCGCTTCAACACTTTGTCAATGTATGTGCTATGACTTAGTCCAATAAGCCTTCTGGATCTAAATCTATAGATCTTTATCCCCAAGAAGTAGGATGCTTCTCCCAAGTCTTTCATAGAGAATGTATTTCCAAACCATATCTTTATCTTTTGTAAAGTAGGGATGTCATTCCCCATCAATAGTATGTCATTTGCATACAACATGAAGAATACTGCCATGTTCCCACTAACCTTCTTGTACACACAAGATTCATCTTCATTTTGAACAAAGCCAAACTCTTTGACTGCCTCATCAAAATAAAGATTCTAGCTCTGAGATGCTTGCTTCAATACATAGATTGACCTTTGTATCTTATAGACTTTATTTACAAATTTTTGATTTATAAAACCCTCAGGTTGTGTCATATATACATCCTCAACAAGATTCCCATTAAGGAATATGGTTTTAACATCCATTTGCCAAATCTCATAGTCATGATAAGATGGAATAGAAAGCATGATCCTGATGTATTTATCCATGGCCATTGTAGAAAAGGTTTCATCATATTCAACACCTTGAACTTGTTTGAATTGCAACCAATCTTCCCTTATAAGTTTGTATTTTACCATCCAAGTTGGTCTTCTTCTTGAAGACGCAATTGCACCCTATGGGTTTTACCCCTTCAGGTGGATCCACCAAGTCCATACCTTATTGGTATACATGGATTCCAACTCAGATCTCATGGCCTCAAGCCATTTCTCAGATTCTGGTCCCTCGACAGCATCTTGATAGGTAATTGACTCATCATCTATGACCAATTCATTGCCTTCTTGAGTCACAAGATATCCAAATATCTTAGGTTCAAGGTGTGACCTACTAGATCTATGAAGTTCCTATGTTACATGAGGAATTTTAGATTCCACAATGATTTGTGAGTCTCCTTGTTCCTCATGTACCTCAACTGGTTCAATGTTTTCTAGTTGGTCTCGAACCTCTTTGAGTTCTACTTGCCTCCCAATGATTCCTTTGGCAATGAATTGCCTTTCAAGGAATACAATTGTCTTCGCAACAAACACTTTGTTGTCATATGGAGTGTAAAAGTCGTACCCCTTGTTTCTTTGGGATATCCAACAAAATAACATTTATCAAACATAGGGCCAAGCTTTTTAGAAATCATTCTCCTATCATAAGCTTCACATCCTAAAATCTTCCTAAAAGACACATCAGGACGTTTCCCATGCCATATCTCATATGGTGTCTTTTGAACCGATTTAGATATAACGTAATTAAGTGTAAATGTGACAATTTGAAGAGAATGTCCCCAAAAGGAAGTCAAAAGATCAGTAAAACTCATCATAGATTGTACCATATCCAGTAATGTGTGATTCCTTTTTTCTGACGCACCAATATGTTGTTGTGTTCTAGGTGGAGTTCACAGGGATAAATCCCATGGGCTCTAAGAACGTCCTCAAACTCTTGTTTCAAGTATTCTCCACCTCAATCAGACCAAAGTTCTTTTATAATGTTACCAAGCTAGTTTTGTACTTTATTCATGAACTCTCTAAACTTTTCAAGAGTTTCTGACTTATGTTTCATCAGGTAAACATAGCCATACCAACAAAAATCATCAGTAAAGGTAATCAAGTACTAATACCCATCTCTACCAGTTGTTCTAAAAGGGCCACACACATTAGTATGTATGAGTCCTAATAGATCACTAGACCTCTCATTGTTACCAGTGAAAGGGTCTTAGACATCTTGCCCAACAAACAAGATTCACATGTATCTATTGAATCAAAATCAAAAGAGTCCAAATAACCATATTTATGGAGTCTAGATATATGATTCTCATTTATGTGTCCTAGATGACAATGCCAAAGTTATGTCTTGTTTGAGTTGTTGATTTTTGTTTTTTGATATCAATGTTATATACACTTGCCTTTAGATTTATCAAGTATAGACCATAAGACATTGGGGCACTGCCATAAAAAAGATCCCATCTTTACTAATAGAACATCTTCCATTCTTTATAAGAAATTTGAATCCATTCTTATACAAACAAGATACAGATATGATGTTCCTATTAATTGTAGGTACATAATAGGAGTTCTCTAACTCTATTATTAGCCCACTTGGTAGAGATAACTCATAGATTCCAACTGCACTGACCGCAACGCTTGCGCCATTTGCAACTCATAATTCAATCTCACCTTTATCTAAAGGTCTACTTCTTTTTAGGTACTTCACATTGGATCAAATGTGTGATCCACATCCGATAGCTAGTACCCATGATGAGGAAGTAGTAAAGTTAATCTCAATAAAGTATACACCAGAAGTAGATATTCCAATCCCTTGTTTCATCTTCCTAGGTTCCCTTATCCTTCTCCTTATTTTGAATGTAGAAGACTTGGATTTTTTCTTAGCCAAAGAACGCTTCTTGGCTTTTCCTTTGTCCTTGGACTCAACTCTGCTGATCATCATCTTGGATTTTTCCATTTTCATTTGTTCTTTGACACTTATCGAGATTTCAAGCAACTCTGATAGTGGTCCATCCATGTTACTCAAGTGATAACACTCTATAATTTTGCTATATGATTTTGGCAATTATTGCAAAATCATATCCGTACCCAACTCTAAACCTAAAGGAAATCCCAATATTTAAAGATGCACATGAGGCTCTACTAGATCTCCCTCTATCAGTTTGTAGTCAAATAGCACCTTGGAGACATTATACCTTTCATGCTTATCATGTTGTTTATGCAACTCTTAGTTCATACAGCCCAACATAAGGTTCTTGATGTTTACAACGTCATTGGCATGCTTTAAAGAAGCACCCATGTCACTCTTAGGCAAATTTGGAGTGGATACTGGCACTGGTGTTTCAAAAACATACAGAACACTTCTCAAGGTCCTACACCACTTATGGAAATAAATCTTGTTTAATTCATCCAATTGTGATGATTAAGTGTTTTCCATTTGATTCTACAAGAGAAAAATTGAATATTCAAAAATCCTTTTTATTTGATTTGATTTGAAAATTTGACATTAATTAGGTCTCTAATTAACTCTCTCTCCCACAATTTTGTTCAAACTTAATTTGGAATATTGCATCATACAATATTCTAGTGGGCTAAGATCCATATTTCATCAGGTCATGACTCAGCTTTGGCTGATCACTCACAACTTGATTATTTAGGTAGGCCAACTTGCCCATTGCATCTGTATACAACTCTTGGATAGATGATATGCGCAACTCTTTGACATAATCATATTTATCCCTCTGGAACCTAGTCTCACCAAGTTATCACCAGTTATGTCTGACCCAAAAGCTAACATGATAGCATATGTACCCTGCTTTGGTAGATCTACATACCTACCATCACACTTCCATGAGATAGATGGTGTACCATATTTTGGCATAAACAATGTTTGGTGGATCAAGATTTTCATATGTGGTGCTTATGGAAAGCACCTCAAACTTAATATTATAATTGATGGAGTTTGTATAAGACATATACATTAACCAATCACCACATATATATAGTGTGTATCTTATACATGCTATAACCTACAATGAAAACATACAATAAACGAAATGGATGGTTATGGCCATCCTAATGTAATTCATTGGAACCACAAGGAATTACCAAAACCTAGGTCCACATCACATGTAGAAACCTATTGTTGATGAAGATTTGTGCTTGCCAATCTGGGTTGATTGGTTCAAACTTTGAACCGGTCGGCTCACCTCCTGGATGGTCGGTTGGTCACCTCCATCCGGTCGTCTAGCTCCTTGAAATGACCAGTTGGTCATCCTTTACTTGAACATTTGGCTCCTCCAAACGATCATATCGTCTGGTCCTTTGGGCTCCTAGTCATCTCGGCCCCACCAATCGGTCGTTTCGGCCCCACCATACGGTCATCTCGGCCCCGCTAGCCAGTCGTTATCATGTTTTTTATCCAAATCCAAATTGGATTTGGATAAAAAATAAGGTTGTTTCTATCTGCTCGAATAACAAATAATTGGTTTAACTGAATAATTCGTGTGGTAGGTTGGTGTCTTTCTTCTTTGTCAAAACAAGAAAGTAAACTATCCCACTTTCACATAATTATTCAGAAACCTTGAGTTACATTCAAGGGGAGCAAAGGTACAAGAGAGTAATACTTTTACATTGGGAATATTAGAGAGAGGCTCGGTTTGCAGGCCGAGATAAATATGATTAACTAAACACACAATCATGCACAGATAATAGGGGTTATTGGCCATAATCATGGAACACATCTACCAACAAAACTAGCTTTTAGGGTAACGCGTGTAAAATTTCTCTCTCTATATATATACATATATATATGTATGTGTGTGTGTCTATATATATATATATATATATATATATATATATATATATATATATATATATATATATATATATATATGTATTTATGTATGTATGTATGTATGTATATATAAGTATATATATATCTGTGTGTGTGTATATATATATATATATATATATATATATATATTCGTGTGGGTTCTTATGTGATGATTAGTCAGACATGTACATCAACTAATTCAAATATTCACATCGGATGCAATAAATAAACTCCATAAAATTAAAAATACAATCATAGTGATTATTCCAAAACATAACTAATTGACGTGGCTATGATACCACTGTAGGAAAATATGAGATCAAATAGGCAATGGAAATTAAAAAATTACTGACATATTTTCCATTAACCAGCGGATCGTGTCAATAACTATGTAATGGAAAGGATGGTTTCACGAAGATATACCTAGTCCTGGAGCAAGCCTCATTGATGGAGATGCGCACTCTATCTTGGACGGTGTTAGTGTAGTTCTTGTTTGAACTAGGACTCATATGACTGGTCCTCCAAGGACAACAGACTTGAACATCCTCATTTGTAGTAGTTCCTCTCGACATGGATTGATGGCTGACGTCATCATCCTTAGCGATGGGAAAAGGCCAGCTCGCCTCTAGAGAAGTCCACATGGACCAACTAAAACTCTTGTCTACCTTCCAGGACAGAGATGAAGGAGTTGTCCCTCCCGTTGTTGTACTAGTCACCAACCTTCTCTCCCACAACAATGATCTTCAATTGTTTCTCTCCCTTCTCTATCCCTCCCTCTAGTCAGGTAGGACTTGCCTGGGCTCTCATGATTTCCACAACCAGAGAGGACAACAATTGTTAGAGAAACTGATTCTCGATTGTTTGTGTTGTGATCTGGGAAACCCTCAATACCCTTCTATTTACCTTAGAGTCCAAGGTTAGGATTCCCAGTCTGTGCGGGAGTGGAAGGGACCAGAAGATCTCACATTTTTGTGACAATTCTAGAAAGTTTGCAACCTACAGCAGCTAAATTGATCATCTCGCACCATGAGATGGTCGTGTCATAGTTTCCCTATTTTGTACATATGTCAACAATTCAATTCTAATTAGTGCACATCATGAAGTCAGCACCAATCCAAGATGCAATCAAATTGCACCCCTTAGATGGTCGTTTGGTGCATGTGAGATGGGCATCTCGCACCACTTGAGACAGTCATCTCACATAAGTGAGATGGGTGTCTTATAGGCCGAGTTGGGCTAAATTCTAGCCAATGCACAATACAATCAACATGACACTCCAAATGTAAGTCTCAAAACTTGAACTGATTGTTTGGCAGTTCAGTTAGCTAATTTGTTGCATGAATCGATTACCTAAACATGTTAGTGATCAATCTAATTATCATTCAATATCAAACTCCTCTTCTAGATGAGTTCCTATGTGTGTGACCCTATAGGTCCCATATTACATTAGTAGTGAATGTCCATAACAACTTATGACATCACAAGCAATGGGCGGTGCCTAGTCACACATCATTGCTACCCAAGTAAATGGAAAGTTGGAGAAAAACTTCAACCTACAATCTGTGTTTGGTGTTACAGTGTTTGTATAGTTACTTTGTCACTGACATCCAGATTGAACTAGAGGCATGGAGCAGTCATCCTCATCATTATTCAATCTTGTTTCTTGAACGAGAGCAGACTGTCTGAGATATATGTAAGTTCAAACATATTGACTCAGATGTACATGACCATGTATTTCTGAATCTCACTAATCAAGAGGCCTAGGATATCATACTCTTGTAGGAGGGACAAATCCCATCTCTATCACTCATAGTCAGTTCCCACGTGTCACAGTCACCCAATCATCACCTTTATAACAACCCATGTTTCAGGATTGTGTTTCATGATGTCAAAGCATACTGAATGACATGTGATTAGTGTAGTGATTTTAAGTTTAAGAATCATAAACACCACCATCACTATAAGACGTGATTCTGACTTAGCTTGTTAAGGTTTCCATATATCACTCTTATGGTGGGTCTGTCTAATACATTATTCTCTAACATGTATCTGTGTGCTTGGTTTGATATTATCATATCATGACTAATGAGATTTTGTCATCAACCAAGTCACACTCTAATCTTATGTGTTACTGTTGTTTATTTACCTTCCACAATAACAACTGATCAGGGACATAATGAGAATGTATATACTATTAACATCTGTATGATCTCATTCTCCCAAGTCACGTACATGAAGACATACATCATTGAGTAATATCATTCTCTAGACATTCATTATGTTATTTCATTATCTCAAAAACTGAATAAATAGAATAAATTGGAAGCTTTCCTATATTAATAAGCAAATAATTTTTAAGTTATGCCATTATAATCATCATATGATTGTCTCTTTGGGCATACATACTAACAAAAGTCGAGAATGGTGTCTTTGTGATGAGGGCAGACATGTAGGGGTTCACCATGCTTGTCTTTGGTGACATCTCTAAGGGCCAGGACATTGATGGCCTCAGTGAGTTTCTTCTGTTGTTCTATCCACATCATTTTAGGATCACCCCCTTCCCGAATCTAGGCACCAAGCCGAGGCCACCAGAATCGGGGCTACTCTTAGACTTGGGTTCATCTTCTACCGTGTGTTCACCTTTAGGGTTAGGACCATCTTTTGGGATCAGGATTTCAAAGGGGATGGCTTTAGGGTCAGGAACTCTCTCGGTAGATACCTCCTCTGGCCTCTTCCAATCTCCTCGTCTTCTCTAAGTATACCTTCTTCCTGTGAAAGACCTTCTTATCTGGGTGGTCCCTGGGGGTGTTGTCAGCAATGACAATGGTATTGATGTGAGCCATGCCACTTCACATAATAAAATTATTCTCAATTTTAAGTTTAGGGCATTTAAAGCATCGTAAATTATGTCCATGACATCTTGGTTGCATCCATTAAATATGATTTGGTGGAGGATGCCTTAACTCTAACACTCATAACCCTAATATCTCAGAAGGGGACCAGTTATTGGGTCCCTAGATTTTTGTTAGGGAATGAGGGGGTAAAGAAGGGATAAATAGTAAGATGAGAAGAAAACCTAGATGTATTTTATTGTGGGAAAAATCTTCTGACTTTGTCTAGGTTGGATGTAAAGAGACCTGGGAGTTCTCATAAGCCGAGTAGTAGTGCAGAGCAAAGTGTTTCCAACCCCCAGCTCGTAATCCCTTCTAGACACGGTTGCCTTAGAAAATGCCCTAATAATTCCCTTGGGATCTACAAAAATTATTAAATTTACTAATTACTATAGATTAAATGGTGAACATGGTCTCTGATACCAAATATAACGAACTTGTCCCAAAGTTATCCCCAACTAAGACGGGCTGAGAGGGAAGGGGCCAATATCATAATTCCAGCATCAAGGTTTAGAAAATAACCAATAACAATTAAAAAAATTCATTGAATGGAAAAGAGTTTGATAACAATTTGAAGATAGAATCTCCTCTAGGGAGGTACATGGAAAGGGAAAAACTAAAGTTTGTAGCATAAAGTAAATATGTCTCTAAATCCTCCAATAGACTTCAATCATCTTTTATTTTGGTCATCTGGAAATCCAATTCTTCAAATAATTTGTAATTTAATCTAAAATGGCATGAAATAAAAATGTGGTCAGTATATCACTACATTGAGTATGTGGGGGAAATAAAATATACACATGTATGTGTAATAACATAAACAACCATAGAAACAATTATTATTACATATTCAAAGTTGCATTTTCTATTATAACTTCTGAACCCTTGTTTGCTCAATCTTCGGGATACCCTCTCTTGGGTTTTGTCCCTACATTGATGGGGCCACCTTGCCAATCTGGGGCTTGGTTCCATGTCGGACTTCCATTCTAGGGCTTCACTTCTTGTGACCTTCCCAATCTGGATCTTGGTCATAGTCATCTCAATGGATTTCCTTCTGTTTCCATGTTCAGACTTCCAAAGATAGCATGTTGGGTTTGAGCAAGTTATACTAATATAAAGTGATACTCATATGGGCCTTATAGATTGTAAGAAATAAACTAACAACCAAGAAGCTTAATTACAATCCATTTGGGAAACTTTGGAAAACCTTAGAAGTAGATAAGGCGAGTATTCATATGCGTAACCATGTACCTTTATTCGGGGATGACTTAATTCTAAAGAAAACAAGATCAGATGCAACCAATCAAGAAATCAACGTGTAATTAATGTATAACACCCAAGTATACTTTTATGTTCACAAAATATCCATTAAGACTGAATTGAGCTCTAAGTTAGGATTTTGGGGTCATATTAGGCTGTCATTAGGGTTAAGATTCCTAAACAGTCATTTTCACATTAAGACTTTTCAACTTAGGAAACCCTAATTTTGGCAACATATAAATCATTTATCCTAGATTATATCCAAGATGTTATTTTTATCAATTTAGATCATTCTTAATCATCAGGGTTAAGGAATCACAATATGATTATCAATTCCATTTGATTGGGGTTTTAATGTGTTAGAACTACCAAAGTTTGCATCTTTAAGTACTTTTGGAATTGAGAATAGAATTAGGAAATGAACTCAATTTTATTAGATTCTACAAATTTTTCTAATCATTCTCATAATCATATTGACTATTACCAAAGTTACCCTTTAATTTCAACAACTTTTAGAAGATTAATCGTGTTTAGACCAATCAGTGCTCACATTGGCAACCAACTGGATGAAGCCTACGCCACTAAGCCGCAATTGAGCCAATCAGCTAGCACTAAGGTGGAAGTTGTGCCATGTGGCTGAGGCGAGAAAAGAGGCCAAAAGCCAGAGATACCCTTACCTTAACATAGGGGCTTGAGGGACCATGTCATCTTTTCTCTCAACTATTGTCTTCAACCAAACTTTGTGATGAGTCAACATGGACATGACTCTAGGCATTTGCATGCCAGAGAGTAGGCCACTGGTGAAAAATCCTTCACAGGGCTCCTCCAAACTCGATGGTGGTCTTAGATTTGGCTGGGAGGGACTGGAACTAAGAAAGCTGTCAGTACTTGTCGACATACAAGGAATCAAAGTATGGGAGACTAGAGAGGAGAAGATAGGGGCAAGGGATAAGGTTCATAATTCATGCTCTATTTCTTGTCCTCATGATGATATTTCCTAGCTTTGGAGCCAAGGACCGTGGGTGTATATATATATATATATATATATATATATATATATATATACATATATAGGAGAGGTGTACCAGCTATCAATGGAATCATACTCTGACTAATATTGGGGGAAAACCTAGTTTGTATCTAGGTTAGGGCTATCTAGGGATGATTCGGTGAAAAAACATTTCATGAACTCACTGAGAAAGGTATTGGGTGTTGACATTGATTAGGGAGAGAGAGAATCGAAAGAGGAGAAAGGGTGTATTATAGCTTGTGTTTCCTTACCTGAATCAACATAGGAGATTATGTGGAGTCATTGGATCCCCCACCCAAAGGCTAGGATGCCACAAAATAGATAAAGGGGTCGGCCTAAGTTTCCCAATCAGATTAAAGTGTGACAATTCACATGATTATATCAATTAATCCTCCTCTTTAGAAGTCCTTAATAAATTCATATCTCTCTCCTCCTTTATTCGAATGATTCCAAATTTTACATTTTTAATTATTAATTATCAATTTCTTTTGAGAACTCCTATATTATTGATTTTCCCACTCTTTCTGTAACCAACAAACAATAATGGATTGTTGAAAATAGCAAAATACACAAAATATATTCTATATTGGAGAATTTGCATTCTTGATACCAAACTATCAAACAAGGCATAGGAATTCAAGCTTTCTAATATGTCCTTAACAATCTATTATTTGTATCCTTAACAATTCAAGCTTTCTAACAAGACATAGAACTTCTCTATGTTCAGATTGACGAAGTCGAGGATGGTAGTTCTGTGACAAGGGCAGATAGGAAGGGGTTCACCATTCTAGTTTCTAGCAACATCTCTAAGGGCCAGGGCACTTATGGCTTCAGTGAGTTTCTTCAGCTATTCTAGCTAGAGAATTTTAGGTGTATGGATCACCACATGCCCAACTCCAAGCGCTAAGCCAGGGCCACCAGAACTGGGGTTACCTTCAGAATTGGGTTGATCTTCTACCATAGGTTCACCTTCAGGGTCAAGATCATCTTTTGGGATCGAGATTTCAAAGGGGATGGCTTCAGGGTCAGGACCTCTCTCCAGGGAGGCCTCCTCTGGCCTCTTCTGCTTCTTGGAAGATTGGCCTTCTATGGATCTCCTCTTATTCTTTGAGGAGACCTTCTTCTTGCAAGTGACCTTCTTATCTAGGTGGTCTCGGGGGTGTCATCATCGATGGAAGTGGTCTTGATGCGAGCCATACTATTTCACATAATAAAATTAGTCTCAATTTTTAGTTTAGGGTATTTAAAGAATCATAAATTATGTCCATGAAATCATGGTTACATGCATTGTTTATTGTTTGGTGGAGGATGCCTTAACCCTAACACTCATAGCCTAAATATCTTAGAAGGGGGGAAGTTATGGGGTCCCTTGGTTTTTGTAAGGGAATTAGGGGTAGAGAAGGGATGAACATTAAGATGAGAAGAAAACTAAAAGTCATTTTATTTAGGGCAAAATCTGTTGACATTGGCCAGGAAGGATGTACGAAGGCCCAGGAGTCATCATAAGCCAACTATCTATGCGGAGGAAAGTTTTTCCAGTCCCCAAATTATGATCCCTTTTAGACACCATTGTCGTGGAAAATGCCCTAATAATTCCCTTGGGCTCTACAAAATTCTTTAAATCTACTAATTATTAAAGGTTAAATGGTAAACTTGGTCTCTTATACCATATGTAACAACCCCCTTCCCCTATTATTCCCAATTAATATGGACAGAGAGGGCAAGGGCCTTTATCATAATTCCAAGGTCAAGGTTTAGAAAATAACCAATTATAATTACAAATTTCATTTAATGAAAAAGAATTTTACAACAATATGTAGATAGAATCTCCTCTAGGGTGTTACATGGAAAAGGAAAAACCAAAGTTTTCAAAATAAAGTAAATCTATCAATAAATCCTCTAGTAGACTTTAATCATCTTTTCTTTTAGTTCCATCTTCTCTGGAAGCCCAATTCTTCAAATAATTTGTAGTTTAACCTAAAATAGTGTGAAACAAAAATGTGTCAGTATATCACTATATTGAGTTCGTAGGGGAAACAAAATATATGCATGTAAATGTAACAACATAAACAACCATAGAAGCATTTATTATTACATTGAACTTATATGTTATGGTATAACTTCTTAACCCTTGTTTGGTCAATCTCTGGGATACCCTTTAATGGGGTTTTGTGCCTACAGTGGACTTGGGCCACCTTCCCAGTCTGGGGCTTGGTGCCATGCGACCTTCCCATTTTGGTGTTTGCCCTCTTGTGACCTTCCCAATCTGGAGCTTAGTCATAGTCATCTCAATGACTTTCCTTCTATTTCCATATTTGGGCTTCCAAAGATCGCATATGGGTTCGAGCAAGTTATACTTATATAAAGTGATACTCATATGGGTCTTATAGATTGTAGGACATAAATAAACAACCAAGAAGTTTAATTGCAATCCATGCAGGAAACTTTAAAAAACCTCAAAAGTCAATGAGGCAAGTATTCATAGGAGTAACCATGTACCTTTCCTCATAGATGACTTAATTCCAAAGCAAACAAGAGCAGATGCAACCAATCAAGCAGTCAACATGTAACAAATGTATAACACCCAAGTATAACTTGTATGCTCACAAAATATCCATTAAGATTGACTTGGGATCTAAGTTAGGGTTTTGGGATCAGATTACGGTTTCATTAGGGTTAGTTTCTCAAACACTAACAATCACATATTTAGACTTTTCAACTTATGAAACCTTAATTTTGGTAATATATAAATCATTTATCATAGATTATATCCAAGGTTCCCCTTTTCTCAATTTAGATCATTTTGAATCATCAGGGTTAACTAATCACAATATGATTATCAATTCAATGAGATTAGGGTTTTTATGTGTTAAAACCATCAAAGTTTGCATTTTTAAGTAATTTTTAGATTGGGAGTAGAATTAGGAAATAAAACCAATTTTATTGAATTCTACATATTTTTCTGATCATTTTCATATGTATATTGACTATTATCAAAGTTACCCTCTAATTTCTACAATTTTTGGAAGATCAATCATGTTTGCACCAATCAGGGCTTGCCACATAGGCAGCCAACTAGATGAAGGCCACACCAATGGGCCATGGCCAAGCCAATCAGCTCACACCAAGGTGGCGGCCATGTCGCGTGGGAAGGCAAGAAAAGAGATTAAAAGTCATAGATAGTCTTACCTTAACCCAGGTTCTCTTTTTGCCCAACCGTTGTCTTCAACCTCAGTTCTTGTTGATCAAACCAGACATCACGATGAGTCAAGATGGCCATTGACTCTGGGTGTTCGGGAGATGGAGATTGGGCCATCGGTGCATGATCCTTTATAGGGCTCCTTCGAACTCAAATGATTGTCTCAGATTTGTCCGGTAGGGACATAAACTAAGAAAGCGACTACCAATTTTCGGCATATAGGGAACTGAAGTAGGGGAGACCAGTGAGTAGAGGGTAAGGGAAAGGTATAAGGTGCACCATACCCTCTCTATTTCTCATCTTCGCGGGAAGATTTCCTGGCTTTGGAACCAAGGATCGAGGGCCATATATATAGGAGAGGGGAACTAGTTATCAATGGAGTTTGATTCCAACTAAGATTTGTGGCAAACCTAGTTTCGATCCAAAGTAGGACTATCTAGGGATGGCTAAATGTGAAAACATCTCACTAACTCACTCGGAAAGGTATTGGGTGCCGACATTGATTAGGGAGAGAGAGAACCAGAAGAGGAGAAAGGGTGTATTATAGCATGTGTTTCCTTACCTATCTCTAGGTAGAAGATGATGGGGAACCATTGGATCCTTAATCCAACGGGTAGGAGGTCACACAACAGATAAAGGGGCCAGCCTAAGTTTCCCAATCAAATTAAATGTGACAATTCACATAATTATATGAATTAATCCTCCATCTTATGAAAACTAAATAAATTTATATCTCTCTCTTCCCTTATCCAAATGATTCCAAATTTCAAGGAAAGCCTTTTAATAACTAAATCTCAGGTTGGGAAAGAGTTAGTGCCAAATATGGATATTAAATGTATTTTACTTGCCTCCTAAGAAATTTTTTTAATTGAATTATTTAAGGCATATAATAACTCCTTTCTTACCCAAATTTGGCAAACAATCATATATATATATATATATATATATATGTGTATATCATTTCTTTGGGTGTAAGTTAGGACTGAATTATGTTTATCAGTTGCCTTCAACTTATATTTCAAGAAATTTCCAAACAATCCCCTATATAATTACCAATTATCAATTTCTTTTGGGAATTCCTATACTATTGAGTTTTTCCACTCTTGCTTTAACCAAAAAAACAACAATGGATTATTGAAAATAGAAAAATATGTAAAATCTCTTATATATTGGAAATTTTGCATTCTCAATCTAAAACTATCAAACAAGACATAAGAATTCAAACTTTCTAATATGTCCTTAACAATCCATTATTTGCATCCAAATATATGTATAATTACCTACAAATTCGGGTTATAACAACTTTTTCTTTTCTAAGAAATACACACACACACTTTATACTTAATGGTTTTAAATCATGTTAGGGAAGGCACATTTGAAGGAGGAGGATGCATGGATGATATCACCAAGGATAAGATCAAAATTGAAGAGAAAATTGCAAATTAGCAGAAAAGCTATAGGAAGGTGCTCAGAAACTGCCATTCTACACAGCATGGTCATGGTGCTGGAAAGACAAAATGTTCGTTCGACACAATACGACATTGGTGGATTTGCTCTGGTCAATGGGCATCTTGAGATCTTTATCCCCTCTTGGCGATTGTTTACCATGACTATATGACCTCTACCCTATCATCTTAAACTTGTATTTCACACTTTGGACAACATGTTTTAAAAGTTTGGGGTGGTAGGGTGGTAAGCCCTTGCTTTATTGCATTTTCCTCTATCTTCCTTGGTTTTTTTCAAGGATGATCAAACAATATAATAATCTCCTATACTTGTCTATCCATAGTTTGTGTACTTTCTTGCATACATGCATATCAGGTAGTTTAATTTGTGTAATTTTTAAAAATATTGCTCTTTTTTTCATGCATTACATTCCATGTAGATTTTTGTAATTTTTGTATGTTTGTATCTAGAATCTGCTTATTTATTTATTTTTGTTTCATATTAAAGGCTTAGGTTTGATGGAAGGCAATTTCACACCATTTTGGTCAATTTTTCCTAAATTTGGAATCTCTTGTCTAAAAGCATGTTTTGACCCATTCTCTACTTATTAAATGAAAAATGTTGACCTTTGATAAAAGCATGCTACATTCTCATGTCTATTTCTAAATGGTATCAATCCTTGATTTTTACATGTGAATCACCTCTTTCATGTTTATGATTTTTTCGGTTGAATTTTGATCTAAGAAAGCCACAAACTCTTAGGGATTTTCAAATCTCATGATAAAAATATGGTTTCCATATTGCTCATTCATGTGGTGTGTTATTGATTGATGAAACTGTTGTAGTCATTTTTGTGGTAGGAGATCTCAAGTTGAAACCCACACCAGTGACCCCTCTTTGATTCACTTTTCTTATACCCTTTCTTACCCCTCCGCCTCATGAAAGGATGTCAAAGAGCACATATCAGCCATGGACACCTCCAAAGGTTGGGGTGGCCATATCTATATCTCACCACTTCACTCTTACCACCATGTGCACTACCTACACTAAGGGAAAAGAAAAAGAACAAGAAAAAGAAAAAGAAAAAAATGCAAAAATAAAATAAAAGATGTTCCTATGTAATAACATCTAAATAAAGAAAAGATTATTTTTCCTATGTAATAGCACTCCAACCTCTTACATCAACCCCTTTCTTCTATTTGCATGCCCATTGCACTAAGAAACGTCAAATCTAGCTTGTTTTACCCTTTTTTGCAGCCACGTGGGTCACTTAGTTTGGTTTGACATATTAGATTGAATGCATAAAAGTAAAACAACAACCCTAGTCATTTTTATTGGCATCACCATGAAATAGATTACCCAGAACTATATGAAAGTCGTATGGATTGATTGTGCATTCTATGCACTATGTTTGAAGTTTGGATGCTCAATGCTCTAATCATGATTGGTTTGTGAAAGAGGAAAGGAGATAGGTGAAATACATGTACTTAATCATCATTGAGCTCATTTAGTCAATATGAACTTGTTCCAATGCATTTATCACTCTTGATTGTTGAAAATTTGAAGAGAGATTCAGTTGGAGCATACTTGAGGACAAGTATGCTTTAAATTTGGAGTGGTGATGCAGCCCCATTTTGGGGCTTCATCTTGTGCCTTATTGGATTGAATCACATTTCAATCTGTTAGATTACATGTTATTTCCTTCAATATTTATAATTCTATAAAATGCACTTATGGATGTTCTTTGTGTGTTTTTCAAGTACTTGGATCGTGCTTGGATGGATGAGAGAGAAGGAGGGTGATCCTAGGGTTCCTTCATCATTGGAGGGGTCCAAGGAAGGTCCAAGAGCTTCCCCAGCCTACCCCAAGTGGTCAAGAGTCAACTCAAGAAAAGAAGTTCATGAAATTCCAAAGTTGAGGATAAAGTGTAGCTGAAGACCCCAACACGGCCATGATGCCAAAGAGTGGCCATGTTGATCAAGCAGGAAATGACAGAGAGCATTAATTCAAGCATTAAAGAATGAGCTCAACAAAACGGTCATGTAGGACATCACTGCCTGTGCTAAGAAGGATTCAAAATAGTTGTGCTACCCAGCACGACTATGGTGCCAAGTCTCAGAATGATTGATCTCAACAAAATAGATAGCCCATTCCTCACTTAGAACAGTCATGTGATCTACCACAACCGTGTAGCCAATGACCCACCACTACCGTGGTGATCACCACAATCCATCATTCTTCCCAAACACCCAAACAACTTGACATTAATTTCCATTTTCACCTTGCCCATTCCACCTCACCACGCTCATTCCACATACTACCCACCATGGCCATGCTTCCCAACACGACCATGCTATCAAGAAAAACTAGAAGCAGTTTTGCACTACATTTTCCATTCTACCCTCCACTTGACATAGTTCTTCTCCACCACGTATATATACACGGGTGGAAACTAAAGCATGAGGTTAGCCACTCTTAGTTTCCTCTCAACCCCTCTTATGCCCCTCTACTCCCTTCCCACTCCATTTCACCTCCATTCCATCATCTTTCACCCAAAACCATCTATTCTAGGATGTTAGGCCACTCTCTGCTAGAAATCCATGCCATCCCTCCTTGGAGGAGGGAGGTTCTCAAGCTGCTACAGCTAGGAGGTGGAGAAGGAGGAGTGTCCACAAATCTACAATGCTTTCCACTCCTCTACCAATTCTTCTTTCTCTATTTTTGTATTTTTATGTTCTATGAGTAGCTAGGCCCATTAGGTGGGTTGTTTAGGGCCAAAAATGTTACTTTGATATGATGTTGGTGGGAAATGATATGTAAACATTGTAATTTCATTTGTAAATGATGTGTTCTACTTTTATCTCATTTCCCATAAATTTCTTTTTGGTTGTGCTTGAAATCACATATGATTCTAGGAAAATTTCTTATATGTATCTAATTTGGGATTTCTCCTTAGTCCAATTAATGGATTCGTAGATAGCTATTCACTTTCCTACATACTTGTCAATTATCCTACACCTAAGTAAGAGATCCAAGTAGCTATAATAGAAGCATTTAGTGTGATTATCTTGGAACCTTCTCAAGGCTAGAATGTAGATGATATGAGGTCTAAAACCTCATTTCTACCTTCCATTACTATCCTCATCCCCGAATTACCCGAAGAGCTTCTATACTAGAAATCGAGGCTTGATTAAATCCCAATTTAATTCCACCATATCCTAATCCAAATGATCCTCACAAGGGTGGGTAGGAGGTGATAGGGACTAGTTCCCCGATACATACCCTATCCCATCCATGGTCAATTAGTAGTTTAGGGAAATTCATTAGCATCTATCTTGTTATTTAGTTTGATAATCTAAATGAAAGAGAAATATTTTCATGTTATCACCCCCAACCTAATTGACAAGTACATTCTCCTGAATAGCCCATGGTTCCCACAATTTCTTTAAACCCTAATTGCCTTCTTATTTGCCTTATTGTAGATTGCTAGTTTTCTTGCTTAGCTTGTCATGCCTTGCTTAATAGAACTAATTATCTAGGGTTAGCTTAGGTTTTGATTGATTAGTTGTTCAAACTTAGTGTAATCAAAAAAATCGACCTTTAAACCCTTCAACCCTAGACTCTACAGTAGGAATCTAGCCAAAACTAACTCAGCTCTAGTGCCCTTCTCTCCCTTGGATTTGACCCCTAACTTGCCGCTCTCATGTGCTATAAGACGACCCCATGTGATTGTAGGTAAGTGTGTTAGTTTGTGCGAGCTAGCCTTTTAGGGATCTTATAAATTCAAAATATACCACCGTTGTGTGGCTAAAGCCTTGGGATTGCATCTAGTCAACATTCAATTGACTTGAGTGTATACCTCAAAGTGAGGAATAACACTCCAAGCTTTCTAGGGCCATTATCAAGGATACAAAGTGACATAGCTCCTTAGTAGTTGTGGTGTGATCTCTCCCCTTAAGAACCATGTTTTGCCAGATGACTTGGTAGAATTTGAAAAACACAGTAGGGGCTACCTATGACACATTAATAAGAAGGAGTAACACACTTGGGTGACCCAAAAATGTTCTAATTAGGGGCTAAATTTATAATTTTACTATTTTAAGATTTTACTTTGAAGTCGGTTCTCAAAAATTTTCCTATAATTAGATGAGAGAAAGGAAGAGTCAAAAGTTTGTTAAATGGGAATAAATGACTATTGGAAGAGATGAATAAAATAAACTATCACTTCAACCTCAAGTCATGTTTTATATGAAACTTTTGAAACTAGAAACTTAGTAAATATTGAAAAAAACGGATATTTTTATGGTAAAATGTTCAATGAATCAATGATCTAAAAAAATAATAATTTCCAAACATTGTAACTAATTACTATTCCAAATAACTTTTATCTATATTTCACTAATAGTTCTAAGCTTACCAGATAGCTTAATATATGGTCTCAAAAAATATATGCTAAATTAGGATTGAAAACACCATACTTAGGCTACATGCCTAACTTCACTTCAAAGGATATTTTTAGTTGCCTTAAAGCAGTTAATAAAGAAAAAAAGATATTTGTAGAAGATCCTAATTCATTACATAACATTCCTAAAAGTAGATATTGATATCAAAATAAGACTCTACATGCTATAATTATCTTATGCGTGCATTTTCATATTAACTGGTGATTGTAGGTCAGATAAATAAAATATAGTAAAAAAGTAAAAGTGGACAAATTTATTTGATTTAAGTAAATTATATTTGCATTTATTGGGTTGTCACACCACGGTTCTCTAGTTTCCAGATTTTAGCTATGAGCCTAGATCCCTCACCATTGATCTTCATCCAACACCTCTTAGATCATTTCCTATCTCGAGTAGGAGATCACTTTTCCATGGCCCATCTCTCACTGTTCATGAGATTTCCTCCTCTCAATATCTCCTTCGCCTCTCATTTCTCTTCATGATTCTTTCTCCCTCGCTTTCCTAAGATGATTCAAAACCCATCCACCCTAACCCAGGTCATGAAGTGTAGTATGTAGAGGATGCTCTTTTCCCCCTCTCTTCTTTCTCGAACGACATCCCAAAAACCTTCAGAGACAAGTTTGAGCAGTGAAGTTCTTCCTATATCATCGATAGCCCCTATGGAACACATATACTCTACCAATTGAGCCTCTCCACCATGGAACCTTCCCATCAAACCTTACATTCTTTCTTCAATATTCTTTGTTGTTGTCTATAAAACTATCCTTCTTCAATTTCCCATAGATACACCATCCTCATGTTGTCTTTAAGCCTTTATGATGCTTGGTTGTGTCTTGGTACCATTTCCTTCCCCGGTGAGGCAATGGGGGATCTTGATGGACCTTCCTGAACAGAGCAATGTAGGAGTCTACAGAACATGAGATCACGCAGGTGCTTTTGGTGATCTTCTAATGCTTCACAAGAAGTGAATCCTAGGTGAGTTCATTGTTCCTTTATTCTCTCTCCCATTATCGATAGTGATTGCAAGAGCTAATTCTCATAAGTGTCGGTCATGTTTTAGTTGATTATGGTCTCCATGTCTCTATAACTCTTTGTTGAGTGTTTCTTCCTCTTTGGGGATTTTTTTGTATGCCATCATGATCACACCGATGGGAACCATGTTATGCTCCTCTGACTTCTTGGTGCATTGCTCCATGGAGCTTTGTTTAGATCCAGATGATTTGCAATAGGTCATTGAGACTACTATGACCTCAGGAAGCTAGTTCTAGGGCTAGTCACTGGAACCAGTGCCCAAGGACAACTTATAGATTTGTGGCATGAAGCCCATCATGCTAGTTCTCACTTAATAATAGGTTAACATGTCTTTGCAATGGCCTTCCTGATATGCCCTTTCACAGGTTTTGTTCGTTTGCAAGACAAAGGCATTTTCACCTTTTCACCCATGAACTTGCTCATAGACTCGCATGCTTTGACCGCCTACTTCTAATAAACTTCCCTAGTCACGAATATGGTCTAAAAGACATGTGCAAAGGTAAGATTGGTCATTGGTCCTTATTTTTTTACTTTATTTCAATGAAAAAGAATTAACTTGTAAAATTTAATGTAATTAATTTGTAAGTCACAAAAATAAAAATGTAGATATGCTTTTCAAATAAAAATATAAGACCTATAGTCTAGTTTGTGTTTTATACTCAAATTAAATAATGTTAAAAAGATCAATATTAGGGTTTTAAATATATGATGGAATGAACCCTAATTCTTACTTAAAATGTCACTAAGTGCTTTGCAACCTTGATGTTGACCAAGGGTTGGCTTTGAACTTTTAGATGAGGATATAAAGCATTTGAATCACTATATTTATTTGGGTAGTAGTACAACTGAAATTATGATTTTCAATACAAGTCATCTTTCTTAAATATAATCACTCCTCTGGTTAATTTTTATAAAGTTTATGCTCCGTTTGTTTTGAGATAATTTTCCCGACTTCTTATTAAATCTTGTGAAATTATCATTGTTGGTCATCTGCCCTAAGTTAGTTATACATGGACATCTCATCCCTCTTTATCACTTCAAATTGAAATTGACTAAACTACATCTTACCTCTACATTTTTGTGTGTATATTAAACTAAACTTATTCATGGTAGCAGTAATGTAACGACCCCATCTCGCAGTAACCCCCACTTAAGGGAGACCAAGAGATCAGAGTCGTTATCCAATAACCCGGATCAAAGGTTCGACAAATAATCATTAACCATTTTTAAATTCTACCAACTATACTGAAATATGGTAAAAATAAAAACTGTGCATACCTTTTAAAACTGGGATTTCAAAGCTTCTATCCACACAGATACTAATCTATCTAATCCTCCTTTGCACTTTACTTCTCATTTAATACCACATATGCCACTTTACTACTTGTACTTTTCATTGTACCTAAAACGCCGACAAACAAAACGTCGGTCAGCAAGAAGCTGGTATGTGGGGGAAACAATAATCATGCAAATATGTTAACAATGTAATCAATCAATTAATCATTTAACAACCAAGATTACGTTTTAAGCCATACTACTCAATCCTTACCTATCCCCTAACTCTGTGCTATCCCTGCAGTGGACTTGTATGCTACCTCTCTTTTAGGTAGATTCTTACCCCCATGGACCTACCTTACAAGTAGCCAATACCTAGGGTAATAGAGTCGCATGGCACTACCCGAAGGTAGCCCAATATCTAACTCAATGTGACTTGATGGACCTACCCCATTGGTAGCCATGTACTAAGTCATCCAATGACCTGATGGACCTACCCCATAGGTAGCCATGTACTAGGTCAACTTTTAAGCCACAGAGGGGACCAGGATCTGAGCTAGTAGGCACATATCTTATGTGATAGTCATATCCACATTATAGTTGGCATGAATTAAAATCATCCAACAATTAATTCATGACATCGATGAAAACTTCAGTAAACCTCGGAAAACTAACTCGGGATATTCATAAGCGTAGCCACATACCTGATTTGCAAGTTTCACAAGCATTAAGCCATTCCAACCAAGAAAGCAATCCAAGCAAGCAATTCAACAATCACATAATTCCTGAAAAGAATATGTACTCTATTTACTACAGACTTTATCAAGAATCTACTTTATTGACTTGGATTCACTTTCTAGGGTTTCTAATCTGAATTAAGGTTTCATTAATATTCATTAGGGTTTCTTCAAACTTTGTCCCTTTTAGGTCAACAACCCCTAAAATACTCTTTTCTACTTATATAAACCCTAATTGCTCAAATTATCCATTTTAATAGTCTTTTATACCCAAATTGACTTAGGATCATCATATCTCTATTTATTCATGGATTAAAACAATTAAAAGACATATCCACCTAAATTAGGGTTTACAAGTTCATTAATGCATATACATGCACGAAACCCTAAATTAAGCCATTCATATAAACATATCATCTTTTAGATCCTATTTTCACTTTTATTAACAACATGTTAATATTGGCTTGAATTATCCAAATAACATCATTAAATCCATCTATCTTCAAAACTAAGGGTTTCTCATTAATTAAATCATTAAAGATGATAACTTTATGTACTTTTCAAATTTCAAGCATATTTATGCACATAAACTCTAAATTAGACTAATTACGTGCAAAGTTTCATTCTTTTCGATCTTAATGTACCTCTTTATGATTAACAGGTTAATATCAACTTTAACCATCAATTAAACCCTACTAATCACATTAATCATATCCAAATAGGGTTTCTTAATCACTTTTATGCTAAAGTTAACAACTTCCATTACTTTTCGAATTGCAAGCAGAATCAGGCTCCAATTATATTTTTAATGGATTCCCCTCGTTTTTCTGAGCAAAAATCATGATAATGCGCATCCATCCGAGCTACGGTTAAATAGATATTATTTTAATAAAATCACTTACTTCGGGCCAATCCAGGAGCGCCGCGTGGCTGTTTCCATGCATTATTGCTTGGTGGTTTTGCAAACATAACGGAATTACGGTTTTGCCCCCGCGTAAGTCAGTTGGTCTTCAGCCCGCGGAGGGGTAGATCTGTCCAAACGTCGAAGGTCGTCTTCAACCTTCAGAGGGCGCGATTCAGCCGCCCTGGCCGTGCTTTGTGTGGCTATTCTCTTGCTCCTCGGACCTCGATCGCTCTCAACAACTGTCGCACTGACTCCGTCATGCTCCCACGCACCTGATGGTGCTCCTGGTACGCAACTGGTCGGCCAAAAATGTGTCCAGCAGGTCCGCCGCCATGGTTGACCTACAGACATCCTATGGCACTGCGCATGTGCTAGGCCTAAGGGACGATGGCCGAGCTCCTTTCCCAAGGACTTGGGATCATCGTGCCCCCATCAAGCTCCTGTCCAAATCTCCACATCGCTCTGGGTTGCACTAACTCCCATGGTTAGGGTTTTGCGTGCAAGAAATAAGAAGAAGGAGAAGGGATACGTGTGAGATCTCTTTGGAACTCGAACCAGAAGGCCAACCCCTTATATAGGGGAGGATTTTCGCACCCCAAGATGTGCATCCTCCAATATGCAAGATCTTGTCACAATAGGAATCCAATTCCTTCTTTAGAAAGCAAGTTTTCTCTCTCTTCTTTACCCTTTAGATATTTCCTATTATATGGATATTAGGAATTCGAAATTCCTCTTTCATTTTCTTTATAATTGCCCTTTTTAAATCATTGGCCATGGATTTTTATATTTCCTTAAGTAGAAAATACCACTTCTTTAACAAAACCACAAAAACCATTAATAATGTATTACATTATTCCCTTATTTTTCTTTATTGGTATTTTCTCTTTCCTCTTTCTTCATTGGGACTCCTTGGATCCCAAGAAACTCAAATAATTCGAAATTCCTTTTTAAGGAATACTCATTATCCTTCTAAAAGCATCAATATGCATTATTTCACATTATCTTGTTTATTTCTCATTAAAATATCTCTTTTTGAATATTTCTCTTTATTTCTCTTTTATTTTCCTCATTTGTATTCGTTTTATCATTAGGAATCCTTGGGATACAAAATTCCACCAAGGATGACTCAATTATACCTCTTTTCACTTGTTTTCCACATTTTACCATTATTTTCAATTTCTTTCTTAATAAAGAAATACTTAATTGATCTTTTCTTTTCTTATTGCATTTTCTTTGCAACTTTGGACTCATTGGAATCCAAGGAACCCATGTGGAATGAAATCCACCTTTGGATTAAGTTCTTTTGCCTTCTAGAGGTTTCCACACTTTTCTTTCCTCAAAACTCAATTATTCATTTATTAATTGAATTTCTTTGTTAATGGGCCCAATAGCCAATAAAGCCCACAACACAAACATCAAGGCTATTATAAACGAAATCCATTTATTCGCAACAAATTGTATTATTTGTTCCAATATCTTTAATATGAGAAATTACATTTCTCACCAAAGGAACCCAAAAATTGGGGTTGTAACATCCTTCCCCTCTTATAGGAATTTTGTCCTCAAAATTCTATCAAGCAAACAAACAATTTAGGATAAGATTTTTCCATGTCCATCATTGGCCCCTATGTGGCTTTACCTTAACCATGGCGCTTCCAAAGAACCTTTATCATCACATATCCTTTCTTGTGAGTTCTTCCATCCTGGCATCTATAAACTACACAGGGGACTCAGGCCATTTCAGCCTCCCTTGGGGCTCACTAGGTTCATTGCTCAGCACATGGTCTGGGTACCTCACATAGTGCTCTAAATTGGACACCTGGAACTCATCACACATTACTTTATCCTGAGGGGTAAAGTCAACCATAACCTTCTCCACCAATCCATCTCAAATGGACCCATGTATCGGGGACCCAGCTTCCTTAGTTGCAGCTCAGAGGGGTCAGCTTTTTCATGTCACATATTTCCCACAGTGAACTGCATGTCAGTCTACTTTGCATCCGCTAACGACTCTTGTCGTCTCTAGGCTCCTTTCAGCCATTGCACGATCAAAGCGACTTCTTCTACACACATTGTGGTACTTTTCTAACCATCACGTGGTCCTTTCACCAACATCACCTTACTGAAGTGGTGACCGACACAACCTCCCTTACAGAGCTTCTTTAAATCCCAATACTGGCTATGGTGGTCATCATCACATCTTTCATAGGACAAGAACTGTCCCTAGCTATCACCCTGAATGAGCACATATGCTCTCATCATACCCTTTAGTCTGGATCATACTAACCATTAGTTAGGGGTGATAAACTGTACTAACATCGAGTTCTTCATGTACCTACTTCCACCTTTTGGAAGGGAACCTTTAAGTCAAACTCAAGAACTTTTGAACTCGCTTCATGGTGTAATTGAACCATCTCTCTCATAGGTAGTTCAACCAGATTTGTCCCTTGACAGGACTCTTTCTTTCCCATGTCATCTACGTAAGGCGATCCACCATAACCCATATTGCATCTTGACCTTCCTTGGTCTAGGGGAGACTTCATCATCCATAGTGATGAACTCTCTTTCCCTCTCGGGGACACTTTTATCCTCTATATCGATACACTGGGTTACTGGGGTTCGTCCTTTACCTCCTGGCTTGCATGGCCTCATGCCACAAGCAACTTCATCTTAAGCATCCAAAGTACTACTATCTCTTACTATCTCTATAGTATCACGGTGTATGGTGACCTTAAAACCATGATATCCTTTATGTCATAATTCCTCAAGATGGATACCTCAGAAACCCTACACCATTCTCATCAGGGTTTCATCATCTTCCTTTCCAAAGAAGTGCATTTGAGGTTCTACAACCATCCTGTCATTGCACCAAGGCCTAGGCTGGCTAACCAAACAACCATTAACTTGTTCAACAAAACACGTTACATCTAAGTGTTAGCCAAACACCTCCTTTCCAAACTTAGGGTTAGCCTAACAACCTCTTCTAGCCAAACTAGGCAGCTATATCTCAACCAGAGCATCCATTACCACTCCACATCCTTAGGTATTAGGTAATGTTGATGACATACACATCCATGTATTCCACTTATCATCTCATCTCATCTCTAAGTCTATCTTCATTGATAACACTTTGAGCTCATCTTCTTGGTGATCAAACTCAACCTTGCATGACTCATATCTCATGATGAAAACATCATCATAAGGTGACTACCTCCTTCCTCTTAGTGTTTGCAAACCCTCCATGTATCATTCACTTTACCAGGGTATGTTATCTTCTCTGTCCCCATATCTCGTGGCAACGTTCCAGCCCACATCATCTTTATCCTTGGTGTATGGCATGCGTACTGTCCTATCTCTCACTCCCATAACAAGAGGAAATAAGCATTTGGCTGCAGTCCAAATACAAAGTTCTTCCTGTTCCAAGAGTAGAGATGGTACATCCCACCTTGCCAGTACACCTTTAAGTTGAAACGTGCATCTTATGTCTCAACATCACAACCATCTTGATATCGAAGTTACTTCTATGGAAAACTGATCTGGAACCTACTTGGGTCACTACACAATCCTTGGTCATCTCCTCTAGGTCTATAGGGTGCCGACACTTTAGGGGTCATTCCTCTTCCCTTATGCATCCAGAGAGTGCCCTACTCATCTGCCCTTTGGGTCCCATGAGTTCATGAAGGTGATCAATCTCTTAACCCATGGCCCTCAGACAATGATAGATGTTACCTCCCGACCCTATGGTCATGTGCAACTAGGGAATTAGGCAACTCCTACTTCCATCGATCTTATCCCTACCTGACCCTAGGATATACTTAGGATTCTCTTATAGTACATGTTCAACTTAGAACCTTGCCCAAGCTTTTATCATCTCCCTCTGTATACATGGGTTGACTTTCACCCTTTCATAGGGGTCATGGAGACCTACCTACCTTGGCCAGGCCCCATACCGGTTACCTCCATGGTAACACATCCACATGCACTTAGGGATGGTTATGTATGGGTCTACATGTTCATTCTCATACCATGTACTTTTCACTTAGCTTCTCAAGATCCTATGAGACCTCTTTAGGTTACCTCAAAACCAACAACACTGGTATACACCCTACCAAAGGGTCCCTCTCCAGGATGGGAGGAAAACTTCACCTTGATAACAAAGGCCACAAACGTCCTTGGGTCTAGCATGCTTAACCCCAGCATGTTATGCAAGGCACAGGTAGACCACCTACTAAACCATGTAAGGTCATACTTATTCTCATCCTCCACATTGGTTCAAGATCATACCTCCCCATGTCATCAACTTAGCTATGAGGGGTTCATCAAACATACCCTTAACTTAAGGGGGTTCTTTTACCTCTACTCATGAGGAGTACCATGCTCGAAGATTTAGAGACTCAAATCTCATCATGAGCATCAGATACACTGCTTCCCCTCTTAGGCCTAGGAACCCTAGGTCCACCTTTGGGTGTCCAACTGCATGCTCAATCTCTTAACCACGAATCAAGCATGTCCAAGGTATGTCATGCGCTTCCCATGATCCTTTTATTCGAGAAACATTTCAGAGTTGATTCCTCCTCAAGGACAACCAACTAGGTATAAAGCCTCACAACTGGTTACTTACACCTCCCTAGGGTCTAAGGCACTCTTTATCTCATCTAGCAGATAGTCACTTATACCATAGGTACCAAAAGCATCATCCTCTCTCTAGGGTTTGCTTCCTCTAAAGATAACCAAGATATCACCAGCCTCCAGGGGTCAAGCATAGGGAAACCACTATCATCCACTTAGGTCACATCATCCTTGACTCCCCACTATTCCTCGTGTCTTAGAAGCTAAGCTTCCAACCTTCTTGCTTGGTTCCTTCTTTCTCTCTCTAAAGCTATCTCCACATCCAGTCATACTACTAGAGGTCCTCTCTCCATGAAGGATCAAGCTTACAGGCATACATCTATGCGGGTGAAGCCTATGCTCAAACTTATGTTTGCTTATGATTATCCATAGTCCCTTATGCTTATCTCCTAAGCCATCCATCCTATCCTTCTGGCCTCGGTTTAAACTTACTGCTCAAACTACTGATGTACTCTGGGTGCAATCTATATCCTACTTGCAACAACCCATAAGGTTTCTATAGGTTCTTCTCTAACCTCATCCATGAAGGAGCTATCCTTCGCTCTAACATGCACGACCCTCTCCAGGGTTGGGTTGCCAAAGGTACTAGGTCATCTAACCTCTTATGGCATCCCAAATGCATGTCCAACCAAACACTCAGTCAACCATGACATCTAACTCATCATGTCATATATCTCTCTAACCTTCACTTAGGGTTAGGGTTAACATCCTCCTCAGAGGATGTGCTAGGTCTCTACTTTCAATGGAGGTCTCTACCTCCAAGACTAACTCTCTCTACTCATCCTCCTGCCAAGGAGGTCTATCCTCAGGTCTCTCCTGAGGGCAATGACAACTCGTGTCATATGACCTAAGCATGTATCTATTCCTTTATGCTTACTCTATTAAGATTATGTCCATGACATCTTATTTACATGCTTTTCATTAATTTGGTGGAGGATTCCTTAGACCTTATTAACCTTACCCATACCTCAAGAGGGTGAGGAGAAGAGAGAAAACCCTAATCCTTAAGGTCCTTAACACAATTTGAGTTGAGAAGGGATGAACAAGATGAGAGAGTCCTAAAGGTATCTTATTTCGACTCATACCCTAAGACTTTGGCCAGGCAGTCACACAGATCCGAGAGTCCTCATATTTCGACTAGCGGTGCGGAGGAAAATATTGCCAGCCCCCGGTCGTGATCCTTTTCTAGACACCTCTGTCTTTTGGATAATCCTATAATAACTCCCTTGGGTTCTACAAAATTTGTAAAATTTAATAATTATTAAGGATTAAGTGAGGAACCTATGCTCTGATATCAATTGTAACGACCCCGTCTCCCAGTAACCCCCACTTAAGGGAGACAAAGAGATCAGAGCCATTATCCAATAACTCGGATCAAAGGTTCGACAAATAATCATTAACAATTATTAAATTCTACCAACTATACTGAAATATGGTAAAAATAAAAACTTTGCATACCTTTTAAAATTGAGATTTTAAAGCTTCTATCCACACAGATACTAATCTATCTAATCCTCCTTTGCACTTTAATTCTCATTTAATACCACATATGCCACTTTACTGTTTGTACTTTTCATTGTACCTAAAACGCCGACAAACAAAACGTCGGTCAACAAGAAGCTGGTATGTGGGGGAAACAATAATCATGCAAATATATTAACAATGTAATCAATCAATTAATCATTTAACAACCAAGATTACGTTTTAAGCCATACTACTCAATCCTTACCTATCCCCTAACTCTGTGCTATCCCTACAGTGGACTTGTATGCTACCTCTCTTTTAGGTAGATTCTTACCCCCATGGACCTTCCTTACAGGTAGCCAATACCTAGGGTAATAGAGTCGCATGGAACTACCCGAAGGTAGCCCAATATCTAACTCAATGTGACTTGATGGACCTACCCCATTGGTAGCCATGTACTAAGTCATCCAATGACCTAATGGACCTACCCCATAGGTTGCCATGTACTAGGTCAACTATTAAGTCACAGAGGGGACCAGGATTTGAGCTAGTAGGCACATATCTTATGTGATAGTCATATCCACATTATAGTTTGCATGAATTAAAATCATCCAATAATTAATTCATGACATCGATGAAAACTTCGGTAAACCTCGTAAAACTTACTCGGGATATTCATAAGCGTAACCACATACCTGATTTGCAGGTTTCACAAGCATTAAGCCATTCCAACCAAGAAAGCAATCCAAGAAAGCAATTCAACAATCACATAATTCCTGAAAAGAATATGTACTCTATTTACTACACACTTTATCAAGAATCTACTTTATTGACTTGGATTCACTTTCTAGGGTTTCTAATCCGAATTAATGTTTCACTAATATTCATTAGGGTTTCTTCAAACTTTATCCCTTTTAGGTCAACAAACCCTAAAATACTCTTTTCTACTTATATAAACCCTAATTGCTCAAATTATCCATTTTAATAGTCTTTTATACCCAAATTGACTTAGGATCATCATATCTCTATTTATTCATGGATTAAAACAATTAAAAGACATATCCACCTAAATTAGGGTTTACAAGTTCATTAATGCATATACATGCATGAAACCCTAAATTAAGCCATTCATATAAACAGATCATCTTTTTAGATCCTATTTTCACTTTTATTAACAACAGGTTAATATTGGCTTGAATTATCCAAAGAACATCATTAAATCCATCTATCATCAAAACTAAGGGTTTCTCATTAATTAAATCATTAAAGATGATAACTTTATGTACTTTTCAAATTTCAAGCATATTTATGCACATAAATTCTAAATTAGACCAATTACGTGCAATGTTTCATTCTTTTCGATCTTAATGTACCTCTTTATGATTAACAGGTTAATATCAACTTTAACCATCAATTAAACCCTACTAATCACATTAATCATATCCAAATATGGTTTCTTAATCACTTTTACGCTAAAGTTAACAACTTCCATTACTTTTCGAATTGTAAGAAGAATCAGGCTCCAAATATATTTTTAATGGATTCTCCTCGTTTTTCTGAGCAAAAATCATGTATAATGCGCATCCATCCGAACTACGGTTAAATAGATATGATTTTAACAAAATCACTTACTCTGGGCCAATCCAGGAGCGCCACATGGCTGTTTCCATGCATTGTTGCTTGGTGGCTTTGCAAACATAACAGAATTCCGGTTTTGCCCCCACGTAAGTCAGTTGGTCTTTATCCCGTGGAGGGGTAGATCTGTCCAAACGTCGAAGGTCATCTTCAACCTTCAGAGGGCGCGATTCAGCCGCCATAGTCGTGCTTTGTTCGGCTATTCTCTTGCTCCTCGGACCTCGATCGCCCTCAGCAACTGCCGCACTGACTCCGCCATTCTCCCACACACCTGATGGTGCTCCTGGTACGCGGCTGGTCGGCCGGAAACGTGCCCAATAGGTCCGCCGCCATGCCTGACCTGCAGACATCCTACGGCGATGCGCAGGTGCTAGGCCTAAGGGAGGATGGTTGAGCTCCTTTCCCAAGGACTTGGGATCATCATGCCCCCATCAAGCTCCTGTCCAAAGCTCCACATCGCTCTAGGTTGCACTAACTCCCATGGTTAGGGTTTTACGTGCAAGAAACACGAAGAAGGAGAAGGGATACATGTGAGATCTCTTTGGAACTCGAACCAGAAGGCCAACCCCTTATATAGGGGAGGATTTTCGCACCCCAAGATGTGCATCCTCCAAGATGCAAGATCTTATCCCAATAGGAATCCAATTCCTTCTTTAGAAAGCAAGTTTTCTCTCTCTTCTTTACCCTTTGGATATTCCCTATTATATGAATATTAGGAATTCGAAATTCCTCTTTCGTTTTCTTTATACTTGCCCTTTTTAATTCATTGGCTACAGATTTTTATATTTCCTTAAGTAGAAAATACCACTCCTTTAACAAAACCACAAAAACCATTAATAATGTATTACATTATTCCCTTATTTTGCTTTATTGGTATTTTCTCTTTCCTCTTTCTTCATTGGGACTCCTTGGATCCCAAGAAACTCAAATAATTCAAAATTCCTTTTTAAGGAATACTCATTATCCTTCTAAAAGCATCAATATGCATTATTTCACATTATCTTGTTTATTTCTCATTAAAATATCTCTTTTTGAAGATTTCTATTTTATTTTCCTCATTAGTATTCCTTTTATCATTAGGAATCCTTGGGATACGAAATTCCACCAAGGATAACTCAATTATACCTCTTTTCACTTGTTTTCCACATTTTACCATTATTTTCAATTTCTTTCTTAATAAAGAAATACTTAATTTATCTTTTCTTTTCTTATTGCATTTTCTTTGCAACTTTGGACTCCTTGGAATCCAAGGAACCCATGTGGAATGAAATCTACCTTTGGATTAAGTTATTTTGCCTTCTAGAGGTTTCCACACTTTTCTTTACTCAAAACTCAATTATTCATTTATTAATTGAATTTCTTTGTTAATGGGCCCAATAGCCAATAAAGCCCACAACACAAACATCAAGGCTATTATAAACGAAATCCATTTATTCACAACAAATTGTATTATTTGTTCCAATATCTTTAATATGAGAAATTACATTTCTCACCAAAGGAACCCAAAAATTGGGGTTGTAACAAGTACATATGCATCGCCATAACATTTCAATGTGTGTATTCCTCCATGGGTGTTCTTTTACACTCATATTTATATAGGGCACGCGTATTTTTACCCATGGTGTGTGTTTTCCACCCAATACTTTAAACTTAAGATTTTGTGGGTCTCATTCATAAATAAAATAATGGTAGTCTAGTTCTTTTGAGATGTAGTTCTTATGTTTGAGATATTATTTATATGGAAATTATTATGTAAATAGTATCTTTTGTTAATCATATTATATATAATTAACGTCCTCTTATATTTGATTTGATAAATCTCTTGAATATTTATTTTTTACTATCTTGCTAATTGTTGCTCTACTATTTGAAATCTTCTTAATATTTGTTCATCTTTGACCTAAATAATGCCCTAATAGTTTATGCTGCACATACCTTTTTCTTTGATCTTCCTCTTTGTGGATGTTGTTTCTGACCCACCCACATATAAATACATCAGAGGAAGACGATTCAATATGGACATGTACCAAAAAGTATAACTTTGAGAATAGCTTGATGTGTCCAATTTCCCTCTGCAAATGGTCCTTTTTGTATAAGTTGATTTTGTAGCATCTCATGCATGTCAAGTCACCCTTACTGGGTGAGTAAAAATGTAGGATTTTCTTGAGATGTTGTAATAGTTGTGATTTCTTCTGTTACTCTTTGAGAATTGAAAATTACACCTAATCTATCATACCGGTTAGTGTGTTCGGGTTGGATGGGTTTATTCCTCAATTAAGTAAGGAGTAGTGTAAGACCCTAAACTTACTTAATGAGTTGAATGAGCTTAATTATCATAATTGAATGTTTAAAACCCTAATCTAACCTTTATTAGTGCTAAGTATCTTGTTAAACATCATGGATAATCAAGATAAGCTAAGATGTGAATCAATAGTTGAGATTGAATCACCTGAAGTAATTAATGATAATTGTAGTGTTAATCATTAAGTTAAATAAGTGCTTATGATGTGATTAGAGTTTTGATTAGCTGAGACAAGCTAATTGGCATGTTTTTATGTCTTGAGGTTGTAGTGGGCCTCGTTCTTGAAGTTTTGCAAAAGAAATCATGCTATTTGGACCTCTGAGGAAAAAGTTATGATGATTTTCAATTTCTGAGGTCAAATTAGCAATTTTTCCAAGATTTTTACTTATAAGCGATTCTTTTCTTTCTTTCCTTTACGCTCATCCTTTTCCCAGCGGTCATCTTCCTGGAGTCGGCGCACAGTAGCCGAGTGGGCGATCGATTAGTTGAGGAGCAGTTGGCTCCGTTTTCCCCAGCAACCCACCTTTCTTCTTCTTCTTCCCTTCTTCTCTTCTCCTTCCTCTTCCCCTTCCTCTTCCTTCCTTGGCTAGCAGCCACCTACTACTTGGCCAAGCGGCCATCCTGCAGCAGCCGTAGCTGCGTGCAGCAATAGGCCACCTTGAGCGCCCAACAGTAGAGGAAGAGTTAGCTTGAGCTCCGTTTTGGAGGTACAAGTGAGAAGATGTAGCTTCTATCCAAGTTCGACTGTCGTTTGAGATCCTAACTGAGCCTCTCCGCCAACCTGCTGGGTGTGTGTGCGTGAAGCAGCTTGCAACAGGATCGTGAATAGGAAATACCAAAGGTTGAAGACAACCAAATTCCACCCGGAAATAGGTCCTGGATACATTTCCGGACAAATCCGGACATCCCAAATCGCTGTGAGTAGAGTTTATCTCACTTATCATGAATTAACTATGGCGTTTGAAAAGTTTTGGTTAATTGCGCGATTTTCACTGATATCAGTTATCAGGCGTTGGGCAGTATTTGGCGTCGCCCGACTTTCTATTTCATAAATCGCTTCTTTACGCTTTTATATGATCTAGTTTAGCATCTGATCAGTGTGGATTGGACTAGTGAATTTACATTGTTCATCGGAACCTAAATTGCTCAGTGTGAATGTAGAAATTAGTAATACACGACCAATAACGTTATGGTTTGGGTATAAACCCAAACTGTTCCATGGTAGAAATTACTCTAAAGCTCTAAAACCCTACCTTTCTTGCTCCTTATGTTTAGGGTTTGCTCAATTGATGAGAAAGGTGCTAGATGGACAAATTCATGGCTTACTCTTGGATTTTCTACCCTACCTGCTCAAGATTTATTCTGTGCAGGGTTTCATCTTCGCATTAGAGGCAAGATTTATAACTTGCTCCATGTTTATTGCTTACCATAAACTTTCTAGATCATGTTCTTGCTTGAAAATGATGATTCATGCACTAAAAAGATATGTTTGACTTAGATTTCGATTTTTATAATGTTCCCTATTCTGATTTCAGTTATATATGAACATGTGATCATGTGTGTGTTAGCACTAAGGTATAATGTGACTTGGATCAGGTTGTTTTGACAACCTATGTTCACCCCCTTAGGTCAGGTTTTGGACCAATTAGAAGTTTAATGATCAACCATTAAATGTCCTACTGATGTTATCAATCAATATTGGCATTAGCTTGATATTTGATGCTTATTAAGGAATATAGTGTTGATCTAACAACCTATAGTGATTTAATGATCACTAATGAGGGTGGATCAGGTCTCTACAATTTATGGTGAGTTAATCATATAGTTTTAGCATCAATTAATCCTTAGACCAATGGTTTCTTAGGTCTTGATGCAATGGTCGAACATATATTGTAATTGATGGTTTTAATATATGAACTTGACCCAATGGTCAAGATATAATGTTTATTCCTCCAATAAAGTGGAATTATGGATAATGTAATATGTTGGTCCTAATAATGGGATTTAGATGATTTCCTTTATATGATCAACTTAAGGATTTTACTTGTTGGCAATGGATGGCTTGTTCTAAATGAACAATTGATTGTGGGTTTTACCCTACTCTCAATGGGACTTTTTGTGTTGTTAATGAAGGGATGTCTAGGGTTATATGGTGACTCTTTCTAGAGCACAAATCGAGGACTTCATAGGTGATTTATCCAAGGTGTTTACTTATGTAAACAACCAATAATCTTACCTTTTAAACATCCAATGGTTCTGGGTGACATTGTGGTATGGCGATATGGGTTGAATGATGATGAAACAAATGGAGGGTTACCCTTAATAAGTTAGTCTTACCTATTTACTCATATGAATAGAAGGGATGATAACCACGTTATGTTGATATGTAACCCTAATGAGGTATAGCTTGTTATACCTAGCTTTAATATAACTAAATGATGGTAATTGGGTATGAATAGTCCTTGAATGACTAATACAATCATGGAATACTCTATTATTTTTTAAACCCTAGTATGCTATAACCTAATGGTTACACCTTGATTTATGTGTGGGCTCATACTTGAGAATAGTATGGAATGTGATGGTGATGCTTCACCTTATGCATTCATGATCCAATGGGGATGCCGTGAGTTAAGGTTTGGGTATAAGTGATGATTAGTAACATTAATACAATTTATATTGTGAACCTAACTCTAATGCAAATAGATAAAGATGAGTATACATGTTTAACATTCTTATATGATGGAATGATGGTGGAACAACCTCCTAAATATGATCATAACCTTGATATGTTAATTGGTGGTTATCATAGCCACATGGTTGATACTTTCTTATGCTAAACATGTGCATTATGAATATGATGAGTGTTAATCATATCTAGATTCCTTTTATGTTGATGTAATAAAGGAATGTTCATAATATTAATATAGCCCTGCTATGATTGTTTATGAATATCTCCTAGCTCATTATTGCAATATTGTGCTGATCTGGTATATTATATGTAAGTGATGTTATTGAGCCTTGTTATAAGGCATTGAAAGATAATGATGATCTTGCAGAGAATAATATGATGGTCTTAATGACCTTTGGGCACGGTTGAGCCCTGAATGAGGTGTAATCCTCTTATGTTAATAAGGGCTGATACCTTGTGATATTGTGAAAAGGATTTATATCTTGTGATAGTATGATGACTAGTGTGGTCTCATGAATGGAAAAGGAATAGTACCATGTGATGATGAGATGAGAAATTATGTTTCACACATTTTATATATGTTCAAAGTTTTAATATTTATATGCTTGCTAGAAGTGAGTTAGGATTTGTATGTCCACTTGTTTGATGTAGCCTTAATTCACTCAATTGACATAACTAATCAAGTGCAACTCTAATCATGTAGTGCCCTATGTTATAGAACCATCTTCAGTGTCAGAACTTGCTGGATGATGAAACGAGTATTCCTAAGGGAAACGTAGAGCGCATATTGTTGAATATGCGGGGGTGGCAGGTTTAGGATATATCCTTGTCATCCACAATGCAGATTGTGGAGGTTGGATATGGTCATGCCTCATACATCTGATGTGATTGAGAACGGCTGCGGTCGTGTCTCTGTGGTTATAACATGATGTGATTAGAGGACAACTGCGGTTGTACCTCAGTGACTGGGTTTGAATACCCTGGTTTCTAGTGCCGTGACCTGTACCAAGGTCGGACTAGTGGTTTTCAGCTTGACTATATGTCGTTGTGGTGGCAGATTTGACTGATATGTCACTTCTTTTTTACTCATACTGGCCGAGGGGAAGAGATCTTAGGATACCGGTACTCCTAGATCTTGTACGGAACCGAATAGCCCTTCGCAGGGGTCGGTTGGACTTTGAATGGTACGATTCAAATTCCCCAGGGCATAATAAAAGATGTAATACAACCGTATAGCATATCTGTTTAAGGTTATACACGACGCTCCACATTGGATGATAACCCTTGTTTGTTATCTTTACATAAAGATGATTCTTAGTGCAATTAATAGATAGCAGATATACTTATGTTGTGGATATGCTTAAGATTGTAGATGCGTACATACAATATCCTGCTTATGTTGATAACTATACTGCTATTGTTGATTATAATCATGATGCCAGATATCTCATGTTGTTAGCTATGCTATGTTATTAGACTTGATCATGATGCTAGATATGCATATTCTATTGAATTGCTTATATTGTCAACAAGATAAAAGATGATTGTCTGGTTAATAATGATAGTTATTATCTGCTCCTTTACATATTTTGTTAATCATCAGTACTATTGATCTTATTTGTTATATCTGATTAAACTTCTTAACTGTTTAATTACATAAAAATGTTGTAATCAGTAAATGTTGTTGATGGTTATAACTCTTACTGGGACTGGGTCTCACCCCTGTGGTTCGCCACAAATTTTTTTTAGGTAATCGAAAGTGATGGAAACAAACATGTGGCCGCAAAGAGGAGCTACAATAATGAATCTTTGAGAAAGTTGATTAGATGTCTAGTGTGTCCTAGAGTCGTCCCTATACTCTCAGGTCCGGCCAGGAAGAGTTTGTATATGGTGTTTCAAATGAATCAAACTTTTGTTAGCATATAAATGTTTATTTGTGGGGCATATATAAATATTGGTCTCATGTGTATATATGTTGTGGCTAAGACGATAGAATGATTGTTATCAAATTCTTAGCATAGTATGGATATAAGAGATGTTGGTCTCTCAGGCAAATGTTTTGAGTGAGTGTTAACGTTGAAATCGGTTTTAATTTACCCATATTTTTGGGTATGTGATTAATTAGTGATTAATTGTGTTTTATGTTTTAAGTAATCTCTTTTAGCGTGACGGGTCCCCACAGGTTTGGTATCAGAGCTTTAGGTTCACTGAGTCTACAGGGACACTAGGACTTAGGAATAGGATGATGTCTAAGTCAAGAATATGACACAAAAATATGGTGCATACTGCCTAATCTCAGTATTTGGGTGCCCTGGCCAGGTATTCAATTATTGAAGAAAAGGTAAGTATGGGACTCTTAGATTGTTATCTTTTTTATGACTCTGATCAAGTATTCATTTTGAGACAATCTAAAGAGCATAATGAATAAGAAATCATGGTGTGGATATCTCAATCCCACCTTAAAGAAGATGAGAATCGCATCATTATCTATCAAAACTTGAATGTTTGGTTAATATAAGAGAATGATACAACACCATGAAATCTAAATTTGAATAAAATAAGGAAAAGAGGAGTTCTTAAAGATGTGATTCAAGAGATAGTAAAGTAGAAGACAGATAAGTCTATGCTTATAAAGTGAGTCAAGGTATGAAATCCACATAACATAGAGAGAACTCCTATAACAAGTACAAAATGAGAATATGAATGGGAATAATGGCAAAGAAATAAGGTGGAACCTGAGTTAAACTCAGACCAACTTATGCGTGCAAGAAAGTGTTAATGAAAAATCAGCATGGCATGTGAAAGAAATTAAGAGATGATCCATGTTTAATGAAGAAATGTGGAATATGATGATTTACCTGTTAATAAGTGGTTGAAAAACATAATAAAATAAGAGAACATACCAAGTGTGATAAATAGTTGTCAAGGAAGGAGTAATGAGATATGTTAATCATGATGATTTCTATGCTAATCGCAAGGAACCCAAAATGAAAAAGGTAAAATGATACATAAGAAGTTGTAATATGCATAATGAAAATAGAATTGGTTACCTTTTTGCTAGTGACCTTGAACAATGTTGCTATGATATGGGAAGTGTGTTTCCCTTTGTGTCTTTTCTTTACAGGGTACAACTTTCAAGTGGATCATTGCCACTTAGTATGTGTGGATTCATTGTAAACATGAGGGTGGATAGCTTATTATAGAATAAGGTTGTTTGGACTATGGTTCCAAGTTCATAAAGTTTTTGATGACTTTTCTTTAGAGCCTTCCAATAATTAGGAAGACTCCTCTTATATGTTTTGAAATGTGTTATGTTGGTAAAAGTAGATGAGATAAGGATGTGAGTTCCTTATAGTGCATGAGGTGGATACCAAGGTAATGAATCCTAGTATCCAAGATGCATCAATAATATGAGAAATATGCAGTGAAATAAAAAAACGGCCAGGCGGGCCGCTTAAGCACCCATGACCCCCAGCCACTTAATTTTGCCATTAATCACCCGCTTAATCATTTTGAACAAAATCGCCCGCTTTTTGCCCGCCTCACCCGCTTTTTCCCGCTTTTTTCCCGCTTTTTTGCCCACTTTTTTCCCGCTTTTTCCCGCTTTTGTTTAAAAATCCTAATGTAAGCATCTAACATTAATTAATTACATAGCCAAGTAGTATTGACTATAATATACAAAACTTGTATACATTAAATGTTCTATGATATAGCTAGTCCTAATTTAGAATGCATACTTTGTGTGTAAGCTGTAATAATTGGGTACTGCTTTAATGCATCTAAGTAAATATCCTATTGCTCTATTATACTAGTAATGCATGATTAGTTTTACTGATTTCCTTGCTGCTTTCAGTGATTAATGATTGGTACTGCTGGTTAGTATTACTTTAGTGATTACTTTAATTCAATAATTCATAGTTTGTTATATACAATTACTGATCTGCTTGCTGATTTTAGTGATTAGAGATGTTGATTAATAGTAAGTATTGATGAATAATTAGTTAATTACTGATTTGCTGATTAGATATGTATAGAAGTTCCTTATAAATATATTTTTTATATACACATACATGTAATTTTGTATAAAAATATATAAAATTTTGACACCCACTTTTTCAAAAATTGCCCGCCTACCGCTTAATCGGTTAGAGGGTGCCGTCCGCACGCCTCCCGCTTCGCGCTTTCTAATACATTGGAAAATGTGAATGTTGGAGATGTTTATTAAATGAACATTCCAAGTATTCCTCTCCCTTAGAGAGAGAGAGTTGATAATGATCCTATAAATGTTGTTTGTAAGGAAAAACAAAAGTGATTCTATAATGTTGTGTATGGTTCAGTGATAGCTGGGAAAGACCACTATCTAGGATAGATGGTTTGTTGGTTAATAAATATGAGATACCGTGTTCCTTTAAGATGAACCTATGATCAAATATCAATGCATAAGAGTTAGATTGGATGACATAATTCACATGACCATGATGAGTTTGGAGTTATGTCCTATAGACTAACCAATGTACAAATAGAATTTATGAATAGGAGGAACAGAGTGTTCCAGTCATGTCATACAAGTTATATCCATATGTGAATGATGACATGTCAAAGTATTTCAAATATGGTCAAAAATATGATCAATATTACTTCAAAAACCTTAGGGTTGCCAAAGCAACAATAGCTATAAGAAAAGTCAAACAAGAGTGAGATGGGGTTGATTAAATTTCTTTATGGGTCATGATATGTCTTCTAAGTAGGTTGTGTAAATCATAGTAAGCCGAAGATGGTGTTTTTGTTTCACCCCTAACAAGGTTGAATAGGAATGATGTTTCCTTGTATGGAATGACAGCTTCCAGCGTCAGCATTTCTTTTGATGTTGAAAAAGAACTGACAAGAGTTCTAGTGTCAATGTTTATAAAAAAAAGGATGGATACATTGCCTTTTTTTATGCTTCAAGGAATGGTATGGGACATATGGCATGATTGGTAAAAAGCTAGCAAGTATGAATTTTGAGTAATGTGTTGATACAATAAATATAATTTTTGGATGATTGCTATAATTTAATTTTGAACATTACTACTAGAGTAGTACAGATGACACAACAAGGTTTTATGTACCATATTTGCAAATGTTTTCTTAGGTGGGGGTTTTTGTGCTAACCTAAGATGAGATATGTATGAATGATGTGACATCACCATGATATGCAAGTAACCATGTGAAGGCAATAGGATGAGGTTCAAAGGAAGTACCCATCTTTGTTTACCTTGGATTTCGGGGGCGAAATCCCTGTTAGGGGTTTATAGTTGTAAGACCCTAAACTTACTTAATGAGTTGAATGAGCTTAATTATCATAATTGAATGTTTAAAACCCTAATATAACCTTTATTAGTGCTAAGTATCTTGTTAAACATCATGGATAATCAAGATAAGCTAAGATGTGAATCAATAGTTGAGATTGAATCACCTAAGGTAATTAATGATAATTGTAGTGTTAATCATTAAGTTAAATAAGTTCTTATGATACGATTAGAGTTGTGATTAGCTGAGACAAGATAATTGGCATGTTTTTATGTCTTGATGTTGTAGTGGGCCTCGTTCTTGAAGTTTTGCAAAAGAAATCATGCTATTTCGACCTCCGAGGAAAAAGTTATGATGATTTTCAATTTCTGGGGTCAAATTAGCAATTTTTCCAAGATTTTTACTTATAAGCGATTCTTTTCTTTCTTTCCTTTACGCTTATCCTTTTCCCAGTGGTCATCTTCCTAGAGTCGGTGCACAGTAGCCGAGTGGGCGATCGATTAGTTGAGGAGCAGTTGGCTCCGTTTTCCCCAGCAACCCACCTTTCTTCTTCTTCTTCCCTTCTTCTCTTCTCCTTCCTCTTCCCCTTCCTCTTCCTTCCTTGGCTAGCAGCCACCTGCTGCTTGGCCAAGCGGCCATCCTGCAGCAGCCGTAGCTGCTTGTAGCAATAGGCCACCTTGGGCGCCCAACAGTAGGGGAAGAGTTAGCTTGAGCTCCATTTTGGAGGTCCAAGTGAGAAGCTGTAGCTTCTATCAAAGTTCGACCGTCGTTTGAGATCCTAGCTGAGCCTCTCCGCCAACCTGCTGGGTGTGTGTGTGAAGCAGCTTGCAACAGGATCGTGAATAGGAAATACCAAAGGTTGAAGACAACCAAATTCCACCCGGAAATAGGCCCTGGACACATTTCCGGACGAATCTGGACATCCCAAATCGCTGTGAGTAGAGTTTCTCTCACTTATCATGAATTAACTCTGGCGTTTGAAAAGTTTTGGTTAATTGCGCGATTTTCACTGATAACATCAGTTATCAGGCGTTGTGCAGTATTTGGCGTCGCCCGACTTTCTATTTCATAAATCGCTTCTTTACGCTTTTATATGATCTAGTTTAACATCTGATCAGTGTGGATTGGACTAGTGAATTTACATGGTTCATCGGAACCTAAATTGCTCAGTGTGAATGTAGAAATTAGTAATACACGACCAATAACGTTATGGTTTGGGTATAAACCCAGGCTGTTCCATGGTAGAAATTACTCTAAAGCTCTAAAACCCTACCTTTCTTGCTCCTTATGTTTAGGGTTTGCTCAATTGATGAGAAAGGTGCTAGATGGACGAATTAATGGATTACTCTTGGATTTTCTACCCTACCTGCTCGAGATTTCTTCTGTGCGGGGTTTCATCTTCACATTAGAGGCAAGATTTATAACTTGCTCCATGTTTATTGCTTACCATAAACTTTCTAGATCACGTTCTTGCTTGAAAATGATTGTTCATGCACTAAAAAGATATGTTTGACTTAGATTTCGATTTTTATAATGTTCCCTGTTCTGATTTCAGTTATATATGAACCTGTGATCATGTGTGTGTTAGCACTAAGGTATAATGTGACTTGGATCAGGTTGTTTTGACAACCTATGTTCACCCCCTTAGGTCAGGTTTTGGACTAATTAGAAGTTTAATGATCAACCATTAAATGCCCTACTGATGTTATCAATCAATATTGACATTAGCTTGATATTTGATGCTTATTAAGGAATATAGTGTTGATCTAACAACCTATAGTGATTTAATGATCACTAATGAGGGTGGATCAGGTCTCTACAATTTATGGTGAGTTAATCATATAGTTTAGCATCAATTAATCCTTAGACCAATGGTTTCTTAGGTCTTGATGCAATGGTCGAACATATATTGTAATTGATGGTTTTAATATATGAACTTGACCCAATGGTCAAGATATAATGTTTATTCCTCCAATAAAGTGGAATTATGGATAATGTAATATGTTGGTCCTAATAATGGGATTTAGATGATTTCCTTTATATGATCAACTTAAGGATTTTACTTGTTGGCAATGGATGTCTTGTTCTAAATGAACAATTGATTGTGGGTTTTACCCTACTCTCAATGGGACTTTTTGTGTTGTTAATGAAGGGATGTCTAGGGTTATATGGTGACTCTTTCTAGAGCACAAATCGAGGACTTCATAGGTGATTTATCCAAGGTGTTTACTTATGTAAACAACCAATAGTCTTACCTTTTAAACATCCAATGGTTCTGGGTGACATTGTGGTATGGCGATATGGGTTGAATGATGATGAAACAAATGGAAGGTTACCCTTAATAAGTTAGTCTTACCTATTTACTCATATGAATAGAAGGGATGATAACCATATTGTGTTGATATGTAACCCTAATGAGGTATAACTTGTTATACCTAGCTTCAATATAACTAAATAATGGTAATTGAGTATGAATAGTCCTTGAATGACTAATATAATCATGTAATACTCTATTATTGTTGAAACCTAGTATGCTATAACCTAATGGTTACACCTTGATTTATGTGTGGGCTCATACTTGAGAATAGTATGGAATGTGATGGTGATGCTTCACCTTATGCATTCATGATCCAATGGGGATGTCATGAGTTAGGGTTTGGGTATAAGTGATGATTAGTAACATTAATACAATTTATATTGTGAACCTAACTCTAATGCAAATAGATAAAGACGAGTATACATGTTTAACATTCTTATATGATGGAATGATGGTGAAACAACCTCCTAAATATGATCATAACCTTGATATGTTAATTGGTGGTTATCATAGCCACATGGTTGATACTTTCTTATGCTAAACATGTGCATTATGAATATGATGAGTGTTAATCATATCTAGATTCCTTGTATGTTGATGTAATAAAGGATTGTTCATAATGTTAATATAGCCCTGCTATGATTGTTTATGAATATCTCCTAGCTCATTACTGCAATATTGTGCTGATCTGGTATATTATATGTAAGTGATGTTGTTGAGCCTTGTTATAAGGCATGGAAAGATAATGATGATCTTGCAGGGAATAATATGATGGTTTTAATGACCTTTGGGCACGGTTGAGCCCTGAATGAGGTGCATCCTCTTATGTTGATAAGGGTTGATACTCTGTGATATTGTGAAAAAGATTTATATCTTGTGATAGTATGATGACTAGTGTGATCTCATGAATGGAAAAGGAATAGTACCATGTGATGATGAGATGAGAAATTATGTTTCACACATTTTATATATGTTCAAAGTTTTAATATTTATATGCTTGCTAAAAGTGAGTTAGGGTTTGTATGTCCACTTGTTTGATGTAGCCTTAATTCACTCAATTGGCATAACTAATCAAGTGCAACTCTAATCATGTAGTGCCCTGTGCCGTAGAACCATCTTCAGTGTCAGAACTTGCTGGATGGTGAAACGAGTATTCCTAAGGGAAACTCGGAGCGCATATTGTTGAATATGCGGGGGTGGCAGGTTGAGGATATATCCTTGTCATCCACAATGCAGATTGTGGAGGTTGGCTATGGTCATGCCTCATACATATGATGTGATTGAGAACGGCTGCGGTCGTTTCTCTGTGGTTATAACATGATGTGATTAGAGGACAACTGCTGTTGTACCTCAGTGATTGAGTTTGAATACCCTGGTTTCTAGTACGGTGACCTGTACCAAGGTCGGACTAGTGGTTTTCAGCTTGACTATATGTCACTGTGCTGGCAGCTTTGACTGATATGTCACTGCCTTTTACTCGTACTGACCGAGGGGAAGAGATCTTAGGATACCGATACTCCTAGATCTTGTACATAACTGAATAGCCCTTCGCAGGGGTCGGTTGGACTTTGAATGGTACGATTCAAATTCCCCAGGGCATAATAAAAGATGTAATACAACCGTATAGCATATCTGTTTAAGGTTATACACGACGCTTCACATTGGATGATAACCCTTGTTTGTTATCTTTACATAAAGATGATGCTTAGTGCAATTAATAGATAGCAGATATACTTATGTTGTGGATATGCTTAAGATTGTAGATGCGTACATACAATATCCTGCTTATGTTGATAACTATACTGCTATTTTTGATTATAATCATGATGTTAGATATCTCATGTTGTTAGCTATGCTATGTTATTAGACTTGATCATGATGCTAGATATGCATATTCTATTGAATTGCTTATATTGTCAACAAGATAAAAGATGATAGTCTGGTTAATAATGATAGTTATTATCTGGTCTTTTATGTATTTTGTTAATCATCAGTACTATTGATCTTATTTGTTATATCTGATTAAACTTCTTAACTGTTTAATTACATAAAAATGTTGTAATCAATAAACGTTGTTGATGGTTATAACTCTTACTGGGACTGGGTCTCACCCCTGTGGTTCGCCACAAATTTTTTTTAGGTAATCGAAAGTGATGGAAACAAACATATGGCAGCAAAGAGGAGCTACAATAATGAATCTTTGAGAAAGTTGATTAGATGTCTAGTGTGTCCTAGAGTCGTCCCTATACTCTCAGGTCCGGGCAGGAAGAGTTTGTATATGGTGTTTCAAACGAATCAAACTTTTGTTAGCATATAAATGCTTATTTGTGGGGCATATACAAATATTGGTCTCATGTGTATATATGTTGTGGCTAAGATGATAGAATGATTGTTATCAGATTCTTAGCATAGTATGGATATAAGAGATGTTGGTCTCTCAAGCAAATGTTTTGAGTGAGTGTTAACATTGAAATCGGTTTTAATTTATCCATATTTTTGGGTATGTGATTAATTAGTGATTAATTATGTTTTATGTTTTGAGTAATCTCGTTTAGCGTGACGGGTCCCCACAAGTAGATCCCCTCTCAAGTCCCACCCCTTATAGGTATAGAACACTAAACTACCAAAGCAGATGTGGAAACCTCTATAGAGTCCATCAACTAGTTATCATAAAAAGAAATGTAAATACTAGGATTAAAAGTATTGGTGCTATCTAACCTTTCAAAAGAACAATCCATTGGCCTCCACAATCATTATGTTCACTTATGCAATATTAGCAGTATGGTGAGTTTGCTTATTTTGTCCCTTTTTCTCCCTACAATCCTTGACATGATGACCATGTTTTCCACATGAATAACATCAATTATGGGTCCAATAATGAGAATTCTTATCGTGGCTAGGTTGCTTGCCTTTATTGAATGATTGTTTGGACATATGATTGAATTTGTTTAGTTATTCTTGGATTTGATATCCTCTACTAGGTTGGCAAAAGGATTGTTCTTGATATCTTTTTTTCTGACGGAAAATTCAGATTGAAAGGATTTTACTAAGGGGTACACGGTCAAATCATCATCCCTATGACAAAGAGACTTCCAAAAGTCTTCCAAAAGAAGGGGGGGTTTGTTGATCAGAGTTTTCACTTTCACACTGTCATCAAGATTATTACCATTGACAATTCATTTTGACATGATTTTTTGATACTCTATCATCGGGTAGGAACATGGTTATTATCCACCATTTTATAAACAAGCCATCGATTGAATGTATAATGTTCCAGTCTAGTGTCTTTCATTACAAAATTTTCTTCCCAATCTTTAAATAGCTCAAGGGAAGAAGAAATTTTGTGTTAAATATTGTAAATATTATCAAAAAGAGTAGAAAAATTCCTACCATAACAAACATAATCAATTTCTTGGGTGTACTAGTAGGAGAGAGATGGAGAAGAAGCATCATTGTAAGTTGGAATAAGAGAATAATAGGTATTTGGAACAAAAATAACACATGGTTCGCTCTGCTCATGTGGTGTGTGAAAACTACTAGAGGGGGGGTGAATAGAGTTTTATAGATAATTTAACAATTATTGAACTCAAGCAACCACAATGAAAATATTGGACAAGGAGACACAAGGTTTAGAGTGGTTCCAACTATAGCAAATACTATAGCCGTCAATCCACTACCCGGTTGCTTACCCAACCGGGATTTGAAAAGAAATTTATTTTATTACCTCGCAAGGAATTTACATAAAATACAATCTCTTTTCCCAAACCCTTCAAGCAGCCTTCACCTAGAAGTAATCGCCAATCCTTGAAGCAGCCTTCCCTTGAAGTAGATGCACCAACTCCTGTTGCACCAGCCTTCTGAAGTAGCTTCCCTTGCGATAGCCTTCTTGAAGTAGCTTGAAGTCCCCTTCTCCACCTGAGAAGTCAACCCTCTCCAATCCGCAGCCTCCAACCCTAGGAGTAGCAAGGAGAGTACAAAAGATAAAAAGGAACAAGAAAGAAAAAGGAAATTACAACTTATCCTTTAAGCCCAAGGCTTGATATGCCTAGATCAAGCATATAGATCTCCTAACCAAGTGTGTGAACTTGTGATTGCTGTGGATAGGAGAATCTAGCCTATAGGACACGAGATTGAGCTAAGGAGAATGTAGACTAATGATCACAGTGCTCAAATTGCTTGCAATAGATTGCTCAAGTATGCTCAAGTGTATTCTCAAGTGTAACAAGTGAATTCTAGTGTCCTATGGCTTGTCCTATTTATAGGAATGGCCTAAGTATGCTTAAGGATGTTCTAGACAACTTCTAGGGGTTTCTAAGTGCTTAACTAGCCGTAAGGTACAAAGTTGTTGCTTTAACAACGGCTAATTAATTTATTATGCAGTTGCTGTCAGAGACCATCTCGGTCGACAAATGGTCGACCGAGACACCTACTCGGTCGAACTTTTGTCGACCGACAGGCTCTCTGGAACAAGTGATTTGCAACGTCTTTCTTCAACTGCCAACTAACTTGTCTGTTGTGTCTAACGGCTACTTTGGATCTTTCTCGGTCGAGAAGATTGTCGACCGAGAGTGTCTCGGTCGAGGAGTTTGTCGACCGAGAATGATCTTGTTTCAAGGTTTCAATTTAGGCACTAATTTTATGTGTGAGTGTGCAAAGGTGATCCTAATTAAATGGGATGACGTGTCTAACTATGGTGTTTGGCTAGGGAAAATCTAATGCTTGATTTACATGCAATTCTAAGTACTTGTACATTATATATTTGTACAAGTTTTTACAACAATGATTACATTGCATGAAAATATAAACATTTTAGCTTGTGGATTTTCCCTAGTTGCTTTGCCATCCATCTTAGTCCTGCACACTCAAGTAGCTCGTTAGATTAATAAGAATGAAATGTTTGTCATAATCAAAACAAAGGGATTTATAGATGTCCATTTAGCCAACAATCTCCCCCTTTTTGAAGATGACAAACATTTCCAAAATATAAATAAAGGAAATATAAAACATATGAGTTTCATACCTTTAGATTGCCTTATGTAGCTTTTCCTCTTGTTTATAAAATGTGTGCTTATTATTCCCAATGAATTATAGAACATGAAATCCAGTTCAGTTGGGAATATAACAACTTTCAATGTAAAGCCAAGAGTATATTTATGAAACTCATTGATTGAGTTTTTCATAAATACTAAGTTATAGTTTTATATATCTCTCCCCCTTTGTCATTTCAAAAAGATAACCGTTTTAATAAAAACTCCCCCTTAATTAGATATCCCATCAAATCTAATGAAAAAGATGTCCATTTGAAAAGCCAAAATGAAACAAGTAAACGTATTCGTTTTAAGAACCGCAGATATCAAAGAAAACATCTTCCAAAGGAGTAATAAGCAGTTGCTTCCTAATGTTGTGGAATTGATCTAGTGGAAGCGGTTTTGTAAAAATATCAGCCAATTGATTTTCCGTATCAACATGATGAAGAGAAACATGATTCTTTGAGATGTGATCCCTTAAGAAGTGATGACGGATTTCAATGTGTTTTGCCCGGCTGTGTAAAATAGGATTGTGTGCTAAGTTTATGGCACTCGTGTTGTCACAAAAAATAGGTGTAGATGAAAGATTAAAACCATAATCGCTTAATACCTGTTGCATATAAAGCACTTGAGCACAACAAGACCCGGCTTCCATATATTCAGCTTCAGTTGTAGATAGGGCAACCGTATTTTGTTTCTTGCTAAACCAAGATACTAAGGCTCTCCCTAATAAGAAACAGCCACCACTAGTACTTTTGCGATCAAGTCGACAACCAACATAATCCGCATCAGTATATGCTTTAAAATCCAAGGATTGTCCTTTTGGATACCATAAACCAAAACAAGTAGTACCAGCTAGATATCGAAGAATTCGTTTAACCGCTAGAAAATGAGATTGCATAGGTTGGGATTGAAATCGAGCACAAAGACCAACGGAAAACATAATGTCCGGTCGAGAAGCAGTTAAGTATAGCAAACTACCAATCATGGCTCTATATAAGGAATCATCAATAGGTTCCCCATTTTCATCCTTATCAATTTTGATAGAGGTAGCCATAGGAGTAGTAGCATGTTTGCATTGATCCATCCCAAATCATTTTAAAAGTTCTTTAGTATATTTTTCTTGTCTTATGAAAATTCCTGCAGGTGTTTGCTTAATTTTAAAACCAAGAAAGAATGTTAGTTCACCCATGATGCTCATTTCAAATTCTTTTTGCATAATGTCACTGAATTGTGTGCATAATGAATCATTAGAAGCTCCAAAAATAATGTCATCAACATGTATTTGCACAACTAGGAAATCAGATGCATATGTTTTGAAGAATAAAGTAGAATCTGAATTTCCAATAGAAAAACCATTATCAAAAAGATATGTCTTGAGCCATTCATACCAATTCCTAGGTGCTTGTTTGAGACCATAAAGTGCCTTTTTAAGTTTATAAACATGGTCATCTTTTTCTGGTATTTCAAAGCAAGGTGGTTGAGCAACATAAACTTCTTCTTGTATGATGCCATTTAGAAATGCACTTTTGACATCCATTTGATATAGCTTAATGTTTTTATGGGCAGCAATAGTTAGTAACATCCTAATAGCTTCAAGTCTAGCTACAGGTGCATATGTTTCATCAAAATCTATTCCTTCTTGTTGATTATATCCTTGTGCTACTAACCGAGCTTTATTCCTTATGACTTCTCCTGCCTCATTCAGCTTATTCCTAAAAACCCATTTAGTTCCTATGATAGTTTTATCTTGTGGTTTAGGAACTAAATCCCATACATCATTTTTAGTGAATTGATTTAACTCCTCTTGCATGGCTATTATCCAGTAATCATCCTTAAGAGCTTCGGATATCTTCTTAGGTTCAAGGATAGAAACAAAATCCATGTTTGCAACATCTTTGAAGGAAGACCGAGTTTTGACTTTATCATTTGGATCTCCAATAATTAGTTCTTGGGGATGATCCTTGATAAGCCTAGGTGTAGGTTGTGTTTCAACTTGGGGATCGGATATAGGAATTTTCTCACTATCATTGGGAATGGTTATATTGTCGAATTGATTAGTGAGATCAATGATATCTAGATTTTCAGATTTCGATTCTTCATGAAAAGAAACATGAATGGATTCCTCAACTTTTCTAGAGATAGTGTTATATACTCTAAAGGCTTTGCTAGAAGTGGAATATCCCAAGAAGAATGCTTTGTGTGATTTAGAATCAAACTTGTCTCTATCATCTTTGGTATTTAAAATGTAGCATGTGGAGCCAAAAGTATGAAAGTAGTCAACTCTAGGTTTCTTAGAGTGTAGTATTTCATATGGAGTTTTCTTCAAATGAGAGTGAACAGTTACTCTATTAAGCACATAACAAGCAGTGTTTACAGCTTCAGCCCAAAAGGTTTTAGGTGTGTTGTGTTCAAGCATCATGGTCCTAGCCATTTCCTGTAGGGATCGATTTTTCCGTTCAACTATACCATTTTGTTGTGGGGTACGTGGAGCAGAAAAGTTATGAGTATACCCTTGAGATGTACAAAAGGTCTCAAATGTATGATTTTCAAATTCGCCCCCATGATCACTTCTAATGGTACATATTTTATTTTGTAAAAGATTTTCAATCTTGGAACAAAATTGCATAAAGACATGAATAGTATCATCTTTAGTTGCAATAAAATGTACCCATGTATATCTACTATAATCATCAACAATAACAAAACAATATCGTTTACCACCAATAGATTGTGTCCTCATTGGTCCTAATAAGTCCATATGAATTAATTCTAAGGATCTACTGGTGCTAAGTACATGTTTTGATTTAAAAGATGTTTTGGTTTGCTTTCCCATTGTGCAAGGTTCACAGTTTTCAACTTGATCAAAAGACAAAGCAGGTAATCCACGAACAAGGTCATATTTCACTAACTTTTTAATAGCATGTGAACTAGCATGGCCCAGCTTTTTATGCCATAGTTGTAAGATATTTTCATTTGCAAGCAAGCATTTACCTACGACTGATTTCATAGAGTTTGGTTTAAGGATATAAAGATTTCCAACTCTATTTCCTTCATAAACGACATTCATGGTGTTTTCTATTAATAACTTGCAGCAGGTTTTGTTAAATAACACATCATAACCACTATCACATAGTTGACTTACACTTATTAAATTATGATGCAATCCATCAACAAGTAGAACATTTTTAATTTCGAGGTTTGTTCCAACATTACCTATTCCAACGATTTTGCCCTTACCATTGTCTCCAAAGGTGACCGTTCCACTTTTCTTTTCTTCAAAAGTTTGAAATGCGTCCTTGTTCCCAGTCATATGTTTGGAGCAGCCACTGTCAACTACCCATTCCTCTTGAGAGTCTTCATTTTCTTCTCTTGCCATTAGACATTCCACCTCTTCTCCGCTTTCACTATCACTTGACTCATCCCAGGCAGCTTTATATGCTTTTTCTCCTTTCTTCTTATGTGAGCTTTTCTTTCCCTTCTTTGTTTTGGGACATTCATTTTTGAAATGCCCTTTCTTCCCACATTCAAAGCACCTGGGAGTAGAGGAACTAGAAATTTTGTTAGATTTAAACCTTTTGTACTTCTTACCGTTGACGATTAAGGCTTCTTCTTCTTCTTCACTTGACTCCTCACTTTCTTGTGTTACGACTTTTGAGGCTTTGAGAGCCACATCCTTCTTCTTCCCACTTTGGTGTTGACGTTCTCTTCTTTCTTCCTCTTCTAGATCTGCTTCATGAGCTTCTAAATTACCAATGAGTTGTTCCATTTTGAGGCGAGTGAGGTCGTTTGCTTCTGCAATGGCTGTCACCTTTGGCTTGTATTTTGGAGGAAGTGATCGAAGAAATTTTGATACCTGATCTTCCTCAAGGACAGGTTTTCCTAAGGCACTTAAACCATTAACAATAGTAGAGAATTTTGAATACATTTCACTAATAGATTCATTAGGATCCATACGAAAATGTTCAAGCTTTGTTTTAAGCAGACTAATTTTGGAATTTTTGACTTGGGTTGTACCCTCATAAGTGATGGACAATCTATGCCAAATATCATACGCTGTATCACAATTTGATATTCTATTAAATTCTCCTACAGAAATAGAACAATATAAAATGCTTACAGCTTTTGCGTTCATTTGGGCCTGTTTTACCGTGTTTGCATCCCATTCCGCAAAGTCATTTTGAGGGAAATCATAAGGAGTAGATACCATTCTCCATAGATCCCAGTTGACGCCTTGGAAGTAGAACTGCATCCTTCTCTTCCAGTATTGGTAGTTTGTTCCATCGAATGCCGGCGGCCTAGCAACAAGAGTCCCTTCAATGTTGAGGTTGTTGAGCATTCCATCACCCATTTCTTCAAGACCTTGTTAGGGTTCCTTGAAGCCTCGCTCTGATACCAATTGAAAACTACTAGAGGGGGGGTGAATAGAGTTTTATAGATAATTTAACAATTATTGAACTCAAGCAACCACAATGAAAATATTGGACAAGGAGACACAAGGTTTAGAGTGGTTCCAACTATAGAAAATACTATAGCCGTCAATCCACTACCCGGTTGCTTACCCAACCGGGATTTGAAAAGAAATTTATTTTATTACCTCGCAAGGAATTTACATAAAATACAATCTCTTTTCCCAAACCCTTCAAGCAGCCTTCACCTAGAAGTAATCGCCAATCCTTGAAGCAGCCTTCCCTTGAAGTAGATGCACCAACTCCCGTTGCACCAGCCTTCTGAAGTAGCTTCCCTTGCGATAGCCTTCTTGAAGTAGCTTGAAGTCCCCTTCTCCACTTGAGAAGTCAACCCTCTCCAATCCGCAGCCTCCAACCCTAGGAGTAGCAAGGAGAGTACAAAAGATAAAAAGGAACGAGAAAGAAAAAGGAAATTACAACTTATCCTTTAAGCCCAAGGCTTGATATGCCTAGATCAAGCATATAGATCTCCCAGCCAAGTGTGTGAACTTGTGATTGCTGTGGATAGGAGAATCTAGCCTATAGGACACGAGATTGAGCTAAGGAGAATGTAGACTAATGATCACAGTGCTCAAATTGCTTGCAATAGATTGCTCAAGTATGCTCAAGTGTATTCTCAAGTGTAACAAGTGAATTCTAGTGTCCTATGGCTTGTCCTATTTATAGGAATGGCCTAAGTATGCTTAAGGACGTTCTAGACAACTTCTAGGGGTTTCTAAGTGCTTAACTAGCCGTTAGGTACAAAGTTGTTGCTTTAACAACGGCTAATTAATTTATTCTGCAGTTGCTGTCAGAGACCATCTCGGTCGACAAATGGTCGACCGAGACACCTACTCGGTCGAACTTTTGTCGACCGACAGGCTCTCTGGAACAAGTGATTTGCAACGTCTTTCTTCAACTGCCAACTAACTTGTCTGTTGTGTCTAACGGCTACTTTGGATCTTTCTCGGTCGAGAAGATTGTCGACCGAGAGTGTCTCGGTCGAGGAGTTTGTCGACCGAGAATGATCCTGTTTCAAGGTTTCAATTTAGGCACTAATTTTATGTGTGAGTGTGCAAAGGTGATCCTAATTAAATGGGATGACGTGTCTAACTATGGTGTTTGGCTAGGGAAAATCTAATGCTTGATTTACATGAAATTCTAAGTACTTGTACATTATATATTTGTACAAGTTTTTACAACAATGATTACATTGCATGAAAATATAAACATTTTAGCTTGTGGATTTTCCCTAGTTGCTTTGCCATCCATCTTAGTCCTGCACACTCAAGTAGCTCGTTAGATTAATAAGAATGAAATGTTTGTCATAATCAAAACAAAGGGATTTATAGATGTCCATTTAGCCAACAATCTCCCCCTTTTTGAAGATGACAAACATTTCCAAAATATAAATAAAGGAAATATAAAACATATGAGTTTCATACCTTTATATTGCCTTATGTAGCTTTTCCTCTTGTTTATAAAATGTGTGCTTATTATTCCCAATGAATTATAGAACATGAAATCCAGTTCAGTTGGGAATATAGCAACTTTCAATGTAAAGCCAAGAGTATATTTATGAAACTCATTGATTGAGTTTTTCATAAATACTAAGTTATAGTTTTATATATCTCTCCCCCTTTGTCATTTCAAAAATATAACCGTTTTAATAAAAACTCCCCCTTAATTTGATATCCCGTCAAATCTAATGAAAAAGATGTCCATTTGAAAAGCCAAAATGAAACAAGTAAACGTATTCGTTTTAAGAACCGCAGATATCAAAGAAAACATCTTCCAAAGGAGTAATAAGAAGTTGCTTCCTAATGTTGTGGAATTGATCTAGTGGAAGCGGTTTTGTAAAAATATCAGCCAATTGATTTTCCGTATCAACATGATGAAGAGAAACATGATTCTTTGGGATGTGATCCCTTAAGAAGTGATGACGGATTTCAATGTGTTTTGCCCGGCTGTGTAAAATAGGATTGTGTGCTAAGTTTATGGCGCTCGTGTTGTCACAGAAAATAGGTGTAGATGAAAGATTAAAACCATAATCGCTTAATACCTGTTGCATATAAACCACTTGAGCACAACAAGACCTGGCTGCCATATATTCAGCTTCAGTTGTAGATAGGGCAACCGTATTTTGTTTCTTGCTAAACCAAGATACTAAGGCTCTCCCTAATAAGAAACAGCCACTACTAGTACTTTTGCGATCAAGTCGACAACCAGCATAATCCGCATCAGTATATGCTTTAAAATCCAAGGATTGTCCTTTTGGATACCATAAACCAAAACAAGTAGTACCAGCTAGATATCGAAGAATTCGTTTAACCGCTAGAAAATGAGATTGCATAGGTTGGGATTGAAATCGAGCACAAAGACCAACGGAAAACATAATGTCCGGTCGAGAAGCAGTTAAGTATAGCAAACTACCAATCATGGCTCTATATAAGGAATCATCAATAGGTTCCCCATTTTCATCCTTATCAATTTTGATAGAGGTAGCCATAGGAGTAGTAGCATGTTTGCATTGATCCATCCCAAAGCGTTTTAAAAGTTCTTTAGTATATTTTTCTTGGCTTATGAAAATTCCTGCAGGTGTTTGCTTAATTTGAAAACCAAGAAAGAATGTTAGTTCACCCATGAGGCTCATTTCAAATTCTTTTTGCATAATGTCACTGAATTGTGTGCATAATGAATCATTAGAAGCTCCAAAAATAATGTCATCAACATGTATTTGCACAACTAGGAAATCAGATGCATATGTTTTGAAGAATAAAGTAGAATCTGAATTTCCAATAGAAAAACCATTATCAAAAAGATATGTCTTGAGCCGTTCATACCAATTCCTAGGTGCTTGTTTGAGACCATAAAGTGCCTTTTTAAGTTTATAAACATGGTCATCTTTTTCTGGTATTTCAAAGCTAGGTGGTTGAGCAACATAAACTTCTTCTTGTATGATGCCATTTAGAAATGCACTTTTGACATCCATTTGATATAGCTTAATGTTTTTATGGGCAGCAATAGTTAGTAACATCCTAATAGCTTCAAGTCTAGCTACGGGTGCATATGTTTCATCAAAATCTATTCCTTCTTGTTGATTATATCCTTGTGCTACTAACCGAGCTTTATTCCTTATGACTTCTCCTGCCTCATTCAGCTTATTCCTAAAAACCCATTTAGTTCCTATGATAGTTTTATCTTGTGGTTTAGGAACTAAATCCCATACATCATTTTTAGTGAATTGATTTAACTCCTCTTGCATGGCTATTATCCAGTAATCATCCTTAAGAGCTTAGGATATCTTCTTAGGTTCAAGGATAGAAACAAAATCCATGTTTGCAACATCTTTGAAGGAAGACCGAGTTTTGACTTTATCATTTGGATCTCCAATAATTAGTTCTTGGGGATGATCCTTGATAAGCCTAGGTGTAGGTTGTGTTTCAACTTGGGGATCGGATATAGGAATTTTCTCACTATCATTGGGAATGGTTATATTGTCGAATTGATTAGTGAGATCAATGATATCTAGATTTTCAGATTTCGATTCTTCATGAAAAGAAACATGAATGGATTCCTCAAGTTTTCTAGAGATAGTGTTATATACTCTAAAGGCTTTGCTAGAAGTGGAATATCCCAAGAAGAATGCTTTGTGTGATTTAGAATCAAACTTGTCTCTATCATCTTTGGTATTTAAAATGTAGCATGTGGAGCCAAAAGTATGAAAGTAGTCAACTCTAGGTTTCTTAGAGTGTAGTATTTCATATGGAGTTTTCTTCAAATGAGAGTGAACAGTTACTCTATTAAGCACATAACAAGCAGTGTTTACAGCTTCAGCCCAAAAGGTTTTAGGTGTGTTGTGTTCAAGCATCATGGTCCTAGCCATTTCCTGTAGGGATCGATTTTTCTGTTCAACTATACCATTTTGTTGTGGGGTACGTGGAGCAGAAAAGTTATGAGTATACCCTTGAGATGTACAAAAGGTCTCAAATGTATGATTTTCAAATTCGCCACCATGATCACTTCTAATGGTACATATTTTATTTTGTAAAAGATTTTCAATCTTGGAACAAAATTGCATAAAGACATGAATAGTATCATCTTTAGTTGCAATAAAATGTACCCATGTATATCTACTATAATCATCAACAATAACAAAACAGTATCGTTTACCACCAATAGATTGTGTCCTCATTGGTCCAAATAAGTCCATATGAATTAATTCTAAGGATCTACTGGTGCTAAGTACATGTTTTGATTTAAAAGATGTTTTGGTTTGCTTTCCCATTGTGCAAGGTTCACAGTTTTCAACTTGATCAAAAGACAAAGCAGGTAATCCACGAACAAGGTCATATTTCACTAACTTTTTAATAGCATGTGAACTAGCATGGCCCAGCTTTTTATGCCATAGTTGTAAGATATTTTCATTTGCAAGCAAGCATTTACCTACGACTGATTTCATAGAGTTTGGTTTAAGGATATAAAGATTTCCAACTCTATTTCCTTCATAAATGACATTCGTGGTGTTTTCTATTAATAACTTGCAGCAGGTTTTGTTAAATAACACATCATAACCACTATCACATAGTTGACTTACACTTATTAAATTATGATGCAATCCATCAACAAGTAGAACATTTTTAATTTCGAGGTTTGTTCCAACATTACCTATTCCAACGATTTTGCCCTTACCATTGTCTCCAAAGGTGACCGTTCCACTTTTCTTTTCTTCAAAAGTTTGAAATGCGTCCTTGTTCCCAGTCATATGTTTGGAGCAGCCACTGTCAACTACCCATTCCTCTTGAGAGTCTTCATTTTCTTCTCTTGCCATTAGACATTCCACCTCTTCTCCGCTTTCACTGTCACATGACTCATCCCAGGCAGCTTTATATGCTTTTTCTCCTTTCTTCTTATGTGAGCTTTTCTTTCCCTTCTTTGTTTTGGGACATTCATTTTTGAAATGCCCTTTCTTCCCACATTCAAAGCACCTGGGAGTAGAGGAACTAGAAATTTTGTTAGATTTAAACCTTTTGTACTTCTTACCGTTGACGATTAAGGCTTCTTCTTCTTCTGCACTTGACTCCTCACTTTCTTGTGTGACGACTTTTGAGGCTTTGAGAGCCACATCCTTCTTCTTCCCACTTTGGTGTTCACGTTCTCTTCTTTCTTCCTCTTCTAGATCTGCTTCATGAGCTTCTAAATTACCAATGAGTTGTTCCATTTTGAGGCGAGTGAGGTCGTTTGCTTCTGCAATGGTTGTCACCTTTGGCTTGTATTTTGGAGGAAGTGATCGAAGAATTTTTGATACCTGATCTTCCTCAAGGACAGGTTTTCCTAAGGCACTTAAACCATTAACAATAGTAGAGAATTTTGAATACATTTCACTAATAGATTCATTAGGATCCATACGAAAATGTTCAAGCTTTGTTTTAAGCAGACTAATTTTGGAATTTTTGACTTGGGCTGTACCCTCATAAGTGATGGACAATCTATGCCAAATATCATACACTGTATCACAATTTGATATTCTATTAAATTCTCCTACAGAAATAGAACAATATAAAATGCTTACAGCTTTTGCGTTCATTTGGGCCTGTTTTACCGTGTTTGCATCCCATTCTGCAAAGTCATTTTGAGGGAAATCATAAGGAGTAGATACCATTCTCCATAGATCCCAATTGACGCCTTGGAAGTAGAACTGCATCCTTCTCTTCCAGTATTGGTAGTTTGTTCCATCGAATGCCGGCGGCCTAGCAACAAGAGTCCCTTCAATGTTGAGGTTGTTGAGCATTCCATCACCCATTTCTTCAAGACCTTGTTAGGGTTCCTTGAAGCCTCGCTCTGATACCAATTGAAAACTACTAGAGGGGGGGTGAATACAGTTTTATAGATAATTTAACAATTATTGAACTCAAGCAACCACAATGAAAATATTGGACAAGGAGACACAAGGTTTAGAGTGGTTCCAACTATAGCAAATACTATAGCCGTCAATCCACTACCCGGTTGCTTACCCAACCGGGATTTGAAAAGAAATTTATTTTATTACCTCGCAAGGAATTTACATAAAATACAATCTCTTTTCCCAAACCCTTCAAGCAGCCTTCACCTAGAAGTAATCGCCAATCCTTGAAGCAGCCTTCCCTTGAAGTAGATGCACCAACTCCTGTTGCACCAGCCTTCTGAAGTAGCTTCCCTTGCGATAGCCTTCTTGAAGTAGCTTGAAGTCCCCTTCTCCACCTGAGAAGTCAACCCTCTCCAATCCGCAGCCTCCAACCCTAGGAGTAGCAAGGAGAGTACAAAAGATAAAAAGGAACAAGAAAGAAAAAGGAAATTACAACTTATCCTTTAAGCCCAAGGCTTGATATGCCTAGATCAAGCATATAGATCTCCTAACCAAGTGTGTGAACTTGTGATTGCTGTGGATAGGAGAATCTAGCCTATAGGACACGAGATTGAGCTAAGGAGAATGTAGACTAATGATCACAGTGCTCAAATTGCTTGCAATAGATTGCTCAAGTATGCTCAAGTGTATTCTCAAGTGTAACAAGTGAATTCTAGTGTCCTATGGCTTGTCCTATTTATAGGAATGGCCTAAGTATGCTTAAGGATGTTCTAGACAACTTCTAGGGGTTTCTAAGTGCTTAACTAGCCGTAAGGTACAAAGTTGTTGCTTTAACAACGGCTAATTAATTTATTATGCAGTTGCTGTCAGAGACCATCTCGGTCGACAAATGGTCGACCGAGACACCTACTCGGTCGAACTTTTGTCGACCGACAGGCTCTCTGGAACAAGTGATTTGCAACGTCTTTCTTCAACTGCCAACTAACTTGTCTGTTGTGTCTAACGGCTACTTTGGATCTTTCTCGGTCGAGAAGATTGTCGACCGAGAGTGTCTCGGTCGAGGAGTTTGTCGACCGAGAATGATCCTGTTTCAAGGTTTCAATTTAGGCACTAATTTTATGTGTGAGTGTGCAAAGGTGATCCTAATTAAATGGGATGACGTGTCTAACTATGGTGTTTGGCTAGGGAAAATCTAATGCTTGATTTACATGCAATTCTAAGTACTTGTACATTATATATTTGTACAAGTTTTTACAACAATGATTACATTGCATGAAAATATAAACATTTTAGCTTGTGAATTTTCCCTAGTTGCTTTGCCATCCATCTTAGTCCTGCATACTCAAGTAGCTCGTTAGATTAATAAGAATGAAATATTTGTCATAATCAAAACAAAGGGATTTATAGATGTCCATTTAGCCAACAGTGTGATACAAGAAACTAAACTACAGTAAGCTAAAATTTCATCTTTTGTTTCTAAAGATGAAAGTGAACCCCCGTGAATCTTTTTGGCCAAAGGCTAACTACATCTTCAACCGTCATCATGCATATAAGGTCCATATTAACAAAACATAAGAAATAAGTTAGTAATAAGCAATAATCTCCACTAATGTTGGAAATGTTTTATTTCCAAGTTATATGATACCAATAAGAGAAATGGAAGTTAATAAATTGATTAAACCAAAAATAAAGATTTTCAGTTTTAATGAGCACATAAATGAAGGGGTGTCACGTAGATCACTATCACAAAGACAAATACGACACTCATATGCACGAGCTTATCCATCAATTTACCACCCAGATTCAATCACCTCCAGATTAGGTAACACCTCCTGATGCTAGTATAAGTACAATATTGAACTAGCCTTTGGCTCATGTTCCTGAAGAAAATAGTTGTAATAAGTCATGTACAATAGTGAACAAAAACAAGTGGAACAGAAGGAATAGTGAACTAGAAGAAGGGTTTTCCGTCATTCATTCATAACAAAATAAATCGGAGATGGCACATGCCTACTCTGTCCCAAGGAACACGTGGAGAAGCAAGGTAGGAGCACCAAGAGTGCCCCAACCAAGATTACGAAAAGGTGGCAACTCTTCATTAAACAACCTATTGAGAGGACCAAGCCCCAAGGGGCAAGTCCAAAATATCAGGCATTGGTGCAGGCGATTAACAAAGTTTAAAACAAAATGGGGGTGGGATTCCCTTCAGATAACCTACTATGTACTAGCAAACAGGTGGTGGATCAAACTGCCTTAATATTCCTGGGGAGGCTATAACCTTATCAACATCAGCGTCAAAGTTGATTATCGAGGTGGGGGAGAAGACCTCCTCGCCACTGACCTTGAACACCTACGGGGCACACAACTTGTACGTTGATGAACCATGACCTATTAAGGGAGGATATCCAAAATTTAAAATCAAGAAAAACATTAGAGATGATGTTGATGTTGAAGAAATATTTGTTCACAAATTAAAAAAATATTTCTTGCTATCCAGACTTTTCCTTATCAGCCATGCAACTACTTTATTAGCCTTCAGAGTTAATGAAAGATCAATACATGATTCTTTGTTAATGCATAGTCGGGAGAAGGGTGATGTTTGTACGTAGTAGGTTATGACACTGTGAAGAAACTTGCACACAACCATAAGTAGGCAAAGAGCCCACATAATACATAGCAGCTCTCAAATGTGTCCAAAATGGCTAAAACGAGTTCATTTTATTGATGGACAATACCACCAAATAAGACTTTTAACTGGTCATTTTTTTCTCCAAAATTAAGTAGTGTTTGGGTTCCTGTGCACATGGTTTTTAGGCGCATCCAAGTAGAATTCTAGAGACTCCGACCACTAACGGCTATTGAATTTTAGATAGAAAGTAAGTATAAAATCATTCAAAGGAATTAACATTTAAGTGGCTTAAGGCATTATTTTTCAAAATAATAAATGTGATGGTTTTTTTGTGCCATTGGGTTCAAACAATAAAAACTAAAACACCATTCAAAATATATAATAAAAAATATAAATGTCATCCGCACGCTTGAACCCGATCGGGCATGGCACAACATGTGTGTGAGCGCACATGTCCCATGCCCTACAAGGCCCATATTACCTTTAGACTTTGCTTACACTCCAAGTGAATTCTTCTCATTTAAAAGTGAGATGTGAAATTAGACTTGTCAAATTGGGTCAAAATTTGCATGCACCCACGGATTGATCTGTTTAAGTTAGATTTGGGGAATGAAAATTTTCACGTACTAGAAATCACCCAAACGTATACTCACTCTTTTAATTTGTGGGTTTCACAGGTGACCTGTGGGCTCCCGCAGGTGACCCAGTTAACTAAGATAAATATGTGATAATAAATATAATATGTGTATGACTCTTAAGACATGACACGACCACACATGTATAAAGTAGTTCAATGGCTGATGTGTAATTTATATAGTGCAAGAAAGACAAATTCTAAAGACCATTATTGATATGGTTTGTTAAAATTTTATATTAATGAAAACAAAGTAGCTATATTCTACATTGTTGTTTATGTTCATAAACATATAGTGATTATGTTGCATGTTCTATATTCAATGGCATCAATTATATCATTTTTATGGTCATTTTGTGTAATAGATATCCATAAGAACATGCTATGTTAGTAGTTCTAATGTTAGATGAAAATATATAGTGTTGTATAGTAATCTATTATGCTATTTGTTGTATCTATATCGTTATTCAATTTAACATTACAATTGTTGGCTTTTTTTTCTTACAATTTTATGTTAAAACAAATAAATTGGTAGTACACATCAAACACAGTGGATGTTTCCTCTCATTGTCCTATGTTTGTACTAAAATTTATTAATGAACCGTTCTACTTGTTATAGAACTAGCGGCAAGCCGGCAACTAGCAATATATATTTTACTTTACAAATGTTGAATGGGCACTCACGGGTAGGTCCACAACCCGCTGAAACGAATTTAGGTGTACTATTACTCTAACCATTTAACATTGCTTCTTTTTAATCTTCGCCCGCGAGACCTAAACTTACAATGACCCAATTTACCCATTTTTTATGAGGTCTATGTGAAAGTAAAATTGGCTGAAAAGGCTTTGAAATATGAAGAAAATTGTGACTGGAATGCGGCACCGTCTTGATAGCTTTCAACTGCCACATGTTCTTTGTCCGATCACAGTCTTTTTCTCATTATTAGTTTCCTATATTGGTTCTTGACTTGGGGTTTCGTGAACATTCTATATATGCACATGCGTAGGTAGATTTTGGCTTGTTAGGTTAAAGAGAACTTAAAAGTCGATTCCATGGAGCTGGTTTTTTTGGTTATACGTGTTCGCAGAATCATGTTGTTGAACAGGCCTTTATGTTTGTTGAACGATACACAACACCTGCAAAATAGAATTAATGAGACAGCTAGTACGAAGCTGTTGTTGAACTGGATTGATAGTCATTACAGGCGTTGAGGTCAACGGCTAAATTGTTGGTTTGACTTTTCCATTGGTGGATTCGAATAAGTGTTGGATGCTAATGTCTATTAGGATGGATTAGGATTTGGAGTGAGGAATTTCTCAAAAAAAGGAACGTTAATGCCATTCCTCAGCAGCGCATGGATATCCATGGTTAGTCTCAGACTTGTCAATTTCATATGCCACCCTCATTGGTCGGTAACAAGGTAGTGCCGCTCGCCTGTTTGATTTACAGGGTAGGATCCATTTACTGCTTGATTACCTTGCTATTTTATATACTTCGGGCTTTGTCTCATGCTTGTTCAAAGAGAATCATTATCTGTAATCTCATCTAATTGATGTCAATACCGATATATATATTTGGCAGGAATGATTTGGCTGGTTGTGTGACAATCAACTAAAAATGGCTGAGCCGGTATCTATTGCAGCAGGGGAGTTCTTGGCTTCGGCGATCATCAAGTCAGTGATTGGAAGAGTCTATGATCTGTCGAAAGAGCGAAGAGACAGGCATGGAGATGTGGAGAAGGGAATGGGTAATCTGTTCCATACCATGGAGATCATCAAAGGTGTGCTAGGAAATGCGGAGAACAAACAGGACAATGAGAATACTCTACGCGTGTGGCTTCAGGAGCTGAAAGAGTTCTTATACGACGCTGAAGATTTTCTTGATGAATGCACAACTGACATCGCCAGTGCATCCAAGGTACGCAGCACATTCCAAAATTTGCTTCGACCTTTTGGACTTGGCGAATCAAGAGTCATAGATCAATTGAACGACCTGAATGTGAGGTTAGAACTTCTCGAGAAAAGGCGCCAAGGTTTTGGACTTCAAGTGCTAGGTGGATCCTATCAGGATACGCCCAGACTGAATACCAAGTGGCGTGAAACCACTTCTGCTTTTAATGTCAACTCCCCACCCCAGGGTCGGGACGGTCTCAAAATGGAGATTATAAAGAAAATATTAGAGGAAGCTGGTACAGAATTGGAATCCACCTTCCTCAATGTCGCCGACAGTAAGAAAAGGAGAGGTATATCAATTTTACCTGTAGTTGGCATGGGTGGTATTGGGAAAACAACACTAGCACGATTAATATTCCATCAAGATGATATTATACAATGCTTTAATCTGAGGATATGGGTCTGTGTATCTGAGAATTTTGATAAATCAAGTATCATAAAAAAAATCATAGATTCCATATACTTTTCACAAGGGAAAAATGAACCTTGCAAATGGACGGCATTGCAAGAGCTGGAAAACGAGCTTGCGAAGCTTGTGCAAGGGAACATGCTTTTTCTTGTTCTAGATGATGTCTGGAATGAGGAGATCACGGCATGGGATTCATTGTTGGATGTATCCTAATAACAACTCGTCTTACCAACATCGCAAAATCCATCAAGGGGTGCATGAATCCCATACATGTAAAAGGCCTTGAGGAGGAATACCTTTGGAAAGTATTCCACCAGGGAGCTTTTCGTGATAATGAAGGCACCCTAGACCACATCATCTACAAGCAACTAGAAGCAGTTGGAAGGAATATCCTGAATAGGTTAAAGGGATCCCCATTGGCTGCACAATCTGTCAGTAGGCTTCTAGCAATAGAGTACTCTATAGGTCATTGGACACATATAGCGGACAGTGGTCTGTGGACAGTAAAGCATCATAAAGATGATATTATACCTATTTTGCTACTGAGCTATCAACATCTTCCTGCACATCTAAGACAATGCTTGATTTATTTCTCTCTGTTCCCAAAAGATTACAAATTTGAAGAGTCTGAAATTGTCTACTTCTGGATTGCCGATTGCCCATGGCTCTATCCGATGCCAAGAAGGGGAGGAATTTGAAGATGTTGGGAAAAAGTATCTTAGGGATTTGGTCGACAGATCTTTTCTGGAACCTTGTTCGGTGCATTTTGGTGAGAGCAATTACTATACAATGCACGATCTGATACATGATCTCTTACAATCAGTTTCCTCGAAGGATTGCTGTTTGGTACACTGTGGCAACAGGACTACAGAAATTCCTATGGGTATACGACATTTATCATTTACCAGCCAAAAAGATGGTAACAATGAATTATATGTGAAACACATGTATGATAAAGCCTCAACGTATAAAAAGTTGCGGACATTGATGTTTGATAAAGGAGTTGATCCATCTGTCTTTGTTTTGAGAGCGGTGGACTATGACATGGTTAATGAATTGTCGTCACACATGAGATGTTTAAGAGTCCTAACACTGCGAAAGTGTTACCTGCCAAGTTTGCCAGAATCCATCTGTAACTTGAAGCATCTACGGCTTTTAGATCTGTCTCTGAATGAGAAGATTGAAAACTTACCTGAGTCATTAGGGAGACTATAATTTACAAGTTTTGAACTTGTCTGCGTGCAACATGCTAAAACATCTGCCAAGTGCCATGACCAGACTAGTCAACTTGAGGCATCTCATTGCTGATAAAGATAAAGTATCTCACATCAATGGAATTGGCAAGCTCTCTTCGCTGCAAAATCTGCGTCAATTTGTCATCCGTGGAAAGGATGGATTCCGCATCAGTGAGCTAAAAAACCTGAACAAACTCCATGGAAGACTCGATATCAGGAATCTTGAGCTTATACAAAACAAAGAGGAGGCAAAACAAGCTCATCTCGGGAAAAAATTACATCTGCACAAGCTAAAAGTTTATTGGTCTTACGGTCGTGACAAAAGTAGTTGTAGTATCGCGGTGGAAGAGGAGATAATTGAAGTTCTGAAACCTTGTGAGCATCTGAAAGAAATTGCAATAATTAACTATGGCGGAGTGAACCCTCCCAGTTGGTTGAATATTACATGCCTGAACTCGTTAAGTAGTATTCAGCTTTGGGTCTGTGTAAAACTAACAATGCTGCTACCCTCTCTTAGTAAGATGCCCTTTCTCAAGAAACTTGTGGTACACGATCTGAAAAGTTTGAAGGAGATGAGGTGGCAGCAACAGCTACAGGTTCATGATTCTGCTTCATCGTTATTTATGTTTCCAGCACTGGAGGAGTTAACTCTAGGAGATATGCCAGAATGGTCACAATTGTCAATGTGGAGTTCTGATGATGGAAAGCGAAGCAAAGAAGATGGCAGAAAAACAGTGGAGACCACTACTACAATGAATAATGTTCTACCTCGACTTCAGAATTTGGTTATTTATGGGTGTCCTAAATTGATGTGTCTTCCTATACAAGCACCGGTACTCAAGACACTCTATATACGCGATGTAATGGGGGGAGCATTTGTGAATGGAATGGATTTCCGAGCGTTTTCCTGTTTGGAGGAGCTGACATTGAAGAAGATTAAGGGGTCGAGAAGCAACAGCAAAGAAAAGGAAGTGGATATTGTAGAGACTACGCTTCTCCCTTCCTCGTTACGGTGGTTAACTATTGAAAGCTGCCCCGACATGGATGACACGCTGCTCCACAGTTACCTATGCAACAGGAACAACTACGGCCAAAACTTGCCTTCTCTAAGGAAGTTGATGATTGAAGATTGCCCGAAGATAACATCATGCCATTTATCGACAACGATGACTTCTCTAACAGATTTGAGTATCCGTTATTGTCAAAAGCTAACCACTTGCGAACTTCCACCAGCTCCAACAGCCTTGAAGCACTTGATTTTTGAAGACTGCAACCAGATTGCATCAGTGTGGCTTCCTTCCCCTGTTATCTCCATTGATCGCCTAAAAATAGGAGGTTGTCCTAAGCTGATATCTTTCGGAAACACTCATCACATGGCTGCTTCCTCTTCCTGCTCATCTTATTCTTCGATACCTCCTCCTTCATTGTCACCCAATTCCAGACCAGGTTGCCCTAGGCCACTTGACATTTCCAGATTCAACTGAAAGCAGATTCATAAGTTACTCCAGGGAATTGAACATGCTAACCTCAAGGAACTGAAAATCCGTCACTGTTTGGCAATCGAGCAGTTCAGTGACGACGACCATGTCGAATTATCAACGGCCTTGCTCCAGCTCACCTCCTTGACAACATTGGATATCGATGAATTCCCACAGCTTCGGTGGTTACCTCCTAGCATCAGCAGTCAGCTACTCACCCTTGAAGAATTTAGCCTTCGATCATGCCCTCTCCTGTCATCTATGCCAGACTTGCGTCCTCTTACTTCGTTGCAGCGCCTGCGTATTGAGAACTGCCCTGAGCTCAAGAACAAGTACCTCCGCAGGAAGGACGACAAGGGGAATGACATCAATCCTCACTGGAATCACTTATCTAAAATTCCACTTGTTGCCATTCGGTGATCACATAAGCTCTCTGATCTTTTGTTGTCTTATCCTGTCAACTTCTGCGATAGTGCATTTGGATTTTGATGTAGGCAACCGTTTTTTTCTTCTGTAATCCCCGTATTATATACACATAGGACATGCTTCCAAAGTCTCCTTGCATTTGATGGCTCTAAATGTTTTCCAAAACAAAAACAAAAAACTCCTGTATGCCGAATCCTTGTTTGAAATATTTTTTTTAATAAAATATCAACTAGATAGATAGTGTTTACAAACAAAAACGTCTGTAAAACAGAAGCGTACATGATGAAAATAAACTACTCCGCCAGAATAACAGCTTGTAAAGTCTGACAAATCAAAGGTAGTACAACATAAAGCAAAGGTAGGAAGAAAATAACACTACAAAGAAACTAGAGTTCAGGGGGAGGCACCCCTATAACCTTAGGCCTCGTGAACAGAAAGTTAAAAGACGCAATGATGATGAAGAGAAGCTAGAAGTATGTGTCGTCTGCCATGATCTCCTCCAGGGTGTAGTCTCCATCAGCATTGTGAACTCCAAAGAGCGTCATCTCTGCATCCTCATCATCCCTCACCTGTGTCGATGTTGATGTGTCAATCCTACATAATGAAATGATAAATAAGGAATGTTCAGTCTCATATTGGATCTGATATAAAGATCGGGCAATATTGTTGTATTTTCTGTTGTTTCTCTCAATCTAAATCTTTCACAAGATGGCAATAATCAGGTTTGGTGATGAGTGATGGGTGTGTAAGGGTTTAAGCTTAAAGATCTGAGTGGATAAATCAATGAAGTTTGTGATAGTAGGAGGGTGGAGATAATGATGTAGTTGGACAATGGTAGGACAATGAAAGAAGAGATGTTCAATAGTTTTTTCATCTTAATAACAGAGATGACACCTGGTGGGACCCTGGAAACCTCTTCTTTGGAGGTTATAGTTAGTAAGGATCTTTTTATATGTGATGAGCCAGAAGAAAATTTTAAGCTTTTGTGGCCATTTCATTTTTCAAAGAGGAGCAAAGATATAAATATGCCCTCTGAGTTAGGAAGAGGTAGGATTTTTTTAGAGTATAGTTTTTTCCCCATTTTCAAGATATAATGTTGGTGATATTGTATTTGAGATTTTGAATGATATCGAGTATAGTGTTAGGGTGGAATGACTAAGTGAGGTGGGTTTTGAGGGCATTATTTCTATTGTTAGTGAACAGATGAAGAGCTTTAGCTGTGTTATTATTTTTCAGGTGTGGAGGAATATTGAGGTTAATGACCAAATTTTGGATGGAGTAGTTGTGAAACGATAGGTCAGTCAAAAGTTTATGTTTGTGAAGGCATGCAGTGGGATGTTGACCATGTTGACAATGATGTCAAATTTTTTGTTGATGTATTTCCAAAGAGGCGATGATATTCTTTTTTTTTGTTCCAAGGATTTGATTTTTTTATAGTATTTTTGGAGAATGGAAGGCTTTCAGAATTTGGAGGTGTTCGTGATGAGAGCATGAATGATATTAGTGATAAGGCAAATAGAGTGTGTGTAGATGTTGATGATGCCCCCAACCTCCATATTCCAATGGGGCATATATGGTATCCCAGTTGAGCAGGTGTAACCTAGATTTGTTTGATTGGTCTAAGGAATAGTTCCAATAGAATTTCTTCCTGAGAGAGTGAATTTGATGTTCATTTTGGCTGGTAGAGAGATGCAACTAAGGTAGTGGGTAGTGATGGGTGTGATGGTATTGTTGAGGAGAGTAAGATGACCAGCTAAGTTGAGGAAGTTATTTGTCTAGGAAGAGAGTTTTTATTGAATTCTATCTTTGATGGTTATCCATGTCCTGTGCCGTATGGGTCGAGGGGAGATGGGTAAGCCAAGGTACATAATTGGAAAATTCTAAGTCTTGCACTTCAGGAGAGTTTGATATCTAAGGATGGTATCAACAGGTGTGTTGACCTCGAAGAATGATGATTTGTTGAGGTTAATTTGTAGGCCAGAGATGTAAGAGAAGATACCAACGATATGAATGGTGTTGAGGATAATGTTATCTTCATGTTTGACTAGGATCATGGTATCATCCATGTATTTTATAATGTTTCAAAACATTCATCTGGAGATTGTATGAGACTATGAGAGGTGCCTAACTTGATCATATTAGTGAGAAATGATGTAATCAGAATGAAGAGGTAGGGTGAAAGCGAATCTCCTTGTCTGAGGCCAGTGTTATGGAAGTGACCAGAGGGTGTACCATTGATGATGATGATGATGATGGAGAAGGTATTCGTAGAGATGTAAGTGTTAATCCAATTTATCCATTTCTCAGGGAAACCATATCCTCTCGTCGTATGTGTAAGGAAATTCCAATTTACAAAATCAAAGGCCTTTTTAAAATCAAGTTTGAGGACAATAATCGGTGATTTATTTATGTAACAGTGGTGTAGAATTTTGTTGACCATAATGTAAGCGTCTTGGATGTTCTTATGTTTAAGGAAAGCATTCTGGTTCTGCGCTATAATGTCATCTAGCTGAGGATTGATACAATTACTAAGGATTTTTTCCACTATTTTGTAGGAGGTGTTGATGAGACTAATGGGTTTAAATTGTGTAATCGTGTCTGGTTGGTCCACTTTTTTTATCAAGGCTATGTTTGTGTGATTAATGACTCTTATATATTTATGAATATTGTCATTGTTTGGATGTGGAGGAGTTTCTTGAAATCACCTTTGATTTGTTCCCAAAGAGAGAGGTAGAATTCAATGTTGAGATCGTCAAGTCCGGGAGATTTATTTTTTCCTAGAGATGTGACTGCTTCATTGAGTTCATTAAGAGTGAAGCCTCAAATAATGTAGTTAGGAAAAGGTATTGTTTTGTTACAGATCTGAGGCCAATTCATGGAAGTTAAGATGATGGGCTCATGTCCACTATTGAAAATTTTTCGAAAGTGTTCAGTGATATGGTTGGTGATGTGTTTGTTTGATGTGTGTAACATAATGAATCTTAGATGTAATCTCCATGTAAACCTTTTTCCCAATTTTTCCTTTCATTTCAATCCTTTATGTCGTTCATGTTTAATTAGTGGAATTTATAGTGATTTAGTGAACATTTATTCACTAATTGTACCAATATAAGGTTTTATGCAAAAATACCTCAGTGAAAGCTTAATTACCATAATTAAGTACTCTAAAACTTACTTTTTGATGTGATTTGAAAACATAATATTAGCCTAAGTTTCAAATTTGGTTCGATTTGGATGTTGTTTGTGTAAGTTATGCAATTTTAGGTACATTTTGGACTTTTATGTAATTTACCCAATTGGGATGTTTTCTTTGCAAATTATCACCTAAATTTTAATCATTAGATATTCCCTTACCATTCTCAAGATTTTGAACCATGGGGCACCTGGTTGCACCTTGGTTTGAAGGTGTTTCTCTCCAAGGGCATTATAGGGATTACCCTCTTTATAAATGAGCTTATCTTTAAAAGCTATCAACCAATGGGGTTATTTCTTAAATTGGAGGACAGTGGGGATGTCCTAGAAGCCTCCATGGGCTTTTAGGACCAACCATGGATATACAAGAAGTCTCTATGAGTTGTCCTCTTGCATGGCCATGAAGCCCTAGGCTAGGGACACATGGAAAGTCTCATAGACACCTCATGCTTGCCCCCCTTCTTTATAAAGTTAAGACTACCCCTTCCCACCTCCCAATCCAAGAAGCAATCATCTCCTTCTCTTTCTCCCAATTTAGAGCACCGTCCCTTCTATGTTTTTCCATGAAGTTGATGTCCCAAGGTAAAAGAGGGTGCCTACCTTGGTGAAGAAGGCTCCTAGGGTTCCAAATTTCTCTATTTAGGATTTCTTAAGTTCCTCCTTGGTGATTTTAACCAAAACTAGTAAGTATCCTCCTCTCCTTCCCTACTTTCATGATTTTAGTATTCCTCCCACTTCTACCAGGTCAGAACCATGACCTTCCATGGTAAAACTCCACCTAGAACCCTAAAAATCTCATCTCCATGTTCTTTTGCTAGGGTTTGCACCTCTAAAGTGGAGAAGGTGATCTTTGCTCAAGAAAGGAGCTTGGCTTGGAGCAACTAGACCTTCGAATATCAGGATCGTTGTTGTTTGTACCTTCTTACCTTCCTAGAGGCGAGTTTTGTTAACCCCTTCTCATATATTTCTTACTACATGTTTAAAACTCATGCTTCTATGTTTAAAATCGACGATTTCCATCTCTTTTTACCATGTTCTTCTAGAGTTTTGGTTTCTTGTTATTTTACCTTCTCTAGAAGCTTTAGTTTGGTTACCTATGCAACTTCAAACCTGATCTTGGGTCAAATTGTTTTTTTCTCCCTCTCCCTCTCTCTTCAATTATCTCGATCGGTTTGATGATGTGGCAATTTCCTATTGGTCAGTATTGAAAAATTCATATCTTCTAATCCACTTATCCAAATTTGACAAATAAATGTGTTTTGGAATTGAAAAATTAATCTATATCTAATAAAAATATTTTCAAGGTTTGATTTCATGGTTTGACGAAGGATGGTTTTTGTAAAATGAATTTGACGCATAAAATCCATAAAAATTACATCTTAATCATCATTACTCCGAAATTAACATAAAATATGTTTTCTTCATCAGGAGAACCTAATAAGTTCATTGGTGATGTTTTCAAAATCTAAATCTGAGCTTTGCTAAAAAGTTCTGAAATTAGGGTTTCTATACATTAATGTGCACTATGTACTCTAATACATGTTAATACATTGAAAATAGGCAAAGTGGAACTTGGACTCAATTAAAGTGGTGAAAGTTAGTAATTGATATCAGTAAGAGAGGTATGTGCATTCCTTACACCCTATGTTGGGATAATTGCAGCCAAATCCTATATTTCCTTAATGAGGCTTAAATGAACCCTAAATCTTCTATTCTTGAATACTAATGTTGTTCATGCCTCAAATCAGATTATAATTTCTTCTTATTTGGGTCTTATACCCCACTACTATGCTTATTGAATATTATGACTACTCTTGCCATGACTACTTTTCTAGCATGTAGATTTATGTTCTATTTAATTTAAAGTAGTGGTACTTATGTACAACCACCCACAGAAGGCAGGTATTTAATCGCCCTGGGGAATGTTTTTATTCTTCCCTATATAATTATGTAGGTGACTAGGAATGTCTTATTCTCCCCTCACCTATAGGTTTGAGGTCTGGTAGGTGCCTCAACCCTACTTAGTTAGGAAGACATAATTATCTTACATACAAATCCTTTTCAATATAATTGTTAATGGCAAATTTCTTTTGAATATAGCCTCATATTCTTGTTATCTTCATCTTATGGTGAACCCTAGCATGTTCTTATTTGATTTATTTATCTTTTTATCCTAGACTAGTTTTGTGACACATACCTTGTTTTCTTTCCCCTTTTGCTGGGTGCTTTCTCAACCACCCAGGTGTTGGTGTTGAGCAAGGAGAAGGTCAAGTTTGAAGGAAGTCATCCCAGGAGCAAATCTTAAGCTATATGAAAGGATGTCTAGGTTGCTATAGCTAGATCCTTTTTTCTTATCTTTTTCTTTTGGGAACAATCATGTAATGAACAATGAAAGTCATGTAATAGGCTTAGTACTTTTATTTCCGCTGCTATTCACATTTTATAATGTATCTGGTGCATGCTTATTTACTTGGAATATTATACATGCATCCCTCAATATATGTTGTCTTTCTAAAAAGATGGATGTCTTGTACTTCCTTTAAATTTTAGTAAGGAGGTGATCTTGCCTCTTTACAGCATGGTATCAGAGCCTTTAGGCAACTATTAGGACATGAAGTTGAAGCAAAGGTGTCTAGAATGGATCAGGGTTTCGGGAGCTGGAAATATTTTCTTCCACACCACTAGCTTGATTTATGAGGACTCTCGTGCCCATATGATTTTGGCCTAGCCTGAGCTGATACGAATTGCCCAAAATAGTATTTTTTAGGCAATAGCATTCTAGATATTCTTTTCTCATCTATGCTTCTATTATTTTCTCACCTATGATTCAAATACTCCTGGGAACTTAATATGTTAACCCTACCTTTCAAGATAGGTGACTTGTTTGACAATAGGAATAAGGGAAAGGAGTAGAACCCTAATGACTCTAATGTGGGAAACACTCATGTGACTCCTATCGTCTATAGTGTTGTCAACCCTACTACTCTAGGCACCCCCACCTTCGCACCGGAGCAAGAGCTAGCAATGTTGTGCCAGTTGCTCTCCACCATTATGGGGCAACTCCGAACAGTGGTTGCCAACACTGACAAGCCAAGGGAGTTCACCCTCACTGACTTCATAAAGATGCAGCCATCCTACTTCAAGGGTGAAAGTGAACACAATATGGTGAATAAAGTTGATGACTGGGTGTTGGCTTTGGATTGGACCATCAAGGGTATGGCATGCCCTCCTCACCAGAAGGTTCGGTTCATGGCGTATGTGCTGGACAAACCAGCACTTGTCTGGTGGAATGGTGTCGCCCGCACCCGAGACACCTCTATCATTGAGTGGGACCAGTTCCTGAAGCACTTCAGGGAGAAGTACATCTGTTATGCCTTCCTGAGGAAAAAGGAAGTTGAGTTCTGTAAACTCAAGAATGGAGGTATGTGTGTGGCCGACTACATCCAATGGTTCCTACTTCTGGAACGCTACACCACCAACCTTGGAGCCGAGAGAAGGGCAACATTGTTCTTGGAGGGCCTGGACTACTAGATGGGCCGAAGTCTTGTTTCGTAGCTTCCACTCACCTTCCAACAGATAGTGGATAAGGCCCTGGTCATTGAGTCCTACCCAAGATTCCAATCCTATGGACACAGTAATGGATACAACAACAACAAGAGGAAGAACCCTACCTAGAATGGGAATCACAGACGTGATCGGTGCAATAGGTGCTCTCACCACCATCCTCTAGGGAGATGTCCTGCCAACAATGCACCTACTCATAGAGACAACCGACCTCCTCCGACCTACCACGAGTGTGGCCAAGTTGGGCATATCTGACCACTCTGCCCCTATTTCTAGTAGGGATAGAAAAATGCCCAGCAGTCACAGTAGCCAAGGCAGAATCTGCCTCTACGAAATAACAACAACAACAACAACCAGAACCCGAGGCGACCGCTAGTGGAGAGGCAGAATGGGAGAGTGTTTTCTCTCAATGCTGAGGAAGTAATCAAAGATAATGAAGTTATTGAAGGTACCTTGCATCTTAATATGCATCCTATAAAGGCAATGTTTGATTCGGGCTCATCTAATACTTTCATATCCTGTCAGCTTGCTTCTATGTTAGAAAAAGAATATGAGTATATGGATCATATATTAGATGTAAAACCCCCTAGTGGTAAGATCTACTCTTCGTATCTCCAAACTCCAACCATGGACCTCTGTATATCTGGTATAATGTTTCCCTCAGATTTCATCTTGCTCGACATGACCGCCTTTGATGTCATCCTAGGAATAGATTGATTGAAGAGGTACAAAGCTATTTTGTTTTGTGAAGAATCAAAGGTTAGTTTGTCACATCCTGTTGAGGGAAGATTGTGTGTCAAGGGTAGGAAGTGAGAGGATCAGTAATTTGTTATCTCCACCATCAAAGTTGAAAAGCTAGTCTCGTAAGGGTGTAGAGCTTTCTTAGCCTCTATAGTCCTTAAGGCTACACCTCCTCTCGACCACATAGATGTGGTGAAGGACTTTCCAGATGTCTTTCTTGAGGAGTTACCCGGTTTGCCACCAACTCGGGAGGTGGAGTTCTCCATCGAGCTTGTACCCAGAACTTCACTAATATCGAAGCCGCTTTATCACTTGGCCCCTGTCGAACTTGCCGAACTGAAGAAGCAGCTAGAAGAACTTCTCGACATGGGCTTCATCCGCCCCAATATTTCACCTTAGGGATCCCCTGTCCTGTTCGTAAAGAAGAAGGATGGTTAGATGCGGATGTGTATGGACTACCGCATGCTTAACCAAGTAACGGTGAAGAACCGTTATCGTTTGCCTCACATCGACGACTTGTTCGACCGGCTGAAGTTAGCCATTGTGTTCTCCAAGATGGATCTGTGAAGTGGCTACTACTAGATGCGTGTGAGGATGATGATGTCCCAAAGACGGCGTTCAGAACTTTCTATGGGCATTACGAATTCATGGTCATGCCTTTCGGCTTGACAAATGCCCCTACTTCCTTCATGGACTTGATGAATCGAGTGCTTCTCCCATACCTTGACAAGTTCGTGGTGGTGTTTATTGATGACGTTTTGGTTTATTCTGAGATGTTAGAACAACATTGTGAGCATCTACAGATTGTACTCAACACACTGTGAGAAAATCAACTCTATGTAAAATTCTCAAAGTGTGAGTTCTGGATAAAGGAAGTGATGTTTCTGGGTCATGTGATTTCTTCTAGACATATAGCTGTAAATCCTACAAAGGTAGAAGTTGTGACCAAGTGGAATGCTCTGAAGAATCCCTCAGAGATCTATAGTTTCCTCGGCTTAGTAGGTTACTATCAAAGGTTTATCAAGAGCTTCTCTGAGTTGGCCTTGCCTTTAACCAAGCTGACATGAAAGGAAGTCAAGTTCTCTTAGACACTAGAATGTGAGAACAAATTCCAAAAGTTGAAGGAGTGTTTGACTTTTGCTCCCATTCTTGCCTTGCCTTTTGAAGGCATACCCTATGTCATCTACACTGATGCTTCTAAACAAGGCTTAGGGTGTGTTTTGATGCAAGACGGAAAGGTGATCGCCTATGCTTCTTGCCAATTAAAACTGAATGAAGCTAATTGTCCTATACATGATTTAGAGATTGGTGCCATCATTCATGCTCTAAAAATCTGGCGACACTATCTCTATGGTGTGAAGTTTGAAGTTTTCTATGACCATTAAAGCTTCAGGTACCTGTTGACATAGAAGGATCTAGATCTACGACAGTGAAGGTAGATGGAATATCTCAAAGATTATGACTTCACCATCACCTATCATCCCAGTAAAGCAAACGTCCTAGCTGATGCTTTAAGTCACAAGAAGGATGATGTTTTTGCCGCTCTGAGATGTTCAGTATGGAAAAATCTTGAACTTGTGACTAGTTGGAGACCTCAGGTTGTTGATTCAGTTGATGAAGACAAGTTTTGTGTTCATATGGCTAGTTTATTGTTACACCAACTTGGATCTCAAAAATTATTGATGCACAGTTGGAAAGCTCTAAGATGGAAGAGATGAAGTCCTTGACCGAGAAACCACAATCTGACTTCTTTGTCAGAGTGGATGGCGTTGTCTACTTTAGACAAAGGTTGTGGATTCCTGACATGGGTGATTTGAGACAGAAGGTGCTGAGTGAAGTGCATGAGTCCAAGGACACTATTCATCCTGACACAACAAAAATGTACAAGGACTTACAACGAAGCGTCTGGTAGAAGAACATGAAGAATGATATAGCTTTGTTCATCACGAAGTGCTTGACATGTCAGCAAGTCAAGATCAAACATCAACGACCTGGTGGTCTTCTTCACCCTCTTCAAATTCCAGAATGGAAGTGGGAGAAGATCACAATGGACTTTGTTACTGGTTTCCCCAAGTCCAAGAAAAGTTATGATGTTGTTTGGGTGGTTATTGATCGACTTACAAAATCTACTCATTTCTTGCCTTTCAAAACCAATTACAAAGTTGCGGATATGGCTCAGTTGTACGTTGAGTGGGTCGTACGCCTACATGGAGTACCTGAGGTAATAGTTTCTGACCGTGACCCAAAGTTTACTTCTCATTTATGGGGTATTCACGAGGAGATGGGTATTGACTTGCGTTTCAGTATTGCTTACCACTCACAGACTGATGGTCAATCTGAGAGAACAATTCGGATTCTAGAGGACTTGCTTAGTGCTTGTGTGATGGATTGGGGTGGTGCATGGGATCGGTATTTTCCATTAGCTGAGTTTGCTTACACAATAACTACCAAGCTATTATTGGTATGCCATCTTTTGAAGCTCTCTATGGTAGACCATGTCGTTCACCTTTGCATTGGGATGATGTCAGTGAAATTCTCTAGTGAAGACCGATGACATGAAAATGATGATAGAAAAGGTACAGTTGATAAAGAAATGCATGAAAGATGCTCATGACGAGCAAAAGATGTATGATGACAAGAAAAGGTCTGATGTTAACTTCCTAGTGGGTGACTATGCATTTCTGAAGATCAAGCCTATTTGTTCTATTGCTATATCTAAAGTTAAAGGCAAGTTGAGTCCCCGCTATGTTGGACCATTTGAAATCTTAGATAAGGTTGGAGATTGTGCATACCACTTAGCTTTACCTCCTTCCTATGATAAGATTCATAATGTGTTCCATGTCTCTGTGCTGAAGAAGTATGTGAAGGACTCTTCTCATGTGCTTACTATTGGGCCTTTGGAGATACATGAAAATCTAGCCTATGAAGAGCTACCTGTGAAGATCCTTGACTTCTAAGTAAAGTAGCTAAAGAACAAAGAGATTGATCTGGTAAAATTTTTGTGGAAATATCATGGTCTGGAAGAAACCACTTGGGTGTTGAGAGATGAAATGCTACATACTCGCCCTTCTCTTTTTGCTTGAGATTTGGAGGACAAAATCCTTTTAAAGGGATGGAGTACGGTAATATAATGAATCTTAGATGTAATCTCCATGTAAACCTTTTTCCCAAGTTTCCCTGTCATTTCTGTCATTTATGTCATTCATGCTTAATTAGTGGAATTTATAGTGGTTTAGTGAACATTTATTCACTAATTGTACCAATATAAGGGTTTATGCACAAATACCTTAGTGAAAGCTTAATTACCATAATTAAGTGCTATAAACCTTAATCTAACTTTTTGATGTGATTTTAAAACATAAAATGAGCCTAAGTTTCAAATTTGGTTCGATTTGGATGTTGTTTGTGCAAGTTGTGCAATTTTAGGTACATTCTGGACTTTTATGTAATTTACCCGATTGGGAGGTTTTCTTTGCAAATTATCACATGAAGTTTAATCCTTAGATATTACCTTACCATTATCAAGATTTTGAATCATGGGAAACCTGGTTGTACCTTGGTTTGAAGGTGTTTCTCTCCAAGGGCATTATAGGGATTACCTTCTTTATAAATGAGCTTATCTTTAAAAGCTATCAACCAATGGGGTTGTTTCTTTAACTGGAGGATGGTGGCGATGGCCTAGAAGCCTCCATGTGCTTTTAGGACTGAACTTGGATATACAATAAGTCTCTATGAGTTTCCCTCTTGCATGGCCATGAAGCCCTAGGCTAGGGACACATGGAAAGTCCCATAGACACCTCATGCTTGCCCCCTTCTTTATAAAGCCAAGCCTACCCCTTCCCACCTCCCAATCCAAGAATCAATTCTCTCTTTCTCTTTCCCCCAGCTTAGAGCATCATCCCTTCTATGTTTATCCATGAAGTTGTTGTCCCAAGGTAAAAGAGGGTGCCTACCTTGGTGAAGAAGGCTCCTAGGGTTCCAAATTTTTATATTTAGGATTTCTTGAGCTCCTCCATGGTGATTTTGACCAAAACTAGTAAGCATCCTCCTTTCCTTCCCTATTTTCACGCTGTTAGTATTCCTCCCACCTTCTTCCAGGTCAGAACCATGACCTTCCATGGTAAAACTCCACCTAGAACCCTAAAACATCTCATCTCCATGCTCTTTTGCTAGGGTTTGCACCTCTAAAGTGGAGAAGGTGATCTTTGCTCAAGAAAGGAGCTTGGCTTGGAGCAACCAGACCTTCTAATATCAAGATCCTTGCTTTTTGTACCTTCTTACCTTCCTAGAGGTGAGTTGTGTTAACCATCTTCTCATATATTGCTTACTACATGCTTAAAACTCATGCTTCTATGTTTAAAATCGATGATTTCCATCTCTTTTTACCATGTTCTTCTAGGGTTTTGGTTTCTTGTTGTTTTACCTTCTCTAGAAGATCTAGTTTGGTTACCTATGCAACTTCAAACCTGATCGGGTTAAATGGTGTTTTCTCACTCTCCCTCTCTCTTTAATTATCTCGATCAGTTTGATGATATGTCAATTTCCTATTGGTTACTATTGAAAAATTCATATCTTCTAATCCGCTTATCCAAATTTGACAAATAAATATGTTTTGGAATTGGAAAATTAATCTCTATCTAATAAACATATTTTCAAGGTCTGATTTCATGCTTTGATGAAGGGTAGTTTTTGTAGAATGAATTTGACGCATAAAATCCATAAAAATTACATCTTAATAATCATAACTCCAAAATTAACATAAAAATATGTTTTCTTCATTAGGAGAACCTAATAAGTTCATTGGTGATATTTTCAAAATCTAAATCTTAGTTTTGCTAAAAATTTCTTCTAAAATGTTCTAAAATTAGGGTTTCTATACATTAACGTGCACTATGTACTCTAATACATGTTAATACATTGAAAATAGGCAAAGTAGAACTTGGACTCAATTAAAGTGGTAAAAGTTAGTCATCGATATCAATAAGAGAGGTATGTGCATTCCTTACACCCTATGTCGGGATAATTGCAGCCAAATCCTATATTTCCCTAATGAGAATGAACCCTAAATCTTCTATTCTTGAATCCTAATGTTGTTCATGCCTCAAATTAGATTATAATTTCTTCTTATTTGGGTCTTATACCCCACTACCATTCTTATTGAATATTATGACTACTCTTGCCATGACTACTTTTCTAGCATGTATATTTATGTTATATTTAATTTAAAGTAGTGGTACTTATGTACAACCACCCACAAAGGGCATGTATTTAATCACCATGGGGAATGTTTTTATTCTCCCCTATATAATTGTGTAGGTGACTGGGAATGTCTTATTCTCCCCTCACTGATAGGTTAGAGGTCTAGTAGGTGCCTCATCCCTACTTAGTTAGGTAGACATAATTATCTTACATGCAAATCCTTTTTAATATAATTGTTAATGGCAAGTTTCTTTTGAATATAGCCTCCTACTCTTGTTATCTTCATCTTATGATGAACCCTAACCTGTTCTCATTTGCTTTACTTATCTTTTTATCCTAGACTAGTTTTGTGGCACATACCTTATTTTCTTTCCCCTTTTTCTTTGTGCTTTCCCAACCACCCAGGTGCTGGTGTTGAGCAAGGAGAAGGACAAGTTTGAAGAAAGTCATCTCAGGAGTAGATCTCAAGCTATCTGAAAGGATGTCTAGGTTACTATAGCTAGATCTTTTTTTCTTATCTTTTTCTTTTGGGTATATCTCAAGCTATTTCAAAGGATGTCTAGGTTTCTATAGCTAGATCCTTTTTTCTTATCTTTTTCTTTTGTGAACAATCATTTAATGAACAATGAAAGCCATGTAATAGGCTTAGTACTTTTATTTCCGCTGCTGTTGACATTTTATAACGTATCTGTTGCATTCATATTTACTTGGAATATTATACATGCATCCCTTAATATCTTTTTTCTTTCTAAAAATATGGATGTTTTGTGCATCCTTAAAATTTTAGTAAGGAGGTGATCTTGCCTTTTTACAATGTGAGGGTACTGTTTATGTACAGTTTGGAGATGTTATTAATTCTGGCAGTGTTGTTGCAGCATTTGTGAAAGTATTAGTGTTTTATATCCTTATTTTGCCTATTTGATCTTATCTCTCTATATCTAAATGGAGTCAATGTTGTTTTGGATATGATCTAGTTCTACCTTGATGGTGAGAGATAGAGCGGGGTCTGCCTGGGGGTCATTGTCCACAAAGAGATGTTGTTGCTCTAAGTCAGCTAGTTTTTGCATCATGTTTCCATATTTATATTTTTGCCATATCTTGAGGGCTGATCTGATCTTTCTGGTGTTGTTGAGAATGTGGTAACCTGGTTCTAAGGATTTTTTTGCGAAAATAATCCAGTTCTATTTACATATATCAACACATGATGGATCTATCAGCCAATTTTTTTGATTTTGAAGGGTTTGGGGCCCCATTTTATAGGTTTGGTGTCGAGGATGATAGGGAAGTGTTCGGAAATAAGTCTATGAGGGATAGAATTAAAGGAATGTGGGTGAAGGTCTTCCCAAGAAGGAGAGCAAATGAAGTGGTCGATTCTGGCCCAGGAGTGGTTCATATTTCCAAGTGTAAAGTGAATTTGAGGGGGTGATGTTGATCATGTTGTGTTTGATGATGAGCTCCCTGATGATTTTGTCTGATGTAGTCATCGTGCCTATCTGTTGGTGTTTTTTTTTCTGTCAGAAGGTTGAGTGATGAGGTTGAAATATCCTCCCATAATCAATGGTTTATTATTATGAATCCTAAAGATATGTTCTATCTCTTTGATGAATAGAGTCTTGTTAGAGTCAGGCTCATCGTATGCATCAATGAAGATCCAATTGTTGGATTCAGAGGTATTTATGATATGTAAGGTAATAGTGAATTTTTGGTATTCTATATGAGAAATATCAAACATAGCATTGTTGATACCTATGCTAATTCCTCCTTTGAAACCATCTAGTGGTATTTAGTACCAAGTGTTGATATATTTGCCCCCCATAGTTTTTAAGGAAAAAAGTGTTAACGTGGTTTTTGGTTCAAGAATAGTGATTATATTGATGTCATGTTTATATATGTGTTATCGTATCATTTTTCTTCTTTTAATATTTGATGCACCATAAATGTTCCATGACGAGATCTACATGTAGACTGATATGAAAAGAAAAACCTGGATTGTGATGACCTGATCTACGGAGCTATGTCTAGGTTTTTAAGATCAGTATTATTTTTGTGGATGAGTCTTTGATTCCACCATTTCATGAAGAATTCAATATCATTAGTGTCGAGTGGGCTACTTCTTCAGAGTTAAAAGTGATACCTAGGGTATCACTAAACTGGGAGAACGAATGGATGATTGGCCACGATGCAATGTCTTGTATATTATCTCGTTGATTATCTTTATATACTGCAGCAAAAGAATCAGAGAATGATGGCAATGAAGCGTGTAGTACTGAAATGTTGTTGTCAAAAGTGTTACCTATTCTTCTAAAGCAAAGAATTTCTTCTTCATCAGTCTCTCAGGTGTTGTATCAAGCTGGTCGATCGAAGGAACTATGATGATATTCTTTCCTATGCTCTTTTGTTTTGGGCTTTGGGAAGATATGATCTCCTCCATGATTGTTGTTTTAAGTTGTTGTACTGTGTCTGAATCAAGGTTGGTAGTGGTGACTAGATTGTTTTTAAATGGGAAAGGTCTGTAGGAATCTTAGAGGGAATTATTATTGTTATTATTGTCCATCGATGGTGAGGACAATCTGGGCCTTTTGTTCTGGCCGTTTGGGTTGTTGTATGTCTACAAAAGAGATGATGAGTATTTTTCTTTCAAAAGGTTTTCAGTTGTCTATTGAAGTCTTTTTGGAGTTGATGGGGAAATACCAAGAAGGTGGATGAAGGGTGATGTCAGATAAAGTGGTTGAGTTGCCAGTAGGGTTTTTTGTGATGAGATTAATGATGTAAATCTTTTCTACTAATCTAATCTTAATGGAAGCTGGTAGGGTGATGGCTTGTTTTTTGGAGAAGATGCAGAAGACTTTGATGTAATTAGAAGGGTGCATGGTGTCATGGCTGAAAAATTGGAGAGTCTCTCCAATAGAGTGGGAAATAAATCGCCTTTGATTTCACCTGTTTCGGCTTTTGATTTATAAATTGCTTCAGCACAAAATAGGAAACGGTCTCTCCAACACATAAATGGTTGTAAGTTCACATTTTCATCATCTTTAGTAAAATCAAGTTGTGAGCAAGCAACGGGGTCCTCTTATGTGGTCACCCCCTGAAGATGGTAGGTTCAAACTCAATACAGATGCTACTATCTCAAACAACATGATTAGTTGTGCATCTATCATAAGAAACGATAATGGCTTTTCGGTTGCTATGACCAAGAAAACTTATGCGGCTGACTGGGAAGTTGTTACTGTTGAAGCAGTGGCGATTTCTGTGGGTTTAGATTTGGCCATCTCCCTTGGTCTCCAACAACTTGATGTCAAATCTGATGCCCTCAATGCCATAAGGCACATAAACAAAAATGAAGTTGGCAGAGGCCCAAACATGGAAATTTATAAGAACATCAACCAACTACAGAACAGAGTGGAAATGATCTCCTTCAACCACATCTTCAGAGAAGCAAATGGGGTTGCTAATAGCTTGGAAAAAGTAGGCCTTGACTCCATGGGTCATGTTGTTTGGCTCGAGATTTCCCCCAGCATTGTATGGCTGATATGTATTATGACACCTTTTCTAGAAATATATGAGGAAGTGTTTAAAAAAAATAGTTAATAGATATTTATTAGAATTTAATAGAAACTAACTTTAATTTCTTATAGAGTTAGACTTCAACTTCCCATAGATGTGGAGGAATATCAGAGAAGGAAACCCACCCGATCCTCCGGAACCAATAAAGGAAGAACCTTGTTCAGGATCCCATTTCGTGATGTTAGCTTGAACAAAGCTGGTTCCACAAGGTATAGCCACAAATCAGGGCTAGGTAGGGTGGGTGAGTGTCATGGGTGTTCTTTCCTAAGTGAAAGCGGGTCATATGATGAAGAACATATCTCACCCACTTGACTCCTATGTTCTTCAAGAGACAGTACATAATGATCGTAGTGTTTTCTACAATTTTAGTCTGATTTTTCTTTGGATGAATATTGCAGTTAACAACTAAGGCAAGTATGCATCTCTTGAGGTCCAAGGTAGAGGAGGGAAGGGTGCACTTCTTTGTATAAGGGAATTGAGGCTTCTTTAAGAACTTATGAATATCAAGGAAAGTATGATCATATTTCTTGTAGAAGGCCTTAGGCTCAACTAGGTCAAAATATTCAGGATTGTCCTTGCGTCAGGTGTCAGACACTTCAGTACCAAAAAGAATATGTTCAGGGTATCCTCAGAGACTTGGAGTTTCTTCCATGCGATCATAGATATGAGGACTACTTGAGTATTAGGCGGGGGTACGAGGGTGTCATAATTGTTGGTATGTATGCCCTGAGAGCTAATCATGGGATGATTGGTGGGATACATTAAGATTGATTTGATAAACATCAAAGGCAAGCTTCCAATTCTTTCTGATTCAGTCATATGAGATAGTGATAGAACAGATTGAATGTCTAGAGAATGACAGTACTCAATGACGTATGCTTTCAGGTTAAGGACCTAAACGATGAGATCATACAGATGCTAAGAGTTTGTACATTCTTGTTTTGTCCCTAGTCGGATGTCATTGTGGAAGGTAGATAGACAGCAATGACACACAAGACTATATTGTGCTGTTGGTTGATGAAAGAATCTCATTAGTCATGATATGGTGATATCAAACCAAACACATAGGTACTTGTTAGAGAACAAGTGTACCGGACAGACCCACCGTGAGTTTGACACATGGAACCATGACATGGTAGTCATAGTCAGTACTCACAGTGATGGTAGTGAATGTGATTCTTTGACCTGAAATCACTACACTCAACACATGTCATTGGGTACACTTTGATATCATCAAACGCAGTCCTGAAACATGGGTTATTATAAAGGTGATGATTGGGTGGCTTTGACACATGGGGATTTTGAGGGGTGAGTGATAGATATGGGATTTGTCTCTCCTGAGGGAGTTTGATATCCAAGGCCACTTGATGAGTAGGATTGAGATAGGCGTGCGCACGCATGTGTGAATCAATATGTGATATTGATGTCATACATATCTCTTACAATCTGCTCTGAGATCAAGAAAGTGAATGAACGTTGACAGGATGATTGTTCCATGCCTCGAGTTCATTCGGGATATCAGTGACAAAGGAATTATACATTCACTGTAACACCATTCACGGATTGTAGGATTGAAAGTTGTTCTCCAACTTTCTATTCCACTTGGGTAGCATTGATGTGTGACTAGGCACCGCTCTTTGCTTGTGAAGTCATAAGTGTTATGGACTTTCACTGCCAACGTGAAAAGGACCTGTAGGGTCACACACATAGGATTTAACCTGGAAGAGGAGTTTTGTCCACAAACAATGTTTAGATTGATTGCTAAAGGAGTTTAGTAGTTCAATTAAACACTCAATTGATTGATAGCTCAAAATCATAGTGTTCAAGGTGTTGGACAGATTGATTAGAGTATCGGATTGATTGAAACTACAATTGACTGTTTCTGCACAATCTGCACTCCCAACCGATCGGCTCATGTGATGAACCGATCGAATGAGTTTGGTGAACTGATCGGCTCAAGTGGTGAGTCGATCGGCTCATGGACAGGGTGAAACAATCGGTTCAAATGTTGAAACGATCGGTTCAACTGGTCCAACCTAGCAAGTTGGGAAAGTAAGATTGGTGAGAAATTTCTTTTCGTTTCACTTGCCCAATTTGATTGGAACAAGGGTATTGGGTACCAATTAGAAACAAAAGAGAAAAAGTCAATCGGGAACTGACCAGGGCCACGAACCGACCGGTTCAGAAGTGAACCGACCGGTTGAGGTGTCCCAACCAATCGGTTGAGGTGTCAACCGACCGGCTCAGGTCCCCAACCGACTGTTTCAGTTGTGAAACGATCAGTTCATGTCACGCAGTTGGTTGTTTTTGTGGAAAATCTCGAACCCTTCTACTCTTGCTTTAGTCCCGCATTGCCCGGGATGGAGAACCCTGTCCCATGACCCTCCTATATATATAGGGGTATTGGGGGCTTCTCAGACAACAACTCAGTGCAACCAGTTGCTCTATAAAGTTGTCGTTCTCTCTGGTTTTGGTAACCGAGAGAGCCCGAGCAAGTGCTACCCGATAACGGAGGCATGGCAAGGGAAAGACAACTGCAGAAAGCGAATGGTGGTAGGAGAGTGTGTTGGCGACTAGTATGCTGACAGGAGGGTGCGACTCCTTCCAATTCCTTGTGGGACAAGGAGATTGGAGTTCCAGGTGGTCCGTGTGGACTACTTCAGAGGCGGGAGATTTCTATCGCTCGAAGGATAGATGGCAATCCTGACAGTCCCGGTGAGACCAGGAGTCGTCAGTCCTGGTGCGACCAGGAGCTGCACATACACCGTCCAAGACCAGAGGTGAAGACCGCGCAAGGTGCGAGGTATTGTCGCCGAGCAAGTCTCGGGACAAGGTATGATTCCACAAACCATCCCTTTCCTATTGTATAGACGTTGACGCGTTTCCTTGTTCTGGGTTTGGGGAGAAGAAAATTTTTATTTCCGCTGCCTTCTCTGCCTCCCCTAAAACCCAACAGTAATTCCAATGCAAATTTACATAGAATTTGTGAACGGATTTGGTGCTTGTGATGGAATTGTTATAGGACACGCATTCAACACCTAAGGCTGAGGGATGGTGTTTGTATGACAACTCTGCTACTTGATTTATGACCTCTTGACTTCATGGATGTAGCTCAAAAAGGGCACGAAAAGGAAAAGGGTTCCTAAGAAGGAGCTCCTTATACCTATTTAGAGCCTCATTTAAGATGAAGAAAGTGTCATCAAGGGGAATCAAGTGAGAGTTGGACAAAGATGAAGGTCCTTTAGTTGGGGCAGTCCTCGTCCTCCTATTAGATGCCATGGAAAAGAAAAAGAGAAGATGGAGAGAGCAAAATCTAAAGAACCACCACTAAAACTCATCCACCGACCTAGGGTAGATAGGGGGATGGTCAAGGAAGGTCAATCTAGGTCAAACTAGAGCTAGGGAGAGGAAGGTTGGGGCTAGGGTTGAGAGCTTGAGGGACCTAGAGGTTGGATCGGTCGACTTTTCTCTAGTTGAGAGGGAGAATAGTCGACCGAACCTATCTTTAGTTTGCTCCAGCCTGGCCATCGGTTGAGTTCTGTTACTCAGAAACTCGACTGATAGGCTCTTTAAAAAAGCTCTCGGCCTATGATCGGTCAAGTTGCCAACTCGACCGATGGTCAACCTGAACCAAACATAGAAATTCTAATTTCTAGCCATTAGAGTGCTAATTAAATTTATTTTTCAAGTCCATTTTGCATTTTAAACATACTTAGGCACATATCACTCATCATTGGATACTATTTTACGATAAAACAAGCCTTTACAAAAAATACCCAAAAATAAGAGAAAAACAATGCAAAAAGAACATGAAAACTGATTTTTAGCGGATTAGCAAGCAATGGTGATCAAAACATAAGCAGAGCATATAGGATAGATGTCAACTATCTAGAAGGCATATCAGATTCATTCAAAGTAGTTATGAGAAGTTTAGCTCTAATAAAGTTAAATTTCTCTCTAGATAGAGGTTTAGTGAAAATGTCCGCCAACTGATTTTTTGTGTCGACATGCGTGATATAGATATCCTTTTTTGCAATGTGATCAAGAAGAAAATGATGACGAACCTCTATATGCTTCACTCTACTATGCAAGATAGGATTATATGACATGTTAATTGCACTAGTATTATCACAATAGATAGGAGAAGCATCAAACTGAATGTTAAATTCTTGGATCATTTGCTTCATCCATAGGACCTAGGCACAACAACTCGTGGCTGCAATGTATTCAGCCTTGGTGGTTGATAATGCCACTGTGCTCTACTTCTTAGAAAACCAAGACACCAAGCATGGTCCTAGGAGAAAGCAAGTGCCACTTGTGCACTTTCTATCAATCAAGCATCCCATGTAATCTGCATCACTATAAGCAGTAAGAGTAAAGTCCCTTGACTTAGCATACCATAATCCAAAATTTTGTGTTTTGGCTAAGTAGGTGAAAATCGTCTTAACAACTATAAGATGTGATTTCTTTGGATTGACCTGAAAGCGAGCACACAAGCCAACACTAAACATTATATCTGGTCTAGAGGTAGTTAAGAAAAGTAAACTTTTGAACATACCTTTATAGAGCTTCTCATCTACCTTCTCACCTTCTTCATCTTTGTCAAGTTTGGTGGTGTTTGACATGGGTGTGTCCGTCAGCTTGGTGTTCTCCATTCCAAAGCGCTTGAGTAACTCACTTGTGTACTTGCCTTGGTTGATGAAGTTCCCATCTTTTGTTTGCACTTTTCCACTTTCATCAAGATTGTTGTGGTATACCCACTTAGTGCCAATGATCTTTCTATCACTTTGTCTTGGCACTAGGGTCCATACTTTGTTCTTTTCAAATTGCCCAACTCTTCTTGCATAGCTAGGATCCACTCATCATTCCCAAGATCTTCCTTGACGTTCTTTGGCTCGAGTTGTGAGATGAAGGTGATGTTGGCTTGTCCTTTGTTGAATGCAACCTGCGTCTCAACTCTTTCAAATGGATCACCTAAAATCAGCTCTTTTGGATGATTCTTTTCAAACTAGGGAGTTGAATCCTTCTTCTCTTCATCTTTCTCTTCTTCTTGAGTGATTACCCTCTTTTCCCTTTTGGGTTTTGTTGAGCTCTTTTAGAATAGGAATTACTTCACCTGCAACATCATCATTTGGAACAATATCTTTGGGAATAGAGGGGCTAGTCTCAATAAACTTAAAATTTATGGATTCTTATACTTTAGCAAGATCAACATTAAACACTTTATAAGCCTTGGTAGTAGTGCTATAGCTAAGAAAGAAAGCCTTGTAAGATTTTGAATCAAACTTATCGAGAGAATCTTTCATATTCAAAACAAAATAAGGACATCCAAAAACATGAAAATACTCAATAGAAGGCTTCCTTCCTCGCCATAGCTCATATGAGGTTTTCTTCAAAGAAGTATGTGTAAAAACCCGATTTTGCACAAAACATGAGATACTGACAACTTCAACCCAAAACTTCTTTGGAGTGTAATACTCAAGAAGTATAGTTCTAGCCATCTACTGTAGTGACCTATTCTTCCTATCTACAACCCCATTTTGTTGAGGTGTTCGAGGTGAAGAAAAGTTATGTGCATAACAAGATTCTTGACAAAAATGTTCAAAAAGATCATTTTCAAATTCTCCCCCATGATCACTACGGATGGAAACAATCCAGCAAGAAGCTTCATTCTCAACTCATTTACAAAAGCTCGAGAAAACATCAAGCGTATCACTCTTGGAAACAAGAAATAAGGTCCAAGTATATCTAGAGAAATCATCGACAATAATAAGGCAATACTTGGACCACGAAGTGATTGAGTTCTCATTAGTCCAAATAGATCAATGTGAAGAAGTTAAAGAGAACTCTTGGTACTAAGGACTCCTTTGGATTTGAAGGAGGACTTAGTTTGATTTCCTTGGGTACAAGGTAGGCATTCCTCATCCTTTTCAAAATCTAATTTGGGAAGTCCCTTGACCAAGTCCTTTTTGCTAAACTTCTTCAACTGATGCATATTTACATGACCAAGCCGACAATTCCAAAGAGAAGTATCATTTGAATTGATTACTAGGCACCCACCAACAACAAGCTTAATAGAGTCAAGAACAATAACATAAATATTACTACTTCTGGTTTCCTTATATATAACTTGATAGGTGAGAAAATCTAGAATCAAACATTCAAAGGAAGTAAATAACACAAGGTAACTTCCAAATAATTGACTAACACTAATTTAATTGTGATGTAGGCCATCCAAGAAAAGAACATTCTTGATACACAATGATTCACCTACATCACCCTCACCTTTGACCTTACCTTTCTTGTTATCCCCAAAGGTAACCAAACCACCTTTCTTTTTGGTGAAGTTGATGAAATGGCTTATATCACCTGCCATATGCTTGGTGCATCCACTATCAACAATCCATCTTCCTTTTTCCTACAAGAAAGGAGAATGTCAGTTACCAACTCAAACTTTGGGATCTGGAGTTAGCTTGGGGACCCATTTCATCTTTGGGTTGGTCCCCTTAAGCTTGGAAGGACAATAAGTAGAGTAATGATCATCACACTTGTAATAAGAACAAACCATAGGATTCTTAATGCCAGAAGACTCTCCAACAAAGAAAGAGGTCTCCTTGCTCTTTTTCTTACCTTTGGCTTTGCTCTTGCCTCTTAGTTCTCCCACTACAAATCCCAAACCACTAGTACCACTTTGTTTGGTAGAATGGTCAAGGATTTCATTTAGGGAGATTTTCCCTTTGAGGAATTTCCGTAGAGAGGCCCTTAGTCTATGATTGTCATCATTAAGATATTTGATAGTAAAATACAAACTAGTAATATCGTCTCTAGCATGAATAAGGTAGACCTCTAGATAGAGGGCTTTAGTCAAATAAGAATCTTTCTCAAGAGATATAGAAGCAATATCATTACTAGGAAAGATAGGTCTAGAAGATAAATCATTAATTTGATCGAGAAATGTAGCATTTTCAGATTTAGGCACTTGAATTTCCTTAAGATAAACATCTCTCTCATCCCTATGAGCATCAACAAGAAGCTTAAATTCGGTAGTTTCAGTTTTAAGAGTTTCAAGCTCCTTTTGGCACTTTTGGTTGTCTTCCTTAAGAGTTTTAATGTTCTTAAGGTAGACACCATTCTCTACTTCAATTCCATTGTATTGGAGCTCAAGATCAAATTATTGTCCTTGCAAGTTATCAATGCTCTCAAGATGCATTTTGTAATGACCCTACATCCTGATAACCCCCAACTAAGGGAGACCAACAGGTCAGAGTCGTTATCCCAATTTTTTGGATCAATGGTTCAACAAATAATCAATAATAATTACTAAATTCTACCAAGACTATACTTGAAAAGTTGTAATAAAATAAAACATGCATACCTTTTTAAAATCTTGGATTTCTAAACTTATATCCACAACTGGAATCTATTCTAACTAATCCTCCTTGTACTTTAATTCATGTATTCACAATGTACCACTTTACTGTTTGTCCTTTTCAATTTTGTACCTAAATCACTGACAAACAAAACGTCGGTAAGTATAACGAATTATACTGGTATGTGGGGGAAACACAAATCATGCATTTAGTTTTAACAACATATTGCAAAGCAATTATGATTTAGCAAACAAACTTTATGCTTTAAACATAACTACTCAATCCATACATACCCTAGCCTCTGCATTGTCCCTGCAGTGGACCTGGATACTACCTCTCATACGGTAGATCCCAATTAGCCCCCATGATCCTACCTAACAGGTAGATCAATACCTAGGATTGAAGAGTTGCATGGAACTACCCATAGGTAGCCCAATCCCTAACTCATGATATGCTAAAGAGTCGCACGACACTACCCATAGATATCCCAATCACTGACTCATGATAACCTGATGGTCCTACATAACAGGTAGACCATGTACTAGGTCATCCTTATTATTAGCAAAGCCACAGAGGAGGACCAGGATCTGAGCTAGTCATGTACCCATATATATGGTGATAATCATAGTCACTTTATAGTTGCATGAAATAAAAGTCATCCAAGCAGTTATTTTTAGGCAACCGAATAAACATTCGGGAATCGCCGTGAAACTAAAGCGATTTAACCATAAGCGTAATCACATACCTGAGATGCATATTTTTGAGATAAAATCAATCAAGTAGAGAAATCCAACCAAGCAAGTACATGCAAGAATCTTGAAAATAAACATATGAATCCCTTTTATCAAAATTTATCCAAACCCATCTTGCTTCTTAGGATTTCTATTCCAACTTAGGGCTTCTACCCCTTTTTAGGGTTTCTCTTGCAATTGGGGTTTTGCCTCCACTTTTAGGATCATAAACCCTTAATTAAACAAAACTTCATAAAAACCCTAAGTTTCTCATCCTATTTCTCCTAACAGGCTTAGGATCATCATTTAATAACATATTTCCATAATTCGAATCAAACATGGTTTTCTCTTCCTTTTTCTCTAAATTAGGGTTTATAAATGTATTATCCTTCATACTTAGTTTAAAACCCTAAATCATGCAATTATCCATCTAAATCAGATTAAGGATTAACATTATCATTCAACGGGTTAATATTACTCAAATTAACCTATTAAGCCTCATAAATTCATCCATTACACTCAATTAGGGTTTCTAACCAAATTTTAATACATTTTTCATCAAATTAATATACTTTTGCAAAACCAGCTGTAATTAGGTTACAAAACCATTTTTATCTTGTTCCTTGTATTTTTCTAATCAACTTTCATATATAAAGTTTATTCATCCGAGTTTTCTAGCAATTCCTATGAATTTTACAAGGAAAACTGATTTTCTAGATCTTTTGAGTAGAGAGGACGATTACCAAAAATTGTCGGCCTTTTGATCAATAGTCTGATGGTATGCCCTTTAAATCTGACGCTACTCGTCGCGCGTGAGCTAATTTAGCCAGCCACTCCTCGGATCGTTGGATCTCCACATAGGATCACGATATAACCTGATCTAACGACCACTACTTCTCGTCCTCCTTTCCTTCGCTCAACCCCGTGGTGGCGTCAAGACAATTCTCTCACCGGAGCAAGGTCAATCTAGGGACCTAGGGCACGAGAGCAAAGGGTAAGCGGCCGGTTGGGTTCGTGCATCTCTGAGGAATCGAGAGGGGCTCTATTTATACAATCAGGGGGTCCCTTTGGGGTTTCTCAACCCTACCGCCTCCCACACCTTCAGGTGATTTGGGCGTTTCTTCTAGATGCATCCAAAGTACGAAAAACCAGGGTCTATGAGGTACGGAACTCCCTCCCGGATTCAACCAAGAAGTTGCCTAGTTTGCACATGTGAAGAATCATGAGAAAAATTGAAGGGAAATTCCTCTTGTCCGTGGCCAGAGTCCTAGTTCCATTGGAACTGTATGATGAGTGGCTCCCATTGGATCAAGATCCAACGGCCCTCATGTTACGACCCCATCTGAGCTTAATTGGTAAACTAGGGTTTACCTAGACAATTGCAAAGATTAATTGGAATAATCATTCTTGAAATATAATTAATGACGATAACACAATTAGGATGTTTTAACTATGATAATAAGTTTAAATGTTCTTTTGTCTTGAGAATTAGGGTTTGAGAAGCATAAACCCTAATCGGCCCAAAATAGGGTTTTGATGATACATGAATACAGAATTTGATAAGTAGAATGTCTCACTAAATGATTTTTAGTATTTTATGTGTAACTCTAATTTACTTCAAATTTGGATATGATTTAGATATATAAAATGTGAACAACATTGGAAAATATCAGAATTTTTGAAGAATGCTCTGACCTGTTTGTCGGCCTAGTTTCAAACTCGACCGATCACAATTTCAGAATTTTACAGCAGTGTGGTAATTGAATTTTATCTTTTTATTGGTATATCCAATTGATCTAAAATTTTAACAGTATTTTATAAATACAATTTTAGACAATATGTTAAATTGGCATAATTTTTGGATGACTTTTGAATCCCTACAGTAAGGGTGTCGGTCGAGTTTGTGCAGGACAAACTCGGCCGAATATATTGCTGACTGCAATATAGCAGTGCACTGTTCGATTTTTAATTAATTAGTGGTAACTCCAAATGATCTCAAATTTTAACTGAAGCTTTATAGAATAATTATAAACAACTTTCTAAATTCTCATAATTGTTGGAGAATTTTTGATCTCTGAAATAAACGAATTACAGTAACTTTTGTATAACTGAATATTCAGCCTATATAATTAAAGTTAAGTGTTGGGTCAATATGCAATTGACCCAAGAAGCTCAATTGACTTATATGAACGACCACACACACAAGCAGATCTCATTCTTTGTCATTCACTCCAGAGAAACGATCTCCTAGAGAGAGAGGGAGAATTAGGGCTTGAGTGGAGAAGTGGGGGAATTGCTGAATTAGGGTTTTGCGATCCCAAGAATGGTGAAATCAAGTAAGTTTGGATCCTTTGCATAGACTTTTATGGTGAATCTTCTCTCTCATGTCTAGATTCCATCCATGCTCTGATTTGATCCAAGATGATGTCGAAATTCCCTCTTTTCTCACCCTTTCTTCATAATCCTTCATTTTCAAGGTTTCCGAGTTGAATGGAAGAAGAATTGGGAGATTTGCTAGGGATTTGATAGGAATTCGAGATTCCCTGAGTTGAGCTGCGGTTTTGAGGTGTTTTCACACCTTAGGGTGAGTGGGTTCTTCCTTCAAACATTCTAATGCACGAATTTGATTATAACATCCAAATCCCTAAATGCTTAGCATGTGAATTCTAAATCCTGAAATGTCCATTTGATTTAAGTTATTGTAAATTGATATGATATGGATTCCTTCTCTGTTTGAACGACTCTTTGATGGTAGATTCATATCAGATACGTATACAACACTTCCTAGTGAGGATGCTTTTAGATTTATATCAAATGATGTAATTAGGGTTTGACCTAATTGAGATATCGCTAGAGTTTCAACCTTATTGAAAAGGACTAGTAATCCTATAAGTGGTTAGGATGTACCACATGGGTTATCTTAATTGAATTTTATGCTCTGATACCAAGCTGTTACACCCCGATCTCATGATTTGAGGAGCTGTTACACCCCGATCTCACAATTTCCTCAAATCATGAGATCGGGGTGTAACAGCTTGGTATCAGAGCATAAAATTCAATTAAGATAACCCATGTGGTACATCCTAACCACTTATAGGATTACTAGTCCTTTTCAATAAGGTTGAAACTCTAGCGATATCTCAATTAGGTCAAACTCTAATTACATCATTTGATATAAATCTAAAAGCATCCTCACTAGGAAGTGTTGTATACGTATCTGATATGAATCTACCATCAAAGAGTCATTCAAACAGAGAAGGAATCCATATCATATCAATTTACAATAACTTAAATCAAATGGACATTTCAGGATTTAGAATTCACATGCTGAGCATTTAGGGATTTGGATGTTATAATCAAATTCGTGCATTAGAATGTTTGAAGGAAGAACCCACTCACCCTAAGGTGTGAAAACACCTCAAAACCGCAGCTCAACTCAGGGAATCTTGAATTCCTATCAAATCCCTAGCAAATCTCCCAATTCTTCTTCCATTCAACTCGGAAACCTTGAAAATGAGGGATTATGAAGAAAGGGTGAGAAAAGAGGGAATTTCGACATCATCTTGGATCAAATCAGAGCATGGACGGAATCTAGACATGAGAGAGAAGATTCACCATAAAAGTCTATGCAAAGGATCCAAACTTACTTGATTTCACCATTCTTGGGATCGTAAAACCCTAATTCAGCAATTCCCCCACTTCTCCACTCAAGCCCTAATTCTCCCTCTCTCTCTAGGAGCTTGTTTCTCTGGAGTGAATGACGAAGAATGAGAGCTGCTTGTGTGTGTGGTCGTTCATATAAGTCAATTGAGCTGCTTGGGTCAATTGCATATTGACCCAACACTTAACTTTAATTATATAGGCTGAATATTCAGTTATACAAAAGTTACTGTAATTCGTTTATTTCAGAGATCAACCATTCTCCAACAATTATGGGAATTTAGCACATTGTTTATAATTATTCTATAAAGCTTCAGTTAAAATTTGAGATCATTTGGAGTTACCACTAATTAATTAAAAATCGAACAGTGCACTGCTATATTGCAGTCAGCAATATATTCGGCCGAGTTTGTCCTGCACAAACTCGACCGACACCCTTACTGTAGGGATTCAAAAGTCATCCAAAAATTATGCCAATTTAACATAGTGTCTAAAATTGTATTTATCAAATACTGTTAAAATTTGAGATCAATTGGATATACCAATAAAAAGATAAAATTCAATTACCACACTGCTGTAAAATTCTGAAATTGTGATCGGTCGAGTTTGAAACTCGGCCGACAAACAGGTCAGAGCATTCTTCAAAAATTCTGATATTTTCCAATGTTGTTCACATTTTATATATCTAAATCATATCCAAATTTGAAGTAAATCAGAGTTACACATAAAATACTAAAAATCATTTAGTGAGACATTCTACTTATCAAATTCTGTATTCATGTATCATCAAAACCCTATTTTGGGCCGATTAGGGTTTATGCTTCTCAAACCCTAATTCTCAAGACAAAAGAACATTTAAACTTATTATCATAGTTAAAACATCCTAATTGTGTTATCGTCATTAATTATATTTCAAGAATGATTATTCCAATTAATCTTTGCAATTGTCTAGGTAAACCCTAGTTTACCAATTAAGCTCAGATGGGGTCGTAACAACTCTCCCCCCCTTAGAATGTTTCGTCCTCGAAACATGAACCTACAAGAAAAATACATTCAAGGTTTTTCTAAACTTCTAAATCCTTCCATGCTATTATATTCTTGTATTTCATACCTGAATGTAGTTTTCAACATTAGATCTTTTTATTCTTTACTAAATCACAACATATTTCAAATAGTTATCAATGATATCAAGCAAATTCTTTATGCCACAGTCAAACATAGAATGCAAAGATAAACCACCACGCTTTCACTGTGCAACTCTGATACTCTAATACAACTATCTCAACTTATGCTGCTCAGAGAGTTCTATTGTTCTGTATCACCTTTAAGTGACAAAAGCAAGTTCACTATACTGTTTTAAACTTTAATCAAGTGCTATTCAAATAGCAAAATAGTCTTGAATTAAAAGACTAGATTCAACAATCAATTGCAAAATACTACGCTTGGCATCCCCATTGGGTCATGGATGCATGAGGTGAAGCATTACCACCTCATTCCATACTATCCTGTTTCGATCCTGGGATCTGTGGGTTATGGGCCCACACACAATTCAAAGTGTAACCATCGCATTATATCATTTTAGGGTTTCAACAACAGTAATAAGGTAATCCACAATTGTATCAGTCATTCAAGCATTAATCATATTCAATTACCATCACTCAGTTATATTAGAGCTGGGTATAACAAGCTACACCTCATTAGGGTTACTTGTCCAAACAATCTGATTATCAACCCTTTCTATTAATATGAGTGAATAAGTATGACTACCTTATTCAGGATATCCCTTCCTGTGTTCTGACATCATCCAAACCGTATCACCATATCACAAATACACAATAGTAAGATGCATATCAGATATGAATTACTTCAACTATCATACGCCTTTAAATTAACATATAGCTTGCACAAATATACTGAAATCATATGTAGAACCAACTTTCATACCTTAATATGCCTTCAACAAATCATACATGTAAAAACAAATTCACATATTACACAAAGCTAGTGTTTTCCCATATCTCTCTGCTCATTCATTACTTCTTTACTTTTTGCTACCTATCCTTTTCATATGAGTATATACAATAAACATCATTAACATTGAAGGATTTAAGACAGGAATAAATTATTCATCATTCTTGCTATCACACAAGAATTTATTTCTTATCGCACTTCATCATATTGTATGTCACTATTACATTCACTAGATGACCCTACCAAGGTAGTTATGCACCATATATGATTCATTTTCTCTTATCATTTCATTCCCATCTTGCTCTCATTAAGGAATATATGAAAGAGAAGATGATTTTAAGACTTGGAATTCTTGTATTCAAACATTCCCTTAATACATTCTCGTATGCAGATTTACTTAGTTATCAACAGAGATATTTAATTAATTAGCACCTGCCTGAATCTCACAACCTCTTTATTTTATAACTTTTCCATCATATTTCAAACCCTATCTTACGTTTCATAGTCCTCTTACCATATACTACTCCTTAACTCGTCATCTTTAATTCTAAATTTTTCTCTTATGACCATGTTGCTTATTCATATGTATGGTCATGTATACCATGTTGCACATATTTCCTCTTTTATCTTTATACTATTGTGAAGTTAACGTTCTAAATTAATAGTCCTTCTATTAGTTTTTCCTCATGTTGAATACATTACATATTCTTCATTTTTAAATCAAGTGGATCATGCATGGGTCAAACATAGTTTCTCTTTCAATCAAGTTTTTCTCTTCTGAATACAGTCCACCTTTGTATGACTTATTCATTCATTAAACTACACCTATGTTCCTTGCTTAGAAACTAGTTTGTTGTTCTAGTCTTATGAATTACATGTTCATACGATCCTTTTTACTTTTATGGACCTATTGAAAGCTCACTCTATTCTTCTACTTAGCCTTTGCTTTAGAGTTCATAAAAGCATTATACACTATTATATGATTCATTCTTCATGATTGATTCTTGTTATTTTGAACCATACATACATACATTTCACATATCTTTTCTATATTTCATATGTATAGTTCATGCAAAATTAACCAATAAACTGATTATGAGCTTCATATCATGTTCTATTATTCCCAATTAAGGGTTTCACATTTGAGACCCCAAAGTTAAACCTCAGATATCAGTTTCAACTAATTCTTAGTTGTTCTGATCTTGCCCATATGTTTCAACATCTTACTGTATGTACATTCTTACTCTGATGTGGGTCTAATTATTCAAATTCTATTCTTATTATACTATTGATAGGATTCATCAGATCCTAGTAACGCATCATGCCAGCCGGACCAGGCCAAACCTGAAGTCCTGAAGCCAAGAAATACAAGAATTACATTTTTCCTGAACTGCCACTCACAGCTCAGAAACTCGGCCGATCACTCTGGAACTCGGCCGATCACCTTCCAGATTTTGAAACTCGGCCGACCAACTTCGGCCGATCAGCAGGAAACTCGGCCGATCCTCTGGAGAACTCGGCCGATCGAAACACTACTTGTTTACCTACAAAGAAACTCGGCCGATTCAAGACCAAACTCGGCCGACCAAAACGCTGTTTGAAATCCTAGACAAGGAACTCGGCCGACCAAAACACGAACTCAGCCAAACCGCACACAGACTGAAAACCTAAACAGACCTGCTGATGTCAATTTCACTCGAATCAGCGGGCAAAACCATAGAAACAAAAGCTCATTCAAAGGTCAATTCTAGTCTACTTGTTATAAAGAATGAAATCAATAAATGCTACAATTGCATAGTGTGCAACAAATATTAAAGAACCATATTTCAAAGTATTGAATATTTCAATTCAAACATATAAGAGCATTTCTATACATTTCCAAAAAAAACAACATTATGAAATGTAAGTTCTATCTCCTTTTACATTTATGCTCTGAATTCTTGTTTCTTTTCTCGTTTTCTAACCCTAACATTTCTAGGGTTCCTCTCTAGCCCATTCTTCCATTGTATACCTGGCCAGGGTATACGTGAGAGAATAGACAGAGTAGCTTGTACTGGCTGATCCAAGTACTCAGATATCGGGCCAGGATATCCAAATACTCAAATCCCCAAAGCTAACATCAAACATCTCCTATCTGCCACACTTAGGACTCTAACTTACTAACTTAATGGTCCTTGACAACTCACCCTAAGCTCTGATACCAAGCTGTTATCTCAGTGAATGGTATGAAAATCTAAATTTAGTTGAATTCCCATGGTTTCATACATATATCGATTGTATATGATTTGTTGAAACAATCTTTATCTCGTGAATGCTTATATCCTATGAAATCCTTATGAGAGCCATATGAAAAGGTGAATGAGGCAAATGCAACCCTAAGAGTAGGGTGTTGGCATGTGATAAATGATTAAGGCAAATGAAACCCTAAGAATAGGGTGTTCAATGAATCATGCTATGGTAATATGAAAGATCTCGATATGAGATATGGTGATGCTTAATTGTTGAATTGTATGTTTCTAGTGCATTTAACTTTATATGCTTGTTCTCTCTGAGTTGATATCTACATACTGCAGGGCTTCTTATATTTCAATATATATCTCGTAAATTGCAGGTGATGAGATATGACATGCCCTAGAAAGGGATGTTACTGAGATATGATATATGTTGAATACATGAGTTTTGACGTTGCTATGTGATATTTCTGTTAAATTGTTTATCTGTTAATCAGTTAGACCTAGATGCCCTAACACCGTAGAACCCCTAAGAGGTATCTGCAACTTAGGGGTGAAACTCATATCCAACATCAATCGGTTGAGTAATTCTGGTGGCACGAGGATGGAAAGAGAGGCAGTGTCCAACAACAATCGTGCTTGTGTCACGATGGCACTGCGATAACAAAAGAAAACACGGTTATCTAACACCATTCGTGCTTTTGTCGCGAAGGTAACCCTGTGACTCTCCGCCTGTGTACTCAGGTTAGAGGAGGAGTCTAGAGCACTCGGAGTAGTGCATTGAGGCCGGAGAGCCTGTAGGCCGGAGAGCCTGTGGTCCTGTGGCAGAACAGGGCTGGCGTCAGACTTAGCATTTCCCGGGTGTGTCGCTAAGTCTTGTACGGTGGGACCGTAGCATGAACTTGCTGCGGATCTTTATATGCAGAGTACACTGCATATATTTAGGGCATAATATAAAATACGATCATATAGGTTCACAGAGTTCTTTATAAATGAAAGAGTTAAGGAAGAGTAGAAGTATAGTCTTCTTGTAGTTATTCTTTGGATGCAATATTTACATTCTTTGTTATTTCAATTATATTGTTTTAGAACTGCTCAGTGTAGTATTTATTGTTGTTAAATTTCATATCGTTTACTCAAATTATATCTGTAATCACTTTAGTGCATTAGTCTGTTTCCATGAAGTACTCATTCACTGAGCGAGTAGGCTCACCCCTCTACTCAAACATTTTAGGTTATCCGCGTGGACTTGGAGATAGTCAGAGCTTCAGTGTAGACCTGCCACAGGAGTCAAGTATGAGATTAGTTGAGTCAGTCGGTCCTTGTCACTCTAGGTCCTCAGTAAGAGTTTAGAGAGAGAGTTGTAATTACAATGTGTAATATTGTTCCTCTTTGATATGTATGCTAATTAGCAAGTTTCATGTGCATAATGTGTGAAAGACATCGTGAATGCTTATACATGTATCTTTACTATTAAAGTCTGATTAGTAAAAGAAATGTTCAGATTCCTTTGTTAAGATGATATGTGGTTCAATGCGGGGAAACAAGAGTTTTAAAGAAAAGTAAAGAAAAGGAAAAGTTAAGGGTGTTCTTTGTGTTGCATACAAATCCTATCTTACGCCATAATCTCATGATTTGAGGAAATTGTGAGATCGGGGTGTAACACCTCATCTCTTCCGTTCAACAAGAAATAAAATCGAATTCCTATTTTTAAGATAATTCCTCATTATTTAGGAATCTTGGAAAAACCATAACTCCCAATCCATGTCTTCATTTTATCCCAAATTTTGAGGGAATCTTATTAATGACTTAATCTATCATCATGATAAAATTGGGTTTATTATCTAAAGAAATCAGGTCCTTTTCTTTAGTTGAAAGTTATCACTCAATTATATATATATCTCACATATTTTCTCTTTCCTTTGCCATTAAATTATTATCTTGAATTCCTTGGACCTCAAGGAACCTTAATGGCTCGAAATTCCATCTTGGGAATATTCCTTAGCCTTTTCCTTATCTTTTATCCACTTTCTTATTTATTCCTTTATTCAAATAAATTCATTTTTCCTTTCTTTTTCTTTTAATTGGGATCAATAGCCAATAAAGCCCACTATAAATCAATCAAGGCTTATTGTGAACGAAATCCATTCAATTCAAACTAATAAATCAACCATTGATTTCATTTATCATTAAAAGGAGATTTACAAATCTCATTACATGGTTTAGAAAAATGAGGTTATAACATCCTCCCCTCCTTATAGGAATTTTGAGGAATGAGGATATGCTTTTTCCATGTCCATCTTTAGCTCCCATGCGGCTTCATCCTCTCCATGGTGATTCGAAAGAACCTTTACCATCTCTATATTCTTATTTCTAAGCTCTTTCACTTTGGTATCTCGTACCCTTATAGGTGACTCAAGGTAAGTTAGCCTCCCTTAGGAGCTCGCTAGGTTCATTTCTCACCCCATGGCTTGGGTACCTCACATAGTGCTCTAGATCGGAATCATGGAACACATCATACATCACATTATACTGAGGGGTAAGGATACACACAAGCATCTCCACCAATCCATCTCAAATGGACCCATGTATCGGGGACTCAACTTTCTCAGCTATAGCTCAGAGGGGTCGGATTTTCATATCACATATTCTCCCACAGTGAACCACATGTCAGTCTTCTTTGCATCATCTCACGACTCATGCCGCCCATGGTCTCTCTTTCAGCTATCACACGATCAAAGCGACTTCATTTGCACACACTGTGGTCTTTTTCTAACCTTTGCGAGGTCCCTTCATCAACATCATCTTAATGAAGCGGTGACCGACACATCCTCCCTTACAGAGCTTCTTACATCCCGATACTGGCTATGGTGGCTATCATCACATCTTACATAGGATAGGAACTGTCTCCATATATCACCCTGAACGAGCACACACACTCTCATCAGACCCTCTAGTCTGGATCATGCTAACCATCAGTTAGGGGTGATAAGCTGTACTCGCATCGAGTTCTTCATGTACCTACTTCCACCGCATGGAAGTGAATCTTTAGGTCGTACTTAAGAACCTTTGAACTTGCATCATGGGTTAGTTGAACCATCTTTTTCTCTTACTTGTAGTTCAACCGAATATGTCCCTTGACATTACTCTCTCTTTCTCCTACCTGTCATCTAGGTAAGGTGATCTACCATAACCCATATTGCATCTTGACCTCCCTTTGTCTATGGGAGACTTACCACAAAATCCATAGTGATGAACTCCCATTCCCCCTCGGGGACTCTTTACCCTCTGTATCAACTCACTGGGTTACTGGTGTTCATCCTTTACCTCCTGGCATGCATGGTGACAAGCCACATGCAACTTTGTACATTTTTCATCTTAGTCATCCAAAGTACTACTGTAACATACTATCTTAGTAGTACCAAGGTGTATGGTGAACTTAAAATCATGATCTCTTGTATGTCATGATTCCTCAAGGTTGATTCCTCAGAAACCCTAAAACACTCTAGTCGTGGGTTTCATCACCTTCTCTTCTAGAGAAGTGCATCTGAGGTTCTACAACCATCCCTCTATCACAACAAGCCCTTAGCTGGCTAACCAAGAAACCACTAACTCGATCAACGGATCTCGTTACATCCGAGTGTTAGCCAAACATATCTCACAACTTAGGGTTCACCTAGCCACCTCTTACAACCTTTCCACTAGCTAAACTAGGAAGTTACGTCTCAACAAGAGCATCCATCACCACCTTTCATCTTTGTGTGCTACGTAACAGTGGAGACATACACCTCCATGTATTCCACTTATCATCTCATCTCAGACTTTAGGTCTATCTTTGTCAGGAAAACTCAAAGCTCATCCTCTTGGTTATCAAACTCAAACTTATTTAACTCATAAATTCCATACGGCTCATGATCAGAACATCCTTATAAGATGACTACTTTAGTTCTCTTAATGTTGGTAAACCATCCACACATCATACACTCCACAAGGGTATGCTATTATCATAGCAACATTTCCACTCTCATCATCTTTATCCTTGGTGTATGGCACACATATTGCCATATCTCTCACCTTCATAATGAGAGGAAATAAGCATTTGGTTGCAGTCCAAATACCGAGTTCTTCCCATTCTAAGAGTAGAGATGGTGCACCCTACATCGCCAGTACGCCTTCCAATCTAAGTTGAAATGTGCATCACATGTATCCACATCATGAACATTTCAATATCAGGTTTTCTTTCATGGAGAACTGGTCTCAAACACACTTGGGTCACCACACGATCCTTAGTCATATCCTCTAGGTCTGTAGGGTATCGGCACTTTTGGGGTCATCCCTCTTCCCTTATGCATCTAGAGAGTGCCCTCTTCATTTGCCCTTTGGGTCCCATTAGTTCATGAAGGTGATCAATCTCCTAACCCATGGCCCTCAGACAATGATAGTTGTTACCTCCCGACCCTATGGTCATGTGCAACTAGGGAATTAGGCAACTCCTAATCCCATCGGTCTTATCCCTACCCTACCCTAGGATAGACTTAGGATTCTAACATAGACCATATCCAACTTGAATCCTTACCCAAGTTTCCATCATCTCTCTTGGCATTTGTGGTCTAACTTACATCCTTTCATAGGGATCATGGCAACCTACCTACCTTGGTCAGGCCCCATCTACATGCACTTAGAGATGGTTATCTATGGGTCTGTAGGTTCATTCTCATACTATGTACTCTCCACTTAGCTTCTCAAGATCCTATGAGACCTCTTTAAGTTATCTCAAACCCAACAAAAGTCAGTACATACCCTATAGAAGGGTCCCTCTCCCAGGATGGGAGGAAACTATATCCTGATAGCAGCAAGGGTCACAAACATCCCTATGTCCAGGGTTTACATCCACATGAGCACGCTTAGCCCTAGCAAGCTACTACGACACGTAGATAACAAGAAGACCACTTACTAAACCATGCTAGGTCTCCCTAATAGGTCATACTTGTTTCTATTCCTTCACATTGAACCATCATAATACATAAATATGTCACCAACCTATAAGAAGGGGTTCATCAAACATACACCTTAATCCAAGGGGTTTCCCTTTCCTCTAAACATGAGGGATGCTATGCTAGAATCTATAGAAACTCAAATCTCATCATGAGCATCAGGTGCACCAGGTACTACTACTTCCCCTCTTATAGGACTAGGAACCCTAGGTTCACTTTTTCTGCAAAAGCTGTCCAACTGCATACTCAACATTCTAACAACAAACCAAGCATGTACGAGGAACATCATGCACGTCCTATTATCCTTCTACAACACCTCAGAGTTGAGCCTTCCTCAAGGACAAACATCTAGGTATGAGGCCTCACAACATGACACTATACCTCGTCAGGGTCTAAGGAACTCCTCTTCCTATCCCTAGAAGGTAAGGTAGGCACCTACAACATCCATAACTCGGTTCAAGAAGTCTCTTTCCTTCTCTAGGGTTTGGTTCCTCTAAAGGCAACCCAGATGCCATAAGCCTCCAGGGATCATGCACGAGGCAACCACAACCATCCACTTAGGTCGTAACATACCCAACTTCTCATGGTTCCTTATATCCCAGAGTCTAAGCTTCCAACCTTCTTGCTCGGGTCTTCCTCTCTCTCTCTCTAGAGCTAACCCTACAAACAACCTTACTACTAGAGTCTCTCTCTCTAAAAAGGTGGATCAAGCTCACATGTATACCCCTACATGGGTGAAACCTACGTTCGCTCAAGATCATCCATAGCTCTTTATGCTTATCTCATAAGCTATCCAACATGCCCTTCTAGCCTAGGTTTTAACCTACTTCCAGCTCTATGAAGTACTCTAGATGCATACACTGCCATGCTCATATAAGCCCATAGGGTTTCTATATGGTCATCACTTATCTCATTGATGAAGCGGTCATCCTTCACCTATCATGCACGACCCTTCCCAGGTTGGGTCGCCCAAAAGGCACTAGGTCAACCAACTTCTCATAGGTATTCAAAACCAAAAGTAGGTCAACTCACGCACATGGTTGACCATGATATCTAACTCATCATGCCATCTTTCTCTAACCACCACTTAGGGTTAGGGTTAGCATCATCCTCAGGGGATGCGCCAGGTTTCTACCTTTAATGGAGATTTCTGCCTCCAAGACCAACTCTCTATTCATCCTCCTGACAAGAAGATCTAACATCAGGTCTCTCCTAAGGGTATGACAACACATGTCATACAACCCTAAGCATGTAACTAATCTTTAGTCTATGCTTAAACTATTACACTTATGTTCATGACATCTTATTTACACGCTTTTCATTAATTTGGTGGATGATTCTTTAACCTTATCATACCTACCCTATCCTCAAGAGGGTGAGTAAGAGAGAGAAAACCCTAAACCTTAGAATCTTAATTGAATTAGGGTTGAGAAGGGACAAAAATAGATGAGAGAGTCCTAAAGGTATCTTATTTTGAGTTAGAACCTAAGACATTGGCTAGGCAGTCACACTACATCTAGGAGTCCTCGTGACCGACTAGCAGTGCAGAGGAAAATATTGCCAGCCCCCAGACTGTGATCCTTTTCTAGACACCTCTGTCATCGGAAAATCCTCTAATAACTCCCTTGGGTTCTAAAGAGTTTGTAAAATTTAATAATTATTAAAGATTAAATGGGGAACCAATGCTCTGATACCAAATGTAATGACCCCGCCTCCCGGTAACCCCCAATTAAGGGAGACCAATAGGTCAGATCCGTTATCCCAATTTTTCAAATCAATGGTTCAACAAATAATCAATAATAATTACTAAATTCTACCAAGACTATACTTGAAAAGTTGTAATAAAATAAAACATTCATACCTTTTCAAAATCTTGGATTTCTAAACTTCTATCCACAACTATAATCTATTCTAACTAATCCTCCTTGTACTTTAATTCATGTATTCACACTGTACCACTTTACTGTTTGTCCTTTTCAGTTTTATACCTAAATCGCCGACAAACAAAACGTCGATCAGTATAACGAATTATACTGGTATGTGGGGGAAACACAAATCATTCATTTAGTTTTAACAACATATTGCAAAGCAATTATGATTTAGCAAACAAACTTTACACTTTAAACATAACTACTCAATCCATACATACCCTAGCCTCTGTGTTGTCCCTACAGTGGACCTGGATACTACCTCTCATATGGTAGATCCCAATTAACCCCCATGATCCTACCTAACAGATAGATCAATACCTAGGGTTGAAGGGTTGCATGGCACTACCCATAGGTAGCCCAATCCCTAACTCATGATATGCTAAAGAGTCGCATGGCACTACCCATAGATAGCCCAATCACTGACTCATGATAACCTGATGGTCCTACCTAATTGGTAGACCATGTACTAGATCATCCTTATTATTAGTAAAGCCACAGAGGAGGACCAGGAACTGACCTAGTCATGTACACATATATATGGTGATAATCATAGTCACTTTATAGTTGCATGAAATAAAAGTTATCCAAGAGTTATTTTCAGGCAACCGATAAATCATTCGGGAATCACCGTGAAACTAAAGCGATTTAACCATAAGCGTAACCACATACCTAAGATGCAGATTTTTGAGATAGAATCAATCAAGTAGAGAAATCCAACTAAGCAAGTACATGCAAGAATCCTAAAAATAAACATTCAATTCCCTTTTATCAAAATTTATCCAAACACATCTTGCTTCTTAGGATTTCTATTCCAACTTAGGGATTCTACCCCTTTTTAGGGTTTCTCTTGCAATTAGGGTTTTGCCTCCACTTTTACGATCATAAACCCTTAATTAAACAAAAATTCATAAAAACCCTAAGTTTCTCATCCTATTTCTCCTAACAGGCTTAGGATCATCATTTAATACCATATTTCCATAATTTGAATTAAACATGGTTTTCTCTTCCTTTTTCCCTAAATTAGGGTTTCTAAATGTATTATCCTTCATACTTAGTTTAAAACCCTAAATCATGCGATTGTCCATCTAAAGCATATTAAGGCTTAACATTATCGTTCAACGGGTTAATATTACTCAAATTAACCTATTAAGCCTCATAAATTCATCCATTACACTCAATTAGGGTTTCTAACCAAATTTTAATACATTTTTCATCAAATTAATATACTTTTGCAAAACGAGATGGAATTAGGTTACTAATCCATTTTATCTTTTTCCTCGTATTTTTCTGATCAACTTTCATATATAAAGTTTATTCATCTGAGTTTTCTAGCAATTCCTATGAATTTTACAAGGAAAACTGATTTTCTAGATCTTTCGAGTAGAGTGGATGATTACCAAAAATTGCCAGCTATTTGATCAGTATTCTACTGGTTCACCCTTTGAATCTGATGCTCCTCATCGTGCGTGAGCTAATTTAGCCAGCCACTCCTTCGATCATTGGATCTCCACGCGGGATCACGATGGAACCCGATTTAACGGCCACTGCTTATCGTCCTCCTCCTTTCCTTCGCTCAACACCGTGATGGCGCTGTGGTGGTGCTCTTGCTGGAGCAAGGTCAATCTAGGGACCTAGGGCATGAGAGAAGAGGGTAAGAGACGAGTTGGGTTCGTGCATCTCTGAGGAATCAAGAGGGGCTCTATTTATAGGATCAAAGGAGGGAGTCCCTTTAGGGTTTCTCAACCCTGCCGCCACCCACACCTTCGAGTAATTTGGGCGTTTCTTCTAGATGCATCCAAAGTACGAAAAAGTAGGGTCTATGAGGTGCAGAACTCCCTCCCAGATTCAACCAAGAAGTTGCCTAGTTTGCACATGTGAAGAATCGCGAGAAAAATTGAAGGGAAATTCCTCCTGTCCACGGCCAGAGTGCTAGTTCCATTGGAACTGGATGATGAGAGGCTCCCGTTGGATCAAGATCCAACGTCCCTCATCTCCTGCGTTCAATCAGAAAGAAAATCGAATTCTTATTTTCAAGATAATTCCTTATTTTTTTGGAATCTTGGAAAAACTATAACTCCCAATCCATGGCTCCGTTTTATCCCAAGTTTTGAGGGAATCTTATTAATGATTAATATATCATCATGACAAAATTGGGTTTATTATCTAAAGAAATCTTTTCTTTATTTGCAAGTTATCACTCAATTATATATATATATATCTCACATATTTTCTCTTTCCTTTGCCATTAAATTATTATCTTGAATTCCTTGGATCTCAAGGAACCTTAATGGCTCAAAATTCCATCTTGGGAATATTCCTTAGCCTTTTCCTTATCTTTTATTCATTTTATTATTTATTCCTTTATTCAAATAAATTCCTTTTTCCTTTCTTTTTCTTTTAATTGGGATCAATAGCCAATAAAGCCCACTAGAAATCAAACAAGGCTTATTGTGAACGAAATCCATTCAACTCAAACAAATAAATCAACCATTTATTTCATTTATCATTAAAAGGAGATTTACAAATCTCATTACATGGTTTATAAAAATGAGGTTATAACACGTTTTCTCATTAAGCTCAAGAATTTCAAGTTTAGCATACAAATCATCAATAATTTTTCCTAACTATTTTATTTTAGATTTACATTTAGCAAAAGAAGAACAGGTAGAAATAAGCATATCAATAATAGCTTCCTTAGATTCCTCATGCAAGCTTACCTCACTGACCTCACCAATTTCTTCACTAGTAGAGGCCATGTGTGCAAGGTGGCACTCTCCATCTTCTTCAGAGCTTGAGCTACTTGAGGATGTAGCTTCCCATGCTGCATGAGCTACATTCTTGTGTCTTTTCTCCTTCTTGTCCTTCCTCTTGTAATTGCACTCCTTCTTGTACTCTTCCTCCTTCTTAGAGTTGCCCTTGTGGTGTGACTTTCTTGATTTGGGACATTCACTCTTGTAGTGTCCCTTTTGTCCACACTTGTAGCATCTAGGAGTAGAGGAGGAGGCTTGCTTTCCCTTGAAGTGCTCGCCCTTGATGTAGTTGGCTTCATGCTCACTAGGGCCATCATCTTCACTAGAGGAGGAAGGAGAAGTTCGGCAAGAAAATTGTTGTTGAAGGATGACCGCCTTCACTTGTGCTTTGAAAGAACTATCTTTGATCTTCTTGGTTCCTTCTCTTCTTGCTTGGATTCTTCTTCTTGCTTTTCAAGCCTTGGCTCATGAGCTTGGACATTTCCAATGAGCTCTTTAGTTGGGATGTCACCAAGGCTCTTCACTTCTTCAATGAAGGTCACCTTTGACTCACATCTCTTTGGAAGAGTCCTCAAGATCTTGGAGTTGATTACACCTCTATCAAAAGTATTGCCCAAAGCAGCCAGCCCATTGATGGTGACATTGAGTCTTGAGTACATCTCCGCAATCCCTTCTTTCTTATGCATCTTGAAGTTCTCTATAAGGCTATTCAACATGTATATCTTAGCCTCATTGACTTGCTTTGTCCCCTCATAAGTGATGCACAATTTGTCCTAAATCTCATCGGCGGTGTCCCAAGATGAGATGCAGTTGAACTTCATTAGGGTAAGGGTTGGAAAGAGGATGCTTATGGCTTTGGCATTGAGTTGGGCTTATTCACAAGCACAAGGAAGTAGCTCCCTTACGATTGGCCTAAGTCACTCATAATCATGAAATGATGTTTAAACAAGAGCGAGAAAGGGGCTCAAGGAGTTGCAACACGTTCAACTATAGCAATGACTTAGAATAGCATGAATGAGAAAACTTGGAATGAACTCCAAGGGGTCCTATTTATAGATGGGGGTGTACCCTTGAGTGTGGAATCACTTAAGGGCAAATATAGCTATTTTCCAAGTTGCAACAGATCTATTCTCACTCAAAACAACTCACCAAAGGTTATAATCACTTTTTCTGTGCTTTCCGTATAGTACATTCGGTCAAGTTATAATAAAGATAACTCAACCAATCCACTAAATGACAAAGCCAAATTTCAAACTATCGGTCGAGTTTGTTCTGGGAAACTTGACCGATGAGCTAAAATCAGTTTTGCTTGGTGAGTCAATCAGTCGAGTACTCTGAGTGTACAACCTGACCGATTGGTCTCTTTAGAAAATCCATCACTAGATCAGTCGAGTTTCCAACTCGGCCGATAAAAAACCTGTGACAAATTTTCTAAATTGACATATGAGTGATCAAATGTTGGAATGAAATGTATTTGATTTTTTCTCATATTAGTTACAAGCCTTATCATCAATACAAGTGATTACAAAAATTATCTAAGGTCATTTGGAGTGATTTCTCAAAATGCACACTTGCATTGCTTTTGACTTGCACTTGAACAAGCTAGGGCTTCTGTAATTTGATCCTTTTCATGTACCTGAAGCCTAAAATCAATCTTGAACAAATAAATTAGATACATAGGAATGTAATGGTTAAGTCATTATAAAAAATGGATAGTGTAGAACTCTCATGTCAACAGATATATGTCAAAGCACAAATGAATAAGGACAAATCCATGATGGGAATTAGTGGAATAGAGCCCAAGGATAAAGGCAAGGCCAAAACGTGTTCTGAGGCTAAGCTAAAATCCAAGTCTTTTGCACTCAAAATAAGGAGAAGGATAAGGAAGACTAGGAAGATGAAGTAAGGTATAGAGATGTCTACTTCAACTATATACGTAATTGAGATTAACTTCACTACTTGTTCATCATGGGTACTAGATATCGGATGTGGATCACACATTTGTTCAAATGTGAAGGATCTAAAAAGAAGTAGACCTTTAGCAAAAGGTGAGGTTGAATTGTGTGTTGGTAAAGGGGTAAGAGTTTCTGCCAATGAAGTTGGAACCTATGAGTTATCTCTACCTAGTGGGCTTGTAATAGAGTTGTAGAACTTCTATTACGTACCTACCATTAATAGGAACATTATATATGTATCTTGTTTGGACAAGAATGGATCAAAATTTCTGATAAAGAATGGTTGATGTTCTATTTGTAAAGATGGGATCTTTTATGGTAGTACCCAATGTCTTATGTGTATACTTGATAGATCTAGGGACAACTGTGTATAACATAAATACCATAAGACAAAAACTTGATAACTCAAACCAAACATACCTTCAACATTGTGGTCTAGGGAACATAAATAAGAAATGCATATCTAGACTCCATAGAGATGGTTATCTAGACTCTTTTGATTTCAAATCAATAAAGACATGTGAGTATTGTTTGTTGGGAAAGATGACAAAGACTCCCTTCACTAGAAGCAGTGAGAGGGCTAGTAATCTATTAGGGCTCAGACATACTGATGTTTGTGGCCCTTTAAGACCAAATGCTAGAGGTGGGTATTAGTACTTCATTACCTTCATTGATGACTTTAGTAGTTATGGTTATGTTTACTTGATGAAACATAAATAAAAAACTCTTAAAAAGTTCAAGGAGTTTATGAATGAAGTATAGAACCAGCATGGAAAAAGTATTAAGGCAGTTTATTCTGATTGAGGTGGAGAATACTTAAGCCAAGAGTTTAAGGACCTTATGCAAGCATGTGGTATCGTATCAAAGTGGAATCCACCTGGAACACCTCAACATAATGGTGTATCAAAAATAAGAAACCACACTTTGTTGGACGTTGTGCGATTAATGATGAGTTTTATTGATCTTTTGAGTTCCTTCTGGGGACATGCACTACAAACCACAACATTTACACTTAACCGTGTACCTTCTAAATCGGTAAAAATACACCATATGAAATATGGCATCAAAAACATCCCGATGTGTCTTTTATGAAGATTTGGGGATGTGAAGCTTATGTCAAGAAAATGTTTTCCAGAAAAGCTTGTACCCAATTCCAATACATGTTATTTGGTTGGATATATGAAAGAAATAAGTGGATACTACTTTTAGACTCCATCTGACAACAAAGTATTTGTTTCCAGGACTGGTGTATTCCTTGAAAAGGAATTTATTCCAAAGGAATCAGTGGGAGAAAAGTAGAACTCGAAGAGGTTCAAGACCAACAAGAAAACATTGAACCAGTAGATGTACAAGAGGAATAAGGAGAATCATAAGTTGTTGTAGAATCCAAAATTCCTCAAGTAACACAAGATGTAGATCTAGTAGGACACGCCTTGACCCTGAAAGGTTATCGTGTGACTCGATAAGGCGGTGAGTTGGTCATAGATGATGAGCCAACAACCTATCTAGAAGCTACTAAGGGACCAAAGTCTAAGAAATCTCTTGAGGCCAAGAGATCCGAGATAGAATCCATGTATACCAACAAGGTATGGACCTTGGTGGATCCACCTAAAGGGATAAAACCCATAGTATGCAAGTGGGCCTTCAAGAAGAAGACTGACATGGATGGTAAAGTACAAACCTATAAGGGAAGATTGGTTGCAAAAGGTTTCATACAAGTTCAAGGTGTTGACTATGATGAAACTTTTTCTCCAGTTGCCATGGTTAAGTCCATCAAGATAATGATTTCCATTGCAGCTTATCATGACTATGAGATTTAGCAGATGGGTGTTAAAATGGCATTCCTTAGTGTGAATCTTCTTGAGGATGTGTATATGACACAACCTAAGGGTTTTATAAATCTGAAGGATGAAAATAAAATTTGTAAACTACAAAGGTCAATCTATTTATTGAAGCAAGTATCTCAAAGTTTGAATCTTCATTTTCACGAGACAGTCAAAGAGTTTGGTTTTGGTCATAATAAAGATGAACCTTGTGTGTACAAGAAAGTTAGTGGGAGCACAGTCATATTCCTCATATTGTATGTAGATGGCATACTATTGATGGGGAATGACATTCCTTCTTTACAAATGGTAAAGAACTTTCTAGGAAGTATATTCTCTATGAATGACTTGGGTGAAGCATCGTATATCCTAGGAATCAAGATCTATAGAGATAGATCTAGAAGGATTCTTGGACTAAGTCAGAGCGCATATATTGACATAAGTGTTGAAGAGGTTCAACATGGAGAACTCAAAGAGAGGAAACATGCCCATGTGTCATGGTGTCAGTATCTCTAGAGCACAGTGTCCCACTTCTTGTGAAGAAAGGGAGCACATGAGTAAGATTCCAATTTCCTATGCAATTGGATCTATCATGTACGCAATGTTATGTACTCGACTAGATGTCTCATATGCCTTGAACATGATGAGATGATATCATTCAGATCAAGGTGATGATCACTAGGCAGCAGTGAATAACATTCTTAAGAACTTGTCCTTGTCTACAGTAGAGAGGAAGAGTTGGTGGTAAAGGGTTACACTGATGCAAGCTTCCAAACTAACAAAGATGATTATCAATCACAATCAGGATTTGTGTTTTGCCTAAAAAATGGATTTGTGAGTTAGAAGAGTTCAAAACAAGAGAAAGCTACCAATTCTACAATAGAGGTCGAGTATATTACTACAGTAAAGGAGGTTGTTTGGATCAAGAAGTTCGTTTCAAAACTTGAGGTGATTCCAAGCATCAACGGCGCAATTGAGCTATATTGTGATAACAATGAAGATATTGCACAAGCTAAGGAACCCATATTGCATATGCATTCCAAGCATATACAAAGGCATTTTCATCTCATATGAGAGACTGTATAGTGAGGAGATGTGAATATTTGTAGAGTACCAAGTGAAAATAACATTGTTGACCCCTTGAAAAAAGCACTTTCACAGCAGAAGCATGATGGTCATGTTAGATCACTTGGAATAAGATTCATGGGTGATTGGCTCTAAGTACAAGTGGGATTCTGTTGGAATGTATGCCCAGTGAGCCAATTATATGATGATTGTAATGGCATACTTGTATATGGTTTGATTAATAATGAAGTCAATCTTCCAATTTATTTTGTTTTATTAAGTTATGATATAATGAAGTAACATAATAAATGTCTAATGAATGATGATGCTCGATGATATATGTCTTTAGGTTTAGGACTTGGACAATGAGATCATATGTATGATAAGAGTTCATATATTCTTGATATGTCCCTAGTCAAAATTTTATTGTGGAATGTTGATAGACAATAATAACACATAAGACTACTGTGTGTTGGTCTATGATAGAATCTAATCAGTCATGAAATGTTATATCAAACCAATCACATTGATAATTGTTACAAAATAGTGTATCAGACAGACCCACCATAAGCGTGATACATGAAAACCATAATTGGTAGTCAAAATCATCTCTTATATTGTTGGTGGTGATTGTGGTTCTTAGACCTAAAGTCACTACACTCATCACATGTCATTTGAATGTGCTTTGACATCATCCACCATAATCTTGTATAAGGGTTGCCATTAAGGTGATGATTTGGGGCGTTGTGACACATGGGGATGATTGTAAGTCATGTAGATGGGATTTATCCCTCCTATAGGAGTATGATATCCTAGGCCTCTTGATAAATGACATTGAGAAAATGTATGGCCATGCACATGTGAATAAATATGTGATATTGAGCTTACATATATCTCAGACAGTCTGCTCTAGTTCAAGGAACATGGATTGAATGTTGAAGAGGATGACTATTCCATGCCTCGAGTTCAATTTGGATATCAGTGACAAAGGAACTACACAAACATTATAACACCAATCACATATTATAGGTTTAAATTGTTCTCCAACTTTCCATTTAGTAGGATAAGCAATTATATGTAACTAGGCACCGTTCTTTACTTGTGATATCATAATTGGTTCTGGACATTCACTACCAACGTAATATGGGACCTATAGGGTCACACACATAGGATACACCTTGAAGAAGAGTTTTGATCATGAATGATAATTGAATTGATCGCTTAAGTGTTTAGGTATTCAATTCAAGTTACAAATCAATTGACTGGACCCCAACCTACCATTACAAGTGTTGAATCGACCAATTGGAGTGTCAGGTTGATTGGATATTGCATTGGCTGAATTCTTCTTGATCTGGGAGTGACATGACCAGTTCACTTAGTGAACCTATCGATTTGCAGTTGCAGGACGACCGTTTCATTAAGTGAGATGCCCATTTGTGGTAAAATTCGATTGCATCAATGATTTTTGGTGACGTCATGTCATCCATAAATTAGATTATAAATGCCAATACATATGTAATTGGGAAACATGACGAAACAACCGGTTCACTTGGTGAACCAATTGACTTGCATGCCAACCGATCGATTTGCTTAGTAAGCCGATTATTTTACCTATCAAAGGCTGCAAAATTTTCATGAAATTTCGATCCTTTCCACTCTCAGACATGCTGGGAACCCTGACCCTAACCCTCCTATAAATAGAGGGGTATTGGGGGCTTCTCAAACACATCAATTGCCTCTGACAATTGTCTGTCTTCTCTGGTTTTGGTAACTAAGAGAACTTGAGCAAGTCATACCCGATAAAGGGAGGGATAGCAAGGGAGAACAATTGTGGGAGAGCAAGTTGGTGACTAGTACACCAATGGCAGGGACAACTCCTTCCTATCTATTATAGTAGAACAACATGAGTTCTAGGCGGTCATGTGGACTTCCATAGAGGCGTGGAGTTTTTTGCTTGCCGCTAGAAAGACAACTACAACCTATTGTCCGCAGTGGAGACTAAGAGTTGATGCATACACCATCCAAGTGCAACTAGAAGATAGCTACACAAATACAACGATGAGGAGATTGTCTTAGGACTTTCTCTAGGACCATGTATATCCTCGAAACCATCCTTTCTGTTATATAGTTGTTGACGCGATCCGTTGGTTTAATGAGGAATATGACAGTAAAAAAATTGTTTTATCTGCTTACCTGATGCCACATTTTCCTACATTATTGGCATATTTCAGATCAATTTCAAGTATTAGGTAAATGAAAATAATGAATTTAGCAAAATTAAGTTAATTCCAAGACAAATGTAAGAATTGAAGAATAGATAACATTTTTATTAGAATCATGTTGTAAATCATATATGTTGAATATATGACTTGTAATCAAGCTTAATGGACATTTAGAGCACTTAAATTGGTGTCCTTTGACATCATCCACTTTGGAGAGGCCTTCGTGCTACAAGCTACCACAATGAAGAGATTCCTTAACATGTTCAGCTTAGCCTCTGGACTCTTCTTCACTAACGAGAAGTCATCCATCTTATTCTCGCACAACACACCCAGGCTCACTAGAGCACGAATATGCAGGAAGTTTGGCATTGATGAAACACCCAACTTTGGCAAGCTTTTGGGGGTCCTAATGATCCATAGGCGGAAGAGGAAGGACTACTTCAAGTTTCTAATAGAAAAACTTCATAAGAAGCTCTCCATGTGGAAAAACCACTTCTTATCCTTAGCTGGGTGAGTTACTATGGACAAATCAGATATACTTCCCCATGCCTATTACAATATGTAGGCAATACAACTCCTAGTCTCAATTTGCAAGAAGATTGATAAACTCACTAGAAATTTCATTTGGAATGGAATTTTCCCCAACCAACGTTCACACTTAGTCGCCTGGATGTAACTCACATAGACAAAAAACAGAGGGGGGCTAGGCATCAAAGGTGTGTGAGATTTTAACCAGGCCCTGCTAATGAAACAAGCTTGGACCTTCATGAAGGGGCAACCCATTCTCTGGGTCCAACTAATGGAAGCCAAGTACATAAGGAGTTCCACTCCATCCTCTTCGGACTCTCATGTCTGGAGAATTATTACACACTTCATCCCCATACTGCTACAAAACTCGAGGACAATAGATATCTCTAGAGAGACCACATCAGTATGGTTTGATGCCTGGATTGGTGAGAGGTTTTCCCCTGCTCTCAAACCTGATCGCTTCATTCCCAAAGATATCAGAGACCTCAAGGTTGCAAGGTTGGTACTCGACGAGGCTACTTGGGATACAAACTTTCTCAACCTCTGGTTCACCCACGAGTCAATTTCTATTATCCAGAAGATGCCAACTCCATCCTTGATGGCAGGGGTCGACACCCATATCTAGAGATCCACCGCAGATGGAAACTTCACCACGGGCTCTGCCTATCGATTTCTCACACATGTTGTAGACACCAACCTCGAGCACTACAATGTCATCTGGTCCTTGCCTTTGCCTTACAAAATCAAGATGCACCTGTGGCTCATTCATAAAAACTACCTCCTGACCAACTGCTTGCACACTAGAAGAAGATGACTGATGTGTCCACATGCCCAAGATGTAATGAGTAAGAAGAGGATTGCCTTCATGCCATTTGTGACTGCACCATTGCAAAATCCACGTGGACCCTCCTGCTGCCTCAAGACACTCCTCTCTTCTTTGACCTCGTAACACCTACAGACTGGTTGGGCTACAACCTGCTCTCTCTTAAAAACCACACTGAGTGGAGCACTATCTTCACAGTTGGCACCTAGTTCTTATAGAAAGCTTGTAACTTGATCATCTTTGAGCACAAGGTGTCCCCATCCAGGGTCCTCACGGTGAATATTCTTTCCAAAGCAAAGGGTATCATCTCAGAAATGTCCTCTACAAGCATGGCACTACCTCACAATGTAGCAACCACCAACTCAGTCCAACCCATCCCCATCTAACATCAAGCCACAATCATCCATGTGGACACAACTATCTTAGGTATGGACAACAAGAAAGTCATTTGCGCAGTTGCTAGGAATTTAAGGGGTGAGTGGATTCTAGAAATCACCAAAGTTCTCTCAAGTACAGACCTGATGGAAGGTGAACTCCTCGCGGCCCTAGAAGGCATTAACCTAGATCAACGCCTGAAACCTCCATAGGTGCACCTCTTCACAGACTCCAAGAACACCTCTCATTGGTTTGCCAATGTTGATCTGACCCCAGACAAGTACTAACTATTGGTAAATAAAATTAGGCAAGTGAGCACTTCAACAGATATCAAGGAAGTCACCTATTGTAACAGGAAGCAAAATATGCTTACTGACCAAATCGCAAAGTTATGCCTTAAGCAACTTGATCGGACTTTCGTCAGGCACTCGTGCCAACTGTCTATCCTCCCCATCTACTTAGATGATGTTTGTAACATACCGAAATATGGGCATTTTGCCTTTTTGGTCCTCTTTTCCATCTTTTTGTTTTATTTCTATCGTCTTTGGCCTTTCTATTTAATTTGTGGACAATATGACGGTTTAATGAACATTTGTTCACCTTTGATTCCAATATTTGGGTTTATGCACAAATACCTCAGTAAGACTTTAGATAATGGGCCTAAAGTGCAAATTGTACACTAAGCAATAAAAAGAATAAAATGTTTCATCCTAGAACTTTCTAGCACTTCCTAGAATAAGAGAAATAAGAGAAAATCCGAATTTGAAATAAAGGAGAAGATAAATGCAATAATTAAAGGTAATATGGGAAGTAATGGGTAAAGAAGATAATGAGGAAGATATTGCACAAAATATTATAATTGGAAACCCATCAGGATAATTTGATACTCAAATTCGTTTCCTTGATCAAAAAGTAACTTAAGGGCCAAGTATCATTTAAAGTGGAACATAATATAAATATTAATGACATTATCAAAAGAAAATAGGAAATATGCCAATAAAGTGAAATAAAATACTTAATGTTCTCCAATCAGAAAAATAACTCCAAATTCGTATTCTAAACATAAAAATAAGCCTTTGCGCAAATTTGCATTTAATTTGGTCAATTGTTAATATTTTATTTTAATCTGGAGAGAGAAAATGACTTAAAGACAAAAAATATTAAATATATGTTGATAAAAATTTATTAATCTAAAAAACGTGTTCCACACGTTTATTATTGCTTATAGGCCAAGTTTTATATTTTTAGAAGGTTTCTAGATGCCTCTAATAAATTAAAAGGTTAAATAAGTGATAAATTTAAATGAATTAAATAAAATTATAAAAGTCTTCAAAAAAATAAAATAATGCTAAATTTGTGTTCTACACGTCAAAATATATCTTTGTATGAATTTTTATTCAATTTGGAAAATATTTTACGAGAAGGTTAATTTAGGAGAGAGAAAGTGTGTAAAATATTAAAATTATTAATTAAAACGATATCAAAAAATAGAAATAATACTAAATTAGTATACAAAATATTAAATGTGACTTGTTGGTCAAGTTTTATAATTTTTGGATAATCCTACCATCATTAGTAAAGGAGGAAAGAGAAAATAGTAATTAGATTAATTAAATAATATAATTTTCTCAAAAGGAAAATATAATTTTATATTCGGATTCCTCACCCCAAAATCAGTAAACCTACCAAATTTGAATTTATTTGAAATTTATTTCACTACTATAGAAACAACATTCAGTGTCGCTTTTCTGGGCGTCGGTTCTTTAGGAAAACTGACGCCTATAATATTAGACGTCGGTTATTTAGGCAAACCGACGTCTATATTCGAAGACCAGCCAGACACGGGTACCGCTTTGAATACAGCGTCGGTTATTTATAAAAAACCGACGCTTAAAGTCGCCCGCGAAATCCAATTTTCGAGTAAAAAAAATAGTGTCACTTTCAGCGTCGGTTATGTAGATAAAAAACCGACGCGTATGTGCGATGGAAATTTGCGCGAAAAGTGTCACTTTCAGCGTCGGTTATCCTTTTATAATCGACGCTGAAAGTGATTCCCGCCAAATAATTTCGTAAAAATATCGTCCAATTGGACGTCGGTTGTTTAAAACAACCGACGCTAAAGAGGTTTAGGCGTCGGTTGTTTGAAACAACCGACGCTATTTGGGAACTTTATTACCTGCGATCGCCCGACTCTTCCCCTTTCTTCTGTTTCATTGTGAGCCGATTACCTTTTCTTCTCTGCTGCCGCCGATTTCTTCTCTGGCAATTTCTTCTCCGGCGCCCCCTTCTCCGGCAATTTCTTCTCCGGCGCCCCCTTCTCCGCCGCCACTCCTGCACCTTCTTCCCTTCTCCGCCGCCCCTGCTGCTCCAGCGCCAGCGCCTGAGATTAGGCATCGCCACGCCTGAGTTTAGGCGCCGCCACGCCCCTGGTGCTCCTCCACCGCCGTCGCGCCGCCGCAACCATCATCTCCAGCCTCGTTGCTAGCTGCTCCTCCACCGCCGTCGCTGCTAGCTACTCCTCCAGCCAGAGCCACCGGAGCCTCTACCTTCTTCCCTCTGACAAGGTTGGTCTTCCCGCTGCTAGCTGCTCTACTTTTTTTTTGCATCGATTAAATTGTTGTGATAAAAATGCATGTAATGTATTTGATTAGAGTTAATCTAATCTGGATGTTCATAATAATGTAGTATGTTAAATATGATGATTAGGGATACATATAATGTCTAGTACACAAATATTAGATGATATTCAAGAAAACCCTAGTTTGATGATCATGTTGTTAATCATGTTAATTATGATTCTTCTATATATTCTGATGTCATTATATAATTATGTGATCCCAACATATTAAATTGAATTAGAATGATTTCATGAATTATAGGGTTTTAAAGTTGATAAACATGTACATGCGGAAAAAGGGTTATTAAACCAATAGCTATAACATAGTATGATCTTAATCTAATCTGGATGTTCATAATAATGTAGTATGTTAAATATGATGATTAGGGATACATATAATGTCTAGTAAAGATTCCTAGACCTTTTGTTTGAAACTATTGATTTCTTGATTTATTATTTAATAATGCTCTGTTGATTAGGATTAACCATGTTGCCTGTAGTTTATAGACATTTATTATATATAAGAATGACATTAAATGTGTTTGTTGGCCTAGAAACCCGTCCAAGATTGACTCATTAGGAGTAAATCTTGGATAGTCCCCGGGTTTGGGACTGTTCTTGAACACCTAATCTCACTTAGGATGTAAGTGTATAATGTGTATTGGGTTTTCGAGAAAATTTTGGTAGCATTTCCCCGTTTGTTCTCTAAGTACATATGTACTTAGAGAACAGCGGGGAAATGCTGTCGAAATTTTCTTGAAAACCCAATACACATTATACACTTACTAGTGAGATTAGGTGTTCAAGGATGGGATACGTGGTACACATTTATTATATATAAGAATGGCATCACATTATACACTTAGGATGTAAGTGTATACCCTAATCTTTTCCTAATATATACTTGTTTCCTAATATATACTTGTTTTCTCTGATCATAGAATGGATAGATCATGGATGTCCATTCGTAATCGTTGCACCCCAGAGTTTATATCTGGTCTTGATCAGTTTATTAGATTTGCCGAGGAACATAGGAAAAAACCTACAGATAGGTTCTACTGTCCATGTAGGCATTGCGGTAACAACTTGAAAGTCAACACTGGTGAGGAAATCAAAAGTCATGTCATGTGCAACGGGATTGTACAAGGCTATACAGAATGGCACTGGCATGGAGAGATTTCAAAATCGAAACCAGTAGATGTCGATAGCAGTGCTTGGGTGGAAGAAGAAATTGCCTCTGATGACGTAAATGTGAACGAACCAGTTCCAGCAGACATCGTTGATGTGATGTTGGATAGTTGTAGGGTAGAGCACACTGATCCACCTCCTATCTTTAGAAACATTGTGCATGATGCTGAGATACCGTTATACACAGGCTGTGCTAAATTTATGAAGCTTAGCGCTGTGTTGAGATTATATAAGTTGAAATCTAACAATAGATGGAGCGACAAAAGCTTCACTTCATTGTTGACTTTGTTGAAAGAAATGCTTCCTGAAGGAAACGAGCTGCCAATCTCAACATACCAGGTAAAGAAATGAGGCCAAGAAGATACACGCATGCCCGAATGATTGTGTATTATTTCAAAAGGACTATGTAGATTTGAAAGATTGTCCAAAATGTGGTGCGTCACGGTATAAATTGACGACTTCGGGGGAGTCCAAAACTGGTTCTCCTGCCAAGGTGTTGTGGTATCTACCTATAATATCACGGTTTCAACGCTTGTTTGCAAATCCGAAAGATGCGAAGAATTTGAGGTGGCATGCAGATGTTAAGAAAAATAATGATGGGATCCTGCGACATGCGTCTGATTCCCCACAGTGGAAGAAGATTGATCTATTGTACCCCAAATTTAGTGAAGAAGATAGGAATCTAAGACTTGGGCTTTGTACAGATGGGATGAATCCGTACGGGACATTGAGCAGCCAACATAGCACTTGGCCAGTCATGCTTGTTATATACAATCTTCCTCCCTGGATGTGTATGAAAAATAAGTACGTTATGTTGCCATTGTTGATATCGGGCCCTAAACAACCCGGAAATGATATCGATGTTTATCTTGAACCTTTGATTGATGACTTAAAGAAACTTTGGGCTGAAGGTGTGATGACCTATGATGCTTCAGCAAGAGAGACATTTCGTTTGTACGCTATGTTGTTTTGCACTATTAATGACTTTCCAGCATATGGGAATTTGTCTGGATATAGTGTCAAAGGAGCTAAAGCGTGTCCTATATGTGAAGAAAACACTGATTCAATAAGACTAAAACATGGCAGCAAGACTATATATCTTGGTCGTCGAAGGTTTCTTTCAAAATTCCATCCGTATCGTAGGAAGCGCAAAGCATTCAATGGATGGAATGATGAACGGAGTGCACCTAAACCTATACCAGGGGATGTTGTTTATGAAAGAGTAAAAGACATTGTCAATGAATTTGGTAAGAAATCACAATGTAGTATGGCCACACGGAGTGACAATTCTTCATTCAAGAAGAAGTCAATATTTTGGGATCTTCCTTATTGGAGTTCTTTGACAGTCAGGCATTGTATCGATGTAATGCACGTTGAGAAAAATGTCTGTGATAGCATCATTGGTACTCTGTTAAATATACCAGGTAAGACTAAAGATGGGATAAAATCCAGACTGGACCTACGTGAAATGGGAATAAGGTCAGAATTAACAGAATTACGTGAAATGGGTAGTAAAAGAACATACTTACCTCCCGCTTGTTACACGTTGTCTAGAAAGGAGAAGAAAACTTTTTTTGAATGCTTGGTAAATGTTAAGGTGCCACATGGTTACTCATCCAACATCCGTAGATTGGTATCAATGAAAGATCTGAAGTTGATATGTCTTAAATCTCTTGATTGTCACACTCTAATGCAACAAATATTACCCGTGGCAATTCGATCTATATTGCCGAAGCATGTAAGGTATGCAATTACCAGACTTTCTTTCTTTTTCAACAGTCTATGCAATAAAGTTATTGACCCTGATACTCTCGATAATTTGCAAAGAGAAGTGGTTGTTACCCTATGTCAGCTTGAGATGTATTTCCCTCCTTCGTTCTTTGATATCATGGTACATCTTGTTGTCCACTTGACTAGGGAAGTGAAAATGTTGGGACCAGTTTTCTTGAATTGGATGTATCCCTTTGAACGATACATGAGCGTTTTTAAAGGTGATGTTCGAAACTGTTATCGACCTGAAGGGAGTATTATTGAAGGTTATGTGGCGAGAGAGGTTATGGATTTTTGCAATGACTTTCTCAGTGGTAATGACACTCCTGATAATGACAAAAGCATTGAGGAGGGCAAAGGAATTTTGGGATCACGGGTGAAAGTAATCAGCCGTGAGCAGTTGGAACAAGCTCACTTGTATATTTTACACAATATGGACGAAGTGAGTGTTTATATCGAGGAACATACCAATTTCATAAAGAGACAACATCCTCGAGCAAGTTCAATGTGGCTTGCTAGAGAGCATAATAAGACTTTTACTAAGTGGTTTGAAGATAAAGTCTTACATCAACTATCTCAAACACCAAATGATATTACAGAAACTATCAAATGCCTCGCCTTTAAACCAAAACCGAATGTTATGTCTTATGAAGGGTTTGACATTAATGGATTCACATATTACACAAAGCACCAAGATGATAAGAGTGTCGTCCAAAATAGTGGGGTCACTCTTCAAGCGTCGACTATGTACTTTGCAAGTGCAAAGGATAAGAGTCCACGTGAAGCTAAAATGTCATATTACGGTGTCATTGAGGACATTTGGGAGTTTGACTACATAGATTTCAAAATTCCGCTCTTTAAATGTAATTGGGTTGATAACACCAAAGGAGTTATAGTGGATGAATTGGGTTTCACTTTGGTGAACATTGAAAAGATTGGCGAGAAGGGTGAACCATTCATATTGGCATCACAGGAGAAACAAATATTCTATATCGATGATCCTGCGAATGATAAATGGTCGGTTGTTCTTCATGGTAAAAGACAATTCATTGAAGATCCTATAGATGAAGAAGAGTACTATGATAAGTATGATGACTCCAGTCCATTCTCAGTTGGGTTGCCAACTCCACAAAATATTGAAGCTAATGATGACTTATATGTGTGCGGAGATCACAATGAAGGATTGTTAATTGATAAAAGATCACAATTTTAGAGACATGTATGTTTATACAAATGCTAAATGTTTGCCTTTTTCTAGTTAATACAAATGCTAAATGTTTGCCTTTTTCTAGTTAATACAAATGCTAAATGTTTGCCTTTTTAATGACATTTTCAGATGGCTGACCATGATGAGCATGATGTCCATGATGAGCATGAAGTCCATGATGAGCATGCTGTCCATGACGAGCATGGCGAGGATACCAATGTAAGTTCTAAAAACATATCCTGTATTTCTATAAAATTCATTATCTTCTAGTTATGTCATATATCCTATATTTCTATATTGGGCTAATTTAGTGTGTTTATTTTTGTCAAATTTTAGGTTGATGATGTACCTGTACCCACTGAAGCACTGGAGCAACTTGATGCGCAGCACCAAACACTTAACAAGAAAAGGGGCATCACTATGTTGAAGAAGTTATTAGCGCTAAGTTGTAGTGGATCCAAATTGGTGGTGGAGTTTGATAATGGAGGAAATGCAATTGGAGTGAACCGCAATAATTTTGTAAACTATCTTGGGTGTACCACTCGGAGCCATTGTGGTGTTAAGTATGATAATTGGCATAAAGTTCCTCAAGGGAAAAAAGACTTGATATGGAAGGATTTATGCGTGAGTTATTATTATTTGCAATTCTATTTTGTAGATTACAAATTCTATTATTTGCAATTCAATTTTGGATACTAGTTAATAACATTTCTATTTTACAGAATCTGTTTGCATTGGA